>JARHVA010002320.1:1212500-1902500 GCA_037957365.1 Torreya grandis
CCTTAACAAGTAGC
Organism: Torreya grandis; assembly: GCA_037957365.1. NCBI lineage: Eukaryota > Viridiplantae > Streptophyta > Pinopsida > Cupressales > Taxaceae > Torreya > Torreya grandis. The sequence continues at coordinate 1,212,515 of JARHVA010002320.1, forward strand.
AATCAACTCTCTTGAAACCTATATGTTTCCTATCATCATGAGCATTATTAATCAATTAGATAGTGGTAATGACATTAGATATAGTGGAAATATCCCCCTTAAAGTTGAAAATACTATTTAAGGGCTTGACACCGCCTTCCTTTACAATCCAGTAGTGTTGAGCTAAGTGTGCCATATAAAGAGGGGAAATAAACAATGTGTAGTTGAAGTATATAATTACCTCCCTCATCCAATAAGACTTAATTTTAATCCTTGTGAGAAAGACACACATCTTATCCCATCCTTAAGACTTATTAAATGGATTGATAAGGCAGGATAAGAGGCCTTATAAAACCTTTGTACAACGATACTTAGGAATCTTAAAAGTTTCCTTCCCTATAGGGATGAACAAAAGGGGAGTGTTTATAAATATGAGACCCAACATAGGAAAATTAAATACTAGGATAATAGCCAAAAACCTAAAGGTGAAGTAAAAAGGGTCCTTAGTTTGATTACATTTTATATTCATCATGCAATAATTGGACAATGGGATGAGGTAAGTCTTGAATATCTAACAATTTCTCAATCCCTAATATGGAATTCGCTTAATTATCAAACCAATCAACCACCTTGTTGCATTATTTTTAAATATTACATATTGTGACTTCCTCAAAGGATTTAAAGATTTACATTGCATCTGAATTAATGTTATAAATAGTCTACCTTAGAGGAATTTACTTCTTAAGGAATTTGATAATATTAAGAGAGTCCCCTTTAATTGATAAACAAGTGAAATTAATATCTTTTGCTACTTGCAATCCCCACAACTTGCTTTAGCCTCTACAAAATTATTAGATTGGATATCAAGACTTCTAACATATGTTATTAACATGTTCCATTTATTATCCCTAATAATTCCATCACACCCTCCCTATCTTGGGTTACCTTTATATACACCATTAACTTTTAATTTGACCCAACCTTAAGAAGGAAAAATCCATTAACTAATTTTTTATCAACCTTGTTTTCAACATCCTCTCTACCATCTTCTTCTATATGTTTCCAATTTGAGGCTATCTTCGCTTCACCTTCATTTAATTTCTCTCCCATTTTTTTATAAAAGTTAAATTATTTATAACTGCATAAACAATCCTTGATCCTAATTTGATAGAACTTCACATCTTGTATTGAAAAAATCTTAAATTTCTTTCCCACCACAAGCCTTAGAAGACATGTGGGAGGGATAATTTATAAATTTTATAAAACTAAAAGCTAATAAATGAAGGTGACCACTAAAGAATAAAATCTAGGATGGATGTAGTTTATACACATTAAACCTCAAATTTATAGAGAATAATCCTCAACATTTTATACACGGAGGGACATTCGAACAAGATATATAAATATATTGAGCTTTCTTTTCACATAAGACACATTTGTTAGGAATCATAAAACCTCTCTTCATCAAGTTATCCTAGGTTATAATTTTTTATTTGGATTAATACTTAGAAGAAAAAGTTGACTCTTTGGTAAGGTATTTATCCCAAGCTTTAATTCAAAGGAATCCATTAGGATTTGAGTTTAGAGTCATTAAATAACCTGATTTGACATTGTAAATATAGTTGATGATGTTTTAAGCATAATCTCATCTTCTCTCTCAAGTTGGATGATATGGAATCCTTTTGAGAGTTTGTTCAAATATTTTAGAGAGGGCTTTATGATTTGTTAAATTAAAATTAATAGTTTACCTAAACTCCTCTCTTTGATGTCGTCCATCACCTTTTCTCCCATTGATATTTTAATAGGGTAACTTAAACTATCCTAAGGTTTGGTCAAACTTAGAAGATATTTGATTAGCCAGGAATATTCCTAGAAAAATGTTTGGTTTCCAATCCCATATTCCATATGAAACCTTTCCATAGTAATTGTTCTTAAAACATGAACTTGGAGGTAGAGATTTAGTATATAAGAATCTCTCAACTTCATAGCTAACCAAATATTTCACCTTTAAAATATATGTCCACCAATTATTCTCTTTTAGAAATATCTAACCAAATTTATCTAGGATATTTTTGTTCATATATCTAAATATTTAAATCCCTAAACCCTTGATATACTTGTATTGATCTTTAAAATGGGATTATACAAAAAAAATAAAATTGATTAGATAGAGGCAATCTATATGCATTAAAATCACTGCAACTATAATTAGATCAAAATGATGTTTTAGTCTTTGCATGGAATTCATGACACTCAAACATATTTTCGTAGAATAAGCTTTCCACAACAAACATCTAAAATGGAAAAAAAACATATTATGAGGTGATGATTCTTGGATATTGTAATCACCAAAAAGTGGCATTTGAGTGCGAAGAGTGCTACTAGAGATTACCTATCCCTAACTTATCCCTAGACCTATCATAGAGCCTATTTTCACACTTATCTAGCCTTCGTGTGGGCCACATGCATCCCTAGTCATCCCTAAAGTAGTTATAGACCCTCATTCTTGCATCCTATCCCCTTGTGCCTAGTGTTATGCCATTTATACACTAGCGCCATAATATATATTGTAGTGTCACATACCACTAGTGTCTCAATAATGGTGCTACTATTCTTTCCCTTTTTTAAAAAAAATGGATATTTTTTCAACTCTTAGACCTTTTAGGGTTGGATTAGACCTCTTTTAGCACATGCACAAACACCAAAATAATATATATACATAAATTTTATCCCTCTAACTGAGTAGTTGGAAATTAGATGCAAAATACACATTCAAACTTAGAACAAGTTATGCACAATTAAGGTTATCAATCCCTATTTTACTATACTTATGCATACTACCATCTACAACATTCTTAAGCTTAGATTACCCAAATTTTTAGTCTCAAACACATTTAAAGAACTTAAGTTGACTATCATACTAGCTTCACTTACACTTACACCAACACTTAGGTGGGGATAATTACATCGAGCTTGATCACTATTCCAAGTATTGGTATGTAGGCAACTCTCATCATCTTGGGGTGTTGAGGATGTCTAATTTACCCCTCTAATAAACATACTTTTAAGCTTATATCAATTAGATTCCCTAACAACATGCAGGGTTAGGATTTGATCACAAAATTAGTCAAAAAAATGTCATATACAAGGTTTTAGAACTTGTTCATATAGGAACAAACCTCACAGATCTAGACATATGTACACTTAGAAGCTCAGGATAGTCATACATAGAGGACACTACTACCAAAATAGGGACACTAGTACCACATATCTAATAATGGCACTATTTTACAATTAGGGAACTACTTTCCATGAAAGTATTTTATACCTAGATCCTATTTGTGACATTTAGACTAGCCTTTGCCTCAATTTTTAGCTTCTAGATCATTTGTCTCAACCATTTTCCAACTAAGTTCTTGTATTATTTATTGATATTTATAGAAAGATCAATGTTAGTCAATTTTGTAACAAATTAGTGGTTATATTTATTACATATTTCTACCTTAATTTATTATACTCATCTATTTAACAAACATAGGATTTATATACACTGAGTCTTAAAAGGTTAAAACATTTGGTGAACCCAACTTACTTTGAATACTATTCAAACCCTAACCCTACATGATACTAAGGTTTGTATCCTTATTTTTTATATTTTCATTGGTTATTTTAAGATTTTCAAATTTCATACATTTTATTTTAGAATCCCTATTTCACTTTGTTTATTATATGTCATTTCAAAAATTTATCTCTCTTCCATTAAGAAGAAGTGCTAAGCTAGGTGGCAATCCTATTGAGCATATTCAAATTACTTCTATTCAAGCTTATACCATGGAAAAGGGACCAATTGTAACTCCTGTCATTGATCATTCACACCCTGATTATGTGGATTTTAATGATAATGCATCTGAAGATAAGCAATATAATCAAGATCAAGATGATACACAAGGTGGGAATCGAGACACTCTCCTTCAACTTAAAAATGAAAATATAATTATCAATAAGGATGTGATTGTATAAAGCTTCAAAGATAGACTTGGGGAACAATCCCTTGATCATGCACAGGTTTTATAAGCCATAATGGAAATAAAAAATAAATCAAATAATGGTCAATCTCTTACTCTCCCAGATAATAACATTGTTACACCTATTTTGGGGCTAACTCAAATAACACAAACAGTTGTAATTCACTAACCTTCAATGACAACTACACCTCTTATGGCTAGTTACTCCACTCTAAATGTATAATCTCTTATGTAAGAGGTTCATACTCTTTAGGATAAGGTGTTACATCTTGAGTAGGGAGCCACTATTCCATCGCATACCTTGGATTCTCATGTTTTTTTACATACACCTTTGGCAGATCACATAGAGGCAACTCCTTTACCATCTAGATTCGTGGAACCCAGGTTTACATTGTATGATGGTAAGGGTGACCCAGAGTACCATATTTTGTAATACCCTTCTCGATCTCTACAATGTTTTTTTAACGATAATGTGACGTCATTTGGATTATCATTGTGTTGAGTGTGCATGTGAAAGGGATGTCTTGTGATTGGTTGTTAGTCTTATTTTCAATTATCTTGTTGTGGTGATAGGGTACCAAGTTAGTTGTGACTCTTGTAGAACTACCTTGGGGTGTGTGTGTGTGTGATTTTATGCTAACAACTATTTGTATTATCACTTAATGTGATGCTTATGCCTTATTAGGGGTTTATTTTTTGACGAGTCACTTTTGTTAGGTTATCCATTGGACTAGATTTGTGTTCATTCAAACACATTTCTTGAAACATTAAGTGGTCATGTTATGTTAAGTTGGCCTCGATTACTTGACTAACAATTTTTTTGTGTTTTGACAATAAAATTTAGTTTTAAAAATGGGGATAATAACACAATTATTATTATGACTGAGCCCAGGTGACATTTAATAATAGACATGAATAAGTTTATAAATAATTACATACTTATATAAAAAGATATCAAAATAGTATTATGTAAATAAGCAGGTTATAAATGTGTTTATTTATTCATAATTTGGAATAAATAAATATAATATTTCCATTCCAATATTTTTACGTATTATTATATGTATTCGTATGATCATATTTATATGTTAATATTATTTAAATAGAATTATTGGTTTTGTAATAAATTTAATACATTCGGTTACTTGATTTTATTAATGCAATAATTAATTTTGTCAAATTAAAAAAATAAAACTAATGATAAACCCATTAATGAATTAAAATAATGGAATTAAACCCTAACCCTAAAAATAAAATAAATTAATACAAGCATCTTTTCCATTTAAAAGTTAACTTAAAAGGGAGAGAAGCCATTTTTAAAGTTTGGCCAAGGGAGAAGAATAGGTGGAGGGAGAATGAAAATGGAGGAAGAAGGAATGGAGAAGGCGAATGAAGTAAGGAGATTCAACAAATAGGAAAGGGGTTTCTTTCTTCTTAAATATCTAAAAAAAATTAATTGATATACAGATTTGATATTGAATGGAGGCATGGAATGTGTTCTTGAAATTGGGTTGTTTTGATTTATATATATGTATATTCAAACCCTAATTTTCTTAAAACCCTCCTAATTATTTCCATTTTCTCTTTATATTGAGAATAATAAAATTTTATTTTTTTAACAAAAGAAATATATGTGTGTTTGAGTGTATGTATTCTCAATAATATATATGTAATATATTATTGAATATATATCTATAAGAATAGAAAAAAATATATACATGAGGCTTTATTGTTTTTATTTTAAAAATAATAATAATAATTTTATTTGGAGGGTGAGCGATGGCTAAGCCATCCTAGCCCCCTCCCATAATAGGGAGGGGAGGGGGATGGACCAACTGGCCCTCCGTAGGTCTACCATAGCTAGGCCGATGGCCATGGCTATGCCAAGGCCTTAGGCCCAGTCGTCGACTATGGCCCGCCAACCAAACCTTTCTAAGGCTTGTTTCCTTTAAAAAAAATAACAATAAATGAAAAATAAAATAAAATAAATGATAAAATTAAAAAATATAATATAAATAAATATTTGATTTTATAATTATTAATAAATATAATGAATATGTTAAAGTAAGTGTGTGTGTGTGTTTGTTTTAATATAAGAGGGTGATATATTTATTATATAAAAAAAATTATGGGTATTGAATATATATATATATATACAAGTAAATGTTTTAACAAATTATAAACATATATACACACACACACATGTTTTAAAACATTATTATTGGTAGAAGAGGCATAGACATCATCAACTATGAGTGTATATACATATATATGTATATATCAAAATATTTCATGTATTTGAGTATATATATATATATATATATAATTTGAAAACTATTTAAGAAAAAGTATATTATTATGGGCATGAATAAGTTTACACGCGTGGTATTTGGATATCGAGTTAAGACCTTATAATATTTATTATAACTGTGAGTTCTTGGTGAATAGAAATGAAATATATATCATATCCTTAATTGACAATAGGTTAGCAGATTATTGTTTACATTTTACTTGAGTAACACTAATGTGAATAAATTTTATTTGAGATATAATTTTCCTTAGATAACACCTTCGTTTTGGTGTAATGAATTATATTAAATAAGTTGGTTGTCAATGTGGTATATGGATGAAAAATTATCCCTATAACGTTGATTAGTTCCGATATGTGCTAGGGAGATTCAATATACTCTTTGATGTGCTTTACAAGGTTTTTATGCTATTGTTTTCATTTGTTTTCTACATGGCTTTATTGCCAACATTTATGAATTGAAATTCAAATTTTAAAATTAAGTTTCCTCTTAGAGGTCTACTCTATTATATATGTCACATCTAGGTGGGTGCATAGAAATCAAATGATGTTGTGATGGTGGAATTGCTTGTATTATTCACCTTGATGAGAATCGATAATTTTGTAATCTGTAATGGTATATTTATGTTCTTTATATCATAAGATTGTAATTTTGTCACGTTGGTGTTGAGCTTGGTTACCTATAAGCCTAGTGTCATTTTGATGTTGAAGTGTTATGTTTACTCCAATGGTTGGGTTACTTTTTGAGTTGTTGCATGTAAGCTATCTCAATATGCTATGTTTTATTGCTTCAATCTTTCTTTAGTTTGTCTATTAATTTAGAAAAAAATTAGTAGTTAGGAGGAAGAAGTCTCTTGCTCATTGTAAGTTGACCCTTTTATTAACTATTTTTGAAGTGCAGGTTGGTGAGTTACTAGTGGAAGATATAATATAGAGATAAAACATTTTTATGTTAAAATTTGTAGCATCTTATGTGCTACTTAAATTATGTTTGAATAAATGATGAATACATGTTGTTCAATTGGGATATTTGTAAAATTTGTTATTGGAGATTGTCATTAACTTGAGTAGACTTACCATTGAAAAGATCCATGTTGGAGCTTATGTACTAGATAGCCATAATAGTTGTATTATTCAAGAATATCTATGTACAATAATATTCTTTAATTTAATTTGAAAATGATTTTTCTATAACACTTAATGCATTGAAAATAGATGTAAGCTAGTGTTTGACTAATAAAGTTACTTCTAGTAGTGATTTAAAAACTATTTTCTCAATAAGTCACGAACCTTATTGAGTAGATCAATTAAATACTATCTAGGTGGAAAATAGTAATCATTTAGATAAATAAGCGTTGTAATACCTAAGATTCATAGTTATATGGTAGAGTTAGTATTAAGAACACACAATTGGAATAGTAAAATAATGTTAAGAGCATAATAAGGCAAGAAAACATTGGCAATTAAAGACTTGAAATATAGTAATTTTTAACTTACCTTGGCATTGTGAAACTATGGATTAATCTTAATATGTAGTATTAATTATATAATTAACACTGGGTCAATCATATACAGTTAAAATTAATGAGAAAAGATAATAAATTCTAACCTAAAATGTTACTGAGTGTCTTGACGTAAATATTATGAATCTCTTAATTTAATCATTGTAAAAACTCAAATTGGATAGGTTAACCATGACAGGTTTTGAGGTATTTATTGCACTATTGTTAGTGGAGTGTAAATAAATTTGAGACCTATTTCATATCTTGAAAAGAAATGGATAGATATATAGTCCTTTGGGATTGTGTGTTGATGGTTGGATGATTGCATGCACTTTTATAAGGTTTAGTGCAAGTTTACTACACTAGGAGTTGTCTATTTGGGAATCAACCAACCTAGTTCAAAAATAGATTCAAAATTAATACCTAAACTTGAGATTTTCTAGAATAAAAACTTGTAATACCTAGAATTATAATATGTGATTTAGGTTATATAATCATTATTTTTATACATCATTCTGATAAATTTTGGTGGATCTAGTCCTGAATGTATTTGGAAAATTTCTGCACCTAATTTCTTTTTTCAATGTATAAAATTGATTCAAAATGGAGTTTCCAAAAATAGTTAAAAGAGTCTTAAAGAGAAACCAAAGTTTGATAGTGATTCTTTTTACCTTTAAATTTATATAGGAGCCTTTAGTTTAAAATTTTATATCTATTTTCTATTTTTATTGACCCCTTTCCAATTCAAATTTATTCAAAAAAACTATTGTCCTTGATTTTAATTTGTGAGGTCGCTTTGAAAAGGGGTTGTAAATTATTCTCCAATTTAACATTTCTTGAATTTGGAAGTTGTAACATTTTTATATAAGTTTTGAATTCATGTTTAACTTTTTGTATTTATTTTTTTGATTCATTTGATATTTTTAGTGAGTCCTCCTTGAACCTTACTCGTTAACAGTTTCTTGAAAGAATCAAATTTTTGTTATTTATTTCAGTTTGGTTTAAACATTTTGTTTCACATTGTTATTACATTAGGTCTATTTTATGACTCATATGAGTTGTCATTATCTTAAATAATTGATTTACAATTTTGATTTAATTTTTAATATTTCTAAGATATTTTATCCAAAGTCACTTTGTGAACCCATGATGTGTATACTTTTTCATGGTTTTCAGCATTACATTCTTCACTTAATTAACCACTCATCAATTCTTATGCCATGATATCATTATGTGTTGATTTCCATGTCAATATAGCTAATATGTGATAGTATTTTCAATGTCTAACAATTAAGCTCTTAAAGAGCATAATCCAATTTCACCAAGTTTAAATAATCCTTCTTGTTATGGAGTCTAAGTTATAGACTTTCAGTGTTGGCATGTAGTTATTCAATCTATTTATATATGTACCTTATCTTTTAATATGTTCTCTTTATCTCAAGAGGTTGAGGTATCGCTCTTGTGTGTTGTGATTGAAAAATGTTTTGAAATTTAAACTCATTAACAATAAGTATTGTCATTTTTTTTGTAACTGTATGTGATTGTTGATTCTTCTATATTTTTTAGTGGTAGTATATTTGAGTGAAGTGTCAAAAAAAATTGGTGTGGTTTTGTGTGTGCCTAAGATGTAAATTTTGGTAATTAGGTCTTTGATCTTTTCACGTAACATGTTTGGACTATGTATCCAATGATTGGCTCCTCACTAAGTTGTTTCTATTTAGTCTAAAGGATTATGCCTTATATTAGTATTATGATCTACCAAATCAATCTATCACCACATTCAATCTATTGGAAAATATATTTTTAACACACTTCTAAATAAACATTAGTGATAAGATCTCATATGCTCAAGTTGCACAATTGAAACAAAAATCAAATAATTCTATTACAAAATACATCTTATGATATAAGACTTTATTGGCCAAGTTAACTAGCCCCATGGAAGATAAAGAGATCCATGATATATTCACATAGAGTCTTCTACCAACATTACATGAAGATATCTTATTTAAGAAGTTTCCAACATTCACAGATTTATGCCACATAGTGAAAGAAAGAGAAGTCAAGCTTCTCTCTTTATTAAAACTAAAATATACAAGTGGATCAAAATCATTTGCTAAGAGTTATATTAAGCCTCCATACAAGGTAAGGGCCACTAAAAATAAGAGTGGTCCAAAGGCCAAAGTTAATGCAGCTTCAAAGCCATCTCCTCATCTAGTTTTATCATCTCCTCCATGCAGAGATTTCATCAACATTTCAGAATTGTAAAATGTGTTTTACATTAGTGCTTCAAATGTAATGCCATATCTCTCCCTCCCATTAAAAAGGTTGATATGACACAACCTCTTCCAAATAATTATGATTCCAATGCATTCTATGAACATCACAGGGCATTAGGTAATACAAAAAATAGATACATCAACTTGACACATAAGATACAAGATTTGATATAGCGTAACATTATTGATGTAGGCACACCCATAGAGGCACTCAAAGTTCAAAAAATAGAAGCTGAGGCATTGAAAATATTTGTAGATATTTTTTTGAAGCATATATAAAATGGGGTAGGGAGCACTTCAGATGTTCACTACACATATCAGATACATCCACCACCAACATCATATCACACTATTACAAAGGAGGCACACCCACTATATAATATCATTTGTGTGTACCAAACTATAGTTCCAACTAGACCACTCATCACTTTCTTAGAGAAGGATATTTTTAATGATGATTCTTATTTATATGCACTTTTTGTATGAGCCTACATAGATCGTCATCCTATTTAGAGTGTTGTGGTTAAAAATAGGTCAAGTATTAGCATGTGCACTATCACATTTATATAAAATTTAGGGTATTCATAGTAGGATATACATCTTACAGACACATTTATCAATGGTTTTAATGGCCATGTTTAGAGCTCCATTGGGGATATTGTACTTAAACTACATGTTGGACCAACACATGTGGCAACTAGATTCTTAGTAGTACTTAGTGCAAGCATATTTGACATGTTACTAAGTATGCCATAGATATAGAAGTTATGAGCCATCCCATCCACCATACACAGATGCCTAAAATATATACCTTTAAATCAGGTGATCATAGTTGAGGGTCTTTCATATGAGTATCCTTTATCTGTGCCATATGCAGTTGCATTGTAGTCACTAGTTATAACACAATTACCTTTTTTAAAACCCTTATCAGTTACAATTCCGAGCATAGTTCTTATCGATACACCATAGATTTTAGTAGAGCCACTAGTGTAGGTGAGGTATACTCCTACATTATTTCCATGTACGCATACTCTCCCATAGAGACCATTATTAGAGATATCTCTACATCAGAGATATGTGATAGACTTTAGAGGAGCCCTCTACTCACTTTATTTTGAGATCAATATCATTGAGTTCTCAAGGTTCTTAGCATAAGGCACCTATGCCAGCTATAACATATTCTACCAGATGGGTCCTTAAGACCCATATAATTCCCAAGACACCACTGTTAGTTTCATGAATTATTATCACCACTTCACAGGCAGGGACAAATATAGATCACTCAGTGTAATAGGTTATAGGGTCACAATTACCCTTTCGTATAGCATGCATGATCACTATTCCTTTATTTGACATAAGCCACATTGATAGCGAGTCTCCCATGAGACTCATCAGTTAGTATTGTTCCTCCCTTCTTGTACATACTTTTTTTCCCCTTGTATATAGATTCATTTTCATGTTACTTGTACATAACTTATATCCAAAAAATACAAAAATAATATAATATGTCAAAAAACACAAAAAAATTCAAATATTTACACATAAAACACAAAATTATAGATTGTATGCTTTACCATGTTTACACTTCTTATATTTTCTAGACACTACATATGATAACTACCTTATTATAGTCAGTTTTATCATACATACATGCTTCACTTATTCTTGTCAAGTTCTTGCAGATTGCTACAAGACTCAAATCCACTACATCAATCCAGATTTGATATTATCTACCCACTGGGGTATATACACTGATACATAGGTTCTTCATTTAACACATTCACCCATTTAGGATCACCCTATACACAGTTTCAATTACTAAGTTCTATCTTTCTATACTCTACATCATAATTTTAGCATTGTTATATCTTGATATTGATCATGATACATTTAGATTTTTTGCTAGCTACTACTACTATAGACTTAGTATATGTACCTCTTGTCTCTTACATATATATGTATTACATGTTCATGCATACTTTCATTTATAGATTTCCTAGTTTATAATTGATTATATCTCTATGCTTATTCTATTTGAGGGCATTTGAATATGCCATTTCTCTTTGAATATGTGTCACTTCTTTTCATAGTATGCTTTGGACATGTTCCCATATCCTTGTGTGTGCCTTCATATTTGTGTATGTGGACATTTAAACATGTCCTTATATGTGTCTCTAAGCCAACTTGATTTTTTTTTGCATATGTGGACATTCGAACATGTCCTTGTATGTCTTGTTTTCTTAGATTTAGTGACATATACCCACGTCCCTTCTCTTGTGGCCCCATGGCCTACGTTGTGTGTCTCATGTGTGTTTTATGTATCTTTTATTATATGTGGCATAGATATGACACTTGTGTCTTGCTTGTTACACACTCCAAGTTTTAGATGCCATGAGGGACCTCATGTATCTCCCCTTCTTACTTGGGTGTCGTGATGGACATCATGCCCCATCCCCCTAGGTAACTACTCAGTTTTTACTCAGATTTATTGTTACATACATTATTATATCTATCTTGACACCATTGTGAATGCTAGACATAACATACATCACACATTATAAACCTATGCTCAAATTATCTTACATTATGATGTTATGTATGCATATTATATTGGATTATTATGCAGTTATCATATGTGCTCTGACTAACACACATTTTGGAGAGATTTTTCTTTTGAGGATAGTTATTTCACATGTTCAACAAATCTCTTCAAAAGAGAGAACATTCACATGTGTTTAGCACATAGATTAGACTCCTATAATGCATTCACAGTACATTTTCATCACACATGCTTATATTATAGAAATTAGACTCAGGTAAACATAGTGGGAAAATAGTCACATAGAGATTAGTATAGTTGCACATAAATCAAAGTGGTAGGACATTAGTGCCTAAATTAGGACACTAGTACCACATGGTGCTACTATCCAAGATATGGTGTTATTGTATATTAGCCTCAATTTTATAAAAATCTAGATTAGACATAAAAGTATAGTAGGTGTCAGGTACAATCTAGATTTGCATAGGTTTAGTTATAGATTTACCAGTTTTGCTCAGATTCATACCAATTTAGCTTAGATTCATAGAATTTTTTTGATTGGGGGCATCATGTGTGGCATGACCATTCCTATATTTAGTTCATATTCTTAGTACAAATTATTATAACTCAATCTAGAATACTTATTCTCAGATATCATATTTGGGGGTATGTACATGTATATTATTTCCATATGTTCACTTACACACCTATTGATCAAATGGAATGATAAATTTCATGTCAGTATCTATGTTATATACATCCAAAATCATATTATAGGTTACACACCAGTTTCAAGCCTTACTCCATCTACAGTGGTTGGCATTTTTCAGTGGCCTAAAGCTACCTAATATACCCAAGTGGCCATAGAGTCAACTTTCCTAGTTAGACATTTCCAGTTACATCATATAATTTTAATTTTAGATGCATCTACTACATTTAGATAGGCAATGATGGATTCATAATATACTTGATTTATTGAGCCTCCTACATGAGAGGGTTGGACACACCATCAATCCAATCCAAGTTATTCACAGGTCATAATCCACTAAGCAAGGCTGGGAAATGATGGAGTCAAAACCAGATTGAGTTCTTGAGCCACCCAAAAATGAGGATTGAGCAAGCCATCAACTTAGTCTAATCTATTCACTGATTTATCACTATATACATACACACAAATAGGTTGTCACCAGGTTTATGCATTGGTTCACATACCCAGTGAGATGTATTCATTCCTTTCCTCTCTCCTATCCCTTTACTCAGTTTTACTTCTTTACTCAGTTTTGTAGTTACTTTTGATATGTCTTAAGTAAGGACTGATCTATGCACATTTCACTTGTAAGACATGCATTGGAGCATGCTTTACATACTTAGACCTAGCTTCATGTGTTTCTCCTCTTAAGTAAGTCCATGTATGCTTATTTTTCCTTTATACTATTCATTTCAATTTGTTGCATTTATAGAATAAATAGAGCATAAATTTAATCACTTTAAAGTGACATTTGAGTGTTAAGAGTGCTACTTGAGACCACCTATCCCTAGTTTAGTCCTAGACCTATCCTAGAGGTGTCCATAGTCATTCCTAAAGCAGTCTTAGACCCTTATTCTTGCTTCCTAGACCTTCATGCTTAGTGTTATACCACTTAGACACTAGCACCATAATAAACAGAGTAGCACCACATGGCACTAGTGTCCCAATAATGGTGCTAATATCCTTTCCCCCCTCTTTTCACAAACAAATATCTTTTTAAATCTTAGACCTCCTAAGGTTGGCTTAGATCTCTTTTAGTATCCACACAAGCACTAGAAAAATATATATACATGATTTTTATCCATCTAATCAAATAGATGAAAATCAAATGCAAAATACACATTCAAACTTAGAACAAGTCATGCAAACTTAAGGTTATCAATCCATATTCTACCGTACTTCTACATACTACCATATACAACATTCCTAAGCTCAAATTACCATCTCAAGCACATTCAAAGCACTCAAGTCAACTATCATAATAATTTCACTTGTACTTGCACCAACACTTAGGTGGGTTAAACTACATCGGGCTTGCTCCCTCTTTGAAAAATTGGTATTTATGTAATTTTCATCGCAACAGGGTGTTGAGGATGTCCAACTTACCCCACTAACATACACATTTTTCATCTTATATCAAATGGATGCCTTAGCAACATGGATGATTAGGGTTTTATCATAAAATTAATTAAAACATGACATATACAGGGTTTTATAACTTGTACATGTAGGAATATACCTCATAAATGCATACATGGGTGCACTTAGAAGTTCAAGATAGTCCCGCATAAAAGACACTACTACTAAAATAAGGATACTAATGCCACATATCAAATAATGTCACTACTATCCAATTAGGGCTCTACTATATAAGAGGGGTTTTGACCTCTAGATACTATTTGAGACACTCAGACCAACCTCTACCTTAGTTTTCAATTTTTAGATCATCTGTCTCAGTCATTTCTTAGCTAAGTTCTTACTTGTATTATTTATTACTATTTTTAGAAAGATCAAGGTTAGTTAATTATATAGCAAATCAGTGGTTGTATTTATTACATATTTTTACCATGATTTACTATACTCAGCTCTTTAACAAACATAAGATTTACATACACTAAGTCTTAAAAAGTTAAAACAGATACACTAGTTAGCTAGATGGATGAATATGTCGATATTTTTGGTTAATGACATAAGCCAATAATTATTTATTATTCAACACAAAAAACTTATTCACTTTCATATCGTGTCTTATTCGTGTTAAAAAACCTATTTACGATTATTATGAACCATTGTATTGAGAAAAACAATATTTATAATATATAAACGAGATGTCCGCTTATCAAGTTATTACATAAACTTTAAATCTCATTGGTTCTACATTTTTCATGTGATAGAAAAATGACATTTATTAGTTTTATTGTGCACATAAAAATAAAATAGACTTCAACATATAAAATATCATTAGTAATGTGATATTTCTCCATCGTATGCATATTGATCATTTTGGATTGTATGATTTTTTTAATGACTATAGTACCAAAGCAATCTATAAATTGGTGCATCCTATATCTATAAAAAGAGTTAAGAAAAATACTTTTCAAATTTTTGTAAATAATTAAATATATATATATATATATATTTTTAATTTTTAAAATATAAAATAAGAGGAATATATTCATTTTATATATGTATTATTTGTAAACAAATCTATATAAGTAAAAAATAAATCATGCACTTCTATTTCCAAAATATCCAAAAAGAAAGTTTTAAATTTTTTAGTTTATTATTTTTTATTAAAAATAATATTATTTATATATATATATATATATAATAAAAATAACATGTGTGCTTTAGCAATAACTATTCTTATATATTTGAAGTGAAGAATACTTATATAATTAAATTGAGATGTCCACTAATCAGGGTATTGCATGAACTTTGAATCTCATTGGTTCTATATTTTGTATGGAATAAAAACATGAAATTTATTACTTTGTTAATGCACATAAAAATCTAGAAGATTTAAACATAGATGATATCATTGAAAATAGATTATTTCTCCATTTTAGGCATCTTGAGGATTTTTGATTGTATGATTTTTTTTAATGATTATAATGCCAACATAATCTGTAAATTGGTGCAATTTATATTTATAAAAAAAAATTAATAAAAGTAATTTTCAAAATTTTGCTAATAATAAATATTTAATTTTCTTTTTTATATATATTTTTTAAATATAAAATAAGGGGAATATGTTTATTTTACATATATATTATTTGTGAACAAATTTATATGGATATCAAAATAGACATGCACTTCTCTTTACAGAATATTTAAAAGAAAAGTTTGAACTTTTTTTAAAAAACATTTTTTATTAAAATTTATATATATATTATTTTATAAAAATATCATTGAGGTTTTATAAATAAATATTCATATATATATATATATATATATATAGATTAGAAAACGTATAATAATTAAATGAGATGTTCACTTATTAAAGTATTGCATGATATTTGAGTCTTATTGGTTTTACATTTTGCATGGGATAGAAACATGACATTTATTAGGTTTATTATGCACATAAAAATATAAAATACTTAAATATATATAATTACACTGCTAATGTGCTATTTCTCTATTCTAAACATTTTTAACATTTTTAGTATATAATATTTTTTAATGATTATAGTACTAAATTTTTTGTAAATTGGTGTAACTTATATATATAAAGAGTTAATAAAACTATTTTTGAAAAAAATGATAATAATGAATACTTGTTTTTTTCATATACATATTTTTAAAAATATAATATAAGGAGGATATATTCATTTTATATGTACTATTTATAAGCAAATCTATATGAATACAAAAAATAAATATGCATTTCTATTTATGGAATATTCAAAAAGAAAGTTTTAAATTTTTGCAATTTATATTTGTTATTAAAAATAATATAATATGTATCTATTCATTATTTATATTATAAAAAAATATCTATTCATACATATTTGAAGTAATCTCAAAAGTGAAATTTTGAATTATTTTCTTTTTTCTTTTTTTATTGAAAGAGTGATATCATATGGATATATTCAATGCTTATATATGTTTTAATTGTAGGCATGCCATGTGGGTATCCAAAAATAACTATATACTTTAGTTTGAACAATATCCGTAAGTATGGTGTTGATTAATAAATTTGTTACATCAACAAATATACCAATTCACTTATTGTGAAGATAAAAAAGTTACCAATCTAATCATGTGGACCTATAGACTAAGGAATTAGTACTTAGACATGAAAAATTATTATTTAAATATTTAAGTGACAAATTTTAAGATTATTTAAAGTCATAAATAAATCTTGGGAATCATATCTCTCTTTAAGTAGATTGAGTTTGAATTCAGAACGCAAATTAATAATAAGATATTGAATGATATTTATTGCAATCACTATCAAATCAATTTTAAAAATTATAATAGCAATCAAGTATAATACAATAATATTACAAAATATATTCACTTTCAGATTCAATTATATTTCATATGGTTTCACTTTAACTATCAATTCATTATATAGAAATATATTAGAGTTTCAGAATATGTAATTAGCTATACTTGATAGAATGAATACTATAAAAGAGGATAACTCTTGGAAGATCAAATCATATGATTAGTATATCTCTTAGATATTATTATTTCGCTATCTCAATGAATTAATTCACTTGTTCATGTTTTTCTCCCATATATCTCTAATTTATTTGAATAATTAAAATTACTAAAACTATAAAATCAGATTAAAAGAATAACAATAAAAGAGACTAACTATACTACAACAATGCACAAAATAAGATGAGTTAAGTATAAAATAAAATTAAAAAAACTAAGATAAATAATACAAGGCATAAAATTAAATTTATAGGAAAACTAAAAGATATTGGTAAAAGAGAAGCACATAAATAAAAGTAGACTAAAATATTAATACAAAAAATAGAAAAAAGTTGGACTCGAGTCATGCGTAATTAAAAAATATTGTACTAATGAGATTTGGATGAGTTTTTTAAGTAGCTTGATTATTTCAAGTCCCACCCAGGTTCAAATATCTGGAAAGGCATTTGAGTTTGATTGTGTCCATTGGTTGTATTCTCAGTTCCATTAATGGTTATTGGATATTCTTGAAGTAGCTAGTAATATATGATATACACATGGTATTACATGACGATTTAGGCCCTCAATTATATCCCAAACTAGTTCAAGATCTGGTCAAAAGCCATCATCTATCAAAAAATAAATATTTTAAATCAAAGTATTTCATGATTGGTTACAAATTTATCTTGAGATAAATATGTATTGCAAATCTGTGTGACTAAATAATCTACCATATAATGTATGAATTATTTATTATTTTTTAGGCAAAGTACATATGTGATCCAAGTGCATATAATTGTATCATTTTGTAGCCATCAAAAGAGAAGTTCTTGTCTATTTTTAGATAATTAATTCATAAATATGAAATTAAAGTTGGATATACCTAACTATACTAAGTGAGGCCCTTCAACATCATATACCATATTATTTGGTCTCCCTATAATCAATGCCCAATCTTAGAGACTATAAAATAGAGAAGAAACATAATATGAAATCTTAATTAGAGTTATTGAACATGTATAACTTTTTCCTTATTAAATAATACTCATTCAATTCTTTAAAAGCCTTTTGAAAATTGGTTATAAATTTTAACTATGACTGATCTTTATAAATAATAATGTAGCTTTAAATAGAGTGAGTTATAACTTTATTTAACTTAAATGATTTTGAATTCATATTAAGTCATTAGTTGAGGGCATTTTAAATAATAATTCACTTTAAAGTGATCTAAAAATAAAGGATTGATGATAAGTTATTCATAAAAATATCATGTTGGGTGCTTTAGTCATGTACAAACTAATCATACACTACACACATCTCCTAACACTAAATCTACCCACACTGGCATATGACACAAGATACCTTTGCATGATCACCCAAGGCATAGAGAGAGATATTGGCATGGGTCAAGTTTATTTGTCAATGATGAAGTAGTGTATTTTATCTCACATGCATCCTTGTGTGCATGAGGGTACTTGTAAATGTTTTAGATTACTTATTAATACATGGAAATAATTATGCATAAAATGAACAATGATAGAATAAATCTGTTCTGCATAGTTAATTATCTTAGTAATGGAAGACATCAACAATTGTAATAATAACTTATCTTAATAGTAAAATTTGTTTGAAAAATGATGACAACATCCCATGGATATAGAGTCCACAATATCACTAATGGCAATTCTACCAATATTAGTGTCATCAACCAAGTTTTCTACTATGCACCATGTCATTAATGAAATTAACGCCAATTCTACAATCTTTCTCTCTAATTTGGTAGTTTTTTCCCTATGTTCAGAAACATCTCTTCTAATAAAATATTTGTCTACTTTTGTATCCTTTCAAAGGATATATGTGTCATGAGGTCACTTCTAATGACTACAAATGACATATAGCACAATTGTCACCAACTAGTAGTTAATGTGATATCCTATTCAATACACCAATTCACCAAGCCTAGTCTAGGTTTGTAAGATCCTTTTCACACTTGTTTTCATATCTCAACTACTTGTCAGAGAAGATGTATAGGTAGTTACTTCTATTGTTCACCTCCCATAAATCACGTTGACTTGTACTAAATTGTCACTTATAGGTAATAAGTTTTCATGTCACTTATCCATGTGGCATGAGTGGTCAATTCTTATGGACCTTCTAATACACCATTTTTCCTTTTCACCCATTTGGTTCTACATATTGATGTTTGGTTATGCTAACCAAAGCTTAATATAACCTTTCTCTTTCCTATACAAATATGGGTTCAACATCACTTGATACTAACTTATTTGGCTACCCTAATACAATCTATCAATAGCCTTAACACTAACAAAGAAATCTAGCATATCTATTGATAACTTCACTTCAAAATTAATCTAGGGCATGAGTGCAGCCTAAGATTCTTCCATGATACTAGAGATTCACATAGTTAAGCCCTTAAACTCAAGAGGTAGCTCATGTGACCCCTCAACTTCTTATTTTATCACCTTGACCTTCTCATGCATCTCCTTGAGTGCATCCTCTAGTGCACTTTATTATTCAAGTATATGACACTAAAGAATCTTGAAGTTTTCATCTAAATTTTCTCAACTTGTACCAATTTTGTTATTGAAGTGTTTTACTTCCTTTAGAAGCTAAGTTCTCTTGGATTTTTTATTTTTTATATAAACTTGTGTAGACAAGGCATTTTTTTCATGTTAAAATGTGCTATGATCACCAAATTATACTAGGAAAAATTTAAGATCTACTCAATCATAGTATATCTCTTAGTGAAATTACTTAGCTGCAACTCATTATATCGAAGTAGTGACCTTATTTATCCCCTATTAGTCTCCCTCTTAATGGATTTGAATATGCGTTTTATACCATGTTTCTAATCTAAAGTATAAAATGAATATGTTTACCTTGGTTAGTATGTATGAGTCAATGTTGCTTATTTTACCACTATGTTATAACCTTTTGTATGGAAAAACCATTAGTTTTGCATATACACTTTGCATAATTTCACTATGATCAAATACTATGATTTTGGCAAATAAGTAGACCATTGAAGAACACTATGGATAAACGTAGACCAGATTTGTATTCTATCATTTTGTCTTCAGATTTTACAAGACTAGTTTCAAAGTCCACTAGTTTAGCTCTAGAGCTAGTCTGGCTTTAGAGTCTGTCAATCAAGCTCTGAAGTCCACTAATCTGGATCCAGATTGTGTCAATCTAGCTCTGAAGTCTCTCAATCTAGACACAAAGATCTTTTAAATACATTTTGGCATTGATCCACTAATGAATAAATCATGTATGCTAAATAAAAGCCTTCTAATCCATTTTAGGTCGATTCTAAATTCATGAGGATAATTACCAAATATAGTAATCTTGTTTATAGACATTGTATTTTTAGTAATGTTTTTAAAAAGCATCACGATTATTATTATAGAAATTGGTTACTAGGATCATACATTATTGCAACTGAATACATTGTAACTATCAATAGCTAAAATAATTTTACATGCAAATCTACACATCTTTTCCATTGTTTCATCTTGAAACACAGAAATAGGTTGTTAACTTCTTTTCTATTTTGAAAATAAATTAGATGTAGTAAGAAATATTTTTAGGGAATAAATATTGTAGTTATCTATTGTAACCATGTTGGGAAATATAACCAATGTATCATGGTTTATAATAATCTAGCATTCAATATTAAGAAAGGGAGAAACATTAAGATTAAGTAAAACTATTGAAGTATTTTCTAGATTGTAAACATTTTTCTTTGGTAATTAAGGTTTGATGTTCTTAAAGACTAAGTGTGATCTACATCCTATTCCAAGGGAGAGCAAGGGCACACTCAATAGAGGAACTAAAATTATCTTATGGAATTTTATATTTTATATTACTATCATTTAATCTTATACATCTTTATGATTAAAAGTTTGATTTGATTTAACCTACAAGTCTATGTGTGTGTGTGTTTCTATTTTAAGATAATTTTAATTTTTTGAATTTAAACATTCCTTTTCTAAGAATTTACTTCCAAAACACTCTTTCAATTCAACAAATAGATTAATGTGTGTTTTCATTTACCATCAAGTGTGTTCATTTCCACATAGTTTCCTTTATTAGTAAAGTGTATTTCTTTTCAAAACAAGTGTTTTTACCTCTCTAATTAGAATTTCAATTATGTATCAGAGTGTTTTTTTCCAAATAATTAGATTAATTTCAATTCTATAAATTAGAATATATCCTTAGGGATAAATGATCCACAACTCCCCCAAAAAAGATAATTGTTAGTTATTATCTTTGACACCTTACTACTAAGTTTAATTGGACACTAGCCCTGGTTTGACATGACATCAACCAAGCCGAGTTGATTTAAATGAAGAGATTGATGATCCTCATCAATTTTATATTTTGGCATTAGTCCACTAATGAATAAATCATGCATTCTTAATCAAGAACCTTCTAAGACATTTTGGTTCAATTCTAGATTTATAAGAGTACTTAACAAATATAGTATTCTTGTTTATAGACATTGTATTTTTAATAATATTTTGTAAAAGCATCACTATGAATATTGTGTAAATTGATTACTAGAATCATACACGACTGTAATTAAAGACATTGTAACTATAAATAGCTAAAATAGATCTACATAAAAACTTATGCATCCCTTCCACTATTTTATCTTGAAACAAAGAAGGAGGTTGTAACTTTTTTTTTTTTAAAATAAATTAGATGTAGTTAACAATATTGTTAGGGAATAGCTATTCTAGTCAAATTTTTTAACCATGTTGAAAAATATAACCAATGTCTCTTGATTGATTAGTAACTATCATTTAGTAAGTAAGAAAGGGAGAAACATTAAGATTAAGTATATCTATTGAATTATTTTCCATATTATAAACATTTTTCTCGAGTAATGAATATTTGATGTTCTTACAAGACTAAGAGTGGTCTACATCTTTTTCCAAGTAAGATCAAGGTCCCATTTAATTGAAGAACTATAATTCTCTTATGGTATTTTATGTTTTATATTACTGTTAGTTAATCTTCTACATCATTATGATTAAAAGTATGGTTTGATATAATCTGCATGTTTATGTGTGTGTTTCCATTTTAAGATACTTTCAGTCTTTTGAATTCCAACATTATTTTTCTAAGCTTTTAATTTCAAATCACTCTTTCAATTTAGTAATTAGATTAATGTGTGTTTTCATTTACCAAAAAGTGTGTTCATTTCCACATACTTTCCTTTATAAGCAAAGTGTATTTATGTTCAAAGAAAGTGTGTTTACCTCTCTAATCAAAATTTCAATTTTATATAAGAGTGTTTTCATTAAAATTAGTTAGATATATATAAATTCAAAAAATTAGAATATATCCTTAAGGATAAATGATCCACAAGTCCCCCCAAAAATACAATTGTCAATTATTATCTTTGATACCAATATTGATTGTCATTTTGACATGACATCAACCAAATTGAGTTGATCTAAATGAAGAGATTGATGACACTCATTCTTTTTGGTATTGTTTTTAGAGATTTTCTAGGTGTTAGTACGGTGTAAATCTTGAAACTGATAATTGATTAAGAAAAACTTCCCAAACAATCAAAGAACGATATGAATAGATAAAGAGATTCAAAGGGAAGATACATTGAAAAGATCCTTCAATAGAGTATGAGTACTATTAAGGCACAAGAATAAAGTGTCCTAAAATACTTCTAGGAAAATAACTTTAGACTATTGAGGAGGAATTACTTAAAACCTCATCTGAACTTTAAGATCATTTACCATAGGTACGTTCAACCTTTCAAGCAAAGAAATTAAGTATAAAACATACTCAAAGTTTTAAATCTTAATTAATTAGCCTTCCAACCACTTATGAATATTCAACACCTCCCAAGACAACTATTTACAACATATTTTTGGAAACCATTGGAGATAAACTATGAAACAATCCACTAAATAGAGTTGTAAGAATTAGATCTCAACCACCACGTAGAACATTCTCCTATCTTATTTTCCTAGATGAAGATGGAAATAAAGCAATAAATCTTATATCCCCATCCATATTTCATACTTCTATAGGATTATATATAGATGACCATGTTCAATTTTTATTTGAATTTAAGATTTTGTGTCAATGACTACAAAACTAATAATCACAAACTTGACCTATTCCCTTCTATACTCAAAGATTCAACCACGATATGGTTTATGGGTTTACAACCAAATTATATTCACACATGGGATTAAATGGAAAATATATTCTTGGATAAATATTAGGATTATTGTAGAGTAAGGGATGTAAAAAGAATTCTTTCACATAAAACAAAAGGAAGATGAGAATATGGAAGTCTATCTTGAAGGTTTCTTCATATTTGAGAAAAATGATTTTCTTAAAATGATTATATTATTATTCTATTGAATATTTGAACCTAATGGGAAAAGGAGACATAAACAAATTGGGTTAATATGATATAGTTGAACTATGCAGAAATTATTCAAAACAAGGGCTACTGTCAGGAAAATGAAAATAGGAAAGGGAAGCAATTATGTAGGACAACTCATGAAGGAATTTTAAAATCTCAAAATAGATATTTTGGTATAATTAAACACCACATTATATATATTACAAGTAAAATCTAATGCCACTACTAAACCATTAGACATATATTTTCTAAAATATACATGCACTTAGAGATTTCCCTCTTGATAAAACAAACATGTTTCATATCTGTGATACAAATTATCATGATACCAAATTTTTTGATCTCATAACTACTATAAAAAACCAATTAAAATAGGCTACCCAAAAAAATAAAAGAGCTCAATTATATACAATTACAAGGAAATATGTTTTCCCACAATAAGAACTAGAATCATTTCATTCCAAGAGCTCATTCTAACCCATAGATGATGCCATGGGCTAGACAAGCACCTCCATAAGCATGGGGACCACCAACATGGGTTCCACTAGATTGGACACCATAACCATGGATATCCTAGCCTCATCAAAAATCATGGATGCCCTTGTTGAATTAGTAACCATGGGAAAACCAATAATGGGCCCCCTAACAAACCTTTAATCAACAGAGGATATTTATACAACAGTAAATGTTGATTCCTCCCCTACCAATCAGCCTTCACAAATTGAATAATTAACTTAGCTCTAATTACTTGCATAACCAATAAAAAATCCAAATAATAGATAGGTAGTTCTTGTCTATGGGATTGAGTATGAAGAAACCTTAGGTTTTGGTGAAATTGATTGTAAAATTGACCAGTTGAAATTAGGTAAGACATTTAATAACCCCTTAATTACCATAACTGAGGGCTCAAATAAAAAATATATCTCCTTATTTAGCCAAACAAAGAAAAATCTAATGAAGAAAAAGAAAAACATAATGAGAAAAATGAAAGACATCAATAAACTAGTATAGTTTCTTCAACCATTCCTTTTCTATAACAACTCTAGAAGGATGAAAACAAAAGTGAATCTAATTTAGTCCAAAATTTGAGAAAATTAAATATTGAAATAACATTGCTACAAGTTATAAGAGACATTTTATAAATAAATAAAGTCATCAAAGGATTGTCTATAAAAACTCCAAAGAGAAGGTAATATCCTAAAACTATATAGGTAGATGGTAAACTTGCTGATTTATTAGCAAGAAAATTGTTTCTACCAAAATATGAAGATCCTAGAAGTCCATCACTATGAATATAGGAAGGAAATAAATACCTAATGTGTTAGTGGACCTTGGATCTCCCATCAATGTGATGACAACATACACCTTAAAATCATTGTCCATTATAGGGGTATAACCTAATTCTATAGTCCTACAAATGAAAAATAAGTCCATTGCAAAACAAAAGGAACCATAGAGGATATCTACGTGATTTTAGAATCATGGAAAACACTGTAGAGTTTAGGATACTCCAAGACAAGAATAAAAAACTAGGATATCCATTGATCTTAGGAAGACCATGGCTAGATATAGTAGCAACCCTTATAGACTGCAGGTTAGGAGACATGACCATTTCAAATGGGGTAAAATCAAAACAAATTTTCTTGTATCCACCTACCATGTCATCTCTATACTTTATAGATCATGCATGTGTAGATGAACTGGAATAAAATAGTAATAACCTATCCTCATCAACCATGGTAATATTTAGAAATCACGTAAATAAAATAGAGGAAGAATTGACAAGAGGTACTAAAGATCCTAAAATGTCCCTAGAGTCCACTAGTCTAGCTCTAAGTCCCACCAGTATGGCACTGAAGTCCACTAGTATGGCTTTAGAGTCCACTAAATTAGCTCTAAAGTCTACCAATATTGTGCCAAAGACCACCCGTCTAGATTTGGAGTATGTCATTCTATCTTTAGAGTACACTATACCATCCTGTGAAGTTTACCCAATTAATTCATAAGCCACTCCTAACAAAAGGTACAATCACACACCCTTCCAACAAAGCATTATTACATGAGCAAAAGATAGTAAAGATACATTTTACACAACTTTCCAATGCCCATTAATAGGGGTAATTTTGAAAGGGGAATCTTTTTTCAAAGACATAACCACCTTCCATACTATATTGACATAATCATGTCATTTAAACTCTTATGATGAGCAAATATAGTTAGGTCAGTTCCATTTATCCTAAAACCAAGCAGATAATTATCCAACTAGTAAAAATGTTAAGTATAAATAATTAGTTAAATAATGAGTAAGAAATAAAGGTCTTTGATATCTTAAGGAACCATAAAAAATCCTTTACATGGGAATATAGTGACATGAAGGGAATTCATCCAAGTATATACACCCATCATATCTACACATAGAACACTAAACTAATATGACAACCACAAAGGAAAATCAACCCAACATTAAGAGACATGGTTTAAATAGACATAAAAACTATTACAAGTGGGATTCATTCATCTAATATAAAATATTCAGTGGGTCTCACTAATTATGATAGTAACAAATAAAAATAGAAAATGGAGAATATGCATAGATTACAGAGAGCTTAATAAGGCCACTTAATAAGGCATGAAAGACTATTTCACTTTGCCCTTCATAGGCCAAGTTATAAATAACTTGGTTGGGAAGAAATAATTATCCTTCTTAGAGGAGTTTAGTGGTTATAATTAGATAATATTAGCTCCATAACAAGATAAAACAAATTTTACATGTCCTTGGGGAACATTTGCATATAGAGTATTACCCTTTGGTCTATGTAATGCACCAGCTACATTTCAGAGGGTAGTCATAGCTATTTTTTTTATCTAACCAATTATTGTGTATAAGTTTATATGAATAAATTTATAGTGTATAGTAATTCTTTTGATGAAGGCTTAAATAATTTAGATAAAGTAATAACTAGGTGTGAGTAACATCAATTATACTTAAGCCATAAGAAATGCTTGATGATAGTTGATCAAGGGATTGTCTTAGGCCATCACATCTCATCTCAGGGCATATACATTGATCCCAAAAATATTAAGTCATTTCTAACATGTCTTCACCTAAAAATAAAATTGATATCAAAAGTTTTTTGGGACATGTAGGGTACTATAGATGTTTTATCTAAGACTTTAGTAAAATTGAGGAACCTACGTTTTCTTTGCTTACTAAGTACAAAGAATTTTTGTGGAATAAAAAGTGTCAATAGTATTTTGAGTCAATAAAAGATAAACTGATTTTTGCTCCAATTCTAAGAGGTCTTAATTGGAAACGACCCTTCCACATACATATAAATCCCTCTAACAATGCTATGGGGTAGTACTTGGATAAAAAGATGAGGAAGGAAAGATATATGTCATTTACTATACTAGTAAAAATTTAAATCCCACTAAAATAAATTATACAATTACTAAAAAATATTAATTATATGTCATATATGCTATGAACAACTTTCATGATTATATCACTATATATATATTATATATATATATATATATATATATATATATATATATATATATATATATATATATTTTACATAGACCATTCATCCATAAGATAATTAATAAACCAGTGGTAGGAGGTAGGGTCATTAGGTGGATACTCCTCTTGCATGAATTTTACATTAAAATTATTGACAATTTAAATAAATTTAATTTAGTTACTAATTGTTTGTCAAGGTTAAATGTTTCAGATGAATATGAACCAGTTGAAGATGACTTTTTAGATGAGATTTTATTCATAATTTCAATGCACTCACCATGGTTTTTTGATATAGAAAATTACTTAGCCACATAAAAATTTATTTGTGATTTTAATAATAAATAAATAAAATATTTAGCTCGGAATAATTCTCATTATAAATGGCTTACTGATATTTTGTTCAAATATGAACCTGATTTAGTACTTCATAAGTGTGTAAGAGAGGATGAGATCTATGACATTATAACAGATTTTCGTGATGAACCAAGAGGAGGCCACTATTCATCTAAGAAGACTATTCATAGTATCCTTAGAGCTAGATACTACTGGCCTTCACTTCATAAAAATATGAAAAAAAATATGTATGGTAGTGTGATCCTTGCTAATGGGGAAATCATCATTGTCTAATGAAATGCCTCTCCATCCTCAAGTGGTTCTAAGACCTTTTTAAAAATGGGCACTGAATGTTTTTGGTCCTATTGATCCACCATACCAAGGAGAGGAATAATTCCTTGTATGCACAAATTATTCACTTAATGTGCAGAAGTCCAAGATCTATCCTTTACAAGAGAAGAATTAGTTGTTGACTTTTTATACTACAAGATCATGCAGTGGTTTAGAGTACCAAGGGTCATAGTATCTAATAAATGATCTCAATTCATATATAATATGACTAAATCCTTCACAAAGCGCTATCATATTAACCATAGGAATTCATCACCATACCATCCAAAAGCTAATGCTCAAGTTGAGGTCACTAATAGGGAGCTAGAGAATATCTTGACCAAGATAGTTAGAATCAATAGAAAGGGTAGGCAAGAAATTCAACTAAATTAGTATGGGCTTATAATAATTTATGGAAAACCACGACATGTTTCTCACTGTATGAGCTTATGTTTGGAAAGAATCCCTTTCTCCCAATTGAATTTGAATTATAGACCTTGAAGACAACAACATAAGTGGGCATAAATTTGGATGAAGCACAAAGAGATAGGATTATTTAGCTCAATGAACTTGATGAGATGAGATTAGATTATTTACAATAAACTTATCTTATAAAAATTAGAGAAAACAATGGCATGACACTCACATCAAAGAGAGTAAATTCAAGGAAGGAGATCGAGATTTGTTATTTAATTTGAAGTATTGACATTTTAAAGGGGGGCTTTATAATAGATGGTTGGGACCCTATCAATTAGGAAAGATATTTGACAATGGATCAGATTAACTTATACCAATTGATGGGAATAAAATAACACTCTCAGTCAATGGACATAGGCTAAGACTTTATCATAGACCTACAAACAAAGATGAATTCTTCAAGCAATTTTAGTCTCAAGATGAATTTGGCTACATGGGAGAACCTTGTTCTTCCATTCTAATCAAAAGATGAGTTTTTTAAAGATTAATAAATGAACATGATTAAAACCTATAAAATGACAGTCCCCCTCCCCAAAAATAAAAAATAATTAATTAATAAATAATAAATAATAAAGGGATAAAAAGTTAAA
The DNA here is from genome assembly GCA_037957365.1 of Torreya grandis. Lineage (NCBI taxonomy): Eukaryota > Viridiplantae > Streptophyta > Pinopsida > Cupressales > Taxaceae > Torreya > Torreya grandis. The sequence goes on from JARHVA010002320.1 coordinate 1,242,009, forward strand.
AACCGGAAATGGTAACTTTTCAAGGAATAAAGGAATAAATTTCATGTTTATATGTTTTATATATGCTCTTTTCAAACTCACTAATGTGATATTTTTCACATGATAGGTGATAACCTAAGCAGACAAAGATAACATCACTGCTAAGTTGAGGTATTTTATACTTTATTTTCTATGTATAGGATTAAAAATTAAGCTATTAAAATGTCACATCTATCTATTTGAAAATATATTTTTCCAAAATGGAAATATGCCTTAAAAAATGGGTTCATTAAAAGTTCATTTCAAAAATTAAAAATGTCTTTTCCAAGGAAAGGTATGAATTATGATGTGTCTTCCAAATGATAAAAGTGACACCATGATGATATGACTCAAGCAATCACATGAAAAAGTATTTTTGAAAAGAGAAATGATAAGGATGTTAGCTCAAGGCTTGCCAAAATTCATTGGGAGAGATGGTGGCATAAGATCGCATGAGGAAAAGGACACAAACAGATTTGATGTGCTTTTCAATATCCCCACATGAAGTAATGATTGCCTTTTCTTTCCCAAAATAGTCATATCTAATAATTATTGGAGCTTCAAAATATGTCTGAAGCAAAGGGAAATTAAATATATGACCACCTTAAGCATCCCATGATTATTTTTAATCTCTATTCATTCCACCTCTATAAAAGAGCTCTTCACAATCTTGTTCAAGCACCACAACCTTCTAAAGGCAAGGAATCATGGAAGATGGGATAAAATAATAAATCTGATTCATAATCAACACATTTATTATTTAAGGATAAAGCAGTGGTCACCATATTTGAAGAGGCAAGATGGATAGAGTTTTTAAATAAATTTTAAGGACATGATGAATGGCTTGTCAAAGAATTCATCATCAACCTCAAAAGTGATAACACCAAGGTGAGAGGGGTCAAATTTTTAGTGAGCATTTAGGCTATTAGTGATATTTTAGAGATTCCAAATGAAGGAATTAGGATTGAAGGTAAGTACACCTTTAAATATTTGATCAAAATCTTTCATGAAAAATGGGAACCTCTTCCTATGGTAATTGTCATCCCTAAAGGAGTTGTTAAGGGAATCAAGAGAGAGAGAGTTTACCAGAACCTTAGAAAATAGATATATTTTGGGTGATACAATATTTTACTTGTGATGGGAAATATATCTCTCTAGACTGTGATGCAATGAAAATCCTTACTCACCTTCGACAAAAAAATCATTAGCCAAAATGGATGGTTAATTTGCCTAAATTTTTGCATGGATCCATTCAAGTCATGGTACAAAAATATGTGCAAGAGATTGATTCTATTTGGCAGCGTGGGCTTATTCAACTCATTTTCCAAAACAATTTCATGAAGACACAAGACATATAAGTTGCTTGGAAATCATTCCTATGAAATAATCTAAAGAGAAAATATGAAACAAAAATGAGACCTCTCTATTCCTCCCTTACCCTGAGATCTATTCTAAAATAACGAACTTATAGTGAAGATCCAACTAAAAAAATAGGAAAGGAAAATAAGATGAAAACATGGGAACCTAAAACTAGCTTTGAGGAAACCTCAAATACAACCACTGTCTAAACTTCTATCTTGGAGAATTTTTATGAAGAGAGACTAGTCCCAGGGGTATCACCAACTAAGATCTTGAAGATAAGCTCAAGAATAAAGACTCCAAGGGAGGATTTTAGGCCACTACCTCTACCAAAGAGAAGAAGAAGAATAATTATATTGGAGGAGTAAGATGATCAAGAGAGGGATGTAGAGATCCTTGGTAGTCTAAATCAAGGATAACCTGTTAAGACTCTAGATATTGAAGAAAGATCTATAAAATAAGAAATAAGAGATGAACCCCCATTCAATATTGAAGAATTTACAACCATGATAGAATCATTTGAGGAAATTGTATAGGAACTCCCTCCATATTATTCATTTGAACCAAATGATAAAGGAAAATCCCCAATCATAGAGAAAATAAACTCACTCCTCTAGCCATGATGAATAAGAACAAAGTTAAACAAGTTCTAATCCTGTCCAAAGTTGAAGCTACTATAAGACAACAAGAGGAAGAAATTCCGTTCCTCATAATGAAGCTCCAAGGTTAGGAAGACACTACGTCATCTCTACAAAAGGAATTAGAAGAAACTAAGATTCAATATTCTCATAAAGATAATTAGATTGTGTCCTTGAAAGAAAAACTGGATAGGCCAAAAACACGATAATACCAAGTAGTTTAGACATAATTGTCTTATCATGACATCATGACCACTTGGAATGAAAATTGTCAAGAATTAAAAAGGATCAAGATAGAAAACAAGAAGTTAAGGATATATCTTGAGGAAGAAATAAAATAGAAAGAAAAATAACAGCCTACCCTCCAATTAGCTTATAAGATAGGAGAGGAACTTCTAGCGTACAAGAGACCTGCCTCAGCTTATAGTATTTTTCTCCATGAATAATTTCTTATATGGAAACTATTAATAGTTTCTTGTGGACTACCTCATGACTTTAAGGATGAAAACCAATGCATGGAAGCTTATCAAACTAGTACCCCAAATCAATATAAATTATTGTGTGAATTTTATTTATTTGGTTTTATCTTGGGTCATATGTCTTTTCTTGATCCATTTATTCATATAATAATCTCATCTTAGATCCTACACCTCCACTCTACAAAACCAAAATACACGGAGCATAATAACTTACAAATATTTTGAGCAATAGAACACTATGGGCCTTTGTATAAGAATTAAGTTTCCTAATGCAAAAGAGAAAATTTTACTACTAAGAAACCTTATATACTATCTAACATTCAAGGAACACTATCCATGAGTTCTATAGAAAAGTAACGTAGGTTTTAAAGAATTTGTGTAAACACATTTTAATAAAGCATTGACTACCTTGATAAGAGATGGGATACCTTGAATTTCCCATTAAAATGAAGAGATGTTATTTCACCTACCAATCTTAGATGGAGTTTTAGAAGAGATAGGGTTGTGGTTGAGATAATTCAACAATTTATTCATATATATGATCAAGAGTGATAGGTATGAGATTCAGTCTGTTGCGTAGTTTGAAAAATGGAGAGCAATATTATAGAGTCATAAAGGGTTTTTTGACCCACTTAAGAATAATTGGGACTATTATTATGATATCTATGATCTCAACCATGATTTGTAAAGAAGAGTGATCAATCATGAGTAGGGGAGATAGTACCTTAAAATAGGACTTGAAAGAAGTAAAGTTCATGGGAATGATGAGTGCATATAATGACTCATTGTATCCAAGTAATGACTTTATTTATCCCCTATTAATCTCCCTCTTAATGGATTTGAAGGTGAATTTTATAATTTATTTCTAATTTAAAGTACAAAATGAATACATTTTCCTTAGTTAGTATGTGTGATTAAATGTTGCTTATTTTACTTCTATGTTCTAACCTTTTATATGCAAATCCATCAAGTTTGTATGTATAGGTTACATAAACATATTATGATTTTGGAAAATAAGCAAACTATTTGAAGTCCATTGAAGAACACTATAGATCAACTCAAATCAGCTTCAAAGTCTATTAGTCTAGCTTTGGATTTTGTTAGTTTAGATCTAGATTCCACCAGTCTGGCGTTAGAGTCTCCTAATCTAGCTTCAGAGTCTACCAATCTAGATCCAGAGTCCACCAATCTAGCTCTGAAATGTGCTAGTCTAGCTCTGAAGTCATTTAGGCCAGACACAAAGCTCATTGAAGGACATTTTGGCATTGGTCCACTAATGAATATATCATGCATGCTTAATCAAGAACCTTCTAAGCCATTTTGAGTCAATTCCAGATTCATGAGGATACTTACCAAATATAGTATTCCTAGTTATAAACATTGTATTTATAGTAATGTTTTGTAAAGGCACCACTATGAATATTATAAAAACTAGTTACCAGAAGCATACATGATTGAAACTAAATGCATTGTAACTATTAATAGATAAAAGAGCTCCACATGCAAACCTTTGCATCTCTTCCACCGTTTCATCTTGAAACATGTAAGGAGGTTGTGACTTTTTTTCTATTTTTCAAATGTATTAGATGTAGTTAGCAATCTTTTTAAAGAATATCTATTCTGGTCAACTATTGTAACCACATTTGGAAATATAACTAACATCTCCTAGTTGATTAGTATCTAGCATTTAATAAATAAGAAAGGGAAAAACATTAAGATTAAGGAGAGCTATTGAAGTTTTTTGCAAATTGTAAACATTTTTCTTGAGTAATGAATATTTGGTATTCTTAAAAGACTAAGTGTGATCTACACCCTGTTCCAAGGGAGAGCAAGGGATCACTTAATAGAGGAACTAGAATTATCTTATGGTATTTTATGTTTTATTTTAATTTTAGTTAATCTTTTACATATTTATGATTAAAAGTGTGATTTGATCTAGCCTATTCTATGTGTATTTATATGTTTCTATTTTAAGATACTTCTAATCTTTTGAATTTCAACATTATTTTTTTAAGAATTTACTTCCAAAGCACTCTTTCAATTTAGCAAATAGATTACTGTGTGTTTTCTTGTACCATCAAAAGTGTTAATTTCCAAACAATTTCCTTTATAATCAAAGTGTGTTTCTTTTCAAAGCAAGTGTGTTTACCTCTCTAGTTAGCATTTCAATTCTATATCAGAGTGTTTTCATTCCAATTAATTATATAGATTTCAATTCAAAAAATTATAATAGATCCTTAGGGATAAACGATCTATAACTCCCCCTAAAAGATAATTATTAGTTATTATCTTTGACACCCTACTGTTGATTGTTATTGAACACCTTCCCTAGTTATAAATGACATCAACCAAGTTTAATTGAACTAAATGAAGGGATTTATGACACTCGTCAATGCATAACCATGAAGTCAAACAGTAGGATGCACACTAGTTCATAAATGAAATGGGTACCTAGATCACTTATCAAGCTTAGAGGGCACACATATCAAATAATTATATTATCCCACATGAATCATGTTATTATTTCTACCATGAAAATATTTTTTAGTGATGCCTTAACACAACGAGTGAAATAGATAGTGGCAATAATAACATAGTATACACTAGTCTTGTACACAAATGGAGAGATTGATCCTAAAAAATAAATAATACATTTTTTAAAGGGTTCCTAGGCTAGGGTTGGGGATAAAGGCTAGCTCATCTTCATGGTTGGGTTTCCTAGTATATTATTAGACATCACATTTGTGCACATATTCCTTGGCATCTTAAAATAAGCTAGGCCACCATATGCCATATAGGAGGATCTTAACTGTAGTAGCTTATACAACAAAGTGACCACCTAGAATTCCTTCATGTAATACCCCTAGGAGATCATATTCTAAGATACACCTACACAATACTTTATCACAACTGATCCTTTATATTTCACCCCTAATGAGTTGATACAAGGTGGCATGGATAACTAGTTTTTTATTTTCCTTAGTGGAAATGTTACTAGGAGAAATGCATGATGTAAGGAAAAAAAAATTATATTCAATATCCTAAGGGATGTGTTGGACCATCTACAACTACGCATTTTTCAAGACATCATGAATGTTATGCACATCCTCACCTGTATTGATGCATGATAAGTGGTTAGGACCGAACTTTTTTTTACTAGACTTCACAATAATATAAAATTAGAATTCCTAAAATAACAAAATCGAAAGGTAATTAATTCCATGGAGTATTGGCTTAGTTAAAAGGTACTTCAATTCCTCATGATCAAGGAATAAGAAAAATAATGTGGTGAACAAATAGTGGTGAAACTTCTGGAGCATGTATACCATTTCTAGTACCTCACACTCAATGGTTGTGTAGTTCTTCTTGACTACCGTAACATTATTACTAGAGAATTAAATTGTAGGGTCTATCTTGTTTTCTTCTAGTTGGGCTAGGATGACACCTTTCACTATACCTAATGCATTAACATGAAAATGAAATGGGTTTGTCCAATCTAAGAATTGGAGGATCGACATGCTTATAAGATTCTTATTCTATGTTTATTATGCCTCCTCTTATGATTTTCTAAATATGAATGGACCATTCTTGCATAGAAGTTCCTCTAGTGGCACTATGATATTGGCATAGTGACAAATGAACTTATGGTATTATCCAGTGTGCTATAAAAATACACACACTTCTTATCGAGTGGTGAGTGTCTTAAGTTTTAGAATGATGGCCACCTTAGAAAGGACAAAAAGGATGCCATTGTTATGAATAACATGGCTAAGTAATGTGCCAAAGTGCATTATAAAAATACACATATTAAAATTGAGATAAATTTGAAGTTGGAGAGAGCATTCGAATATGAGGCATCATTTATCATGATGGTCCTTCACTAACCCATATGATGTCTAATCATCCAAATATAATTGAAATAAATTGAAGGCTACCATGACAATGCATGAGAACATATTAGGTGTATTATACAGGATGAATGGCATGACATTATAGACACAAACCTTCATTTGATAGTGAATGTGGTTTTTGGCTTATGCCCCTCTTAAATTCCCACTTGGTGGTAGCCTAAAAATCCATCAATGAATGTGTTGATATCACACCTACCACTATCTCAATAACTTCCTTAGTGAAAATATTGGGAAAGGGATCCATGACACATGTAGAATAGAGGATATGATAGTAAATTTATATGTGGATTGACCTATAATTATTGATACTAATAACCATTGGGCTCACCCATCTATATTCATCAACTAGAGAGATCACACCAACATCCAACATGTTTTCAATGTTTTCTTTATCCTTGGTGTGCATATTTGGGATCATCTAATATGGCTAATTATTCATGGGTCTTGCACCATCCACCAATGTGATATTAATTTTCCTCATAGAAGGATGCACACCCTTCATCTCCTTATATATTCTTGGGAAGAGTCCTTGGAATTCTTGGATCAAATCCATGATGTGCACCAATTCTACATCAACTAATAATCCCCATTTGTGGCTCTCCTTTCGAGATAACATTCACTTTATCCATTTTAAAATGCTCTCAATAACACCTGTGTTTGTCATCTTGTGCATCTATTAATTCTCACTCCCCATGAGAAGTCTCAATTGGTAAATGTCTCAGGGTATCCTCTTGGGGTTATTCATCTACCTTACACAAAATGTTTTATTTCCTAGACCTAAATTTCCAATTACACACCATCCACACTAATTCATCCTCATCATTGGAATAACTATTCACCCTATAGTCTTAAAACATGGTTAGTGTGTTTCCCTTATTGTTTCAAAATTATTTGATATGGTCTTTCATTATGGGTTCATCTTCTAGGATAGCATGGCAAATCATTACAAGGTTTTGACCAGCTCCAAGTTAGATGAGGAGAAAGAAAAGGTATGGATGAAATTCTCCTTTAGTAACTTCCAATAATAATTTTCCTATCATGTTTCATTCAAAAAATACCATGTGTGAGTTTAAGTTTTCAAAGTCTAATAGAAGGCATGAACCCATGGTCCTACTAGGAAAAAAGCTATGCTCCTTGCCAAGGTGTCTTCACATACATGAACATGTGTCCATGGATAAAAATTATCATTGTATGGAGGTAGTCCTTATTGGTCAATACTATGATCAAATATGGATCACATAACATCCTTAAAAAAATTTTAGGTGGGAATACTTTACTTGTGATTGGCCCACTAGCACATAAATAATGCTATTTAAAGTGTATACAAAATCATATGCATGATCCTTCTCCTTGGATATACATGCATCAACATCATGTAAAGGGTTTAAAACTTATGAAGATATAATATTGGGATAGTGAAACAAGTTTTCCATTGATTATGTAGAACATGATCTTCACCTTAGACACGGTGTGTGGTAGTGAAATCTTATTTATAACTAAGGAAGGCTTGACATTGTTGTGTGGCGATTTTTGTGTAAGCAGAAACTAATGTTTTAAACACATTGTTCCATATTTTATCCTTGTGACTTCATATGATCCATTCAATAATTAGTTGTAGACAATACTCATGGTGTCATTCATCCCATATCAAGAATGCCATCCCTATTTGGGTCCAAAATTTCCAATTTCTATGCTATGATGTTATATATTTTACTAATATCCTCTTCCAAGTCAACACTTTTGATGTAAGGGCCGTGATCACTTGAAAATGGAATTACAACACATTCCTTCACACTTTATAAACTCACATAACATTTCTATAAGTACATATCTACAAGTTCAACATAACACCAAGGTTGAACAAGTAAAGTATGGTAGTTGTCTTGATCGGTTAGATCAATAACATCAAAGTTCACTCAAAAAATTGTGCCCATTATCTCAGCACTATATTTTTTTAGAATCACCATGGGTTGAGTGTGGGTTTTTTTCACCATAAAAAAATATGTGGTGAGTGTCATAAAATGGTTTTTCCCATATTTTACCGAGCATATCGTATGAGGACATTAACTTTAGAATATGTGTCCACCAATATGTCACACACTAACCAATTTTTAATGTCTGTATCTATAATAAAATCATGGCCATATCCTACATTTTAGGCTAACCTTGTGCCCTTGCACTAGGTGTGGAGTATGTGATTAAATTGGTTATTTTATATTATATTAAGCCAAAATGTTCTTCAACATAAGGATCATTCCATCAGATTATATGAGAGGTATTATGTCGAGAAGATCATTGCCCTGCTCATTGACATGTAGTTGTTGCCAGATCTCCTTCTTTATACTTTTATCCTAGTCTCAACCAAATTAAATTTCAACCTAAAAATTTTGTATCACATTAATGGCTTCTCATAGGACCTCCTTTTGGTGTAAGTCATCTTGGTTGGGTGCTATGGAGGGATCAGGGCTTGCCACCTTATCTTTGGATCTTCTCAGCTCATATCCTATTTGAACCTTCTCTATGGGAGTTGTTTTTAGCCATTTAGATATGCTATTATGAGTTATTACATATACCTTGGGGAAATATCCTTATGATTTTATGCCTTTGAAACCCCAAAGTCTAATTTACATGCAAGTCTAATCATGATAGCACCCTTATCAGGCCTACCCTTGTGTGTGAGTATGGCATACAAATATGGGCATGACTTGACACTATGCTCACCATGATAATAACCACAATTAGATATGTGGGGAAATATCATTGGTAATGGTATGGTGATCCACACTTATAACAAGTGTGCAAGGGAAGCCTTACACATTTTGTTCCCCCATTATGGCCTTTGTACCTATGGTGTTTCCCATAACACCAAAAAAAATTAGCTAGCCCTACTATGGTCTACCATAACTTGTTTCTCCCACCTCATGGATCTCATGAATCACCCAACATTATTTGATGTTGTGGATGGAGGCATTACAATTTTTTTTATAAAGAGACCTTAGTTTGGATTATGCATTGAAGGACAGGATAGTTGTGCACATCATGACCTTCATGATATATCTCACATGATGCCATGAGGGATCTCACATTATACCTTGGATAATTATTTTTATTATGTATATCCACCTTATAACCAATACACCACAACATAATTTAGGAATCCTATGTGTTATTTACCATAAGCCTCTATAATTTTGATGCCATTGAAGCAATCTGTGCATCCACTTATGGGATTATTCATGTATTTACACTGACAATGGATTTAATTATTAGTGCCACCTCAAGGGATTCCATAGGATCAATAAACATTTTCAAGTATAGGGTGTGCCAAAAGAGTGTAATAAAATTTCTAAAAAACCATCATGCATGCTACATTGGGTGAATTTAAGGGAAATCTTAGGCATTAAAGTCTTAAAACTAACATCATACACATGGATACTCTTTGTATAATATTTCTTGATCTCTTTCAGTGCAATGATGCTATGTTACTCAAACTCATGAATATCAAAATTATCAATAAGGCTATATTTAGATGATTTTATTCCATAATTTCCTAATTTGGGTCAAGCTTCTAATATTAGGTATGAGTGTGATCAAGTAAATTCATGTAAAAATGGATTGTATTATACTCTGATGGTGTAATTCCATTCACGTTTCAAATGAGTTCACATTTATGAACATGCTCTACAACATTTTCCACTATAAAATATTTGAGAAACCTTAAAGACATTTCATAAAAGATATAGGGAGATGGTATGGGCATGGTTGGTTCTTATGTCACCACTATGACCAAACCCTAAAGTCCTATAAGATTTCCTATCTTACCTCCTTCAGTTCCTCCTGCTAGGGGTGCAACTCTAATTCTTGAAACATGTTGTACTATAGTTCCTCCTCTTACTTTTATTGTGTGTTGTCCTATTTCCACTTTTCCATTTTATACCATCCCTCCATACAATAGGTTACTTTCCTAAGGGGTTGGACCCCCTCTTGTTAGAGACATACCATACATCATTAAACTTAAATATATTGTGTGAGTCGTATGATTATTCATCTAAATGGTTTTTAATAAACTATCTTGTCTAGCAAACTTATTTATTTTCCACAAAATATAAACTCTTATACTTTAAAAATGTAGTGTCTTGGTTGATTTATTCCATTTGTGAAAAAAGTATATGAGTATGCGCTTCAGGGAGAAGGGAAATGGGCATTTCATCAATAGTATTTCCCCACATGTCTTATGTTTCTTGAAGCACTTTAGCTTCTTTTTAAGAGTTCATTCTAACCCATAGGTGCATACTTATTCATCAGTAGATCATATATTCCCTATGCGAGAGTCATCCTCATGCCATCCCCATATTGTGTAGGTTCTAATAACATCTCTTGAGTTAGAATCACCCCTCTATCTAGGTTCTTTTTTATCCATCCCCTACCTCTAAATATCATCATAGTTACACCTTCTAAGCTCACATTCATATTTTCCTTCCATGTTGAATGATTTATTCCATGGTATCTCACATGAACCATACCCCCTTCACATTGTAACTTATGTTCTGGTTGTACACATAGAAACTTAGCCTACCATTGGTAGTTTTTATATAACACTATCTACCATCAACTTCTTAATCTATAATGGAAACTGCTTTAGATATGAACCCATGGGTTCATGAAAGAACTAGTATTTGTATTCTTCTAAACAAGCATATGTGGATACAAAAAATTTCAACACATAGCTATTCAATGCCACATACCACTAGACATTAATAGATCTGGTCTAAAATATGTTTAGGTCCTTATGTTACTCTACCTATTCTTCTACCCAATGGTATTTCCACCCAAATTTTTTATTCTTATTTATCACATATGCTGCAAGCCATGTGTACAAATGTGTGGGTAGCTCACAAAAAAATAACTCATAGAGTGTATTATTCAAGTTGTTCTCCACCCATTTCTTTGGCTATTGATTACTATGGATAGAATAATTTGTCATAAATTTTTCCTCCACCTACTCCAACTAACACTCAATATTCTCTAGTGAGATCTGGTACATCATCCCTAGTCACCATTGCATCAATAAAATTTGATTATTCCAACAATGGAAACAAAATGTTGAGTGTTTTTAGCAATGCACACACTAGTCTTATGTCACACATGCATATTCTAATATTAAATCTACATGCATTAGTATATTATGAAAGATGATGTTGTGTGCTCACTTGAGGTGTAGAGAGAGATGTCTGGGTGGGTCAAGGTTAGTTGGAAATGATGAATCAGTTGATTTGTCTTGCATGTGCCATTGTGTGCATGAGGATACTTGGAAATATTTTATATTACCTATTTAAACATGGAAATACATATGCATAAAATGAAAAATGATATAATAACTCTATTTTGCATAATTAATTATATTAGAAATGGAAAAAAATTAACAACTATAATAACAACTTCTCTTAATATCAATATTAATTTGAATACAACAATAACATCCCATGGTTATAGAGTTCATAATAACATTAATGACATTAATGTCAATTCTACCAATATTAATATCATCAACCAAGGTTTCTACTATGCATCATGGGACTAATGACATTAACATCAATTCTATAACATTTCTATCTACTTTGGCAGTGTTTTTCCTATGGCAAAAATCTCTCTTTCAACAAACCATTTTCTTACCTTTTATAGATTTTCAAAGGCTCTATGTGTCATGAGGTCACTTTTAATGACTGCATGACATCCATCTCAGCTACCACCAACTAGTAATTAAAACTACATCCTATTTAGCATGTTGGGTTGAAACAACTCACCAAGCCTAATCTATGTTTGTAGGCTCCTATTCACCCTCACCATTATATTTCAAGTACATGTTGGAGAAGATTTATATGTAGTTACTTCTATCATTCGCCTCTCACCAATCACACAACTTGTACCAGATTGACACTGATAGGTTAAGTTGTCATGTCAATTATCTACATGGCATGGGATATCAATTATTATGGACCTTCTAATGTGCCATTTTGCCTATGCACCCTTTGGTTTCCATACGTTGATGTTCATGTGTGCTAGATAAAAATTTAGACAACGCTATTCTTACCAATCAAAATATGGGGTCAATAGACTAAAAACATAACACATTACTTAATGCTTGATTAATCTCTAATACATTTATCATGTAGCCAAACTAACATACAAAATCAAAAAACTTACAATTAAAACATTATTGGAAATCAACTAAGCTCCAATTTTTTGAAAAATATATGTTCCCTTTTTATTGATTGTAAAGAAAACCTCATTGTATACACATTTTGACCTTTGATAGTTTTCATTACAACTATCAAAAACCAAAAATATGAGGATTTAAAATGACCTAAAAAAACTAATATAAAACTGTAACCAAAACATGTAAAAAGAAGTGAATTCAAGTATTTATCTTCTCTTTGTCAAAATGAATCATTGATTCAAGAAAAATTCTTGAACTTAAATTTTAAAACCAAAGATGCATTTCTTGAGAAAAATACTATTTATTTCATATGATTTGAGCCCAAATAAACTTCAATAATATCATCCACTAAAAGTTGAAATAAAACACTCACAACCATATTTATAAATAAAAAGAATTTACCTTTCAAATTGAAAACATTTTATCTTATCAAACTAAGCATAAATGCTTATCGGCACACAGAAAAGGTAAACCACTTCAAAATTTATATAAAATGAAAACTTTATCAAAGTATTGATGTTTAGCTTCAACAAACCATACAAACTAAACCATTTATTTTTCTTAACAAATAAAACAACAGTGTGTTCATACATATTGGTGAACCATAATAGGGTTTTCAAACTACTGTCACAATCTAGAAAATCAAATATCTCTTCATATGTATTTATAAATTCAGGTTCAAGTTTAAACTTCTCTCATTTCAAATTTGTTTTGAAATAAATGTTAATATCTAAAATTATCATTGTTTCAAATAAGAAGTAAGATTATTTTTATTTATATCAAATTCAAAAATAATATTGTATCACATGGGTTGTAGTCTAATAGTTAAAATGATGGTGTAAAAAGTGTTGTCTAACCATCTATTAAGGTGGGACAAATTTGGCAAAATGAATACTCCTCAATCCTTAATACTAAATAGAAGAAACATTTTGTATACCTAATCCATATAAAAATAAAAATTTAATCAAAAAAATATAATAAATAATATTACATTTAACCTTTCATAATTAAAAAATATGTATCATTAAATAGAAAGGAATTGAGTTTCTATAGAATATCAAACTTAGAATCATACATTTTCTATCAAAACAATTGTTATCACAAACATTTGAAAACCCATAACTAATCTGTTGTGCAATGATAAATTAATGGATGAAGGCACTATTGAAATTTTAAACCCAAATTTCATAATTTAGTTATAAAAAACCATACCATTTCTCTTTGTTTTTAAACTTAGAAAAACTACATTGCTTTCAAACAAAAATAAAAAATAAATGCTTTCCATTTATATAAAACAAACACAACTAAAGTTTGAAAAGATGATTGGCTAAGGTTTCAAAAGATGAATAAATATTTGATTCAAAACTAACTCATTTTTCCATGTATGAAAAACTCACATAAAAGATTTAGTAAAGCTTCATATTATTCTTAGGAAAAGTACAAAATTCATTGATTTCTTTATCTATGATTAAATAATAACTTAGAGTTCATTTAAAAAATTTAAGCAATCATGTAAACTGATATAATATTAATTTCATATGTAAAAATGTAATTTATTTAATTTTAAACTTGAAATGAAATTTCATTATGTCCTTTCAAACTTAAATAAATGATTTAAAATGATCAACCAAAAAATATTTCAAATATAAAGGTGATTTTAATTCGATATTGATTACAAGGCATGATAAATGTTTTTAGGACAGTTTTATAGAAATTATTGTTTTAAAGGGGTATAAATTTTTTGCATAACACTTGAAACCTTTAAAAAAAATGAAGTCGGCCTTAACATGATTTTTGCATTGTAAGGATGTATCATTCTACTAAAGTGACATGAATAATGGGAAATTTAATAACATAAGATTTTTAACTATTCTTGGGATAGATAAGTAGTTGTTATGATATGAAGAAATACGATTACAAAGAACAAGTTTATGTGGTATTTAAAAAAAAAACATTGAGGAGATGATCTAAATATATTTTAGGATCAAGTTCTAATTCGGGGATGTTTTTATGATTTGTTTATTTAACTGTAAATTTAGGTTTTAAGAAATTATAAATTTTCAGTTGCTTGACATAGGTTTTAGAGAGGTCGTTATTTTATTAAAAATAAGATTTAGAGGTGTTAATCTAATTAAGATAAATTATTGAGTAAATTAAAATATGTAAAATATATAATAAATACATATGACTGATTTACAATTTATTATTTTGAGAAATGTGGTAAAAAGTGAAAGTACTAAGAAATAGATAAATTAAATAGAAATCAAGTTTGTAGGATTGTAACAATGATTATGAGGCTATGTGAGGTAGTTGTGAATCAGGAATAGGGCTTCACTTATCCTAAGAAAAGGTTGTGCTATTTAGACTGGGTCAGCCTACGTATTTATTTGTAGTGTGCACCAACATCCTTTAAGGTTTTTTACCCTTTGTGTATATTCTAATGTGTGTGCATTCACCTCTAGATTCTATGTGTATATGTAAATAGATTCACCTCACTGCATGAACCACTATGTAACATACTCTTCACTTGAAACTCTAGCTCAAAGATAATAAGGAAAAATCTTGTAAATGGGGGAAATGGGGTTGTGCTTGACTTTAGCACCCCATATGTTGAGTGTTGCCTACATACCACTACTCTGAAGAGGGATCAAATTCTATGTATTTATATCATGCTATGGTGGTGTGTATACAATAATAGTGAAATGTTATATGTTGGTGAAATCATGGTGTGATTAAGTGCTTCAAACCATGATGTGTGACCTTGATGTTGTATTCAGACTTAGCTCAAGGCTACTTGGGTTGTATGTACTCAAAATTGGGAAGAATAGGTATTTTTATCTTAATGCATTTAGAATATATATGGAATTTTTAATAATGGAAGTCCCCTACCATCTAGTGAAAAAATGGGTAAAAAATATGCTTATATAGTATCCTTTTATTTATTTCCTTGAATTATACTTGAAAAACATGTGATATGGCTCATTTTAATGAATTTGAATTTGAGAAAATATTTTTTAATTAGTGAGAGGATAAAATTCGCAGATTCAAACACGACTAGTCTACGAGATTATCCTAAAGGAGAGATTTTATTTGAGGAATAGAGACAACCAAACTGGAAGTATGAATAAGTCAAATAATGAGTTTATGTTGTTTAGAATTAGGATTAGGGACATTCGACATCATAATTTTCTAAAGATAGAGGGCCATCTACATATAAGTAGAGGAATAATGATTTGAAAATGTGAAAGTGAGCATAGGTTGAGTGTGCATAAGGAATGGTAACAAGTGCATTGTTTTATCATTAAATGTTAATTTTAGTGTCTATATTTTCCCCATTTTATTCTATTAATGTAGTAAAGTGAATTTACTAGTGTAAAAGGAAGAGTGTTATACCTAAGCATCTATGTGAAGTAAAGTAAATTATTTTGAATGTAGATCACATGTTAAACTATGCTTCATGCAATCATGCAATAAAAAATATATAAATCAATCCTTATTTAGGATTAAAAACTTATAAATCAACTAACAAGGAATGAATATACCTTTTCATGTAAGTGATACATTGTATTTTTTTGGTACAAAACTAGTGACTTATAAAGGGTGGAACACTTGGATATTTCTTCGTTGAAATACTTGGATTAAATTGTGCATGCCTCATTCCTCATTGGTAGGAGAATTGTGCTTAAAAACTCAATATGTATTTGACTTTATCATTTCATAATTATCTCTAATATTTTTTGGAAAAATGATTGTCTTTTAAAGAAAAACAAAAATGGAGATTTAAAATGTTAGGTTATTATTTTAAAATAGTATATAATAAAGGAAAAGAGAATGTTGTGGTAGATGCACTATCCTAGAGAGATGAATCAGTTGAGGCATTATTATGCACAATGACCATTTGGAAAGTAGATTGGATAAAGGAATTAAAATCAAAATATGAGAATAACAATGCTACCCATGATTTGATTCAAAATCTTCATCAGGGTTCTAAGGGATCTAAAAAATTACATGGAAGGGGAACACATTATGGTATATAGATTATATCTATGTAAGTATTCTCTCTTCGAACATAATTTTTTTAGGAACTTCATGTATATTCAATAGGAGGTCACTAAGGATTTTTGAAAACATATCATAGAATCAAACAAGATTTATTTTGGGAAGGACTTAAGGGGGATGTCCAAAAATATGTGGTTGAATGCATAGTATGTCAACAAAACAAAGGTGAAACTATTAAGACCCCACATCTTTTAAAACCTTTATCCATCCCTAACTAGCATTGGGAGGGGGTTTCCAAACTAACAACAACAAATGAAAATAAAAAAACAAAAGTAAGAAATATATAAATGCAAAATAAATAAATTTTTTTGAAAACTATCCACTTTTTTAAAAATCTTCTAATGAGAGGTAAAGCATAAAATGACAAATAATTGATAAGATAAATTTAAAATGAAAGATGTTTGTTTACTTAATGCGGGTATATGTAAGGAGCTTTATCCTCTTTACTATTAATATCATCCAAGTCTATAGATGTAAAATAACTTGAAAGAATAAGATATTCATAAAAATATAAGGTAAAACCTTATAAAAGCAAAATGAAATGTGTGGAAATGTCTTTAATTTATATATCTTCAATAAGTTTTTGCTTTTGGAATACATAAGATAAGTTGTTGTGATGATTTGAAGAAATACGATTGCAAAGAACAAATTTATGTGTTATTTTAAAAAAAACATTAAGCAAACGATCTAAATATATTTTAGGATCAAGATCTATTTCGAGAATATTTGTATGACTTGTATGTTTAACAGTAAATTTAGGTTTTAATAAATTAGGAATTCTAAGTTGTTTGCCATAGGTTTTATAGAGGTCATTATTTTATCAAAATTGGGATTTAGAGGTGTAAATCTAATTAATACAAATTGCTAAGTAAATTAAAATTTGTAAGATATATAATAAATACACATGACTGATTTACAACTTATTATTGTTAGAAATGTGGTAAAAAGAAAAAGTACTAAAAAATAGATGAATTAACTAGAAATCAAGTTTTTAGGACTGTAACAATGACTATGAGGCTATGTGAGGTTGTGAATTAGGAATAGGGTTTTGCTTATCCTAGGACAAGGTCACATTATTTGGACTAGGTCATCATGTGCTATTATCTATAGTGTGCATTGACATCCTTTAGGGTTTTTAACCTTTATGTCAATTCTGATCGATGGTGCATTCACCTTTAGATTATGTGTGTATTTGTAAATAGCTTCACTTCACTACAAAAGCCATTATGTAACTTATTCTTCAATTGAAACCCTAGCTCAAAGATATTAGGGAAAAAATGTTGTAAATGGGGAAAAAGGGTAAAGAAATGGGGTTGTACTTGACCTCAACACCCCATGTTTTGAGCATTGTCTGCATACCAATGCTCTGAAGAGGGATCAAATTCCATGTAGTTATCTCTTACTAGGGTGGTGTGTGTATAATAATGGTGAGATGTTATACGCTAGTGAAATATTGATGTGATTAAGTTCTTCAAACCATGACTTATGACCTTGATGTTATATTCAGACTTAGTTCATGGCTACTTGGGCTGTATGTACTCAAAATTAGAAAGAATAAGTATTTTCATCTCAATGTAAAGTAAGAATATCTAAAATTTTCAATAATGGAAGATTCCTTCCATCTAGTGAAAAAATGGGTAGAAAATGTGCTTATATAGTATCCTTTTTTATATTTACTCAAATTAGGATTGAGAAATGTGTGGGATGACTCATTTTAATGGATTTAAATCTATAAAATTATCCCTTAATTGGTGGGATAATGAAATTAGCGGATTTAGACACAACGAACTTGTGAGACTGTCCAAGAGAAATTTTGGTCAAGGAATAAATATAACCAAAATCGAAGTATGAATAATTCAATTAATGAGTCTAAATTATTTAAAATTAGGAATAGGGACATTAAACAACATAATTTTTTAATATAGAGACTCATCTACATAGAAGTAGAGGAATAACAGTTTAAAAATGTGAAATTGAGCCTAGGTTGAGTGTGTATAAGGAATGGTAATAAGTGCATTGTTTTATCATTAAATATTAGTTTTAGTGTCTACATTTTCCCCCTTCTATTATCGTAATGTAACAAAATGAAATTATTAGAGTAAAAGGAACAGTGCTATACCTAAACATCCCTATTAAGAATTATATTTAATGTAGATCACATGTTAAAAATGTGTAAAGTAGTCCTTACTTAAGATAAAAATCTGAAAGTAAAGATAAATAACTTATAAATCAAATAACAAAGAGTAAATACACATTTTCATGTAAGCAATATGTTATATTTTTCTAGTGCAAAACTAGTGACTTACAGATGATGGAACCCTTGGATATTTCTTCATTGAAATACTTGAATTTGATTTTGCATGCCTCATTAATCCTTGGCAGGAGAATTATTATTAAAAATTCAATATGCATTTGACTTCATCATTTCAAAATTATCTCTAATATATTTAGAACGATGATTGTCTTCTAAAGAACAATAAAAATGGGTGATTAAAACATTAGGCTATGATTTTTAAATAGTATATAATAAAAGAAAAGAGTTTGTGATGGAAGATGCACTATCCCATAGGGATGAATTAGTTGAAGAATTGTTATGTGCAGTAACCATTTGGCAAGTAGATTGGCTAGAAGAAGCAAGTTCAGAATGGGAGAATAACAATGGTACCCATGATTTGACTTAAAAAATTTAGCACGATTCTAAGGAAAATAAAAATTTTATATGGAATGGGAATGCATTATGGTATATATATTATACCTCCATGAGTATTCTCTCCTCAAACATAAAATTCTTCAGGAACTTCAAGCATCTTCAATAGGAGGTCACTCGAGATTTTTGAAAACATACCATAGAATCAAGTAAGATTTCTTTTGGGAAGGACTTAAGGGGGATGTCTAGAAATATGTGGCTGAATACATGGTATGTCAATATCAAAAAGGTGAAACCATTAACATCCCATGTCTTTTGCATATTTTATCCATCCCCAATCAACATTGGGAAGAGGTTTCCATGGATTTCATTATTGGGTTATTGTGGTCTAAAGGTTAAAATGTTGTCATGGTAGTTTTGGAACTCAAAAAGTATGTTCATTTTTTTTCTCATCATAGCCATTTATTTCCAATATAGTAGCTTTTGATGTTCTCAATACAATTAAAAAATTACATGATGCTCTAAAGATCATTGTAAATGATCGAGATCCCATATTTACTAGTAATTTTTAAACTGCATTATTTGCATGTTTGGGCACCTAATTAGCTCATATCTCATCCTATCATCCTTAATATTGTGTACAAACATATGTAGACATAAAATTTTTAGAAAGGTATCTTTGTTGTTTTGTTTCTGACAAATAATATAAATGGGTTCATTAGCTTCCACTAGCAAAATGGCAGTATAATACTTATATTCATAATTAATCTAAAATCTCTCCCTTTGTGGCCTTCTATATATATCACCCCCCATCCATCACTTCAACCTTGAAGGTTCATCCCAAGGTTAGAGCTATTGAGGAAGATAGTCACCATCAATAGGAGGTACTCGTTAGTTTGAGAGAAAATTTAGCCATGGCATAGAATTAAATGAAGCAACAAACAAATCAACACCATAGTGAGCATCATTTTGACAAAGGTAATTGCATTTTTGTATGATTATATACATATAAAAAAATAAATTTGAAGAAATAGAAAAATGATAAGAAGTTATCTCCTAAGTATTATGGCCCTTATCAGATCTTGCAGAAAATTGGTAGTGTGGCCTACAAGCTGAAATTCCTCTAGTCCACTCACATACACCTAGTATTTCATGTATCTTTCCTAAAGAAGGTAATTGGACATAGAGTTTCTAATCGAATTGAGTTACCTAAATTGGATGAGGAATGTAAGGTTATTATGGAGCCTCAAGAGATCCTTCAAATGCACACTAAAAAAATATGGACCAAATTGATTAAGAAGTATTTGATCAAATGAAAGAAACTGCATTGTGAAGATGCAACATGGGAGGATGAGTGTTCTTTTAGTAACATTTGAGTTGATTCAATGTTGAGTAAAACATTATTTTTAAATGGATGGTCATGCTACACCCTTAACCTATGACATGCCTAGGGATATGTGTCACTGACCTGTGGCTTATGTATTTCTTATATTATATTATTGCATTTATTTTTGTTCTTAGTAAGATCAATCTATGAAATAACCATAGATAAATAGAGTATATATAAGAGGTAATGAAGGTAATGGTTAGTATTTGATCATCATATTGTAAATTATGCTCTTATTGCATTGTTTTGGAGGTTACCCCTCAAAGTGGCTCAGTTATATTTATCAAACATTCTTCTCTTCTATCAATTATTATTATGGATCTATTATCTCTAATCTTATTTCTGTGATATATTATTCTATAGTGAAAACATCTAAGTAATTTCATTATAAGGATACTCATCAAGATCAATAATACCAACAAGAACACAAACAAAATAAGTTTAATGTCATATAATAAGGCCAAAGGCCACATATAATAGACATGTTCAAATCTCATATAATCAAATATTGCACATACAAGGCCAAGGGACACATACAAAGGACATTAATAATGTCACAAACAAGGGACATGTTCAAACATCACATAAAACATAGGGCCAAGGGCCATAAGCAATGAATATATTTAAATGTTGCACATACCAAGTAAACATCTCATAGATTTGTTCAAGCAATTTTCACATAAGGGATAAGAGCAACACACAATAGACAAGCAAAAGTCTAATATACTATGTACAAGTAAGAACATCAATAGAGCATAGCACTAGAAAGATGGTCTACACCATGTATATGTATGTGATCATATCCTAAAAAATAGTATATCCATGTATATAAATGTAAGATAGAGATGTTAGGAAGATATTTGTAAATAATATATACCTCAAATAATTTAGAAGTTATATAATGGTAACACCTATAAATATTTTAATGGCATGAATACTAGGTAGATAAAGTCCAACATCTAAGTCCTTGTAAAATTATATGTCTTGCATAACACTCACAAATATTAGTGAAATGTGTGTGATAGAAAATGATTATGCTATCTACCAATAATGAGATAAATAACATATGTCAATGATGTAAAATAAATGCTTAATAATGTTCAAGTCTTGATTTTGATTTTTTAAAATATTTTGAAGGTTTTTGTATTTTTTTGTCATTTATAAAATTTTTATACTTTATTTAATTTTAAAATAAGCATAAAAGAAAGTAGTAGATGAAACCACAGGTTTTAAAATAAAATAAAGGAAAGGGATCCAAAAAATCCACAACATGTATAAATGTAAAGTATGCATTGAATATGATGACATGGAAATGTATGAGCAAGATGTCCCCACTGTATATTTGAATTGTAGGAGATAGACTAGGTATGCGGAGGAATGATTATACATCTTCATGTCACCAAATGTACAATTGTCAAAGTATGTAACTCGCATGTATGAGAAATATAGTACACAAATGAAATATTTTTTATGAATAAGTATTGTTGTGTAAACTAAAATTGATATAGTATCAAAAATTTGGATGTATTAAGGCTATGTTTTCTCAGTTTTTAAATTGATCGTGTAAAAAAGCTACATGATAGGATCAACTATTTATGGAAAATAATGGTAGTCAATCATAATTATTTCTAATTGATATTGTCTATGATGGAAAATACAATCCCCTTTGTTCAAACTATGAAAACAACATGTTAAATGGAAAAATGTGATAGTTTCATATCACTATTTTGCATTGTTCAGATTGAGAAAGTGAAAAAGAAGAGTCAAGAGACCAAAAGAACACAAACAACCAAGGGATAGAAGAACAATCAAATTGATCACATGTGTAATAATTAGAATTATAGATTGATGAAGTAATCAAGAAGATATGTATAGTAAATGATGTCATTACAAACCAAAGATCTCATTGATGATATGCTTATATGTATGTTTTATGTCATCCCAAATATCATACCAATATTATGCATAAATACAATCATAATCACCAATGTATACATCATCATGGTAGATAACTAATTTCTTAATTTTTTGAAATTTTGATATGCCACTTTGATCATCTTTTGCATATGTATATGAAAAGCCAAATACGCTATATGTTAGAGTTATCTTCTTGAAATTGTTTTCTCTTGAATATGTTCACCATTGTAAATATCTTGCATCTCATTATAAAGTGAAGAATAATCAAGTATCAGTACTTGAATAATAGAAAGGGAAATAGTTTTTACTTTAACTTCTTGAATTGAACATGTAACCATAGATTTTGTAGTGTCAGTCTTATATTTTTCCTCTATGAATGAAGTAGATATAATTTTTGAATCCTTAGAAACCATATTTGTACCATTAGACTTTTTAGGAACATATTATTTTTGAACTTCCCTCATGAGAAATTTTTTCTTAAATATGATTTATTGCTTATTTTGATTTTATTTTTGCAACTTCATTTTGATTAATTCCTCTTTGAATAACTTTTCATTTTCAATTTATTACCTTTGTAATTTTTCCTTTTTTAGCTTTTCTTTTTCATATTGTTTCTTTTGTAACCTATCTCGCTTTGATTTTTTTCATTTGAATTATTTGAAATTGTTCCTTAGGAAATGTACTCATAGTGTGAGTGGGTTTCTTAATTGATTTGTCTATTATAAGATCACCATTATCAATAATACTTTGTATTTTGTTCTTCAAAGCCCAACTGCTATTTATATTATGCCCATACATTTTATGATATGAACAATAGTATTTTGATTTCATTATAGGATGCATAGGAGGTAATGTGATCAACTTTGTTTTGAAGCATTTCTCTTATAATCTCACTTGAACTCTCATTATTCTTTTGTATACTTTATGAATCAATAGTTGTAAATGCATGGTTTTATTGAACCCATACTTGAGATGATATCTTTTGAGGCACAAAATAGATAGAAAGAGATACAAATATATGATGAACATTAACATACTCTAGATTCTTTCTGTATGTGATATCATTTTCAAGTGATGTGATCCTTAAACTTAAATATTGATATTGATTTTGAAACTCTTCTATGTATTCTCTCATAGTGACTATTTGATCATGAAGGGATTTCCATGCACATGACTTAGGTAATTATGATTGAATATGCATACAAACATAATAAATAGGATGTGTGGGAGGTGAAGGGGGTTGAGGAAGGACGTGATGTGGTGGCCTAACTCTTTGGGTGTTAATAACATGGACTATAGGATCTAATATAAGAGATGGGATAGTAATGACAACAGGATGGTAGCTATTACAACTTTGAGGTCTAAGAGGAGAAATAATGAATGAGTCATAAATTCCATTTACTCATTATGGTAAGAAATTATAGAGTCTTGAGATTGTTTATCATTTATTTTTTTATCCTAGTTAGATATGATTGATTTTGTTACATGATTGTTAATGATGTTCCTTATAAGAGGAAGACAACATGTAATGAAAACTAATAAAGTTTGAAGCAAGAATTTTTGATCTATTATAGCTTTATATTATTTGCATATTGAGAAGAAAATATCATAAATATGAAACTTATATCCTATAAAAATGAAAAGAAACATTGTATGGAGATTAGTAGATTCCATTGAAATCTAAGGTCGAAATAAAGTGTTTTCAATGTTAGATATAAAAAATAAGATTAGAAAAAAAAGTGATTTCAGTGTTAGCTATTAAATCCAAGGTCAAAAGTAAATTATTTGAGTGTCATATATTATATCCAAGGTTGAAAGAATGTTCTTTTAGTTTATATGCTCAAGAATTTATATAGACCCTAAGATTAAAAAAAATTAGCAATGCTTCAATAAAATGTGTAGGTTTATCAATATGTTTTATCAAAATTTAGAATTAATTAGTGTATAAACTCTAATTAAGATAAAATGAATAGAAAGGTAGTAAATGTTGTGAATAACCTATAACTTGCAGAATCAAAATAAAATACTGCAGTTGACAAAGCTCAAATGAATGAAAATAACTATGGAAAACACAAAGTAAAAAAATAAAATTGTTTGATTTTTGTTTATAAATTGACTATAAGAAATTGAAAGATAATAGGAATGATAAAAAAATATATAATTATATGTGTGAAATATAAAATATAACTATTACTAATTAGGGTTAGAATCGAGTGGAAGGGGATATAATCTATTGTCACTACTATCCTCTATGGGTCAACCATGACCTCTATGTAAAAATTTGAAACTAAGGGCATAGTTTCCTATGCCTACTTGAAATACCCTTGTATATATAAATTTTACCTTTGGGTGTGCACAGTGAACTACAAATGACTTCTTCAAATTTGAAACCCTAATAGGGCTTGCAATAGATAAAAACTTGTAAATAGAAAAGGAGGGTGTCTAATAGATTAAGCCAAGCCCAATCACCCCCATAATAATTAAACACTGCCTATGTATTCAATACTCTAAGGAGTTAATTCAAACCCATGTATTTCTCTCACCTAAAGTGCTTAGTGAGATTGCACTCCTTTTACTACATGTATGCATCTAGAGATGGCTTGAATACTTGATAATGCTTTTCTTGACCTGGATGGAATAGGATTGTGACTTGGCTAAGGGTTGCTTCAAATGATAAATATCACATTTAGAAATAACGTGAAAACTTTTATTAGTATACAATGGTATAAGTGTGAGTCAATAGTAATATTTCTCATTAATTTCTAAGTAATAGAATAATAACTTAGAGGTGTATCTATAGTAATCCAAAATGGTAAAACCTCATGCTACCTATCCTAAAAATATGAATCAACCTATAATGGAGGGTTTACCTTTGAAAAATAGTTGTTGCAAGAGGTAAAAGATAAGATCGACCCATAAGGACAATATCAATTACCAGTCTCATCTTGTACAAGTTGATTATGTCATGGAAAGGGTGACACTTGCTTTTGGAAATTTAAATGTCTGTACAAATTCTTAGAGAGGTTTTTAGCGATTAAAAACATGTTTATAGATGTAAAGCAATAAATTAGAAATGGATAGGTCCATATAAGTACTTGTGATCGACTAAGGTGTTGAAATAAGGCTAGATTAAGTGATCAAGTCAATTAAATTAAAAGATGGCCAAAATTAATATTATCAAGTATTCATGACCAAATGTGAGTATCTAAAATATTATCATGGTCCATTAACTAAAACCTTTCACAACTATCTTCATACTTGACTCAATCTCTTTATGTTAGTGTTGGTTTAACTACTTTAATGTCCCAACTATCAATGGGGAACACTCGCCTCTTACATCTTGTTCTCATCATACGTTATCACATTACACTACCCTTTAACTACCAATTTTTCTATTTGGTTTTATTCATGGTGCCTCCACTTTACCACTTCAAATCTCTTCATATCTTGGATTATGATTATACGAACCTCTACACATATGATTCAATTTTTTTCTTCCTCACAAGTTCATTTAGTCATATTCTTATTATTTTTAAGCTCAATTTGAACGTATCACCTTCATCATTTGTTTAGCTATCAACTTGACTCATAAAACAACTCCTACTCCCTTGCATTTTTTCATAGCCAGTTTTGTGTTATATTCACAAGTTTATAGCCATATCTATGCCATTGAGTCTTGGTAACTTATTTTATTTAGTGCTTGATTCCTTTGAGTTTATATTTTATTAGATTGTCTTCAATTCTCTATGAAATATTTATATAATGCACTTGTACCTCGATATATTTCAAGCTATTTAACTTGATATCTATTTTTGCCTTCATCTCTACCTTTATTTCAAACTAAATTAGACCTTTTCTCATCATGCCTATCATCTTATAAGTTATCACTATCACACATCAAGGTGGTTGTATTACAATAAATGATTTTTTATATGAAATATTTTAATTCCTAAAAATTAAATTATTGCCACAATCAAATTTACATTGTGTGATATACTTCATCTTAATGAAGGTATCTTAAATTTAGCCATAAATGTCAAATGATTTCAACATCTAGCAAAATATTTAGGTAGAATCCAAGTATCAATGTTAGAGAGTTTGTTTTGAACTATGACCAAAATTAACTATTTCCTTTATGATGTAGGCTAAAGAAGAATGACAATCGCTTGGTTATACTAATGGTTTAAATTATAATTTATTCATCCTACAAAATTAGCATAAATAAATGATAGACCTTTTTTTAGTAATGGCATTCCCTCTTTCATGCCATTTGATTACTCTAATTTATCCTTATTATTTTTATTAGGCACACCAAAAATGGAATTGAAAGGAAATCATTATAGAAGATAAGTTCAAATGACAAAAGTTCATCATTTGCACCGACCTTTCAACTAATATCAAATATGGTATCTGACAAAAACTTGAAGTGTGTGCCAAATAATAACCAAGGATCTCTAATGAAAAATATCCCAAAGTTGAAATGATCACATATACACCTTTTTAAATAAATATGCATTGGTATATTGATCCCTTTCAACCTTGACAATTCAAATGATATGTATTTGCATTTAATAAAAGTGAGAGAGACAATTCACTTTTTTAATTAGTGATAAAATAAGAGTCCATAATCCCTAATGTTAATAATAAATAAGTATTGTCATGTTTCTTTCCACTAGAGTAGAGCAAGATGTAACACATTTGGGTTCCATGCAAAATGTGGATCAAAATTCACATAGTTCAAGTTTGGGTGCCCATCTTATAGATGGCCTTTCTGGTTCATGTGTAGCCTCTCCTCAATGTGACTCTATTTCAGGTGATTCTAAAAGTTAGATAATGGTTTCAAATAGGAAAAACTCTTCCAATGAAAAGAATTATTATCATATGAAAGTTATTTACCATAAGAAATCAATTGTATTTTAAGGATAGCTTTAGTGAAGCAAAAAAATATGATAAAATTCTATAAATAAACCTATTAACAATTTATGAAATGTAAGAAGAGTCATTGAATAGGGATATTATACACAAACTACCTTATCAATGAAAATCATAACCATTGAAATAAGCCCATAATACAAGGTAATCTTAACCAACACTCACAAATTGGTTGACTTTAGTTGGGAAACCAATCAATTTTTTTAATATTTAGTACAATATTTAGTACTTTTTGGTATGGATTTATATCAATGGTTGAGAATGTGGAACCCACCAATTTATGAGTGTTGGTTAAGATCAGTCTATAATACATGGCCTCCATATCTTTTTTATTTCATAATAGCTCATTAAACTCATGTTTTCGCTAACAATTTTCCCCAAAGTTGTTCATTGATCTCACGAAAAGGATTTTCACTCCATCGCTTATCACTATTCAATCATTTCATCACCTATTTACTTCAACTCGGTCTACCATCAAGCATAGTGATTGTTGCTCTAAGATGCATATCACTAGGAATTTGTTGTCAACATAATATTTATCATGTATGTAGATTTGATGAAATTATGGCATAAAATTTTCTCTGTACAGAACTCACCTTCAATGTTATCTTCAACTACAAAAATCCATTGTAAACTCATCTACTAATTTTGACTTAATCCATATATATCACTCTGTCAGCTTTCTATATCTCAACTTGGATTATCTCACTTTGTCCATGGGACTTGTTTAGCTCTCGGGATAAACCACATTTGTTTTTAAGTTCATCTTCAATTGCTTACAGTTTTGTCTTTTCACTACTAGTTTGATCTTATACAAGTTTGAAGATCCTTCTAGCTCCATTGACTAGGCTCACTAGTTCGATCCATTCATTGGCTTCACCTTGGGATTTTAATTTCACTATTCCAATACAAGTTCAACTCCTTTACGTAGTTCATTTCTCATTGGCATGGGTTGTCAGTGTCAATTTTACCTTCCACTTCTTTGTTGGTTGGTTCGCATTTCAAATCCCTCTCATAGGGATTGAACTTCACAAGTTCCCCTTAACTTAACCAACACTCACAAACTCTATGGGATCTACACTCTCCACAAATCACAAAATAAATACCAAAAAGTGTTAAACATTAAAAAAAAATGTGATTGGTTCCCAAATAAATTTAAAGAGTTTTTGTTGGTTGGTTAAGCTTGCGCCACATGTTTTATCTCACACCACTCATGGACTTATTATCTATAAAATAGATTTTTTTTAAAAGACCATATTAGATGCAAAGTAAAATTTTAGGCAAACTATCAAAAATTTTATATATATATATATATATATATATATATATATATATATATATATATATATATATATATATATATATATATATGTATGTATATGTATATGTATATGTATATGTATATGTATATATATATATATATATGTATATGTATATGTATATATATATATATATATATATATATATATATATATATATATATATATATATATATATATATATATATATATATATATATATATGTATATGTATATGTATGTATATATATATATATGTATATGTATATGTATATATATATATATATATATATATATATATATATATATATATATATATATATATATATATATATATATATATATAATTTTATTCTAATATGAGTTATATCTTTATTTAAGTGCAATGTTGAATAAATAAACTTCATCAAAAAAATTCATGATAGGGAGGGTTCACTATCAAATTTAGGCCCTACTCTCAATATCTAACATAATGAATGGATTTACTTATTTCAAGGACATGCACGTCATACATGCAAAGTGGAGAATAAAGGGAGGTCTATTCTTAATGAATGGATTTCGTTATTTCAAAGACATGCACGTCACACATGCAAAGTGGAAAATAAAGGTAGGTCTATTCTTCAAGTTTTCAAAAATGTTTTCATTTGGCATTTTACTTTAAAATATCTAGAAAAATCTAATGTTGGGTATGGAATTCTCGAATGCTTTTTCCAATTATAGTTTGGTAAGGAAAAATTGGATCACTCCCCATTCACTTGCATGTTGGATAAGTGGAATTATAAAACCACTTTTTTTATGCTAAAAATTTTAGAATCCAATTAATCAACATTTTCATCTATCAAAAATATCAAATTGGAATCAACCTAGTTTAATTGTGAAACGCCTAAGGAATAGCAGGACTAGTTTAGATTTTAGTAAAGGTAGTCTAGATGTTAAGCATAA
The DNA here is from genome assembly GCA_037957365.1 of Torreya grandis. Lineage (NCBI taxonomy): Eukaryota > Viridiplantae > Streptophyta > Pinopsida > Cupressales > Taxaceae > Torreya > Torreya grandis. The sequence continues at coordinate 1,271,813 of JARHVA010002320.1, forward strand.
ATTATCTCAAGAAATACAAGAAACTTAACAAGATATAGGAAATTAGACTAATTAACCAAAAATATCATTCAACAAGAATAGATAAATTAGAAATATCACTTCTCAAAATCAATATGTATCAAATATTCTTGCAATTAAAATAGTAATCCAATCTTCATAACTAAAACTACTATTTTCATATTCAAAATTTATTCTCATATCATATTTCAATTTTGTATCATTTCTTGTTTTTATATCATATCACACTGTCTATATTCAATAATATTATTGACTCAATGACAAAGTAGTACTTATGGAAGAGGTATCCTTTTGAAGGGTCAAATTAGAACACTCAAATTTTAGAATATATACTTCATGATATTTTATCAAATCACTTATTTCTTTTCTTCTTATAATTCTAGATCATGCATCTCACTTATTATCACACTTCAAATATTTTTTCTATTAAACAAGCAACATCTTATATCAAGCTATAAATACATAGTCTATGAAAATAAAACAAGCAAATGGCACCAAGTAAAGAAACAAAAACAACTACAAAATAAAAGCAAAAATAGAAAATAAAAGGAAAAAATTACAACTAGAAAATACAGTGAAATATGAAAAGACCACTAAGTCTATAGAAACTAAAAATAAAATGCATTTAAAAACTAAACTATATAACATAAAGAAATAAAATACATTAGATAAATATAGAAATAAAATATTTATTGATAAATCAGAATCATATTTTTCATAATTATTAACAAGTATGGTGTATTAAAATAAAAAATAAGTTTTAGACTTCTTCAAACCAATGTAAATATTCTTTCAAGCATGTATGTAAAGTACTTTTCATTTTCAAGTAAAATACATGAATATTCTAAAACATGTGATAGAAAAGTTCTACAACCACCATATATATCAATACGTGAGTAGATTTCAGATAATGATTTAAATAACAGTGATAAACTAGATATACCTAATTGTATCAAGTTAAGAACTTCATCGTCAGAGAATGTGTTATTTTATCTTCTAGCAAACTTACACCTAGTCTCAAATATTTTGTATAGAAAGAGAAAATGTAGTATGAAAAAACTTGTGATTTTCTTTTACATGTATGACTTTTCCTTAATTAATGTCTTCTTCAATTCCTTTTAAGTCTCTTAAAAATAGCTCTATTACAGCTTAAATTTATAATTAAACATTAATTATTACATTGCCTTAAATAAATTTAGTTTGAATTTATTTAAAGTCATTAGACTTTAAATAATAAATTAGTTTTCTTGAAAGTGAGTTATAAAAATAACATATAGATTTAATAGTTATAAATTGACCGATAACACAAGATAAATCATGGTTTAAGGCCAATTAATGCACCAAAACTTACGTGCAAACTAATCATTAAAATACAAATCATCATGAAGTCAAAACTATTCACATCAAAGAAGATCTGAAAATTATAGCTTGATTTTATTTACTTTTTGAGAACCTTGATCTGTTAGGATTTGCATGTCTATCTTGTGCTTTATTATCTTGTCCCACCTTATTTTTATACAACCTATATAGGACTTCCAAAACTAAATTCACATTTATTTCACTTTAATCTCTACCCTTTGGGCATATTTTTTTATTTAGATGTCTCTCGACAATATGTTACAACCATTATTATTGACATTATGAAGGATGGCACTAAAATAAGCTCAAAATTTTATCCTAAATCTTTTTTATAAGGTACATATTCTAATAATCCTTCTTATCTAATGTTTGTTACAAGTAGATGTTGTTGATAATTTGTGTATATCATATGAAAATAATTGTCTTATTTTTTACTATGTTGGTTATATCCCTTCTGAGGATTCCCTCAATGCCTAGATTCAACACCATATGGAACCCTTAGTTCTTAGGTTACTAGTGTATGTGACCTTATTAAGCATTTTTTTTCTCATTTAAGGATTTATCTCGAGTCTAGTCCCTCCTTTCTAGGTCGAGCTATTGGTTCTAAAAGAACACCTCATTATTATGTCCCCTTGGACCCACAATTTCAAAGTGTCTAAGTAGATATCCCTTAAGAATCATATCTAGGTTGATATTATAAGTCTTTGGTCCATTCCTTGATGATATTTTCAACCCAATAGGGTGGGTGATTTATCATGAAGTTAATAATTTTTACTATACACACTGTAATAAGTGTGTTTGTGTCAAGGTTGTTTTGAAAAATGACTTGAAATATTCCATTGATATTCAAATAGATATGAAAAAATTATTTCATAATGACACATACTTTAATCTCTCAAACACACGTCTTATATTTTAATAATTTGACCATAGGATATTATAAGTCTTTGGTCCATTCCTTGATGATATTTTCAACCCAATAGGGTGGGTGATTTATCATGAAGTTAATAATTTTTACTATACACACTGTAATAAGTGTGTTTGTGTCAAGGTTGTTTTGAAAAATGACTTGAAATATTCCATTGATATTCAAATAGATATGAAAAAATTATTTCATAATGACACATACTTTAATCTCTCAAACACACATCTTATATTTTAATAATTTGACCATAGGATTGATTAATATCCCCTTGTGGTTTTCTCAAAGCCATTTGTCAATCAGGCACCACTTGAAAATCAAAAGATGGCCAAAAAGAATAATGGTTGGACTACAATGGCTAATAAAAAAAGAGTTATTAGGAATAATTTTTTTGAGTTAATTACAATTATCCTCATAACCAAACCTCATCAATAGGTAAATTAAGATAAATAAACCCCATCCCATTAATCCTCCCTAGTCTCACAGTGATCTAGTGGCCTCTCGAAACCAAGTTTCTAAAGTTAATAATTTACCAACATTTTATTCTCATGTTGGGACACCCCAGGCAAGCATTCCTACCCCACATAGGTCACATATTCCACCTCATTGTATTAATTAATCTACTCATGAAGTAAATTGGGATAAATCCAACTCTATTTCGCTTGTGGATTTTATTTTCCAAACTAGAAATTGTTATTCAAAGATCATTTTATGGCACTTGGTTCGAAAGCAAATATTGAAGATGGGAAGGGATAATTTTTCATATAGGATTATTTTTAATTAATTATCTCTCTTAATATGTTCAAACTCTCACTGAGTCTTCTAAAAATATAACTATGCACACAGTTTATTAACGATTGGGTGTTTTAGATTACATTTGTTTGCAAGAAGTTAAGATTTCTTAAGAAATCATCTCTAAGGAGTATACGGTTTGATACATCTCACTTTTCCACTCTGAATCAATATGTATATGGTGGCATTAGTATTTTGGCTTCACCCAAATTTACCCTCTTAAATATTGCCTTGGGAGAATATCCATCACATTGAGTTATTTTGATATTAATTAAAATTTATGGTCATTCTTTAGGGGTTCTCAATGTTTATACCCCAAGATATAATGGAATTATGAATATGACTCATTCATAAATTACCCCTTTCCACCAGGTTGATTTGTGGTGAATTTAATATGATATATAGTCATGAGGTAACATTTGGTGCCCTTATGATAAGATGGTGTGTTGGGGAATGTGATGTGTGGTATTATTTAAAATACTAATGTGGCTTAGTGGACCCAATCCTTTAGTGGCATGTTTTAACTAATAAAACAAGGATTTTTTGGTCTTATTTTAGTGTCTATGCTGATAGGGTCCTCAAATTGTTGGACTATGCCAAGATTTTTGAGTAGCATGTGTTTTACTTCTAGATATATGATAAGTAAGCTATCATAGTCCATCTCAAAATTATGCTCTATAATCATAGTCCCATCACTTGAAAATAAGAGTGGGGTGGTAACCATCTTAAATTTTCATACAATTACTTTTTCTAAATGTGTCCCTTCTCAACCATGAGGGAACCATCTGAATCATCACCTAAGTGTGGAATTGGTGGTTCCATGTCTACCATATGCTTCTATATGGATTGAGTGGTCGAATGATGTGATAAACCACATTGCCACCTACTTCCACTACTATGGTAAGTATATTTCATGAGTTTGGAAGTGGGCTAGTGGCACTATCATTAATGAATATCAAAGGATTCCCTTCATCCTCAAAAAAAGACATTTTGACTCATAGATTTAGGCCATATTTTCTTCTCTCAAGCATAATATTAAAATAGTTGATATTCATGTGGATAGACAAGCACAAATCATGGACCGTTTACATTGGCAAAATATTTGGGACCGTGCCTCAAAGTTTTTATTCAATTCTCCTAGGGATAAATAATCCATGGAATAAATCAAAGCCACAAAGATTTCTCATAAGTTTCTCACTAGTCTACTATAAATTTCATCAGCCTTCTTTGACCATTATAAATTAGTGTTCCAAGCTTAGTAAGATTTTGTAGAGAGAGCATGTATTACAAGAATGTTTGGATGTGGTACCCTATAAGTTAAGTCTTTCATACCAAAATTATTGTGATGTTCCTCTTTCTCTTGATGATCTCTTTGATGAAGTGCAATACATGGATAATAACAAAACACTAGGGATTTATGGCTTTCCTTGTGAATTATATAAAACTACTTGGCAATTTTTAGGGCCTAACTTGTTACAATTTCACAAAGAAGCCCTGAACATAAATCATTGGGGGGCATCATCAACAAAGGCAATATTAAATTCATCTAGTCTGGTGACTTAGAACTTATTACCTATTTGTGCCCATATTACCATTTTGAATGTCTCTTATAAAATTATTGCTAAGGCCCTAGAGAACCAAATCCTTCATATTCTAATTATAATCCCTATACTATATATTATTGGATTCATCAAAAACATATATTTGCTAGACAATTTAACTATAGTTTTGAAAAGGATGGTATGGGATCGTGTCTCTCACCAGAGAATCATCTTTCTCAAACTTGATTTTGTAAAATATTATGATTGGATAGAATGGCCCTTTATTATTGATAATTTTTTAAGGCTCTAAGATTGGAATAATTATTTCTATGGTATGGTTAATTATTTTTACTCAGGCATCAGTCAGCCTCATCATCAATGGGTAGAATCTGGATGACTTTAAGCTTTTTCACTTCATTAGATAGGGTTGCTCTCTTACTCCTGATTTGTATGTCGAGGCACTTAATTATTTCCTTGTTCACAAATCAGATGAGGACTTATTATGGGTATTATTATTTCCAATCACTCCTCTCAACCCATAAATGGGAATTTTTTAAGATGATACCTTCCTCTCTTTCGATGATCAAGAATATTCCTTCAAAGAGGCATTTTGATGTCTTAACAATTTTTCCAAAACCTTGAGGTCTAATGTGCAATGGGCCAAAACCCAATGTTACAAACATATAATGATGCCCTTACCAAAGTGACTCCATCATTATCATTGGAAGTAGATATAAAAAGGATAAAATTTCAAATTCCTTGTTATTCCTTTTTATTTTGATATCTCTCCTTTATATATGTCTAGTATGTTATTGATAAAGTGGAAAAAAAGGTTTATTATTGTATTTCCAAACCAGGTAAGTTTCAAGTTTTTATCAAAATATTTGTAGTCACTCATCTTTACTAATCCTCATGTTGGCCCCTCTCAAAGTCATCATATGAAAAATTAACAAAGGTTCTTAGAGACTTTATTTCATCCAATACTAAGAAAACTAGAGGTTATCATAGGGTTGCTTAAGATATATGTTGCCTTTCTCATGACAAAGGATGAATGGGCATCATTGATGTATATAGGAAAATTATTTTCCATTTGTGTTAAGTGTGATGTTATATAAACTAAAGGTAACTAGGTTTTTGAAAGACTTTTAAGGCACTTAATTTTTACATGTGCTTCCTATGAAAAAATGAGTTGGAAAAGCATTGGTTTATGCACTTTGTTGATTACCACTACTCCTGTTAGGATAAAATGTTATTTTGTAGACAAGAGCATTTGGAAAGTTTTTGAAGTTGTCAAGCATTTTATAAAATGGGTTTGATATGACTATCACAATGGTATTTCCTTTAATGACCATAGCATTTAGTGGTCCCCTATAATGACCAACGATAGTCTTTCTTTAGTAGAAATTCCAATTATAAAATCTCTACGCCTTTTTTAAAAAGGATTCCACACTATTAATGATTTGAATTTTTCTTAAGATTGGATCCCATGACACCAAATAAAATAAAAATACAACTTTATTAATACCTGCTTACATTCATTTTGTGTATTTAAGAGTTAATGCTTGATGTCATGTTGCATAAGATGGGATTACAATCTCCGCATGCTTGGTGGAGGGACTAGAGATGGAAATATGAAAATCAATTCATAAATTACTCTCCTAGTCTTATTTATAAAATCATGATCCTATTCTCTTATGATTTATGTGAGCTAAATAGGCATTAGAATTTAAATTCTTCACTTGGGACTTGGCTCTCTAGACTTAACTAGAAAATGGAATGCCAAGCTTGAGCCCAAGCTTTAAAATTTATTTTGGTATCTAATATATCAAATAATTCCTCTTTGGGATCACATCATGTGCATTGTATTTCTCAACCTAGATTATCAACCTACTCTAGACCTTAGTTCTTGAAGCATCTCTTTTAGATATGTCCAAGAGCTCAATATTCCTGGTAATGGATCCACAAACTTTTCACACCTTTATAACAAAACCCCTCTCTTAATACATGGTTTTTTGGGGTCATAAAGCTTATTGGCCATCATAAAAAAAATTATAAATAAATTTTTTAAATCTATAATTTTTTTAACCATGGAAATTTATAGATTCTACTATTTTTATCAATGAAGAACCATCTTCATAGTTTTATATTAATGACAAGGTGATTATTATCTCATCAACTCTTTTTGAAATTTAATCTTAAGTTGAAAAGGTGGTAATCAACTTTCAACACTTTTATGATCTTCTCAAACTGTGAAAGAATGATCCCTACACAATGAGTCATGTCATTCTAGATCAACCACCTCATGGCTCTCTTCCCCCAGTACTCAGGTGCTAGTAGAGCCACTCTCATAGCCACATCTACTTCTCTTTTCATCCTCCTTGGTGAGGTTTTTAGAATAATCCACCACCATGTGGTAAGTCCACCACTATCCCATTACAATGGAGCTCACCTATGTAGGGTTTGGTCTAGTTGATAATTATGTCTAGTCACATTCTACTTATCTCATCACTAATTATTTGGCTCCTTCAAATCATGTAAGATGGTTGGGTGGCCCAATCATCTTTTAGTTAATCCTTCTACTTAGAGAACCAAACCTCATAAGGATAATCCACCTCCACCATATTCTATAGTTATGGATTTTACATAGGATATATGATATTTTGTCTTTCTTATAATCTTATGGACTTTGGGTTTGTATGTATAGCCAATAGTTTTTAACTTTGAGCCATGTTTTCTTACTAGCATGGAGTTTGGGATTACATACTAACCTGACACTTTATTATTCTAACCATATTTGTATGATTATTATTATTTTATTAATAATAGCTATATTGATGCATTCTAATATTAAAACAATTTGCAGCAAGATAGAATAAACTACAAATAAATATTTTTGCACGCAAGTTTTCATGAACTGAAAATCATTTATATATCCATACATGTAAAATATTATTTTAAAACATTTCTTCTAAAATAAATATCCACTCAATACTGTTCAAATTTCTCACTATATCATATTTTAACTATTTTGAGCTCATGTAAAAATATTTTATCAAGACACAACTTTCTAACACTTTACCATTGTAGATTTCATAGTCAAGCAAGGAAAAATTTACTTGCTATAAATTAAAAGATATCAAACATAAAACTATATGTAAAAATAATCATCTAAATACTTAAAAAGTCTGATTATATATTAAACTATTAAAAATGAATTAGAAGTCTAACACTCCAAAACTATTAAGTATTATTTCCTTCACTAAGGATTCCAAATTAACTAATGAAACGCCTCTGTAAGTGTCATACTTAAAATACTCCATAGGAGTCAGAGGTATCTCAATTATGATATGTCCACCAAATTCATTATTCACCTCCACCTTTATATATTTTTTAAAAAGTGTTACCACTTGTGATATTGAAGGTTAGACACCTCATTTTGGCCACAACCATGTTCCAAACAGCTTTAGAATGATTCTACCAAACAGTGCAAGTTAAACCTATAAGTCACTTAATGTCCCAATTTCATTTGTACATCAAACATAACGGCCCAGAATCATGTTAAAGTATACCTATTTTGAGTAGTATCCTATATGCAACAGTAACCTCCCACATATTGATCCAAAACTCAAAAGTTTTGGTTGATAAATATCAAAATAACATAGAAATAACACAATAACAATGAATTCTCTGAGAAGAGATGTAGTATTACTCAAAATCGCAATACAAATATATGCTTATCTCTGGGAAGAGATGTCTGTCTTCACATTTCGGGTTACCTCTTCTTTTATACACAATTTGAAAGCATGGGGAGGATGTGGAAGGTCACCAATATCAAGGGAGATGAAGTGGTATGACTTCCAATATTTAAAACAATACATAATTCGAGGAATTACTATTTTTAGAAACTTACTATTTTTAGACAGCACTATTAAAATTGAAATTTGAGGCACTTCCATTGGGTTTTCAGGGGTCAAACTTCATTTATAAAATCTCAATTTCATTTCATGATGTTCCCCTCGTTCTTAGCTTTCCAACGGTTCAAACGGCGAGTCAATTGGAGCTACAGTGCAAAAGTTATGGCTCCCGGAAGTTCCGTCATCAATTGGGGTGGAACTGTCACCCGAATTGTCGCCTAAATTGATGCCTGGATCACATATTCATCTCCAACTAAATTATGACCTAGCAAATTTACAAACTAGCCTTTTGACCCATTAAGTGGGGCAGTTAACCAATTCCTAAAATGCTAAAACCCTAAGTATAATTAATTAAGCAAATCTAGTTAACTACTTAAGTGAAAATTCCATATGCAATTACTAAATATCTATTTTCTAAAAAGGAAATTTCAATAAAAAAGAGGTCATGATGATGTCATCATCCTCAAAGTCAAGGAATTAGAAATATCTTCATAAAAGCCTTAAATTTAGAAATGGAGAGCCATGCTTGATAAATGGGATCTCTATCCCATATATTAATTGCTTGTCCCATCCTTAACCTAACCACAGTGAAATCTAACCTAGCTACACTTGAGTTAAATTTAATTTGAGAATTTTAAATACAAGTGCTATTGTCATTATTATAACAAGTTTTTTGTACAAGGAAGTAATGCCAAATTGTCTCTAGAAAACTTCATTTTGTTATCACATACTAAGCCAAGCCAAGCCAAGCCACAAGTGGACAAGGAGAAGTGTTGCCCACAAATCAATCACATTGACAAAGAACTCCATTAGACACAAAATTCGAGCATGAACACATGTATATGCCAAAAAACAACCATAATTTGACAAGGAAAGTAAAAGTAGTTATTTTCTTCATCTTCTAATTGTATTTGAGCTTACTTACATTATTGCTCACACTAAGTACTTAGGCAAGCAATTATTGTCTTCATTGAGTTGTTTAATATTGGTATTTTGGATTTCACTAACAAGAGAAGACTTGTGATCTCTTTAATAATCCTATGATACATAATGGCATATCCAATGGGATAAAGCACCCCACATGCACTAAGAGAGTGATATTAGACCTTTAAAATCTAATAAGAGATCACTTAAAACCTTAGTTTTTATATTTTTTGCCTTGAAAATATGTGTTTTTTGTTTTACTACATTTTAGCAACTTTGAAACTGCTAATCGGTGACTTTACCAAGTTTCCTATGTTCTATTTTCAACTGTGTTTTTTAGGAAAATGGCAATTTTTTTTTTGCATTTCAGTGACTTCAACAGAAACATCAACTTTACCCCTTATATTTGAGTGACTTTGACCTCGGGCATAAATTTTTGGAAACAATGACTTTATCTAGAGGAAACACCGACTTCTTCCCCTAAGAATGGTGACTTTGTCAGGTAACCATCCTCTGTGTCTACATGATTTTTTAAAGGAAAATAATAACTTTGACTAATCTAATCGATGACTTTACTCTTATTAAATAGTGACTTTGCTAAAACTATGTTTTATATGTGTTAGTTTTGTAGGAAAATGATGAATTCACCTTGTTCTATAAATAATGACTTGGCCCTGTGTCAAAAACTTGAGAGAATCAAAAGTGAAAGTTGTTTTAGGACTAACCATTTTAAACAAACACAAGTGAATCCCCTAACACTTTTTTCAGGAAACTGGGTCAAAAGAAGAATATTTTATTTACTATAAAAATCATTCACACTTGTCTTTTTGGTGGTTAAAAATCACTTGCAAAATAACTTTACTTTTTAAAAAAATTACAAGTTCAGACACAAAGGGCCAAACTACACTTCACATTTTATTAAGCACTTAAAAATAACAAAAACATTAGATTTAGTGATCCTAATATCTTTTTCTTTTTGATTTCCTTTTTTTTATCAAAGTACATAGTTTATTTTCCTAAAGCATTTTATTTTTATCAAAACATCACATGTATGTTCTCCCCCCATCCCCTTTAGGGAATTGGGTGATCAAAAACACATCATTTTTGCTTATTTGTTTGAATCATAGAAGTGAATAAAAGTCACATATGATCTCCCCAAGCTCAAATTAACTTGGGTGACTCAAAAATGACCCTAAAACTATTCTAACCCCACTCTATGAGATTTTCACAAGTTCTTTAGGAGGAATTTGACTTGGGGTTTCATCTCCCAACACTATTCCAACCCCCCTGTTTGGTGGGGTATATAAATTGGGTATACCTTTGGATGGGATAGTAATGAGTGGTTATCCTGACCATCCCAATGAGTTCCCAGTCCATGCAATAACAAGACATCAAAATTCAATAAGAATTACACAGATGAATTTGTTATGCAAAGGACTAGACCACTGCATAACAAGCTAGGTGGTTTAGACTCATTTGGATTGATTACTCCCTTGTGTTATCCACACATGTAGAAAATTTAGAATGAATAAAAAAATAGATTTAGATCAACCCCACTTGTCATAGAATATCTATCTAAATGTCGAGTTACTTTGACACTCTAAGTTCTTACCACATATCAATGCTTGAGAGATAGAGGGGGAATTAAAAAATCTACTTACATGCACTCTTACTTTTTTGGATAACAATTAATTCCTTTTGAGCATTGGTATATGGTGGAAACTTTGGTGGAGACTATGAAACCTTGTCAGTTTTAGGTAGGACATGCACTTAGGTGCTTTTCTTATTCTTTTACTTGCACTTGTTTTAGAGTCTAAATTATTTTTTGTGTCAAACCACGTCCAAAACAAGTCAAAACTTTAAGAACAAAGCACATGTTACATACTCCATTTTACACCAAGAAGTGTTACGCTTTTGAAATCACTCAAAACATTTACCTTAGATTAAGATTTTCAAAACCACCTTTTGTACACTTGTTCAAAGAGATATTGTTATGTTTCCCAATTTGTCCCAATATATTTACCTTTGTTCCAAACTAAGTCCTAAACTATTTTTGTACCTTTAATATAAAAGATGTTGATATGCTACATGTTTGAGTCTAGACCTTTATTCATTTGAAAATTTGAGTCTTTTATACCAAGATTGAAATTAATCTTTAAAAGTTTAGATCTAAAACTGATTGGTCTACACCGAATTCTTGTCTAATTTAGGCTTGAGTATTCGCCTTTTACATTTGGATTGTGCAACTTGGATCAATTTATCACTTGGTTTAAATACATTTGCTTAAACCTAGTAGTGGTTTAATTTTATGTGTCTCAAACTAATTTACCATATCAAACTAAGGTCAAAACTCATTCTTCAAGTATAGCTCTAAGTACGACTAATTTACATTTGGGCTTGAGTGTTTACTCTTTGCTCTTAGTTTGCTACTTGAGATTGACTTTCCCAATTAATTTTAGACACTTTATTAAAGTATTTTCTTTGTTCCAAGGTCAAGTTTGTCCTAATTTAATGTGTCTATATCAAGTGTTTGACTTCATTTACCTTAGATTTATATTGATTGCAGGTTTTAACCCCAACCATTTTTGTTTCCAAGTCTAGATTTGTGATGTTGGCTAAAGACAGCATTTTTTTCATGCTTTAGACCTAGTTTGTTCCTTTCTAAGTATATATTTTTGATGTTTCCCAAAGACCTAAAACCTTTTGTTTCATGGTCAAACCTAGATTAAGTTTGTTTGAAGCACCTTACCAAATACTAATTTCATATGCCCAGTTATAAGCCTTAATTTGTTTATGTAATTTAAGTATCATGTGTCACATTCTAAGATTCAAATATTTTCCAAGACCAAAATCCAAGTTTACCATGTATTGACCTTTTGTTTGAAACACCTTAGAATGTTAGTGATAATTTAGACCAAATTTTGATTGTTAGTTTTCAAGAAGAGATCCTTCTAGATCAAGTTTAAATCATTTGCAACAATAGACCAATTTTTATTTATAGGCCAAGTTTCAAGATATTTGTAACAAAGGACAAATATTTTAAGACCATATTTTGATCATTTTTAAACATTAGACTTTTTTCTTCAATAGACTTTAGTCATAGATTCAAATATGCCTCACCATACATGTAGTGGGACCATGTATAATCCATATTACAAAAACATAGTCATAAATGACCCTTCATTCAAGACCCATATGGTGATGATGTAGTTTTTGAGATAGATCCATATCCCTCATGTGCTACTCAATATACATAATAAGGACAAGACCCACTAGTACATTACCTAGTTAATACACCTATTTATCTAAGGTAAGAGCAAGACCAAACGTCCCAATACCTTGACAATGTGCCACCCATCATTGAATAAGTCCAAAAATAGTAGCCCTACTATGTAAGCATGCCAACAAGTTACAACCCATATTTTTTTGATCATCACTTACTTGAAAATAGGGATGAGATTTTAGTCAGGACCATAGAACTAAGAGCAAAATTCCCAGTAGACTTTCCCCATGAAATTCTACCTAGCTTAGTTAGAGTGCCTATCAATGCACCTCAATTCATACCAATTGAACAAGCCTCAACTAGTTACCATCAAGCACTCATACTAATACCTAACCAAGATCTTAATGTGATTTCAAAAGGAAAGGGTCCAATGGCTAACCAATTCACACATATTCAATAGGCATATAAGATATATCTCAATTTACCTTAGAATTTTAATGTTATAGCCATTTTGAACACCCCACTTATAGAGTTATATCCTTCAATATGGGTTCAAATTGACTCTTCAGTCCATACTAATCCAAAAATAGACCCATTTGTCCAAAGTACATTGGTTGGAGACATGTTTAATGCCCTGGCTATTAAGGAAGTGAGTGTGGCTTCTACCCAAGACCATTTATAAAACATAGTGGATAACATGTAAGTGTGTCCAAATTTAAACCAAGGTGGGTCAAATACACCACAAAATAATTCACAATAACAAGTGCCTCTTACCAATACCATTAGTAACTCGTAACAACATGGGTCAAGCATGCCTAGTTCCCAATCATAGTAGTCCACTCCCACCCCTCAATCAATAGATTTCTCAAACATGTACTTGGGGGTAAGTATCCCAACACAAACTAACACTCTACCCTAATAAGTGTCAAACACAACCCCATCTCAATAGGTGGTGACTAATATTCCACAACCAAAGATGCAAATTAATATGCCACCATAAAAAATGGTGAGTTCATCATATACATTGTCTAATCAATAATGTATTCTTATTAGTCAACAACATATACCTAACACCCAACAAGAGCCCATTTCATAACTAGTGTTTACTCAATAAATAGGTCCCAACTTACAACAAGTACCCATTATGCAATAATTACCTTTTACATAATGTGCACCTCATATATAATAGAAACCCAAAATATAACACATTCAATAATAGGTTTTTATCCAACAATGAGTACCATTCATATACTAGGGTTTGACTAGTAAACATTAAGTTCCTATTTAAAGTCAATAAGCATAGTACTTTCCATAGAGCCATATACCTCTATCACAACAATAGTTCCCTCTAAATCAAATCCATATTCCAAACCCTAACTAGAATGTTTATCAATAATACATACTATACTAGTAGCCTAATCTTAATGCACCTATACATATTCCTGGTCGATCAGTCCATAAAACCAACATTTTGTAATACCCCATTGTTGCATTGTACCTCAGTCAAGGTAATCCACCTTTGATTTCCCAACCACAGTCACAACTAGTTGTAACATCTAGATTATTAGCCCAAGAATTGTATCAAATGAAAGATGCAATTGTAACCATTCAGATAGTAAAGTAGACCAATAATTTCAAATTAGATGATGTGTGCTCACATCCATTTAATATGGAGTAGCTCTATATACTATTTCCTCCAGGCTACAAGACCTTAGGGAGCATTTGACATAATTATTTGTCACATGCCAGCTAATGGCCTATAGTGACATCTACCTACTTATTCTCTTTTGTTGAAGTTTAGTTGAGCAAGCCTTAGAGTGGTTTCTTAAGTTGTCAAATAATTTGGTATCTAATTTTGATGATCTTTCAAATCAATTTCTAAAACATTTCTCCTAAAATATCGAGCATGAGATTTTAGTAGTTGATTTGAGTTAGGCCAAGTAAAAGGTCAGTGAGATACTTGTGAGTTACTTGTAATGGTGGAGAGCACTTACTAGTGGCATCCACCATAATTTATTAGATAAATAATTAACAACTGTGTTTACCAAAAAATTGCATAATGAAATATGTTATCACCTAGAGCTTTAATGCGTTCACACATTCAAAGAGATCATTAAGAAAGGTATACAAATTGAAAAGTCCCTTATTAATAAAGGTATTATCAAGTAATCTTATTCAAACCAAAACCAAAACAAAACCAAAACCAAAATTCAGGCCCAAGTCAAAACCCAAACCTAGTCCAAATGCAAGATTTTGTGCCCACTCAGGCTAATACTTTGGAGAAACTAAAAAAAAATTAATCACAACAAGAATTTTATTTTTAATGGAGCCATTGATTCACATCATGTCTAAATGGTGCAAACCTTTTCTACTCATCCTATTTTACAAATGTAGCTTATTTCACAATGCAACCTATTTTGTAAATGCATTCTATTCACCAACTATGGCCAACTCCTCAAATGAAATTGCATCCATGCATGCAATAACCTCAGCCACCATATTTAAAAACCCCTCCTCCAAGAAGAAGACTCAATTCTAGAGTCTTCAGTGACCTTGGTGAGCCTATTGAAGTAGTGTTTCATAAATTAGTCATAGCCAATCTGATTAGTTGGTCAATTTCAAAGCATTTTCCAAAAGGTGTACCTTACCCTAATTTGTATAAAGAGTATGAGTTCTATGAATTTTATCACATTAAGGGACATTCTATACATTTATGTGTGTATTTGAAACATTCATTGAGAATATGTTGGAAAATAGAGAGATCCAATTGGATAACAGGGCTTCTACTTCCAATCAAAACTTGGGTATTTACCAAGACCTATTTGCACAACATAATAATACCAATTAGAATCAATAATAATGAAGGTAACCACAACCATAATAATAAAAATAAAAATATTAAAAATAACAATGTTAAACATAAAATGGATGGAACTAAGGCTAGAATGACCCTAATACCCAATAGACCTATCATGCAGTTTCACACGACTACAATAGAGTTATAGGTTACATTATGGGTGGTCATATATCCACAATTACCATCAACCTTAGACCAAATGCCAATAGACCAAGACCATTACCTAACAATGCCTATCATCCTCCCTATCTTGGTAATTATTCCTTGACCTATGACTGTAGCTAAACATAGTAACAACCAAGGATTACCATTTCAAGCCCCTCTTAATCTTCTTTTAATTACAATGGTCCTTTACCCAATTTGGATTACATAATCACAACTTAGTGGACTAAATTTACCATCCTAGGACACAACCTTCTATCAATGAACCCATCCAACCCACTATACTATATAGGAGTAAGCCAATTACCATTGTTAAGGGAAAAATGTATGATATTGTGCAACAACTATAAAAGAGGCCCACACAAATTTCTCTTCTAGATTTTTGGCACACATCTACCATCCACAGAGATATCCTTATTGAAATCCTGAGTAAATCCCAAGTACCCAATGATATTATGCCAAACAAATTTAAATATTTGCTTAGACACCTAACCCCAGGCTAGTAATTGACCTTTGACCAAAGTGATATGTCATCCCTAGGCCCTCTCCATAATAATCCATTTTACATTGAAGTTATCATAACGTGATATAAATTTAAAGCATCCTCATAGATGATGGATTGGGCCTTAATATTGTGTCTCTAAAGGTAATCAAGAATTTGGGATATGCAATAGTTGACCTTTAGCTAGAGACTATTACCATCAAGGCCTATGACAATGAAGAACGAGAATCATAAGGAACCATCTATTTACTAGTTTTTATTGGGCCTTTGACCCACAACACACTTTTTCATGTCTTGGATCTATATCTATCATAAAATTTTATTTTGGGTGGACCATGGATCCATGAAATATATGCAATACCTTCAACCTTCCACCAGTGTATCAAGTTTTCTCATTTAGGCATGGAGGTAACTATGCATGGAGACTTACAGCCATATTAGTACTGCAAGAATTTGGAGGCTAAGTATGAAATCTATAATTACCATTTTTACTAGACCCCATACCAAATAAGGAAAAGGATAATGATAAGGACATACTTTTAAAAATTCCAGAGACTAGTTGCATAGACCCTGACAGCCTTGACTTGACTTCTTATACACCTCATATTGAAATTACCAATAATTTTACTATTTTGGAAAATTGTCTAAGAGAATAGTTGATGCATAATACCTTCCATATAGCCAAGCTTATACAATACCCAAAGACTTATGAAAGGCCCAAGGCTAAGATAATTTGCATGGAATGGGAAAAAAAAGGGAAAAGGAAAACTTCACAGCCTAGTGCCTATTATTTTCACACCAACCACTAGCCAAGAGAAAGACCCACTTATCAAAGATAACTCTTGTTTATATATTGATTATTTGGATGATTGCTACCAAAGTAAAAATTATCCCATCTTTAACAAGATTATGGATAAGTAAGATTATGAAGGCAAAGGCCTAAGGGTAAATTAGCATGGTAATATTGAGCCTATTTTTATAGCCAAGTACAAATGAACTCACAATATTAGATTTAAGTTGCATAGGGGTGACCCTATCTATTTTATTCATGTTCTTACACTGATGATTAATGATGATGATTCCAATAAAAAATCAGAGTTTGATCATAGTATCTATGAATACCTAGATAATACCAACTTATTTAACCCTTACACCATGTGTACTGACATGCTAATAATCTATCAATCCCCACTTACCCTTTATCATCCTCAACTCATAGACTGGGACCAATAATAATCCATAGTACCTATCGATGAGTTCAAGAATGATGAGGCCTTTTATGATTTTTTAGGCTTGAGAGACAATGTTATTTTGGGAGATCATAAGCAAAGATTATTTATCAAATTGAATCCTGCTACCTATTCTAGAGATTGGGTGAACACCCTTATCCAAAAATTTAAAAAAATAAAACATTGAGGTCCCAAAGTGAAAACCTCTTTGAGGCACTTTGGGACTAGGTAAAAAGTAATGAAAAAAGGCCAGTATTTTGGCGAAATTTTATTTTAGGTTCCATCAGATGGGGATGCTCACCCTTCCTCAAATGAATCTTGGGAGACCACCAATAATGAACTTTCCTTTGGGTCTAAACTCAATACAGAAGAGCAACATGTTTTTAAGTAAATTATCTGAGAGTGTCCTTAAGTATTTGTTACATGGACCTTGCCACCATTATGGGATCTTGATTAATCCTATTTAGGGGAACTTGAAGAACCAGTCTAACCAGAGGACTTTGCCATTACCATCTAGTTTACATATTTGATGATTATCTTGGAAGATGGATCTACTCTCCTTGTAGAGGATACTTCAAAAGTCAACATTGGGACTCCAGATGAACCCAAGTGGATAAAATTAGGCACATGCCTTACTGAGGAGGAGTGTTAATTTATTGAATCTCTTCAAAGAGAGTTTATATACATTTTTACATTGGCTTATTTTGATTTTCTAGGTTTGGATACATCATTAGTTATATACCATCTTTTAGTTGGATAAAATCCTCACATTATTTTCTTGGTCAATAAAGAACTAGATAAACTCTTAGACAAAATATGTATTAGGCCCATTTATTATTTAGAGTGGATCTTCAATATTGTGCCAGTTAGCAAAACCTAGAAGGTATTAGATTATACACTATTTTTTTAGACATTAACAAGACCTGCCAAAAGGATGACTTCCTCTACCAAACATCAACATGATTTTAATATACATAGTTGGGTATGAAATTATTTCCCTCGTGGATGAATTTTTAGGATATAACTAGATCAAGATTGTACCAAAGGATCAACATAATACAACGTTCACCACTCCTCAGGGAACGTTTTGCTATGAAGTCATGCCTTTCAACCTCAACAATGCAGGGGCAACATACCAAAGGGACATGATTATTATTTCATGGTATGATGCATGATATTATTGAAGACTATGCCAATGACAAACTAGGTAAATCTAAGACCTGTGAAGACCAACCAGCTGTACTACAAAGAATATTTGAAAGACTTTATGAGTACAATTTTTGGCTTAATCCTAAAAAGTTTGTCTTTAGAGTTACTTCAGGCAAACTGTCAAGATTTATTATCTCTCTCCAAGGCATTGAATTTGATCTTTCCAAGGTTAAGGCCATTACTAAGATGTTACCACCTACTTTTAAGTGGATTTATAGTTTGTAAGGAAAAGTACAGTCTAGAGACAATTCATTTCATTGTTGGTCTATAAATGCTACCCATTCACTCATTTATTGAATAAAGTCATTACCTTTTCATGGAACAAAGAATGCCAAAAGGACTTTGAGCACCTAAAATAATACTTGGCAAATTTTCCTATTATGTTACCACTTATGCTAAGAAATCCATTCTTGCTTTACATGTCTACCATTGAAAATGCCCTAGGGGTGCTTTTGGCCCAACATGATGAGCATAGGAAAGAACATATAGTGTACTCTCTAAGTCATACACTATTAAAATGTGAACATAATTATATTTTTATCAATAAATTTTATTTGGATATGGTATTTACAACCCATAAGTTGTGTCATTACATACTCAATAACAAGATCATAGTCATCGCCAAAGTAGATCTATTCAAGTATATACTATCAAAAATAGATTTACATGGTCTCATAGATAAGTGAATCATGCTTCTAAGTGAGTTTGAGATTGAATATGTCAACCAAAAGGCCATTAAAGGATAGGTACTTGTAGACCAGCTTGTTGAATCATCTATTAGCCAAAATTGGCTACCATAGGTGAGTCTAATTAAAAACTTAGTTGTAGACTTTTTAACTTTGTCGATAGCCTCTAGTAAGTCCTTGTCCTAATGTTATTTCCTATGGTAGTGTCTTAAGGTGATGTTCAATTATTTTAAGGTCATATGCAAGGTATTGTCATAAGGTGAAGTCATAATAATCAGTTGATTAGAAAGTCTTCATAACTTGGTCCTTGATGAGTTTTCAAAAGTTCTTTTGCGATATGGTTTACAAAAATTAAGGTAAGTTTGAGCAACTTAATGTTTAAGTCTAATACCAAGTGTATTGATCCATAGTGAAGGCAATGGCATAATGATCTCCCTAGATGATATGATGTTCATGGTGATGGGTATAAAAGTAATTAAATGAGAAAAAGTTTATGGCATTTTGAAGCCTTTGAGGAGATTAATGTTTATTTGGATAAGTTAAGATATTATCGTCCTTTGAAATAATACTTGACTTCAGCATTGTAATAGGATTTCTTGAGAATGCATCAAGAATGAAGAGTCAGTGTTGGGTAGACAATTTAAAGGAAGTCTTGAAAAATCATTTGACACATGAGAAAAGCATATTATACCTTACCATGTATGTAAATTTACTCCAAAAAGGGTTATGATACTTTTCAAATGTTCTCTCTCATTTGAAGCTAAATTGTTCATTGTTTTGTACGTCCAAATTTAGTATGTTGTCATTAGAAGTAGGATTTATAGTCATATATGTTTGCTTGTATGTTATATCATCTGGAAAGGGTTAAGAAGACTCCATTAATGCCTTAAATGGATCTATCAATAGCATTCTTCCTCATATAGGCAATTTTTTAAAGGGAAGTAGCTTCTAGAAGTAAGGTAAAAGTATATCATAGGTATGATGAAGAGGGGACACCATTAATAAAACCTTATCCACTCCCCATTCAGCTCATAGCCATGATTTAAATATGTTTTTAAAGCCAGAAAAGTAGAATACCCATCAATATTCTCTATCAACTTCTGCAGACTCTTAGCAAGCCCAAGAGGGCCTATTTGTAGAGGCTAGTTCATGCACATGGGAGAGAAATAAAACAAAATATATTAGGATAATATAATCACCCAAATGGAATTCTAACTCAATGCCATAGTTTTTGGATTGAGGCCCCCATTTTTATGAACAAACATTAAGAAGAAAAGTGCCATTAAACCCTGATAAACCCCAAGGTTTCAGTTCTTTCCTCAAAAGAGTAGTTTGAAGCTTGGTAGGTGATTTTAAATATTTTGATGATGTTGATAAGTGTCTCTAATATCCAAAAATTCCAAATATAGGATGGAAACCTTTGATCAGGTCTCCTTTGGTAAGCAAAATACATGATCTATTATGTGATAGTGTAATAGACGAGATTTTGAGAGATTTGGAGGGTAAAACGCACAACTGAGGATCATTACAATTTCTCAAAAAACATGCACAATTTATTAGTACTTAAAATAACTTATAATAGTTCCTCTAATGAAATAAATATCCAAGTGTGATGAGGGTAGGCTCCCATAAAAACTATATGTGACTGTATCAACATTTTCCTTTACTTAGAAGTTAATGGAGAAGATGCATGGAGAGGAATGCACCTGGGGGTCATAAGGGGCCATTTTAACCTTGAAATTTATGGTGGATATATGTGTGTGTGTGTGTGTGTGTGTATATCCATCATCTCTATTAACGATCATTAAGATTTTAAGGCACTCACAGGTTGCCAAGAAGCTAAAAAGGACCCGATGGAGAAAATACCTTCTCAAATAGAAAAAAATCTCTAAATGGTCTTGAAATCATATGTATGATGCTTGAAGGTATATAAATATTATATTTCAGTCCCTATTTAAAATTTATAAGGGAAATTTTTTAAGTAAACTGACCTAGAAGGCATATTACAAGTATGTTTGTGTGTATTTGAGCATGTTGAGATCTCTAAGATAGTGTATGAAGTATCTTAAACTTGAGAATAATCATTGGAAATTAGTGTAAATGTGTTAATAGGTTAAATAAATAGTTTAAAAACCTTCCACATCTAGCTTTAATGATCTCAAACATCAACTAGGTGTTAAGAGTCAAGGAAATGGCCTAACTTTGCAAGTTGCAGGCCTAAATCAAGGTATAGTGACTCAGTTGTAAGCATGTTGAAGCTTTGTATGCATGGTAAGTTCATATTCACACCATATATATATATATATATATATATATATATATATATATATATGTTATAGGGTTATTATGAATATTTTTAAATCAAGTATTGAGGTCACAATGATGTTTTTATTTAGAACCCTAACTTGCATATATACATGCAGGCTTGCTTAAGAAGGCAAGTTTACTTCCAAGTTTTGTAGAAAGTATGAAATATTTACATAAGATTGGAATTTAAATGGGAAACTAGGGTGTATGTAAGTCATGAAAGACCTAGGGGAAGGTTGATAATTTCTGGAGATAGACAAAAAAGGCTAGGAAACCTACATCCTATCTCATAGTCCTAAAATGCATGTAAAACCTTGAAAAGTGGCTTATTAAAGAAGTATGAAGATGATTCAAGGATAAAAAATGGATAGAGATGTTGAGGGGAGTTGGTTAAGACCTTATACAAGTCTTATAAAGTATTTTTGATTTTTTGGAGTAGTATTTAATGGTCTTTTATGAGCTCTAGTATTGTAGGTTTACTTTAGGCCTAATTGGGAAAGATGGGTGTTGAGAAAGTGGGTCTACCTTGGGAGTTGAATCATGAAATTTTGGGTGAAACTAGGAGATAATGGGTACTAGAATATTATTTTATTTTTCATATATTTTTTTCAAATCACTCAAACCAAGGAGTTTTGTATCAAAATATGGCTATAAGGAATCGGCCTTCCTAAAGAGTAAATGTGAGACTTATGAAGGATATTGTAGAATATAGGTGAAAATATGATTGGTTGTATGTATTTAACAAGTGTCAAAGGTATTTATACTCTAAAAACATGACTTGTCATCTCATAATCAGTCCTAATGGGTAGTTTCAAGAGCTCAAAGGTGAATCACTAAGGTCATGAAGCACCTCATATGCCACCTTGATCAAGTCATCATCAAATGAGGAGCACACATGTTGAAGAAAGACTTCATAAATATCATTTGGTATTTGTTCTTGTTTTTAACTTTTTCATGAGTATTTATATCCATTATTGGCTCTTGAAACCTCTCTTATCTCTTTCATTCCTTATTTCTCTTATATGTATGCCTGAGTTTGACATTATAATGGATCCTTCCACTTGGAGTATTGTGTAGCCCTACTCTTTTGTATGCCTATTGATCAATAATATGACTAGTTTTCTACCTCCTTCTATGGTTGTATATAGTGTAAATCTTTGAATGATTGATCTAGGCAAGTGTAGACTTAGCTCACCTTGTCTTGTTGTTCTATTATTCTTGCATCCTTGCAGTTTATTTCTCTATTACAGATTATGAAGAGTGTCATCATGGGTTATATATGGAGTATAAGTGGAAAATATCTTCCCTTATACTCTCTTATTACCTTACCTCTTTGCAAACCATTAATGTGATTCATTCTTCTTAGGACAAGTGTATGCTTAATGTAGTTTTATAGGTCTTAGTGAATATGAAAATCAATGGTAATTGTCACAATACTTGGTGTATCACCTCCCATTTAGTTTATAGTTTTCTTTATCCCTTTTCCTCATAGGTTAGTAGGTTAGTGATTAATCCTAATTGATACATCAATGGTTCTATCCCTTATCTAGAGGTTCTTTTTAGCTATAAGGTCACCCACAACCTTTGAAGAGTTCCCATGCTATCAGTTAAGTGAGGAGGCTTGAACATCCTCCTCAAGGGTGAAAATTTTGTTGATAACATCTCCTATATTAGATATAATCCAATTGCTTTTGCATTCCTAGATGAGTCCATTATGACCATGGTAGAAACACTTCCTGAACAGCAGCAATGGAAGCTTTATTTTGATGGTTCATTCATGTTGCATGGCTTAAAAGCTTGATTATTTTTATTAAAAGGTAAAAGTGGGTTTTTAGGGGGCCCTACCCATAAAAAATAAAGTTATGCAAGGTCTAAAACCTGGAAGACATGAATTCCTGAAGAAGAAGGATCATGGAATAAAAATGAACAAAGAACAACTCATACATAGTTGAAAAATAACAGCTAAATAGTGATTAAAGAAAGGAAAATAAATAGAAGAAAATTAATGAGAATTTTTCCACTCCTTATAATATGTGGTCTATCCTTCAGTGATGTCCTTGAACTTTTTTTCCCAAGATCCTCCTGGGTTCTACTTAATATCCTGGAAGCAAATTCCTTTGAGATTTTTGTTGGGTCTATTCTCTTCATTGTTATTCTTATTGGAAGCGAATAACATTAAAATGTGTTCCATGATGATAATAGCCTCTCATTGATTTCAACTGAGACATTGTTAATATTCACAACTATGTTGTTCCATCTCTTAGTAAATTACCTATATAGATGCTTATCCACGCCACAAATACGATCGATGCACATAGTAATTCCTCCAGTGTGTAGAATATCCCACACCTCTAGCTTCTTATTAGTTTTTCAGTAGACATGGGTTCAATCATGTTAAGCCCTCCTCCCATCTTAGAATTATTATTGTGAGATGCACCAAGCAAGAGGAAGAAATAATCAGCCTTCACTCTTTTCCATCGATAAATGAAATTATAATTACAAATTGCTTTGGAGTTCATCCTAATAGAATTGACAATGGAATGATGATATTTCACCAACTCATAATGCTTATCATCATTGCCCCTAATGCAAAACTTTCACAAGTCCCTGTGTACAGCCATCTTAACTAGAAGTCCTTATTCTTGATTTCTCTTTACTTATGATCTCATTAATGTGGGTTGGTAAGTCCTCCATTCTATTCCATGTTTTGAATTGTTGGCCAAGAATCCCCTATTGGCAAAGGAATTAGTGAGCATATTTCCTTCCCTATAAGTATGTTGGAATAAAATGTTTTGAAATATGTTACTAATCTAGGAAATTTCATCAATGATGTTATAAATAGACCAGCTGATAGAGATTTTTTTATTTATGTAGTTGACAATGTTTAGAGAATCTCCCTCAATAATGACATTTTGAAAAACAAGATTCATTGCTAGTTGAACAATCCATAAGGTGGACCATGCTTTTAAGAAATGGTTAGTTTGTAAGCCCATGCTCCCTTCAAAAGCAGAGATGAAACCTCCTTGGTAATCACACCTCCTCCTCTTGAAAGGCCCAAATTTCCTTTGGAAGAACCATTAAAATTTACTTTGACCTAGCCAGGAGAGGGACAATTCCATATTACACTATTTCTTAAGATGATTTTGGGGTTGATTAGGGGCCTGTTTTCCAAAGAGAGATACTACTCCCTAGTAACGTGTTCTTTAGATGGTGTAAATGACTATTTTTTCCCACATTTTATGCTCTTGAAATTCTCAAAAATCAGGGATATAATCTTGTCATCAACTCTAATTAAAGGGCATTTCCTATTCTTGAATAGTCTATTATTACACTCCTTCCATGTTCCCCATAGGAGACGGGGAAAGGCTAAGTGCTAGTGGGCAATAATTTCCTAGTTGACAAATGGCATCTTCCATGCCATCCATGCCTTAATCATGGAGTTTGGATTTACCCATTAAACATGGAATTTTTGTAGTATCAAACTCCATATATTAAAGGCAAAATGCATTCAAATAAAATATGCAAAGAAGATTCATAGTCATTTTTACATAGAACATATATGTTAACCACCTGAAGGCCTCTTTTATTGATATTTTCCATAGTAAGTATTTTATTCTAAAAATAGAGCCACAAAAAAATGTTGATTTTTGGTATGATATTTTTGTCCTAGGTTTTGGCTAGAGGGCTAATTTCCACACCTTGAGGAAAGATTTTTAAGTACCTAGACTTAACATGGTAATTACCATCCTCTGAGTCATTCCATACAAGGTCATCTTCCATTTGAAGGTTAGTGACATGAATTCCTCTGAGAATAAGATTAAGGTCTACAATCAAGGAAGTTATGTGATCATTTGCATTTTCAATAGTAATAATTTTCCAGCTCCTTCTGCCATCTAAGATGTGGTTGTAATCGGCCACCCTTTCTCCATATTTAAGTCTTATTTGAGGGCCTAGTCGGTGCCAATGTTTTAGATTGTCCAAAGGGTTGTCCCTAAGCCAAGGGTCTTCCCAAAACCTGATTTTAAGTCCATTTCCCATCTTCCATTTGTATCATCTTAGTAAATTGCTTTTATTTTTGGAAAAGAAATTCTAGATGTAAGAACCATTGATGAGGAGTTTATTAGAAAGTAAAGAGTGGGGCCTTCTATTTTCCATGTATTTGGCACATAATATGTTAGATCATTGGTTAGGTTCTTTAAGAAATCGCCAACATTGTATAGTCACGAGAGCATTTTTCATGATGGAGAGATTTCTAAATCCCAATCCTTCAAACTATTTAGGAAGACACACCTTATCCCAAGCCACCACCATCCATAAGAAGCATTTCTATATATTGTTTATTTTTTCTTCGATGCTCTTGGGCATTTTGAATATGGACATAAGATATATTGGGAGACTTTACATGACACTCTTGAGAAGCATCATTTTTCCATCCTAAGAGAGAATAGCTCCTTTCCATCCAAACAGCTTACTATGAAAGTGATCGATTAGTGGATTCGATAACTTAGTAGTCATTTTACCCTTGAAGAGAGGCATGCCTAAGTAAATCATAGGGAGATTTTTGATTTGGCATCGTATGATATTAGTAATCTTGTTTTGTCTTGGGACAGGAGTGTTGATAAAATATAAAGAACTTTTGACTAAGTTGACAATTTGTTTAGAAATAGATGCATACATGTTGAGAATCATTTTTAATTATCTTGCTTCCCTAATTGAGGCCATTCCTAAGATGATCGTATCATCCATGAATTTTTTATGGAGGGTTAACTCGACTTGATCTACTATTTTAAATCCCTTTAAATAACCCTATCCTAGAGCTGCCAAAATATTTATGTTGAGAGATTTTGCCATGAGAATGAAGAGGAAAGGAGATATGGGATCTCTTTGTTTTAGTCCCCGAGCACTCCCAAAATAACTAGCTAGGAAACCATTGATAATATGGAGAACATGGTAGTTGATATACAACTATTTATCATCAATCTAATATGTTTATGAAACCCAAAATTTTCTAATGTCATTTCCAAGAAACTCTAGTCTACCATGTCATAGGCCTTTGCCATATCAATCTTGAAAATCATGCCTGAATTTTTTTGGCTATCTATGGCATGAACCATTTCATGAACTACCATTATTCCATCTTGTATTTGTCTCCCTGATACATATCCCCATTGATTAATTGATATGACTTTATTCATCAAAGGTTGTATTCTAAGAGCAAGAATCTTGGTAAATATCTTGTAAACTGAGTTGCACATGCTTATAGGGTGAAAATATTTTAGGTTTGAATCTCCATTTTTCTTATAGATAACGGCTATGAAGGTGTTGTTTAATTCTCTTAGCATCTTTCCAGAAGATAAGAATTTGTTAGAAGCTACCCTTACTTCAAGTTTGATGATTTCCCTAAAGTTTTGAAATAATGTCATTGGGAAACCATCAGGTCCTGGTGTTTTCTCCTTATTCAAAAAGAAAACCGTAGCCTCTATTTTAGTCTCTATGACCTCTTTCATCATGGCATTATTGTCATCTTGAGTGATGCTAGGGGGAATGTGTTGTATGAATTATTTAGTCAAGTCCCTATCTACAACAAAATTTGAAGCAAAGAGGTCTTTGAAAAAACTCACTACTTCTTGTTTGATGATGAATGGATCGGTGTAGTGCACCCCATCCTCTTTTGTAATTTTATAGATTCTATTGTGGCTTTTGTGTATAAGGGTAGACATGTGGAAAAACCTAGTATTCTAATCACCTTCCTTCAACCAAATGGCATGATATTTTTGTCTCCAAAAAGACTCCTCATAGGCCATAATGGTGTGATAGTCTGCCAATAGAATCTTGTACTTATGGAGAGCCTGCTCGGTTAGTCCTATAGTATTGAAAGTATCCTCAGGATATGTAGTTCAGATCTTATTCCCTCTTTTTGGTAGAAAATATTTCCAAAAGTTTCTCTATTCTAAATTTTTATATTTATTTTAACATTCTTCAATTTTTGGATGAGTCTGAACGTAGCCGTACCAGTAGAACTAACCTTCCACCATTATACAATTTTTTCAACTAAATTTGGGTGTGAGAACCACATATGCTTGAATCTAAAAGGTGATCTATAAGTTTTTAATATTTCCATAATATTGAGCATCAGAGGATTATGATCAGATCCAATCCTTGAAAGGGATTATAAACATAAATTCTGATGTAGCACCTAGTCTGAGGAGATGAGAGCTCTGTCTAGTCAAGTCTGAATAAGACTTTCTCCAATCCTTCTATTTGTCCATGTGTAGGGGGGGACCTCTGAGCTCAACATTGAATAAGCCATTCATCATGATGAAATATGCTAGATCCCCCATGCTATTTGTGTAAGATTAAACCCTTCCTTCTTTTTAACACACAACTTGGGGTATTGAAGTCCCCTAGAATCATTCAATTCAGTTTGGGATAGGTTTTTATGAAAAGGACTAAGTTGTTCCAAAGGATTTTTCGTGCTTTAGCAGTATTAAGAGCATAAATATTAGAGAGAATCCATGAGATATCTTGATTATTAGTGGTGAATAAAGTTTTCAAATGGTGATTATTTTGTGTTAAAATCTCCCCTTGTACTTTATTTTCATTATAGAATGTAGGCATGCCTCCTAAAGCTCCCATTGAGCTAACATTGATACCTTGGCTTCTTTCCATATTTTATTTTTGGTTTCCTCCAACATATTGCTACTCATTTTAGTTTCTTCAATAGCAACAATAGAGGGCAAATTATTTTTTATTAAATCCATAAAAACCCTATGTTTGTTGATATGATTCAGCCCTCTAATGTTCCACATCAAAAATTTCATGACTTTCTTCTGTTCCATTGCCTAGAGGATTCCCTTGTGGGTCATTTCGATGGTTTCATATCAAGCAGTGATTGAGTTCCATCTGCTATACCATTTTTTTTATAAAATTTCCTTACTTCCACATTATTCACTCTACCTTTTTTATTTTTGTTTCCTATATTTAGGTGTTTCATTGACCCCTTGGAGGGAGTTTCTTTTTATATTTATTCTCTTTTAGCTTGAATCTAGGAGAGCTAAAGTGAGTAGCTAGATTTTGTAAACCATCCTCTTCTAACTAAACATTTGATACCATAGGCTCTTGGATGGAGAGTGGATGAGAAGGGAATAAATTTACTTGAAAGTCCTCTTCTAGTCTTTCTAAACTTTGAAACACATTGTCATTGTTAGCTTCTATTTTGGGTTTTTGAGGAGAGTAAACATTCTAAAAAGTATTAATCTCATGCTCCAAGTTTTTTTTAAATATTTTCAATTGTTTTATGTCATCCATTTCTTTTGGTATGTTCTAGTTCGACACCTCCACATCTAATATAACAATTGTTGAGATTTTAATAACCTCTACCACTATATTGGTTGTATCCACTTTCTAATGCCCATCTTCCTCTACTAAGATGCGAGAGACATGTGGGTTATTTGTATTCCCCTCCAATTAATCCTTCTTTATTTTTATGATAATGTTTAGTTCCTCTATTAAAACTTCCTCTAGAATTTCTTTGAGATTCTGGGTTTTTTAGTCATTGCCTTTACTACATGAAGTTTGTTGATTTGCATTGTCCTTTGTCAACTAGAGTTGTTGATCCTTCTTGAAGACAAAGGAATTTCCTTTTTTGATGAAGGTGGGATAGTTTCTTGTCATGTGGCCTAATTTATTGCATCCTTCACATTTCAAAATAGTATTTTCATAATTTACTCTTTGGATCCTTTCTCTACTTGAAGAGTTTAAAATGACAAAGGAAGGCATTTCCTGATCCACACATGCATTTACACAAAATATGGCATATAGTAACCTGGTTCTTATTTTAGTTGCTGATCCAAAAACTAGGATATAACCAAATGTTTTGGATATGTTAATAAAAAGGTTCGTATTCAGACCCAGATTGGCATCATGTTGATATTTTCTAATTCTAGGTCAAATCATGGTTTCCATTTTTCTAGGAAGAGTCCAAATCTCCCCATAAACGACGGTCCTCACACCAAGATGTTGGCATAGTCTTCTTCATTAGTACATTAGATTAAAAAGAAATCATTACTCATTACAAAATTTTATAAAGACCCTTTTACATTCCAACAATTCTTGCTCAAATCTTGAACCTGTCAATGTTAGGGCAAGCTCCAAGGAATTTTCTTACCAATAAATGTGATAAGCTTGTTGATGATTTGATTTTTAGATTGTTTAAAATATCAATATTGAATCCTCTTTAATTCTTGCTGATAGTAAGTTCCTGTGTAGGATAGACTGATGTGTATTCTCCTATTTTTCCTTTTAACTTGTCTGCCCATGAAAATTTTCCTTTAAAACCAAGGTTAGCAATAGAAAGGAAATTTTAAGTATCCATGCATTCCTTACTATTTGACTCCAATTGTCTATGTGTTTTCTATTGCATACCTCCGTTCAACTCCACCTATCTTTGTTTGTTGTGTTTTATTCCTTCTGACACATGGAAGGTCATAGAGGGGCTTGGACTGATGTTGATCATTCCCCTAACTGTCCTTTCTCACTCAAGATATTTTGAAATTACCTTTCCCACTTCATATTTTTCACCTTCACCATAACTCACCATCATCATCCTCAGTCCTTTTTCACTCAAGTACTAAAGTAAATCCTAGCTCACCATCACTAGAAGAAATCATAGCTCACCAATACCAAACTGAGAAACCCAACTATTAATACACTATAGTGGATATTATTCCCAATTCATTTTATATCATGTTTCCTTGTAATAATAACATGGCTAAATATGGAGCACTCATTTTGGGGCTTCATCTTGTAGTATAATGTAACATTCAACACTTGTTGGTTCATGGAGATTCATAAATTATCATTATTCAGGTCACATATCAGTATCAAACTAAAGATGATAATCCAGTACCTTATAAATCCATGGTGGACACTCTCAAGCAGTAGATTTCTCACATTTAGTTTAAACACATACTTAAAGACAATAATCAAATAGCATATGTCATGGATATATTAGTTCTTTGATCCACAACACAGACAAGGAAAGAAACTACCAGTTCCTCATTGAACATTTTCTAGTGCCTGCTCATGAACCCTTGGCTATTGAAATGATATGTGATATTATTAGTCCCAGTTCTATCTGGTATTTTAAACTATATAATTACCTCTATGGCTAAGTCATTCTACCAGACCTTTTCGATAAGAAAAAAAGGCCTTCACACACTAAGCCTCTTGTTATACCTTACTTAAACCTACACTTTACCAAAGAAGCTTTGATGGAACTCTACTTTATTATTTAAATTTGGAAAAATCTTGATTAGCATTGAGGGAAGTTCATGAAAGATTTTTTCAGGCCCACACCATTGGGGCCATCCTTTCCAAAAATATCCTACGTAATAGTTATTATTGGCCAACTATGGAAGTAGATGTAGCTATTTTTATGTTAAATGATGCAAATAATGTTAGAGGCATGCTAATTTGACTCTCAATCCAACACAAACACTCAAGTTGATGACTACACCATGTCCATTTTTAATGTGGGGAGTCAATCTTGGAGAGAAGATTAACCTTACCTCCTCAAATGGCCATAAGCATATCCTTGCTACCACCAAGTACTTCACTTAGTGGATTGAAGCCATTCCCCTCACTTACATAATAGGTAAATAAATTTCCAAATTCATCTTCAACCATCTCATTTATCATTAAGGTATCCCATCCAACATTATATATGATAATGGTAGTTCATTTAAAAACAAGGATGTCAAAGCACTATGTGTTGAGTCTAACATTATCCAACATTTTTCCATTGCATATTACCTGCAAGGTAATGGCCAAGCAAATTTATCTAACAATACCATTGTCAATATTCTTAAGAAGATTATCTATAGTAGGATTTTGAGCTATATATGAATTCATCTACCTAATTCAACCCAAAACTCTAACTACCTATTAGGAAGGATTCTAGAAACAAATCAAAATGATATAGAACTTACCAAATTTCTTGTTTCATCTCACCTCCTTCTAGGATTTTTAAGTGAATGATTGATTTCACATTAGACTCATATTTCACATAGTGACTACATCATTGATGATTGATTAGAGATGTTGATAATGGATGCTTGATTCATGGACTAACATGGATTCTTCATGGGATTGGTAGATGACTTAGTTAGCTAAATAGACATGGATTTGTTAGAAACTTTCTAGATTAGCTTCCATGGAAGAGGAGCCTTGGTTATATATATTTTTAGAGGGAAGATCAAGGGCTAAAATTTAAAGTTAGAGGTATGAGATCAATGGCTATGGATTATTCAAGGAATATTAAATTCCTTAGAAGTCTCTCGTTTAGATACTTATAGAGTCTTGGAGCTTCTTCTCCAATTCTAGAGGCTTCTTAATTAGCTTAGGAATAATGGAGGATTAGGTGGGAGTTAGATATGGATTAGGTAGGTGATTAGGGACTAGGGATGTAGGAAAGGCTAGGGTGTAGGTTAGTAGGTGGATAGGTGGGGTTATGGGAATTAAAATTTCCCATATAAATGGATAACTAGGATTAGATTAGGATAATAGGATTAGGATATAATTAATGAAGGATGTGGGATGAATAAGGTTAGTGAATGTAGGATAATAGAAGGGGATATTAGATGAATGGCTAGGAAGGGGGATATATTAGTGAAATAAAATAGGTTAAATGGAATTAGTGTCGACTAATAGGAATATTAGTTGACAATAATGAAGTGAATAATTTTAGGTGCATATATTTTACCCCTCTTTGAAAGGCATGCTAGTTGAGTGAAGTGGAAGGAAGAATATTATTTCAAATAAAAACCATGTCATAGATGAATGTTAGTAGATGATGATAGGGGATATGATGCCCCCTTGAGGGGACATGTAAGGAAGAATGAGCCAGATGACCAATTGAAAGAAGAAATGATGGGTGGGATGAGATGGATAGATGAGGGCATGGGGATCTATACATGAGATAGATGATGAAGGATATGGATTCAACTTGAGTAGTGAGATACAAATTGATGATGCCCCTGGCAAGGACACATGCATAAGGAGTAAAGATGATAGGTGTCATGGTTGTTGCCACATTCTAAGTGGTAATCAACCATAATAGGATGATGATAGGATAGAAGGCCATAAGCTTTAGACGTATCCCAAGTAAGGACACATGCAAGGGAGAGCTATAGGCCAGGATAAGATTTTGATAAAATTAATAATGGGTGTAGCTAAAAGCTAAATTGATCAATAATGATGATAGAGAAGAATTGATATGATCAAGTGACCAATAAGTCATGATGATTCCCCTAACAAAGACACATGCAATGGAGCAAGAGAGGAGATAGTGGCCGAGTTATCCTTGGGTACTGAAAAGTGGCCAAGTGTTGCCTACATAGTCTAAAAAGACCTCATGTTGATGTAGTTCTAAATAGTGGATAGAAGATGATGATGATGATGATGATGATGATGATGATGATGATGATGATGATGATGATGATGATGATTAGGGATTGAAGGATGATATTAGTGATGATAGGATATGACTTAGATGATGGGATGAGGATAAAATATTGGATGTTAGTCAGATGGCTTATGATGGTGAGAAGGATGATGAGATCAAGCCATCACAAATGTCATAAGACTCATCATAGTCTAATTAATCCAAAAATATAGCACTTGACAAGATGCCCCATGATATAAACTTGACCAAAAGGACATTATGCCAAAATGCATGGGCAAATAGCAAACTTTGCATCCTCAAGGGAACTTTTGGTGTCCTCATAGCATCCTCATTCGTTTCCCAATAGAAAAAAAGAGACATGATGCAAATAAAACAAAAGACAAACAAGATATATAAAAGACGTGTAAATAAGACAAACAAAACAAATAAGTAACACACATCAAGTATCTACATGCAATATCCCAATGTCTTGTCTAATGATGAGATGAGTGATTAGGTGATGGTGTAATAGGATGATCATGATGTGATTAGGGATGTAGGATAGGCTTGGATTTGGATAGGATGAATGATGAGGTGTTGCCCCTAGTTTAAGATGGAAGGATGGATGACCTGATGGGGTGTGAAAATGTCTTTGAATATTGATTTAATCTCAAAATTGAATCAAAAAGTGGTCAAGGAAGGTGATTAGATAAGTGATGACCAAGGATTACCAACAGATAAGGCCTTATAAGGATCCAATCTAACAAGGAGACTAAGATATGATGGGATCAAATACCTTTCACACTAGCAAAGAGTAATTGGATGGGTGCTAGGTATGAAGAGGCAATGATAGGATAGTGATGGGATCAAGTACCTTCGATACTAGAAAATGGTAGTTGGATGGGTGTTAGGTATGAAAAGGCCCTGATAAGAAGTGATGGGTGTCAGATTAAAGTCTTTGATAAGGTGATGTATATTGATAAGACATGGCCAATAGGATGAGATGGAAGATATGAAGGGATGGGTGACCACTCTAATTTGGTCTCAAGATGAAATGCAATATCCAAAATATGGGACAATATGAAATGGAGGGAGATGGATGCAACTAGGGGATTAGGCTTAAGACAAGACACGATGGTCTATTTTGGCTTTTTCAAATTTATGATTTTTAGGTTTTTTGATATTTTTCAACTTTTAGGAATTTTGGGGATATGTATATACACTGTACAAATAGGGTTACTAACAAATGGAATACCAAGCTTAGCAACCAAGAGAATGATGGAGGGATGATGTATGGGATGATAAAGGGGACTAGGGATAGCCAATGACCACATCGTGAAAGGACCAAATGGTTATTTATCTGAGTGTCCATTAGATGATATGCCAAGAGGAGTTTGGGATAATTATGAAGACACCTTCTGCTTCCTTATGAAGGTTAAGATAGGAAGGAAGAAGAGATAGGATGCCTGATCTAATGACAGATGATGGATAGGAATAATGGATCAAGGGATAAGATGATGGGTGATATATACAAGGTAGACAAGGGATGTGACAAGTAGGATGGATGGATGAGGATATTAAATGGATGGATTTTCCCTAAGTTTTGATCAATAATGTAAACAATAACTTATTCTACCGTGATTCTGAAAACTAGTTTTCATCATGGTACTTGCCTAAGGCACCAGAAGACAAGTTTTTACCATTGGATGAATGTTTTTTTTTTGTATGGCATCTTGATTTATTAGAGGGGGAAAGATTCAAGATGTTGATTCTAGATGGATATTTTATTCGACACTTATTCTAGATAAATGTGATTCTAGGACCGTGTGATGGTGGCCTTTATTAATTCTTGATTTAACATCCTCTGGACATTTTAACTAGGTTTCTTCATAACCCCTACGAGGGACAATGTTGCCCAATGATGTGAGATATGATATGGATGAGGGTATATCATGAATGTGATGATGGGATATGGGATGTGAAGGAGGGTTATAATCGGGATGGGCGATATGATAAGATGAGGAATGGATATAGGGTTTGAAAGTTGCATACACCATTGGATATGGTGGAGGGGTTTCTTTATATTGGTGCCATGAGACTATGGGATCCAAGACCTTTTGACTTGATTCTTTGATCCAAACATTAAGTGGATGGTTGACCATATGATTTTTTCCTTAACTTCCCCTTGGTGCCAATTTTTGGGCTTCACTAGGGGAGATTGATTGTTGTCTTGATATATAATGATTATTTTGACTTTGATGGTTCCCTAGTGCTTGATAATGGGCTTCACTAAGGGAGGACATTTTGTGATTTGGCTGATGGTTTGAATTTATTTGAATTTGATTGATGGGATAAATGATGACTTGATCATGATTTATGACCTTTGAATGATGATCTTAGACCTTTAATTTTATGACACATGATGTTGAATGTAGAGGGGAATCCAATGATGCATGTTCCTATTCATCCTATTCATATAGTGGGATATAAGAATTATGGGGGCAAGGTAGAAGATTAATGTTGTGTGATGGATTAAGGGGATAATGGTAGCATAGTCTTCATAAAGGTTACTAGGAGCCCTAGTTTTGACATTGAAGAAAATATCCTCAAGATTAGACAAAGGATCACTAAGACTTTTTGGAAGACATGAATTTGAGGTAGAAGCATATTCACTCCAACTATCTTCAAGAAATAAAGGTTACAAAAAATCATTTATGATGTCATAATCTTGAATGAGATCAAAACATATGCTTGGTATTAGATCAGAGGTATCTAGATTATAAGTATCTGTTAAAACTTAGGCATTATTAAAATCAATGAGGGATGATGATTCTAATGAGGAATCTGATTTGGATATAGGTGTTGAACATGATCCTACTGATGATAAGACTTTTGTTATTGACTTGGTTGTAGAGTCTGATGTACAAGATGTAATGTTTTTAATAGGAGATTCATTATTTGTAATTAACCTCTTATCATGGGGTATTTAATGCAATGGTGGAGAGGGAGATGATGGATGGATGATAGGCCCATGGAAAGAGGTACAAGATATGGGAGGACTAGGCTTATGAATAGACTTAGTTGTGATGGAGGATTTGATGATGGGAGTGGTGTCTTGACCTTGGCTTGGAGAATGGAATCTTGGCATTCCTCTTTTTGTTCACCCAGGGATACATATGCATCTAGTTTGTCCTCAATTACTATGTCACCGTGGTTAATGAGGTCTTAGAAAAAGTCTTGAAAAGGTTGACATCAATTAATGGTATGCCCCTAGGTTTGGTGATATTCATAATATTGATTAGATTTGTACCAAGAAGGAATAGGCTTAGTGGTATCAAGATGTCAAATAGGTGGATAGACCATCATGTTAGTGATGACTAGTTGTTTAAAAATGGCTTCCAATGACATAGGAAAGGGAGTATAAGGACCTGCTTCTCTTTATGATTTAGATGTGGAAGAATTGGACTTTAGATCAGATGGTTTTTTATGTGAAGTGGTGTAATGATTCGAGGTGGCCAAGATTGTATTCCATTTGCTAGTATGGAAAGGGGTGGATGATTATTTATGACAAGCAAATGGATTGGTACAAGACTTACATGAAGAGAATTGGATGGGAGGTGCAATGAGTTGAATGGGATCAACACCTTTGGGAAGTGGTACACCCATCATAAATGACTTTAAGAGGATCTTGTGTTTATGGGAAACTATGTATTAGTCAATGAAATCAAGGTCTAACTCCATGGTGATGGTGGATGAGTGATGGATAATGGAAATAGGCTAAGGATTAGGGATGGTTCTTTAAACAAAGTGAGTCTAAAGGATATGAATAGGATAATATGTGAGGATGGGGATGAGATAGACTAATGTATTAGAGACTATGATCAAATTTTAGACTAATAGTGCTCTAGTTGTCAAGCTAGCAAAAGGATTGGGGATATGATGGGTGCCTAGATTCAAACTATCAATGAGATGATATGATGGGAGCTAGTTATGAATAGGCAACATGGTTGTACTAGATTAATGTTGATGGGTTTGCTAGATTGAGACTGACAAACAAAATGATAAGATGCTGACAGGGTATTGACTAGGTATATGATCTGACCAAGTGATGAGTGATAGTGGATTAGGATGATATAATGATGTGGATGATAGGACTAGCTCAAAATCTTTAAAATTATTTGCTCAAAATGGTATGGGGTATGATTACGTGATGAAGGTGATTAAGATAAGGTACACATACAAACATGATAATAGGTGATGATGAAAGGATAAAAGGGGTAAGATGAATGAGGTGGGGATGGTTTAGACCCGTAAGTGACCTAAAATCCAACTATGATAAGATAGGATGAGGTTAAATTAGATGTGTGATGAAGACAAGGTCAAGAAAAGTATTGGGGGATAGAGTGGACTTAGGATAGGATATGGAGGATAAAATAAGGTGTGATTAGGATATGTAGATAATAAGGGTGTGATTAATGATAGATGCGTCTAGGATAAGATGCGGATGTCAAATCAAGAGGTGACTAAGATAGGTAGGGGTATGATGAGTAGGACTAGGATGAGATATGATTAAAGGATGTACAAGAGGACATACAAGAGGGTGATGATGTAAGATGAAAATATATACAAGATGATGATGGGGTTAAGATATACACAAGACTAAGGATGTGTACAAGAGGGTTAGATAATAATACACAAGATAATGACTAGGTTCTAAGAATGATGGAGTGATGGTGAGTGGATATGATTAGAATAAGATGGGATGAAGACAAAGTGAAAGGAGATAATGGTAAGGGTGTGTAAGATATATAATGGGGGTATGATAAATAATTAATAGGTTAGATAAGATGGGAGATGGGATAGCTAGATAAAGAAAAGGATATACAAAGATAATAGGTATAAGTGGATGATGACGATGATGTGAAGAATAAGATGGAGGTGATGGGAGATGAGACCAATAATGAATGGGTGTTGTTAAACTAGGATAGGATCAAGACAAGATAGGGGATGGGATAAGTATAATGTGTATAAGAGGGTGTCAAGGTTTTAAGTGGTGGGGATGTGGTCAATGATGAGTGACTATGACTAGTCAAGATAGGAGATGGGATAGGACCACAGCAAGGATATATAAAGTTAATATGTCAAGGATATACAATGAGAGTGATCATAAGTATGGATTATTAGGATATATAAAAGGATGATGGGATAGAGATGTACAAGGTGATAGAATGATGAGGATGGAATGTATAATGTGATATGTGATAGGGACCTAGATAGGTATAGATAGGTAAAGGCTGACTCAGCTCACAAATAGTATGGGTTTAGCAAAAAACACACCTAAACAATCAAACCATAATCTATGATTAGTAAACCGATTGGTGTGTAACCTGATGCCCCCACCATCCAATGGATTCATAGGTAAGGTTGTAGGTTGATGACTCATTATGGAATCTATCGAACCCTCTCAACCCTACTTGTACTTGATGGATACTTTGGAGCTGATACTAAATCCAACAGTGATGCACCTATCATGGTTGAAGTTC
This sequence comes from Torreya grandis, assembly GCA_037957365.1. Classification (NCBI taxonomy): domain Eukaryota; kingdom Viridiplantae; phylum Streptophyta; class Pinopsida; order Cupressales; family Taxaceae; genus Torreya; species Torreya grandis. Next base: position 1,310,444 of record JARHVA010002320.1, read on the forward strand.
CCTACTCTAAGGTATACAAAAGGATTTGGGTGCATCCCTAATATACATGATGGTATGTTGGGGCCCAAGTCCATGAAGGAGGTTGTCTCATTACCCTGGGTCTTAGAGCTTAACTACTCCTCACTCCACAAAACCCTTTATGGGGAATTCCACTTAGGTCATAGTGACAACTCTCCTAATATTTAGACTCTGATAGAACACAAATTTTGGTTAGAGTGTGGTGGTGAAATCCATGACACTAAACCCTGTATATTAAGCCTGTGCATGGTGATGAAATCCACATCATGTGTTATCTTAGAGGTGGGGCTTAATAAACAAGCAAACACATGATATAATTAATTAACCTCTCTAATTACCTATTTGATGTGATGAGCATGATACAACAAACTATCTATGAGACAACATGCACACACAAACAAACAAGTATATGCAAAAATGATTTTCATAGTAAAAGATATATACAAAATATAATGATATACCAAAAATATAATGAAAACTAAGACAAAATTCAAAATGGCACCCCTCCCTATAAGCACAAGGTTTAGAAATCTGATTGGGGTGCCCAAGTCTTGAAGGGACCTGCAACAAAAGTGTTAGTAGTTTAAATTTTTACAATCCCACAAGTCCCTACAAAATTGTGAGTGTATAAAGCAAAACTATGACCAAAATGCACAACATCACAACCAGGCAAATAAAACCGCTAATCATAAGTCATGACTTTGCAAGCCCTTAATAAACTATCACAATTAACTAAAAATATCATGAATGTCTAACAATATCACTACTGGATTTAACAATACCATGACTATCAAAAAATCACAATCTATGATATTGCAGATAGTAATAGAAAAATAAAAATAAGTCTAAGGTAACTATGTAAGTACCCTATCAGACTAAAATAATTACAAGCTTGTTATAATATATATAATTTTGATGAAAAAAATATAGTTCTATGCTATCTACTACCACTAAAACCTAATACGTGATATTCCTCTACAATATCATGACTGCAAGTAATAAAACCACAACTTGTAGGTAAATCTTGCAAGTCATAATTTATGATATTGTAGAAGAGGTCAAAATAGTCTGTGGGGGGTTTTGAGATGTTTTTCCCATCTTCTATTATCCCGCTATGATTCTTGCACATAAAAAAATATTTATCACAATTTTTCCTATAGGCAAAAGGGGCTTAGACCAAAAAAAAAATTAGATGGGAAATTGATTAGGTTTATAACAAACAGTTTAACAGACCTTTATTAGCCCTCTGTGCAGAACCTAAAGATGCTTTTGTATAAAATTGAGAATAGAGGTCAAATTTTTACCAGTTTTAGGAAAATAACAATGTCATTACAAACCCATGATTACCAAATGAATATCACAACTGAGGGAGTCATAGCTTTGTCAAGGATAGCCAAAGAGTCGACGTCTTGGTTTAATGTCTTCCTTTCTACAATTATAGATTCAAAATACTCTTCCAAGAAAAGAAAGTATGAATAGAGGATAGAGATATCCTATATTAAGTAACAACAAAGTATAGGTGACAGAGTTAATCCTGAATACTATATTTGACAATATCATCACTAGGATCAACAATACCATGATTACTAGTTTAAGAGTCACAATTTTGTCAAAATATACAAACAGCTAGATTCAAAGTGGAATTCCTTCCTATCCTACACATAAAATCCATGCTAACAGATAAGATACTTGCATAAATAGAGGGTTAGCATAAATAGATTATAACATGACTCCTATTATCAATTTTGACAATATCACTACTAAAACTAGTAATATAATTACTATTAGGATAAACTTGTGACTATCAAATTCATAGTATTGTCAAAAGCCTAAACCCTACTAAAATCCCTAACCATTAGTAGTTAACTAAAAATACCATAATTGGGTTCTACAAAATTATGACTACAATACCACGAATATCATAACAATATCATGATTCACCTATACGTGTCAAATTTTGAAAATTTGGGCTTAGATCTATGTCCAGTTGGTCTTGCAATTAGTTAAAATCACTTTCAACAATGGTATTAGACTAAATAAAGGAGTTTGGTCCCATCATGGTCACCAAAATGTAGTAGGATTTTGAGCACACTATGAATTAATCAAGCTAATTCAAACTCAAAACACAAACTACCTATTAGGAAGGATTCATGAAATAAATCAAAATGATATAGACCCTACCAAATTCCTTGCTTCATATCACATCCTTCCAGGATGTTCTAATGGATGAATTGATTGCATGTAGACTCAGATTTTTGGCATAGTGATAGCATGATAAAAGGATTTTGATGATGGATTTAGCGACTAATTTGACATGGATTTGATATGAGATTGGAGATAATCTTCCATGGAGGAAGAGGCTTGCTTATATAGATTATAGAGGGAAGATCAAGGGTTGATATTCAAATTTAAAGGGATGAGATCAATGGATATGGATTATTCAAAGAATAATAAATTCCTTATAAGTCTCTAGTTTAGAGACTTCTAGACTTTTGGAGGAGCTTCTCCAATTGTATAGGATTTTTAATTAGCTTAGGGATAATAAAGGATTAGGTGGGAGTTAGATAGGGATTAGGTAGGTGATTAGGGAATAGGGAGGTAGGAAAGGCTAGGGTATAGGTTAGTAGGTGGGTAGGTGGGGTTATGGGAATTTAAAATTCCCATATAATAGATAACTAGGATTAGTTTAGGATAATAGGGATTAAGAAGAATTAATGAAGGAATGGGATGGGATAAGGTTAGTGAATGTATGATAATATAAGAGGGATATTAGATAAATGGTTAAGAAAGGGGGATAAATTAGTGGGATGAATTAAAATAAAATAGGATTATTGTAATTAGTGTCAACTAAAAGGAATATTAGTGATGGTAATGAGGCAAGCAAATTTAGGTGCGTACATTATCAATGATGTTGGCCATGATTGTTACAAATATTTCATGCCCTTTAGGCCTACCATACCAATTATTTCACTCTAAAAAGAGCCACACCATATTCCCTTGTTTATGGCATTGAGGCCATTCTTCCTATCAAGGTCAAGTTTCCTTCTCTATGCATTTCATTGTCCTTGATGATAAGGATTACATAGTAGCTCATATATAAGAGCTAGAACTTCTAGATGAAAAGTAAATGGCCATTGTGAATAACCTTCAAGCATACCATAAAAAATTATGTGGTTAGTATAATAGGCATGTGAATCATAGAGAGTTTGAGCTTGGTGATCTTGTCCTCAAAGATAGCCAGAATAACACCACTGTTGAGAAAAAGAAAAAAGGCAAGTTCAAGCCTAATTAAATATGATTGTATGTGATTGTTTCTAATTATGGATCTTGAGCATACAATTTGGCTACACCAAAAAGATATGAATTTTATAAACCAATGAACATAATACAACTCAAGCATTATTTAGCTTGAAAGACCAGAGGTATTATCTATGAGAATCATATTAATTATGCCATAACATCACCTTCCTTATAATGTACCATATACCATTCCTCTTGTACCTTTCCTATTGCCCAAATTTGATTACCTCCCCTGCCCACCTTTTTGACCTTAGTTTTGATCCACTGGTACTATAGGCACCTTCAGTGATTGGATTCAGATGAAGTTTCAATGGTTGATTCAATCTTGTGATTCATTGAGCACATTCTTTTAGAAATGAATAGTATCTTGGGGTAGTATGACAATGGTTTGGTGATTACATCCATAATTATTGTCACATTCTATTTCATTACCTATGCTACTAATTCTAACCACTTTTGGGAAAATTAGTATCGAAGACCCTTTTCATTATTTCTTAAAGCCTAGGAGCAACCTATTTGACCCATATTGCCACATCACTATTTCATATATTACCATTCACCTATTTACAAACGTGTTCTTACCAAATTAGATTCATCATTATAGGCAAAACTACATTGACTTAAGATCCTTAGAGACTATGTAGGTAGTGATCAATTTACATTGAGGTCAGCTCGGTCACCCCTTTTACCATGCTCTCACTATTTTAAGAGAAACTTAAGCCATGCTCTTATTATTTTGCAAGTTATCCCATTTTGTGTCTCATAATTCTCCATTGATTTGAGATGCTTATAAAACCCAAAAACATGGATATATGTTAGAAAAATCCTAAGCAACCCTTAAACATTAGACCATTCATATTGTATTCATGCCAGTCAAGATGTGCATCTCCTAGTTTGTAGGTATGACTAAAGCATTCTCATGGATTTCATCATACCATTTCTATTTTCCTATTTCATTTTTTTATAGTATTTCATCCCATCTTTTGGAGAACTACATTTGGCCTGAAGTCTATGTTGGACTTTGTGTCTATGGGACTATGTAGGAAGTGTCCAATTACTTAGTGAATTTGGAGTCAACTTAGCCAATTTCGATTATTGATTTTATTTACTATTCTCTTGGATCATTCCTTCCTCTAGGTTCATCTCCCAATGCTCTTACCATTTTGTGAGTCATGGACCTCTTATGCTCCCACCATGTTATGAGTTATGGACCTGTTATGTTATTTCATTTTACGAGATAATTCTCATTCTAAGCCTTAGACATAGTAAATTTTATGAACCAAGTTAATTTGTGAACACTCATTTCTTGTCTTTTAGTGTGGTTTTAACCTAAACCATGCTCTCATGATTTCATGAATTCTTGTGTCTAATTTTACCATAATTATGAGCATCAACCCCTTTTATCTTACACTCGCCATTTTGAGAGCCCATTCCCACTTTTGTCTATGAGCAAGTTATCTTGTTTGTCATTACTTTTATTCTATCCCATATCCTAAGAGAACTAAATTTGGCCTGAATTTTATGTTGGACTTCATGTTCGTGGGACTATGTAGGTAGCGTCCACTTGCCTAGTGCATTTGGAGTCAGCTCAACCACCCCTTATTTATTTCATTCCCCCCAACCATTCTAATGCCATTGTTACATATAGCCTAGGGGCAACCTTTCTCATCCTATCTTTGCCATTATTTCATATAGCCTAGGGGTAACCTTTTGTGTTTAACGTAACACTTCTATCATAGTGCACACATAGTTATATTAGTTATTTATTTATTTGTAATTAAATTATTGGTTTGTTCATTTGCCTTTAGATTAGTTGTTTGTTATATTGCTTTATGGTTTTTCCTTTTGAGTGTTGTGTATCTAAAGACAATTAGTTTACACTTGAGTCTTACAACTTTGGCTTGAGTTGTTTAATTTTTGAATATAGATTGTGTTAGTTTGCCTCCCTTCCCCTTAGTTGTCTTAGGATTATTACACTTTTCTTACACTTGAGTCTTGATTACCCATGTCTTATGTTTGAGTTGTGAATTTGTGTTCATTCTTACACTTAGTTTATTACATTATATTCACTTGGGATTTAGTTATTCATATCTTACGCCTAAGTGATTTATATTTTCATTTAAACTAATTTTTCCATGCTTAAGATATATATATTTATTATAGTTGTCTATAACTATGATGCCTAATATCATATGCCATAACAAAAATCAGGCCAATAAATCTATCAAACAATGCAGTGGGCAGTAGTTATCCTAGTTCACAACTAGCATGTCCCAAATAAATACAAAAACTACCCAAACATAAAGTAATTAAACCACAAATGACTAATATCACTACTAGTTAGGATGTGCATCTCTATACTAGTAGGTAGCCCAAATTCATAACTATACTCTGTACCAAATTACTATTAATCCATGATTACATATTCATTACATAGGTTTTCTTTGTTGATATACCATAACGAGAAAAATTATTTAGATGTTAACTGTCATATCCACCCTAATGGGTCAAATTATAATTGTATCAAGCTTACATCCACCCTAGTAGGGTAGTTTCACTCTGTTAATGATTATAACCAACTTTGGGAAAATCATTATTTCCACCCATCTACCCTACTAGGAAAAATTATTGTGTCACTGATAATAACAACCTTTGGGAAAATTGGTATTTACACCCCCATTACCTCTAGATCATGTCATTTTATTTTTTTCAAGGTAACATTCAATGACTTTATTTTCCACCTGATCCTTCGAGGGGGGTATCTAGGGCTCATATATCACCATATGAGGCATTAACAACTTTTTCATTCTTTGAGAAGATATTATTATGCCTGTGTCTTGCAATGACATCTCAAACAGGGGTAAATTTAGACACCTTGTTTTGACCACAATCATTTTCCAACTAGACTTTAGATTGATTTCTACCAAACAATACAAATTAAGCCTAGAAGTCACTATATGTCCCAATTTCATCTATACCTCAGGAAAGAATCATGTCGAGGTATCCCTATTTGGGGTATTATTATGTATGCAATAGTAACCTCCCACATATTCATCTCCAGTCATATTGCGACCTAGTAAATTGACAAACATGCCTTTTAACCCACTAAGAGGGGCAATTAACCAATTTATAAAATGCCAAAACCCTAAGAAAAATTAATTAATTAATAACATCCAATTAACTACTTAAGTGAAAATTCCATATGCAATTAGTGAATATCTATTTTCTAGAAAGGAAATTACAATAAAAAAGAGGTCATGATGATGTCATCATCCTCAAAGTGAAGGAATTGGAAATATCTTCATAAAAGCCTTAAATTCAGAAATGGGGAGCTATGCTTAATAAATGGTATCTCTATTCCTAATATTAATTGTTTGTCCCCTCCATAACCTAACCATGGTTAAATCTAACCTAAATAAACTTGAGTTATAGTTAATTTGAGAACCTATAAATACAAGTGTTATTTCCATTATTCTAAAAAGCTTTTTTATGCAAATAAGTAATGCCAAATTATCTCTATAAAGCTTCATTTTGTTATCACATGCCAAGCCAAGACATGCCAAGACACAAGTGGATAGGGAGATGTGTTGCCCACAAATCAAACACATTCACAAAGGACTCCATAGGACACAAAATTTGAGCATGAACATACTTATATGCCAACGAACAAGCATCATTTGACAAGGAAGTTAAAGGTAGTTTTTCCCTTCATCTTCTAGTAATAGTTGAGCTTAGTTATGTTCCTGCTCACCCAAGTACTTAGGCAAAGTAGTTTCTATCTTCATTGCGTTGTTTGATATCAAGATTATGAATTCCACTAACAAGAGAATATTGATGATCTCATTTGTAATCCCATGATACAGAAGGGATCCTATCATGTTTATGGCTTGAATAATCAAAATTATGAGGTATATTAGTGGTATTAAGGGCATCTATCAAGTTAATTTATCAATTATAGGAATTTGGTTACCAATCAAATAAATCCCATTGGTAGTCATTAGATTATGAGGCACTTGGAAAGAAGAAATAATTTGTGAAAAAAACATGGAAATAAGAAACAGTTGGTGAGAATCTCAAAAAAATTGATTCATTATTATATGTAGCTAGAGATGAACACAAGAAAGGCACCCTAGATAACACTTTCAATGTTGTTACTTCTATTATTGCATATATTCTAATTTCTAAATCTATAGCACCATCTCTTAGTTTGTTACATCACTTTCTCTCTAAAATATATCCATGCCTATGCCTACTCATACTACTTACACTCATCTTATTACCTCTTCAAATACTACTCTATAGCATACCATTCTTGCATTTCAAACCACGTTGGCCCATATTAAGCAATCAATTTCTAATGCTAGCCCTTCCATGGAATCATGTTCCTTGTTACATAACCCTTTGGCATCTAAAATTGCATCTTATCCACTACCAGTTGGCTTTATGGATCCCAAGCTTCCTCTTTATGAAGTAAATCATGATCCTAAACAGCATTTGAGTGCCTTCCATGTAATTCTTCTAGATTATGAAGAGAATGATAAATTATTGATAATTTTTTTTCGAAGAAGTCTCAAATAACATTCTCTTAGATAGTTCTATGATCTTTCTCTTCAATCAGTAAAGGCTTTTAATCCTTTGGAAAATCAATTTTGATACACTTTTCTATCATCATTGGTGAAAATTTATCATATGCTCAGATTGTAAAGCTCAAACAAGGGTCTAATGAAATAATCAATGAATATGTCCTTAGATACAATACTATGCTTTCCAAAATGAAAAATCAAATGGTTGATAATGAACTTCAAGATATTTTTACACAAATCTTACTCTCTCCTCTTCAAGAGTCCATTATGTTTGATAAGTTCATATCCTTTGATGAACTATGCAATATAGTCAAAGAGCATGAAGTCAATTTACTTACTTTGAACAAGCTCAAGTATGTTTCAAATGTTCCTTCTACTTCAAATGTCAAACTTCAAAGCAAGCCAATTTATAAGAGTAAATAAACTTAAATCAAGAATTAAGGAAAAGTTACAGTTAATGATATATCACAACTACCACAAAAGCTTTAATTATAAGCTACACAAAGGAGGCAATTTTTAGAGTGGTCGTCACCTCCTCATGGTTTGTTGTAAAAGCTTCTAAAATACAATGTAATCACTGTTCATCCACCAATGGAGATATATATGTCTAGACGATAATCTAAAAAAAATGATGGTAATGTATATTGTGACTATCATAGATGTATTGGGCATTATAAAAATATAGTTTTCAAGTTTAATTATAAGATTCAAGATCTCATTGATGATAACATCATAGATAATGGTACACCTATTGAAGAGGATAAGCCACAAGTAAATGATCATGCAAAGCTCAAAATGTATAAATATCCTTTTCCAAATAATGAAACAAATAACAAAGATAATTATGAAGTACGTTATGCATATAGTGCTCATCCTCCTACATATGGGCATCCACTTGATATCATTATTGGTACAATTATAAGTAGACAAACATCATGTCTTATGATCTCATTTTATGATAGTGAAGTTGTTGATGATGATTCAGATAACATGCATTTTTTATTAGAGTATATGCTAACAAGTAATACATCCATAAGAATCATGATAGACAATGGATCAAATAAAAATGTGTGTACCATAACACTCCTTCATTCTCTTGGTTATAGAGAATAAGATTTAGAAGATACTTATAGATTTGTCAAAGAATTTGATGGGCATACATAAGATACTCTTGGATATATAATTTTTCCTTTACAAGTAGGCCCTCTCAAAGTGCCTAATCCAATTCTAGTTCTACCACGCATAGGGATCTTTGATCCTACTAGGACGCCCTTGGATACAAAGGATTAAAGAAATACCTTATACAATGCATAAATGTCTCAAATACATTCATGATAATAAAATGCTCAAAATTAAAGGAATCTAATATGAATATCCTTTAGACTAAATGAAGTTTATTTCTTCTATAAAATAATTACTTGGTACAATTATTCAACAACATGGTAATGAGATAGTTTACATGACTATTCAAGATCATTTACCAATGCATATTATAGTTTATATAGAGCATGAGCATATTATAGAATCAATTTCTCCATATACTTGTGATCATGATACAATTACATATTAGTATAATCAGTATGTTTCACAAAGCATGATACATCCTCCTAAGCAAAAAGTGGCATATCAAAAAGGTTTTCATCTCCTACGGTAAAATAGGTTTTTCAAAGATATCCACCATAGGTACAGGGATAAGTTATTACATATTCTTCTCCTAAACATGAGGATATAGGTTTACATGAGCATATGAGTAGTGACTCAAAAGGTTATATTATAGAATATGGCTCTTATTTAGATTCAGATGCATCTACAGTTGGAACTTATTCATCACAATAATTTAGTCCTTTATATCATGCCATGGTCTATACATACATTCCCATCACTAACATCACTGGTTAGTTGATTTCATTTTTATTGTACATAACTTCTTTGCTTTCTTCCAAATTATTTTATCCCTTTTCCAAGCATTCCTCTAACCCCTTTGGCTTAATTTTCACTTAGGATACTTATCCTCTTGATTTGAAAATTGACTCAAATAATCTAAAACACATATCACTATGGCACTCCACTTGTTTACTATTGCATATCTTACACCCTATAGCACTTACATGATCTCATATTGCTAATTTTTACATGATCACATTTATCCTATTCCCCATTTGAGGAACATGTATATTCCTACATATTTGCACTACGTTGTTATAACTCAAAGTTACATATACATTGGGGGCACATTGCTTGCCTTCCCTTTTATCATACTATGCTTTTACAACTTGTTAGGGATTTTGTGAATCCCTCCAACTTCCTTTTTTTTCTAAAATTTTCTTATTCACACCTCTTTTCAAATATCTTTTACAATGCATATATGTCAAAAATTCAAAAATATGTTTATATTTCAAAAATTCAAAATAAAAAAATCAATCAATTTTCAAAAATTTGAAATGAGGACCTAAAGCATTTTTCAAAAGTTGATAGCTTACTTATGTTCATATTATTATTTACTCTATTTTAAGAAAATGACATATCTCATTTTTACATATGTAATGATTCTCATGAGGTACTTGATTAATATGCATGACATACTTCTACATGATTCGTTGATGTCAGACTTCCCTTATTACCTAATAGCCTCGCTAAGTTGGATGTTTCTATTCATTCTCTATGAACACTTTAATAGGTTATATTTATCCACAACCTCTCTACCATGTTGAGTTACATATCATACAAATGTCTTGCTAAATATCTCATAGTTTTCAAATATATTACATGAAATATGCTACTTACTAACATTCACATTCATACATATGATGAATCTATACTAGTCTCATTTATCATATGCTTTGGTTTACATTCTCATTTTACTACATGATATGTTAGACTTGTTTGTTTATTGTGTGTGTAGCCTTGGCCTTGTATGTTCATATTCTTGCTTATGTGGCATGATTATGCCATTTGATTGTGTCCCTTGGCCTTGTGTGTTGTGTGACAAGTGAGTGCCCCTTGTATGTGGCCTCTTGGGCCTTATGAGTGAATATTATACAAATTACTTGACAATTTATGATATTACTTGTTTGAATGTTCATTACTTATTACTATGGTTCTATGATTCATATCATGCATTCTATATACTTTACTACGGTGCCATTATTCATGCCATGCATCACTTATGTACTCAATTCCTACTTTAGTGCCATGATGCATAGCATGCATATATTTCTTTTATGCTTCAATGATATATATTTCTAACACATGTTTCATATGCAAATGTAATGCCATATTAAATATTATGAATGCAATTGATTTAAAATATTCAAAATTTTATATATTTCACATATGTTTTCTTTTGAGATAAGTGATTGTCAAGCTACATCTCTCATCTCAAAATGGGGCATCATAATGGGCTTGCTTAAAACATTCAAGCCTCGTGAGCAAAAAAAAACATATTTATGGCAATGTACACTTTTTAAATGGTAATATGATTCAGCATTTTCAGAATATGGGGGCACATGGCATGCATGTGCACTCATTCATACAAGTTTCAAATAGTTTAAAAGTAACAAAGTTTCAAAAGTGGCAAATTTTTAAAAGTTCAAAGTTACAAATTACAAATTCAAATCACATTTAAATATAATACAGATATAGGGGACATGATATTCATTCATGTCCAAATTTCTATTATGGCATTTTCAAAATTAACAAGTTTCAAGTTTCAAGTTTCAAATATAATCTAGATCATTACATAGTGGTATCATTCATTTTAGTTGTAAGTGGGACACATTTGAGTCCAGTGATGCTCAACATCCATGGTTGCACTTTTTAAAATATGTAGCAAGCCACATTTTATGGTTCTACCCCTTCAAATATTTTATGGAGTACACTCTATACAATCAAATGAGATTTGGAGAATATAATCCTTCTAACTCAAGATCATTCAATGGTTTTCCAATTGAGATTTAATCACTCTTAATTCACCATAGTTTAGCACTTATCCAAATTTCCCAAAAAAGGGGCATGCACACTTCACCATATCCAAGTTATAGGGAAATTAGATTGCATACTCTTTTTAAGTGTATACTTTCCTTTCTCTCTTTTCAAATTACAAACAACAAATTTCAAATTTTTAGTTTTCAATATGAGTAAATATTACTTCCATTGGCATTGTTTCAGGTTTCTTACATTAAGGTATCTTACACAATCAAGCTTTGAATCTAAATCTAAAGTGTGTATACATACTCAGGTTCACATGGACTTTAATCTAGTAATTTCTTTTTACATCACTAAAATAAACTGGGGTTAAATGTAGACACATAAAAATTAATCATTAATTTCTTGACAATGTTTGTTACTAGCATCCTTAACTTTACTTGGTATATTCACCATTTCACTAACTCAAAATATATAAGAGAGCCTTCATTGTCTCATAAGTAATGTAAACATTGTATAAATATTCTTATTTTAGATACATTCATCCTTTTTCAACCCATAAGCTTCTACTAGACCTATCCCAACTATCTCTGGTCTTCTAGGATGTGTCTACATCGATCAATAGGGTTACATTACATCATTATCCCTTAGTGTGGCCTTATCTCTTGTACTCCAACGGTCAATTTTTTGAATTGATATGTTTCACAGTAGCTCTCCCATACATTTGGTAAAGTCGGTTAGAAAAATTATTCCAAATATTCTCCTATAAAATCACATCAAGGCCACTCATTATTCACCCACTAGATCTCTCTAGAAATCACACTACACACTGAGCAAAAGAGCACTAATTCTTCCAATTTCAACTTTGAAGCATTTTAATAGTCATAAGCTAAATTTGAATATAATTTAGTTTAGGTCAAGGGCATCCATTGTCAAGCATTTAAATAAATTTTCTAGCTATAGATATTCTAGTTGCATAATCACATATCACTCTAGGAGGGAAAACTAATTGGCATGAGGCCTATTTGGTATATGTAGGCAACACTAAGTTACATGAGGTTTTGGAGGCCAACTCAAATATTCCCCTTACCCATTTCTCCCTTTTTGTATCTGATCTATGTCTTTTTTCTTGAGCAAGATCTAGGGTTTTCTCCTTTTCAGTCCTTCCTTGCAAGAACACATAGCACAGAGTTCATCAATTAAACCTTGAAAGTGATCGCATAGACCCAAATATAAAAAACAAACGCATTATCAACTAGGACCCAACCAAATTAGGCTAATAGTGCTTCAATGCACTTGTGTTTTCCTCCCATGAACTTGTCTAAGTAGAGTATGAATTATTGTTTTCTAACACAGCTATGTTTGTGGATCTTTATACAAAGTTTTCACTTACAACAAGCCTCCACAAACATATCTAATTTAGTTTTGAGGGACATTCTCTAACCCTAGTCCAGATTACTATTTTTATAAAGTTTTTAATTTTTGTAAATTCTATAGCAAATTATAATTGACTGTATTTTAATATTGGATAAGTACATATCAAAATATCTATCTTAATATTTTAATTTAATTAGTTTAAGATAACTTAAATTAAAAGGGTTAAACAGGCCCCCATCAACATTTGAGCCTAAGGGAGATTCTCAATGATCTAAAAATAGATTTAAGGATTCCCAATGCCCTGAAACATAGGTTTAAATATTAAAAATTGCAAGCATACTAGCATTAAATTTAGTCAATATAATCACATAGTAGAAAATCAATAACAAGCACAAATTTAATGGGTAGTTTAAATACTTGGGATGAAGGGTAATAAAAGGATAAGAATAAAGTTTCATGATTTACTCATTATATTCAATAATTCAAAGATTTCAAAAATCTAATACAAACCTTATGGGAGTTAGCATGCAGTCTTACTTAGGGCTTAAGATCCACCTAAGCCGTTTCTAACTTAACAAGGATTTACACATATAAACATCAAAATTTATTCACACAGTTTTTACATATATCACTCAAAATTATCACATGTTTTTAACATAAAAACACAAAAAAAATTGCACATGTTCTAAACACAAAAATATCCAAATGTTGCACACTTTTCCAGAACAAAAAATGCATATATTATTTGGAAATCCTTCAGCAAATTATATTCCATACTTATTTTTTGCTCCTACCTATCTTTTATCTTCTTTCTCCTTATTCCCTTCTATAATCATTAACATGCATGAATAATGAATAAGGTACACCATAAGATATTAGTTTATAATGGGAACTAGGTTGTTATATTATGTAGCCTTTTATAGAGGTACATGTGTTTCCTCTATGCAATATAATTTCACCCCTTTCCAAGTAGACTAGAAGGCTCTAATCTTGGATAGAGGTTCCCCTAGAGAGTCCCCAAGGAACAAAAGTCAAGGTTAGTCACTTTAGATAGACAAAATATATATTTTGGAGTGTTTTTTAATCTTAAAAAAGCATTTCCAAGGCCATATGGGTTCTAAGATATTTGGAACGGGGTGAACTTCGCACATGGCTAGGTGGGTGTTATAAATGTTAAATTAGGACATTATGTGGCCCATTAACCTATGATTGGTAATTCATAATAAAACATCACAAATTATTAAGTTATCCACACACACTTGGCATAGGTAAGCGAAACAACATATACACTAAACATGTGGTCCAATGTCACACATAAAGATAAGAATGGGCCATTGGGTCCATGGTCAATCCCCTATATCCCCTTTTTTGCCATCAAATATTTGTCACTTGTATGCTCATTGCACCCACAGAACATTCACACAATATAAAATATGATATAATAATGATGAAATAATTACATTTAAAATATGATCATACCAATTTTTGAGCCCTACTGCAATCACATGATCAAGGATGTATGTATCATAAATAAATATCAAGAAGAAAACTAACTAGAACTCCAACAATATTGTGAAGCAATAATACCACTCGTATTAATAAAAACCTTATGTTATAAGGAAACATCTTCTATTCCCTTTAACAGGGTCTTCATTAAGATATAATGGAAGGAAATCCAACAAGTGGCCCTAATGGAAGGGAATACAACAAGTAGCCCCTAGGGCCCCAAGCTTCTCCTTCACATTCATGTATTCTCCATAAAGGTCTTCAATAAGATATATAAGGGGCTAGCAAGTATCCCATAGGGCCTAAGCTTCTCTTTCAGAAGCATTTTATCAAAATTTGGAATTAATTACGATATCAAATCTAATTAAGATAAAATGAATTAAAGGGTATCAAATGTTGTAAATTAATTGTAACTAGCATAATGAAATCAGAGTACTGAAATGGACAAAGTTCAAATGAATGAATGAAGTTAACTATGAAAAAAACAAAGAGGAAAAGAAGACATTGATGATTACTACCTCTTAGGTTGACTGTGTGTGATTGAAAGATGGCTGGAAATGATCAACTTAGACCTGATTACGTACATGCAATTGAAATAATAATTATCACTATTTTGGGTCAGAATTGACTGGAAATAATTAGGATCGACTGTCACTTTTAACCATGTAGGTTGATCTTGACCTATGTGGGAAAATAGGAAATTGATGGTACAATCACATGTGTCACATATATATATATATATATATATATATATATATATATATATATATATATATATATATATATATATGCATGTGTAATTTAGACCTTTGGTTATGCATAAATGACCTACAGATGACCTCTTCAAGGTTGAAACCCAATAGGGATTGTGATATTTGAAATCCTACAAAAATAGAGGGGGTGTAATGAACTGAGCTGACCTCAATCACCCTTATGATTATTGAACATTACCTACGTATTCAAATTACTCTAAAGATGGAAACAAACCTCATGTCTTTCTCCCACTTATAGTGCTTAGTGTGATAGTGTTCTTTTATTATATGTATGCATCTAGAGATCGCTTGAATATTTGATAATGTTTTGCTTGACCTAGATATAATAAGCTCATGACTTGGATAAGGGTGGCTTTAAGTGATTAGAATTAAATTTGGAAATAATAGGGAAGCTTTGCTCAGTGTGCAATAGTATAAGTATGCCTAAATAGTAAAATTTCTTAGTAGAATAAGTAGATTAGATGTTCATTTATAGCAATCCAAATGGATGAACCTCATGCTACCTATCCTAGAAATATGAACCAACTAGTTACTCCTGACTTGTGTGAGTTGTTTTGACATAAAAAGGGTAAAATTTAATCTTAAAATTTTGAATTATCTATACAAATGTTTAGGAGGGATTTTAATAATTAAGAGCATTTATATATGTGTAAAATAACAACTTGACAAGGATGCGCCTGTACAAGCACATATGATATAGTGAGGTGGTGAAATAGGACCAATTTAAGTGTTCAAATCAATTAAGGTAGATATGAGTCAAAACTGACATTATCAAGTAGTCATGATAAACTTTGAGTATCCACAATAATGTGTAATGAAAGGGAAGCTAGCATGCAAGCCTCATGACCCCAAGTTTCTCCTTTTAAGCAAGTGGAAATAAAAATATAACTAGTAGCAAGAATACCCTCTACTAAAGGCAACATTTGTTTTACTCATGCCTTCATTCTCAATTTTCTCCATTTGTCATTTTCTACATTATCTATATCATCAAAGGGAAGTTTCTCTAATAGGAAAACCCTCTGAATGGAGGAAGGTTCTAATACTTTGACAATAAGCATTTTTATTTTTAATAATGCGGAAGGAGATTCAGCATTAGGCCCCATAACCCCTCGCTCTCTTCCAAATCCTAGGATAACTAGAACACACCCCTCTTGGCCTCAAGTTACTCTCAAGCATCACAATAGTACAACTCATGTCAGCATCCATATATGTCATTAGAGTAACAAACAATAATTGCTTGAATCATTTAGAGCCAACTCAAAATAATCACATAGTCCATACAAAGCTATATAACATATTAAGATAACGTATAATCATATTTTATATCCATAGAAAGCATGAACAATAATCATATATACAAATCGTAGTACTTACAATATCTCATGACTACTTATCAATACATCTCAATCCTTAGTAGCTATTACTACATCTGAAATCATATTACATCAGATAAATAAAGAGAATACAATTTGTAATGTGGTCAAAACAATTCTAGATATAATCCATAATTGTATCATGAATGCTATCAAATTGCTTATAACAAGCTAATCATAATGAATATAACAACATGCGTGTATGCCAAGAATAATAGGGCTATCTCTCAAATGTCAAACAATCATATATATTAATAAATATAGAGAATCATCTCGGTGTACACCATAAATGTGTCTTTATCAAAAACATATCAACACAACTACCAAGATCAAAGTAATTGTAGATAATTGCAATAATGTTAAATCCCTCGGTGACAGAGAGTATCATTACTAAACACATCTAAAGAACAACATTGTGTATGCAACCTATCAGTGACCAAATCCATTGCAAGGCATAGGAGGACACATAAAATGGGGCATGAGATAAAGGGGCCACATGAGCACATGTCAAGTGGGTACAAACACTTTGGATTGGGCCCAGAGGCATATAGACACTCCAAACAAAGGGGGATCAAATAAGAACTATGAGGAAAGAGAAAGGGGGAACTAGATGGATATTGAGAGAAGAGCTAAAGGCT
Organism: Torreya grandis; assembly: GCA_037957365.1. NCBI lineage: Eukaryota > Viridiplantae > Streptophyta > Pinopsida > Cupressales > Taxaceae > Torreya > Torreya grandis. The sequence continues at coordinate 1,327,936 of JARHVA010002320.1, forward strand.
ATTAAAAGTTGATATAACATGCCAATAATTCTTAATTTACATCGATATTTAATAAGTACACACGGGTGGCGTAGTTAGTTAAGGGATTTGGGTTCTTTCCATATAAGTCTCGATGTCGATTCTCGCAGCCCATATTAAAAAGGTTGTCTGGTGCATGTGGGACCCATCGACAGCCCCCAGAGGATTAGTCTTGCCTCTGTTAGCCCCAATGAAGGTCACTGGGTAGAGTCATAGTGTCCCAATTGGGATCGAGGATACCTCTAGGTCAAAAAAAAGTACGTAAACATGCTAAATTCATACAATTTGATGATTAATAAATATCTAATGATTATTATATTATTCATTTTTTGTAAAAATTTATTATTTGTGTGGGTTTTAACTATTACTCAAATGACCTTCATCATTAGTCATCATCCAAATGATATTTCCTTGTCTACTAAATGAATATTTGAGGGACCATTTTTAAGTGTCTACAACCTACCATTGTACCATTTATTTGACAATTTTAAGGCTCTATACATGCTAAAGTAAAAACATTTAATGATAATAAATATATTTGTTAAAAAAAATATAATGCTTCCAAATTCCATAAACCAATGCAAAAGGTTTTTTGAGATATAATTGTGTACGAGGTTTTTAATTAAAAAATACAATTTGTTTGTATAAATCTTTTGATTGTTTTAGCGTCAAGCATGCAAACAAGTGTCGTATAATATATTTAACATAAACTCGAGTGTTTCAATAAGTGTTTTAATTAATGCTTATTCTCTTCTAAAATACTTGTAATTACTTGATAAATTCTTGGGAATACTAAATTCTTTGAATTTCCTTTCATGATTTAATAAATTAAAATGATTGTGTAGGACCTTGTTGGCATCCAAATCAACTTTTAATGATCGAAAAATAAAAAGGACAAGAACAAAGAATGAAGACACTCAAACTAAAAGGCCCACAAAAACACATGCTAGAAGTGTACAACGCATGCTAGGAGTGTACAGATACTTTAAAATGAACCTAAAAGCAAATAAACACTTTTTTTTTAAAAAAAAAACTAAAAATATAATTTTGAAAAAAAAAAAAGAAAAATTAAAAACTAAAAATCATCAAAAATTAATCAAAATGTATCAATAATAATTAATTTAAACTAATAATTAATAAATACAAAAACATGTCAAAATCATATAATTTAATTATTAATAAATATTCAATAATCATTAATTTTAAAAAATATATATATTTTTTAATCATTATTTAAATAACCTTCATCAATAATCATTTTGCAAATAACATTTCCTTCTCTAATATGGGGACCATTTTTAAGCATACAACCCACTATTGTACCATTTGTCTCCAACTTTTAAGGCTATATACATACTATACTAAAAATATTTAATAATAATAAATCTTTTTGTTCAAAAACGTAATGCTTCCAAATTCCATACGTCAATGCAAAAAGTTTTTGGGATACAAGTGACATTTTGTTTCCATCAATCTTTTAATTGTTTATATCATTTTCCTCGTAAATTGTGAACCAAGTATTGGAAAGATTTAATGATGGTGGGTGACCCATTTGTTACACTATCATTTGCTAATAACCCTAAAGATAAAAGGTGATCATGGTGACAGTGAATTTTATATCATAATTTCCAAGCAAAGGATTGACATTTATGACTTCTTTACAATCACTTTATAAAGTTAAATGCAACGTGTCATAGGGAAGGAACATATGTGATGATATGGGGTCCTCATGATCTGCCATTTACACTCTTCTAGATTGGCTTTTAGTGAAATATGGACACACAAGTTCATATGATTCCATAGGGCAGACATCATTCAAGCTTACAGAGGGATTGGACACAGAGCACAATGGCTTGTCAAGCGTGGGTAACCTCTCAATGTCCACCAGTGTCCCATCATACAACTTTAGTCTCACATCTCTGCCGACATTTGATTGTGTATGGATGATTTTGGATTAGGTAACTGTTTGGATTGAAAGTGAACTGAAGTCATTGCCCTTGCCATAGCATTGGGACCCTGATTTCAAAAATGGATGAATGGATAAATCAGAAATGGATGAATGGATTGACACTTAGCAAGATAGTTTTATAAGTGATAGTGAGACTTTTGTCTCTTCAATTTATTCATTAGAGAATACAATTATAATACTCTTTCTAAATTGAACAAAAAAATTAAGTTATAAAGTTTTTAAGTTAATAGAATATATATTTTATTATAAAATTATTGGAGATAGATTAATGGTGTTAGATTGTGAATTAAATTAATATATTTTAAATATTATGTTTGATTTGGGTTTCATAATCATTTAATTAGTAAATATTATTCATAAAGTATTCATATAAAAGTATGTACAATAAATTAGTTTGGAGAATTAGAGTTGGAAGGAATATTTAATTTTTCAGGGAAACATTTGGAATGGATTTCCTTCTCGTAATTTATAAATTTAGTTACATCTTCTTTAAAATCATTTTTTTATTGTGAGCTAGTTTAATGTATTTCATTTTATTCTTCCTTCTTCCTATTATAGTATTCTTCTTAGGACTTGGAAAGTTCCCCATCTTTGACTATATGCATTTATTTGGAAGCAATGACATATATTTTCTATATTTATCCATGAAAATTTTTTAAGCAATATCATAAGGATAAACATTTTTACAAAATTATCTTTATATTGTGTATTCACCTCAACAAGCAAATTGTTAACTCTATGATGTGTTTCAACTTCCCACCTTTCATGGGCTCATAAAATTCATACAACCTCTCGATCAAAATAATTTTCTTCTTTTTGACACTATATCAAAATAGATTATTAATTCATGACAATATAAAATAAATACATGAGGACTCTTTTAAAAAGTGGTCATGTGGACACCTTGAGGTAGGGGTCACACTTCTCCTTGTGGACTACGCAAAACACAGCAGGGCATTTCGCATGCAAATAGTTTGGCAGATATTACAGACCCAGGGCCACCCACATATCCCACTTCGAGAAGGTGCTCCCCCATTACTCCGATTCATAGCTCCGGTATATCAAAAGTGCTTATCCCAAAATTTTAAATAGTTGACTCCTCAAGTGGCATTACTCCCCACGGGTCTTCAAAGGTTCTCCCTATTAAAAATAAGCAAAAAAGAACCGCTTACCAATATCAAAACAATATAAAATAAAAATGTATAATTAATCTTTCATTATATCTGATGTACAATAAAAATGACAAAAATACTTTTCATATGATTTTCTAATATTTTTATGCTAAACGTCTATAAGATAATTGATCTACTATTATGAAAATTTCTAATATTTTTATGCTAAACATCTCTAAGATAATTAATCTACTATTATGAAAATTTCAAGGATCTATCCATTCTACTTTCATGAAAACTTTATATAATTAATTAAAGCAAAACTTTTTTCTCAAGTTTTCTTGTTGAATTATGGATTTGTGGCTCTTATTTCATTATATGGATAATCTGTAATAGAAATAACAAAATCTTATCTTACATTTTTATAAAAAAAAAGGTATTATCTAATATAGAGAAAGAATCATTAATGAAAATTATGTATTATTTTTTTTCTTCCTTCAATAAAATATATGTCTACAAATGAGAAAACTAATTTTTGAATTTAGTTTTTTTAATACTAAAAATATTATCTCTTCTAGTGTTAGGGCAATAATTTCTTGCATATAATGAACATGTAATTGCAATTAAATTAGGTCAATATTCATATTAATAAAGTTTCTCATAATAATTTTGGGATTTTTATTTATAGTAGATTTTTTTATAATACATTAAAAATAATTAAATTCATTTGTAAATTTTTACCATTTTAATTTTTAAAAGGTAAATAATATTATTAATTTTTTTTATTATATTATAAAATATTTATAAAAAATAAAAGACTAAATTTTTTTCATTCTTATTATATATAATTTAATAATAAAATATTTATTTTTATCATTATTATATTATAAAAATGACTAACCACACGAATAGATTTTATTATACCATTCATATGTACTTTAGAATGTTAATTTTTTTAAAAAATAAATTAATGAGAAATTAATATGATTATAATAAAATAAAATAAATACATGAAAAAAAAGCATCCCTATGAACTCTTTAAACAGGGGCACAAACACAAACGATTAAAAAATGAATGTAAGTTGTCACTTCTAAAGAGAGTTCTATAATTACAAGGAAACTATGTTGAGCATCTTTTACATAGATATTATACTCTTTCATGCATAAAGGAATATGTTAGGTATAAAAAATCTTTAAAAAAAAAAGTAAAATATTAATATTAAATTTAAAGTAAATGGTTGTTGGTTTAATTGGTAAAGTTGTTTGGTTTATAAAAAATTCATCATAGATCATTTTTCCTTGTTATCAAAATTTAATATGTGAAAAGGGATGAGACTGAGATCATAACCCAGAGGGCTTTGACGGAATGAATACCCCTCAGTGCTTCGCTCTTAGCTAAAAATCATCACGTAAAACAATGATTCATAAAAATTTATTAAAAAAAAAATTAAATAGTTGAGATTTTTTTGAGAAATCTTTGACTATTAAATAAAGTAATAGTTTGGTTTGTGTCTTTGAATTTGAGGTTAAGGAAAAAAGTCTGAAATTAAATTGATATTGTAAAAGTTAATGAGAATATAATTATAATTTTTTTAATAAAAATATTTCAAGAGTTAGCGTGTACATATAGTATAATTGATTAAGGGTTTTGGGTTTTTCCCATATAAATCCCAAAATTGATTCTTACTATTTAAATTTTCTTATAGTATTGATTTTGTGGGTTCGATCATCTCTCTTATAAATTAATTATAGACCTCGTTAACCATAAAATTCGTTAATCATGAAATAATAAGAAAAAATAAATACAACAAAGAAACAAAACATAAAATTTTAAAACACATTTATCACATTATTAATTTCATTAAATATTTTTAATCTTATTCCAAACTTGACATAATCCTAAGCATATTAAATATATTAATTTGCTTAAAGCAAATAATGTTCCATGATTTATTTTTCCATCTCAAACGTAACAAGAGTTGCGTTGCAGTGAGAGTACCTGTCTTTTTGCAGGGTAAAAGGGAATGCAATTTACCACAACATTCATTTTGTCATAGTTGGGTGTCGAAGTTTGTAGAAAGTCATGTCCTTGTATGGAGACGTAGTTTGAAACTCAGCGACACTTTATAAACCAGCACCACGTATTTGTGCCATTTCCGAAGCAAATGGCATGGAAAATTGAAGTAGGGAACGTGATATATAAGCATAAGACCACGTAGAACATGAGATGCCCACACCATCAAAGTTGCCACGTAGTTTTGGAGAAAATTGGTGGGGATCTAAAAGTTGATTGCAAGTTTGATCGAAAACAAAACTTACAAATGATACCACACGACATCATCGAGAATCCAATTAATCAATAGACTAAAATAATAATGCCCTGAAAAACATTGTATACAACCAAAGCATATTACTAAAATTTTGTTTCATAAATATATTTTTACAAAAAATCCATGAAAAATAGACTATCAAACTTAATAACTATTTAATTTGTAATGGGAAGAAATCATAAAATAATCTTTCACTTTACAAAATGAAAACTTTTATATGCAATAATTTATTATTATTAGATGACTCAATCAATTTTCCAAGCGTAAAAACCTTTAGCAAAAACAATAGTAAGGTACTAACAAACCCTCTAAAAAGAAAACCTTTCCTCTCCCTACAAAGTGACGTTATACAATACACGTGGAAGCTTTGCATCCGTTTTAATTTTTAAAATTTTCAATGCTTAATATGGATTCGAATCTTAACCCACATATGGATAAGATGGATAGGGATTCCCATGAAGGTGCGTGATTTTTTTTTTTAAGAAATTTATTAATTTTTCAAAAAATTTAATTTTTTTTAAAGCTTTTTTTATCAGATGATGTAGTTATGAGTATCATGATAAACATGTACATAAAATGTATAAGTATATTGAAAATACATTACTTGTTTGACAAATTGTTAATAAAATGTGATTTCGTGGATTATAATTAATATTATAGATATGTTAAATGGGTTTTGAAAAAAATATTTGTGAATTTTAAAGAACATGTTATATCATTGTAAATTTAAATACAATAACATTTGTCATAATCTTCTTAAATTTCGCGAAAATGATAGGTTTGAAACATGGTATGGACATCTAGCAAAATGAAGTTGAAACCGGTTTGTGGGTTGATGTTGTAGTTGGGCCTCTCTAATAATTATTATTTAGATGTATTTTCTTTTAACTTATACAAACCATGTTGTAAGTTGACAATATAAACACATAAAAAGAATAAAATTTCAAAACCACAAGAAATTCACTCAACATTATAAAAATATAATATAACTTATATGAAGAATATCAATATAAATCCATTATAAGGAAATTCTCTTCATATTTAAGAAAGATGCATATGTAATCTATCATATGAAAAACACGTGTATTCCATATACAACTAAGGAATAATATTTACACCTAAGGCACTCCTATCTAAACTAATTGATGTGACTTCATTCATGAGTTGTATACGTTGGCTTAAAATACTCACTAGAGAGTTAAGAGTTCTCCAGATTAATTTATCATCAAGAAAGTATGTTTTAACATGTTTTGAGCTTTCATTACTAAGAAACAATTCAATATATCAAATAATATTATGATTTGCTTTCCAATAATATATTTTAATACATTGTTTAAAATATTACAAACTATAAATTTCAAAATTAAATGTTAAGAATAATATTGTTACAAAATATCAAATAATCTACTTTTCATAGATCCATTTATATAAGAACATTCTTTAAAGATCAATTTTGAGTTAGTTTATTCAATAAATTCAAAGGTCCCAAGATCTCAGAAATTTAATTTCATTTATAAAATTTAAATATAAAAAATATATGTATTAGTTATCTTTTAATTCTAATTATTATCAAAATATAAAAATATAAAAGTTGTTAAGCTTGATCTTCAACATGAGAAGTAGTCCAACTAAATGATTAGATAAAAATTCAAATTTCAATCTGATGTTTTTCACTATACCAATAATATAATGATGAATTTACTTTTCACTAAATATCAATGAAAATAACAACTACATATTAAAACATGATTGTATGAGGATGATAAAAATTATCAAGGGACATGATCTGTTCTACATACAATTTGTTGTAGCAGGAAAATAACAACAAAAGCACCAGAGAAAATACAAGATATAATAACATTTTGCAATTTGGTTTGCATAACAATAATATATTGTAACAAACTTTCACATATGAAAAATAATAAATAAAAATTTATCAACCAGGTGGTCTCATCTTTAGACTACTTAATGTGACGCTTAAATAGATAAGTTTGAATATTGGACATCCATTTCTACAATATATATGGAATATTAATAATAAAAGGTATCTACACATCAATTCAAAGTTCAAATTCTCTGCACTGGATGTGGAGGAGTAGTAACATTTACTTTACTAATTATATTTCTGCACACCATTAAATGAGGATCTAACCCCGAGCATCAATTAGTATGTACTATTTTTTATTTTGATGGCCACTCCCTCCATATTACCAATATTTATGCTCTAATGATGATTTTGAAAGGGAGGTGTTTTAATGATGGATGTTAGACATGCTTCCATATTCGAACTAGATTTTGTGTGGTAACTTCAATATAATTGAATCTAGGGAAGACAAAGAGGCTCTCCTCTTGATGTGGCGGTGTGTTATCAAAATAGATGTGTGGTTTTATGTGTATCAAACTTGAGTTGTCTTATCCAAAGCACCACTAGTGGCTCCCCCCGACCACCCCTTAGTTTACATGGTCTAACTTTAGACAAGGTGGCAATAAGGTGATAAAAATATTATATAGAGCACTTGTTACATGGTAAAAACTTTTGACCTTTACTAACAGCTTTGATCTCCTTTTCAATGTTATCCCAAGAGATCTTCTTTTAGATCAATCCCCCATCAAGTTTGGTAGTGAATGGATTGCACCTCAAGTCAAGAAAACCAAATCCCAATTTTATCTCAACACTAATCACATCCAACATAAATAGACTTGTTTCCATATCATCAAAATTTGGAACCTTACTCTTCACCTTGGTGAAGAGTTTTATTGGATTGAATGGTAGAAGGTTTCCATCCCTCAAACTACTAATTTCCTTTGTATCTATGGAAAACAAGTCGCTAAGCTTTTTCATTAATCCCATAATGTGTCATACTATGAATACCTATGGTCTTCATAGGATCTTGAGATGTTTTTTTCTCAATGAGGACTTGTAAAAGGAAGATGTTAAATGGAGACATAAGCTCAAGATCATGGAGACCTAATGAGTTTGTGGTGCCCAAATGTATGCTAAAATGCACTAGTTAAAAATCAAAGATTGAGTTTTCAAAGAATTTTTCTCCCTTATTTGTTTCATGCAGGTAATGGATAGGTCGAAAACCATTTGTGAGGCTAATCAAAAATTGAAATAAATTTATGATATATTGAGAGTTTTTGTTTCTCACTACCATGGAGTTTTTGTAGCTTAGCTATATCCATATCCTATGATGAGGCTCTCGTAATATATTTTTAGGTTATTCCTTTCAAATTTTCTAAGGGCTACCAAGTGGATTATGACCAATTATTATCATTATAAAAACTTCATGAAGTAGATAACCACATGGATATTGAAAAGGCCCTTGGATTTGATGGTTTTCATTGTGATTTATATCAAATTCTCTAGTATATTTTAGGTTTAGACTTTCAAAGAGTCTATATTGAGGCTATTCACACTAACTCCTTTGGAAAATTCATCAATCGAGGTAATATTAAGTTCATTCCTAAGGTTGGAGACACACAACTCATTACCAATTGGCATCCAATTAAATTTTTAAATATAACTTAAAATATACGTACTGAATCCCTTCCTCTCATGGTGAGATACTTGTTGTCTCTCATTATTTGCCTCGAGAAAACTAGTTCCATTCACAATAGATATATTTTAGATAATGTTCTTATAGTTTGGGAAGGGATGGATTGGTCTCACTCATCATAATAGAAAGCCTTGTTCATCAAGATAGACTTTGAGAAGGCTTAAAAAATAATTGAATGGACTTTTATCCTTACCATGCTTTAGGCTTTAGGGTTTGGGCAAGATTCGCACAAATAGCTAGTATGCTTTTTCTGAATGTTGGTGTTTATATAACAATTAATGGAGTGTAATCTGAACCTTTTGGTTTATTTAGAACCATTAGGAAAGGTTTCCCACTTTATCTCTCCCATTATGTTTTGAAAATAAAAGGGTTTATTTTCCTCCTTATTGATTACATCGTTAGAGGTTTGGTTAAAGGAACTATTCTCCCTCAATCTCAAAATGAGTTGGTAAATGGACAATTTACTAATGATTCTTTTCTTACCCTAAATGAAAAGGAGACCTCTCTCTCAGTAGATCCATGGACTGTGTATACACAATGTGTTTCACATTATCATTTAATGGTGCTTCCTCTTATAGTATTTTGTCAACACAATGATCTCCTTGAGTGCATGCCTCAAAGGGTGTACTAGGAATGGGGTAGGAAAGGCTTGGAGTGATTTATGAGATATGTTTATATTCTATCATGATTACACCATTGATATTATTAATTTTTCCTCTTCTAAGTGTCTATTTGTTTACCTCTCTTATATGTCTCTTTTCTAAATATTCTATATTCCCTATATCTTATAGTATAAGTTTGGCCGATACCATATATTTAATGCCTTTTACCGTTCTTGTACTATATCAGCCAACCCGATATAATTTGGAGCTTGTCTTTTGACATTTGTATTATATCAACCTGGATGATACCATTCTATGTTAGCTAACTTTTTCAACTATATCATCAGGCCAATACTATTAATTTAATGTTTATCATTGCTTATGGGTATTGGATTAGTATATATCGGGGTCATATTTCATTAATATCATATCATTTACATTTTATTCACTCAAATTTCACTCACACTTTTGCCCTAAGTCTATTTGGGAAAATTAGTGGTGTAAAATATTATCTTGAGTGTTATCTTCTCATGTTATTGAAGCTTAATAGGAGTCATTGGGAGTTTCCAAGTTGAGGATATCTTAGGCCTTCATCCAACGTTTTAGGTCTTTAACCTATAACATATCTTACAAAGCTCCACTTCAGCTAAGGGGAGATTGAAGTGTTGACGATTCCACCCAAGTTAAGTATATTCTATCCCTATACACTTTCATTTTTTACTTATTATATTAGATGTTACTTATTGTTTATTATTTTTTACTTGATGAATATATGTTTGTATATCATTGTTTAGGCCTTCTCCACACCGAATAAAATAGTGTGGTTATATGATTGCTTATTCTTACCATAATCACTTTATGACAATTATGACAACCATTAATGGCAACTCAAAATAATGCAACTACACTACACACCTTTACTTATGGCCGAAGATCTCAATAATACTCTTACCACCTATGATGATAATTCTCGTGAGACTAAATATTATCAATATGGTCCTCCCCTTGATGAAGATCCCTAGAAGGATACTAATGATGTCATTTTTGACACTTTTGATACTAGAAAATATTCCCATGATGATGTTCTCCCTATGACCCTAATGATCCTTACACTTATAGTAACATTTTAAACTATCCTCCTGATCATCACCATGAAGACCCTAATTATCCCACCTTCACCACTTCTCAAATGGTTGGAAATCAATATCATTATTTTCCTAGCTATGATGATGATTCTGATAGAGGTGAAGACCCTAGTATGATAGTGGATGTTCCCATTGATGACATGGATGAATATCCCTCTTGTGATTTCCCATCTTTAACAATCCAAATTTTGAATCAAGCAATGATGATCATGGTTTCCTTGATGTCTACCCATCCTCTATCCCACCCTTGGAAGGCATCAGAAGGATAAGTCATCAAACCTCCACTCACATAACATGCGAAAATACCCAGAAGAACAAATAACTATCAATGAGAAATAACACAGAATATGAGAGGCAACACACAATTATATTCAACTCATTACAAAGGAAATTACAATAAAGAGATCACACTCTTCTTCCACCTCTATGAGGATTCCTCCTCAAGGGCTCCTAGTAATCTTCCCACCTGAGTAATCTTCTCTCATAGGTCACAACACACAGCTAACACAAGCTGTTGTTCACCTCATTGTACGTCCAGTACAATCGAGTACGAACCAATACTCCAAGTAGATCTCACCATGATCCTACTCCTGATGTATTGCTGTCACCTTGATCTTGCTCCCCCGTTGATCCTCTTCTGACCCTCGCATACACACACCCCTGTAGACCAACCTGATCTTACTTATCACATGTAGATCTCCACCATGATCCTGCAACACCCTGCATATCAAACTTGATCTTACATACCTGGAAGAACATGCTCTTCCAGGGAAAGAACTCTCCAAGTTCTACTTAGTTCTTCTACTTAACAATACAGCCCATGAGTCTATTATATATATCTCATGCATACAATGATTAGACTTGTGGCTCAAGACTTAAACTCATCTTCATCATGCAAACTGCCCATTCACTTAACTGACTATTCGTCAATAGTAATTCTGGAACCGCACAGGTAATCGACGTCGGTCCCTATCTGACTGGAGGTGACCGACGTCGACCGACTGATGCCGAGGTCAGTTTCCTTCTGCACGTCCACTGACCGACGTCGGTGATCCTGTCGACGCCGGCGACTGCATACTCAGCATCCTCCTTCCTGTTTGCATTCGGGTGATCAACTCATCAGTTTATGAATAACACCTTATTTAAATGCCTACCACATTACACATTATATGTGATTCTGATCCTTAAACCTAATGAATATTTAGACCTATCTTACCAATCCAATTTTAACCTTAACATATCCATACCTACCCAAATCATTATTATAGCCACTAATTTTCAATGACATCGGCCAACCAAATACCATTCAATCCCAAACACCTCCAACCAACTACATCGTTCGTGACACATAAGGTGATAATACAATTCTTTTTTCTATAGACAATTGCACTAACCATGACCCAAAATGTGTCAATAAATTTAAATTTCTCTCACTAGACTATATCGACTAGGTCGATACAATCCATTCCAATCTTATTTCATCAATAATGTATTGACCTGATTGATAGAGTCCCTTTCATTATTATTTCATCAAATTGTATTGACCTAGATGATAAAATCCATTTCACTACTATTGTATCATCAAATTGTATCGACCTAGCCAATATAATCTATTTTAGTCATGTTTCATCAAACTATATCAACTTAATCAATATAGTCTATTTTATTCATGTTTCACCAAATTATCTTGATCGAGATGATATAACTCCTTTATATCTTGTTTCTCTAGACTATATTATCTTGGTTGATATCTGTTACATCTCAGTTCTTTGCCAGGCAAACTTGTTAGATTATCCATGAATATCTGCAGCTAACAAATTCATATTTGGTTATATTTTTGACTAAGCTTGAGATTTATGCTATTATGAGATAGTATAATGTTGCTTAGTTAGATGATGATACATGATTGCTTACAGTGAGTTAGATTAAGGTATGCATTTATGTTTTGAGCATATTAATGTATTATTTCAGTTATAGTATTGATTTATGATTATCATGTGATATGATCTAATTACTTGCGTGTTGTGAAGTGAACGCAAGAGAATTCATCCCTCAAACATGCTGAAGAGAGAGCATCATCAGAGAGGGTGATGTAGATGAAGACGTTGAAGGTCAACAAAGTGCTAGCAAAACCCTACACACACATCGTAGATAGTCATGGTAGAAAAATATTTAAAAATAATTGATTTTGGTGCTTGTTGAAGTATTAATTTATGTGATTTCTTGAGTAGGTAAAAATTATAGAAGTAAATTCTTTTATGTGTTTAGCATGATGTGCCATTAATACACGTAGAAGTAAATTTAAAGGTAAAATTAATATACAAGTTATTAATTATGAATTTTAGAATTTGGCATTAAATTATTTAAATAGAGTTAAATGATAATTTAGTTTAATATAAGATCGAGTATTTCATATTAAAATATATAAAAATAATAATTATTTTAAAAAAGGAAAAAAACATTGAAATTTTTAAAAAAATGAGAAATAAATTAAAAACCTAGAAAAAAACAAAAAACAAAAAACTTTAAACTTAAAATGCTACTTCCAAGATAAGAAAGATAGAAAGAATATAAGCAATGCAAAAGGAGATGTGAACACAGAGCGTGGAACATAGAGAGGATTTAACAAACGAAGTCATTTCAGTATGGAACGCTTACCGAGTAAGAGAAGTACTTGAAATTATGATTTGGAGTTTATCATGTGTCTGTATAAATAAATAAAATCTGTGTAAATATTAGTGAATTAGTTAAAATTATATCTCTTGTATAATATATTCCTCTACAAATAGCCATTAAGTAGATATCGCCATATTAACTATATTGGGTCTATACTATTTAATAGATTTTTATCTTTATTGGTTATTACATGACCAACATTGTATAATTATCATTTTAGATTCTATACCTCGTTATATATATATGTATCATTGTTTTACATGACCAACATTGTATAATTATCATTTTAGATTCTATACCTCATTTTATTTATATATATATATATATATATATATATATATATATCATTGTTTTATGTTAAAGTGCTAGAAATAAGTCATAGGATAACTTCATTGTGATAATCTTACATAGATCTATGAAAAAATACGAAATGTAAATCTGTCTTTATCTAATTGCAATGTATAATCTAGAGTTTGTTGAATCCAATGCAACGAAATGTAAAGGCTACTGGATTTTATTGATATTAGCAGGTTAAAAAATACATACATCCATACTAGTAAATTAAAGATATATTATTTTCACAAAATACAACTCTCATAGAGTAAATAATGACTTAATAAAATATAATTATATTCCTTACTACAAACAACGATTTTATGGCCTTGTCAATTGTAGTGAATTAGGAAAAATAGTTACTTGAATTATTTGTTAGATCCTGAAATTTAAGAAAAGTGGTGGATTTAATACCAAAATGAGTTGTTGGGAATTGTTTCTTTATTGAGTCACTGGAAATTACTTTTGAAAACTAAGACTTCATTGTACTTGGGTTGTCATACTCTATTATGTCATTGAAATCACTCATAGTATGATTCATGTTGGTTATAGACATCTTGAATTAGTCATTGGACATATAAATAATTCAATATAGGTAGATATACATGGTTGTGAGAATTAAAACACTGCAAGTGTCTTTATTTTTGAAAAGTAAAGACATATTATGAATTATTAGCAGTAAGTTCAATGGGAGCATAGGTATGTTTGTGCCTATTAATATTTTGGAACCTATTTAAATATATATATATATATATATATTAATATATTGGAATTTATGTAAGTATAAATATATACGAAGGGTTGTATTTTTACAATTATAGATTTTTCGAGTGAAGTAATTATTGTATTAGAAATTACATATGCTTAATTTAATGAATGTGTGTATTCAAAATCTCTAACCATTTATCAATGTCGATTTGGATTACCTAGGTTTCTTGTGTGTTGAATCTTGTTTAGCTATATCTACACATGAATATAAGGTTACAGTATAAATACTTAATGAAAGTGATTACGCTGAGTCTTAACCCTGAGCTCGTAGCTTGAAGTGTGATTTTATCTAATCATCAGGATCCTGTGAGACCAAAACTACAACCACATTAAAACAATATTTTAGAAAATAGAATGAGATGCTTAAATAAATGTTACAGTGGGTTTATGAGTCCTCTGTTTCAATGCACATGATTGATTGGTTGTGAGTTTATATGTATTCCATATTGAATACTTGTATGCGGCACATATTATGTAGATGTTAATATGTTTTAATGGTTGGTCATATTTAGCATGTAATAAGTTCATCGTGATGTATTTCCTTGAATACTAGTATGCAGTTTAGACTTAGAGTATACCCCAATGGTATAGCTCCATACTTGTTTAATTGCTATTGTGTATGTGTGTCGCTTGATTCTTGAAATCGTAAGTTTGGATTATGTGTTAGTATGTAGTTGGGAACCTATGATAGTATAGGATATCATAGAAAAATACAATATAAAAGTATAATGTACCTGGATGGTACATACTATAAATGTTATGCCTAGACTTACATTTGTATTTAAATGATTTGTGGTATACATGTTGGTTATTGTTATGAATAGTGTGTTTTATAACAATTGGTAAGAATTTCTGTATATGTGCATGCAAGTTTTGTGAGTTAATGAATGTTGTATCAGTATGTTATTATGTTACGTGGAAACTATGACTTGCTTCGTTGTATTTAGTTATTTTTATAGTTGCTTATGTTTCCATGATTTTAAGACTACTTTATATGACTATTTTTGTGAAAACTAGTGGTTATGTCTAATAATACTAGACTATGATAATATTGGTTATCATTGGTGTAGTATGTTTAAAATCAAATTACGGTAGTCAAAATCTACAGTTATGTATATTTTAGTCAGGTGGTAAAGACTTTAGTCATTAATTCTGGTATGGGATAGAAATCAATGTAAGATTTATTCATGTGTTTGACTGAATATATGCATCCTTTGGTTACTCCTATGTATAGCATATTTTATGATGTATTTGCTAAGTAGGATGTAAATTAAATGAATCTTGTAGTTAAATTATATTTGACCAATCTGCATTGTTGATATAGAGTAAGGAGTGGGATGGACTTCAATGGCTTGCTAGTCTCATAATGACAGATGAAGACAGTTTGATCAAGTGGTGTGTATGAATTTGAATGATCTAGATAGTTATTATTTATTATTTGTAAAACTTTGGGCCAAAGTATGTTTAATGAGACATTATCATTTCATGAGTATGATTCACAAGTTTATGTGATATCTTGTAATAGAATAGATTTCTATGATACACTACATGCTTAGTTTAGAATCATACAACACACGGATAATTGCTAATCTCTCTGGATTCTTGCACCATTATTATCTAATCATCCATAAAGGGAGGGTCATTACCTAATGGGATATTTTGTGAGGGATCATTGGTTTGTAGTTGGTGTGAAAAAGCATTCAGATGATGCTCTCCCTCCCCATAAAAGTACTACTATTGAGATGACACTTGAGATTGCCACAAATATTAGAGAGTTTGGAGAACTCATACTATAGGGAGCCATGTATCAATATGTACCATTGTATTGTATTGTATTTATCATTGAGCATTGTCATGAAGAGTTTTATTTACTTGTTATTGTAAATCAACAACGATGGTTGCAGACTTGTTTTAGTCATAACTGAGTTAATATAATTGATTTTTGTATTTGTATTAAGACATGCACTCCCATGATATTAGAGATCAATATTATGTGATGTGTTATGCTTATTGATATTATCACCTTGTGTATTCTTATGGTCTCTGTATATTCTTGTGGTGTAATCTACATTTGGTATATGTGTTAATTTTTTTTTTAAAATCATGTTTTTCTATGTCTAACCCAATAAGTTTGTTATAGTATCATACATCAAATTTTTTAATCACCTTCTAAATATCTTGAAATTACCTTCGATGCCATTTTCCCTGTTGTAACACATATGTTCACATCATTAATAGGCCCATCAATCTTGATATTAACTTCAATCCACCTATATTTCATAGGTTGGGAATCTTTTGATACCTATCCTCTTATTATCACATGTGTTAGGGCATCTTTCAATGCCCATCCTTTTTCCACTACACATATTCGGGCACCTTTTGTTGCCCATATTTCAACCTTTGAGGAATATTGTGATTCCCATCATTAACTTTATAAACACTTTTGGGACATCTTTTGATGCCCATCATCATTATCTTGGATTCTTAATCTCTCATCCTTACCATGAGATAACAATCAATAACCTTTCACATCTAATGAATAGATAAATGTAGCTTTAAAAAAATATTTGAAATGCATATGCTCGTATTTCACATGTTCTTCTTCAATATATTCATTAGGAAAGATTTTGCATGTTATTTTGTCTCATGCTTGTTTACTTTTCTAAATTTTATTTCCTTAGCATCTGATTTAACCTTTTAGGGTTTTACATGTGTAATTACCTATGTTTGGTTAAAGGGCTGAGATATCTAAATCAGTCAAATAAATTACAATAATTAACCAACTAATTTATAAATGAATTTGACTTTGATTAAATTTTTAATAATAGTAATAAATATGGAGAAATATAAACTTAGCTAAAAATAGACTATCATAATGATTTGGGTCCTGAAATTAGAGATCTAAGTAGCTCTGAGTGTCATAAGTAGGTTTTTTATATTCATCTATTCACTGGATAGTAATGCCCAATTTGGACAATAGCATCATCCATGTGTAGTATCCAACATGAGGTGCTAATGTCTTTTTTGTGGGACTATTATTATTTTTAGGGAGAACCTATGCTTGTGTTTGTGTGTTATGTACCTCTAAGACTGAAGCCTATAGTTATATATTATACCTATAAAGGTTTATTTCATATGCAAACCCTAGCTCTTTTTATAAGTGTGATATGAGAAATATTTGAGTGTGTTAGTAGGATGGATTAGACATCCTCAACACCCCACTATGTAGAGAGTTATCTACATACCAATACTCTGAAGAGGGATCAAGTTTGATGTAGTTCTCCCACTTAGTGCTTGATATATGTGCAAGTGAATGTTAGAATGAGAGTGGCATTAGATTATTTAAATGAGCTTGATCCTTTGTATGCTTGAAAACTAGGCTTAGGGTTGTTATAGATGGTAGTATGCATAAAGTAGGATAGAACAGGGATAATATACCTTTAGTTTGCACAGCTTTATCTTAGGTTTGAATAGCTTTTGCATCTATTTTCCATCTAGTGAATAGAGGGATATTAGAATTGTATTTATATAGTTATGTCACTTGTGTAGATATGAAAATGAGCTAAGGCCAACCTTATGAGGGTACGTATTTGAAAAAATATCTATCAAAAATATTTAGGGCTAAGGACAATAGTGCCCAGTTGGGCACACTAGTGCCATATGGTTGTAGTGTCCCAAATGTGGTGATAATGCCCTTTTGGCATAATTTTGGGAAGTTAGATTGGGGTCAAAGGTGACATTTTAGGGATTATGTCTTAACTGGATGTAAGTGAACAAGGTCTACTGAATGGCTAAAAATACAAGTCTAAGGCTCTAAAATAGGTTTATGCCTAGGGATAGGGTGATTCAAGCGACACTCTGAGCATCCAATTACCACTTTTATGTGATTACAACATCATTTTTATTACACCATTATTTTTGTACCTCTAAGAATCTAAATAAACCACTAGAGTTTGGAAAAGGGGGTAAAATTAAACTTTTAATAGGCTTAAAGACACATGAAGCCATTAGAGGTCTAAGGTAGCTTTATAGTTTGTTGACTTACACTAGGTCAAATATGGACTTAAAAACTAGGTTAGGGCTAGTGTGATCAAGTGCATAAAAGACACAAGTATCTCTCACCAGTCTAACCATAGAATTCCTAGTAGCTAAGGGTGGTAAATAATGTTTTTTAAGTAAGAAAGCAATTTTATTCAAACAAGTAAGCACTATAAAGTAAGGAAAATAATTAATAATCATGGAAATATAATAAATGAATAATGATTTTGAATTGAAAGATGTTTTCAAGGAGAAAGAATGTATAAACCTTCAAAAACCTATGTTAATGCTTGTTTGAATGAAGCTAATCTAGCATGTAATCACTAACCCTAATAAATATAAAACACTACACTAACTAAATGGTTTCACCTTACAATCAAGGTGCCCTCAGATCATGCTCAAACACAATGCAAGTAACCTACCAACTATGAGTCTAAGTTTGGTCTAGAATGGAGAAAGATTGAGCTGAAATCTATAGCCTTGTCTAATCCAATGTCAAAAATCCAAGAGAGAAGGTGAGGTAATAATAAGTAATAGGTGTGAAGGCTAATTTAAGTGTATAATCACATGCAATGCCAATAGATGTAGCATAAGATCAAGCAAAAATGAAGGCAAGAACAACTAAGAGTAATAATGGTGTATCTAGTTTAGTAAGGAAGTTTGTATGTGAATTTCTATCAAGAGGGAGTATATTTCCAAATTGGAGTTGAATGATCAAGAATGAATCAAGAGAGAGCCAAAAGGATCAAGAGACTGGGTTGAAATGATTATTTTCAAGTCAAATAGGGGAGCCCAAGGTTCAGATCTTCAAAAAAGTACCCAATTATGATGGTTTGGGAATAAACAAAATGTAAAATGGCATAATCTAGAAGAGTTTCAACGCATGTCATTGGTCAAGTAGGAAAAAAGGTGGTCTAGGCTGCTCAGACTCCTAGAGGGTCTCCACAGTTGATGGAAAGGGTCTTGTCAGGTGTGGGAACTCAGGTAAAGTGTAGGGAAAGTCCAAAAGCATGCATAATGGAATGGAGATCCATCTAAGTGACTAAGTAGGGTCAAATAGGACTCACAATGACCATTATTATGCATGGCAAGTAGATATGTAAACATTGGGAGGAATAAGGTCAAAATAATCATGTTTATATATACCCCTAAGGTACAAATAATTAATATTCAATAAAATAATAAGTGTAGTGTGATACCTGGAAGCCATGCAAAAATCAGGAAAGAGATAGGAAAAGGGGAAAAAGAACATGATTTACACCTACCTATTATGAATAATGGTTGAATAACACTCAATGACATGATCTTAGGGTTACCCATGTGAACTCTATGCAATCTAACTCCAACTCTTCAATAGAAGGGACAAAAAGTGATATCAAACCAAAAAATCCAATATGACATTTACTAGAGCATCTACTTTAATATTCTCCACACAAGGGATGTGAGAGATCTAGAATTCCTCAAAAGAGAAGAGAAAATCATGTGCCACCTTTAATAGGGGAATAACTTGTAGCTAAAGACATTTTAGACCCCAGTGAGCTAAGATAGGGCTAATCGTGAGTCAGAGAATAAATTTTCATATCATGCACCTAGTACACATGCATCGGTTAGGGCTATGATAATCACATGATACTCAGTGTCATTATTCATCTTGCTAGTAAGGAAGAAACTAGTTACAGGAAGTTTGTGGCCCCATGGGTCATCGATAGTCCAAGACATATCGATGGGTCTTAGGTTAACTCAAATATCTCCATTGGTTTTAATCACCACTAAATGGTGCACCATGATGGGGGTAAAAGATACAAGACACTACCATAAAAATTACTATATCGGCATGCTACATAATAGTCAAGATGCACGGGGAGAATAAGAATGCAACCAAATCATAATAAAGTGGAAGTGACCAATGCCAATCATAGTGAGAGGAAAAGAAGGGTGGTAGGAGACCCATGAAAGATATATATTGGTTAGAGAATACTAGAGAAAGTGTTGAACAACCACAACCATTAACATGCACACCTATAGAAACCATAATGAAGAAGAAAGAGGGAGTCAATAGAGGGCCATCTAAAAACAAGCAGTAGCACTACTAAATGAAAGAAGTGAATACTTTTTCTAAATTTGAGCAATAGATTTGATTATGCAATTTAACCAAAATACCCAAAATATCAATCTAATTCATAATTTAGAACCATTAGACTATAATGCATGCAAAATAAACATTATAACCTAAATCTAAATACTCTAAACAAGATTCAAAACAAGAAAAAGACTAATTGATTATGGATGTAAGATTGCTTACCAAAGACTCAATTTTTCAGCATGATTTTGTCTAAATAAATGATTTTGATTATCATGGATTCATGGAGGATATTGGCATGGAGGTTTTATGGATTCATTGGTTCCTTTGGCCATGGAGGGTGGGTTGGTTTAAATAGGCCATGAAGGAAAGATCAATGGCCAATATTCAAAGTTGGGATGAAGAGGATCAAAGGTGGAGGATTATCTAAGGAATTAAAAATTCCTTGGAAGCCTCTAGAATAGAGGCTTCTAGAGAGAATGGGCTAAGATAGATAGGATTCTAGAATTGGGAAATTCTAGAATTCATTAGGGGATAAGCAAGATTAGTAGGTCATCAGATAGATGGCTAGGGATTAGGGATGTAGGAGATCCTATAAATAGACTAAGATAGGAGGGATTGGAATTTAAAATTCTAATATAATGGATAAGTGGGATTTTTTAGTGGATAATAGGGAATTAGGTGAATTAATTATTTTGTGGGGCAGGAATAAGGTTAATATATGAATAATAATGGATAGGGGTGTTAGACAAGAGATTAGGAGGATTAGTAAGAATGATTTAGATAAAACTAGATGGGATTAGTGATCATTAGACAAAATCAATGATGTTAGTGTCGACTAATAATAATATTAGTGATGATAAATGAAGTGAGTGAATTTAGGTACATATATTTTGCCCCTCTTTGAAAGGTTATTGCAAGTGGATGAATTAGGAGTAATTGGCCTTTTAAAGAAAACCCATTTCAAAAGGATGAATGATGTTAGTGGATATGATGCCCCCTCGAGGGGACATGCAGATAAAAATGAGATGGATGACCACTCAAAAAAGGAAATGAGGGGTGGGATGCAATAAATAGATAAGAGGATGAGATGCTAGATGTGAGATAAATAATGAATAAGATGATTGTAACCTGAGTAATGAGCTAAATGTGGATTTTGCCCTTAGCAAAGACATATGCACATGGCATGGAAATGATTGTGTCATGGTTGTCGACACATCCCAAGGGGAATTCAATCGTAACATGATGATGATAAGATAAAATGCCACAAGTTTTTGATGTATCCCAAGTAAGGATGCATACAAGAGAGACCTATAGGCCGAGATAAGAAAATGACATGATAAGATTAATGATGAGTGTAGCTCAAAGTTGAAGTCGAGTAATATGACGAAGGAGATGAAAAAAGAAATGATATGATCAAGTGACCAAGAAATGAAGGGGAAGAATTAGATTGTATTGCATCGAATCAATGAGCCATAATGTGATTAATAACATTGATAAAGTTATGGTTATGATCATACCCCAATTAAAGGAGGAAATTGTAATATTTAAATCATGAAATGAATAATTAGTGATAATGGATGACTAACAAAAGAAAATATGGATGTTTTCATTTGTTGGGCCCAATCAATAGGTGTGGGTGATTGACAAAAATGTTAGGAAGATTATTGCAGGGTTGGTGATGGATCAATAGATTGATCAATTGATATTATATCTCAATGATTTGATGTGAGACTTGACGATTATGAGGGATAATAGAGATGTGATGATAAATGATGGGGAAAAGGGGGAGAGTGGTCGAGCTGACCTTAAACATGTTATGTGACTAAGCACTACCTACATAGTCTATAAAGACCTCATGCCAATGTAGTTTAGATTAGATGATAGATGATAAGATAGAGTAAAGAAGGAGGATGATAATGACTATTAGACATGTTAGTTGTTAGAGACATGTTAGATGTGATCATGACTAGAGAGATAATAGATGATTGCTAGACATGATGATAAAGGAATTAGAGGAATAATTGGATATTGGATGAGTGGACTAAGATGATCAAATTGATGATGGGATTAAGATGATTTAATAGATTAGGATAAATGATCAATAAATTATTACTATAGTAAGGCTCATCATAGTTTAATCAATCTAATGTAAATATATCACTAGACAGTATACCCCATGATATAAGTATGACCAAGAAGACATTGTGCCAAAGTGTATAAAAAGGGGGAAAATAACAAACTCTACATCATCTAGGGCACCTAAAATAATTATTATAGATTTTTTGGTGTCATCATAACATCCTCATTCATTTCCCAATAGACAAAAAAAGTTATGATGCCAACAAGGAAAACATAAGATAAACAGATATATAAAAAACATGCAAACAAGTAACACACACAAGTATCTACATGTAGTGTCATTGTGTCTTGTCAAATTGTCAAAATGAGAGTTGATGAGAAGATGGATTAGGTGATGCGTTAGACTAAGTTAGGTATGGTAATGTGATGTGAATTTAGATTGAGGATATATTTTAGGTAGATTGAATATTTCAATTAGGATAAGGTTATAAATAAGGATTTGGATGTCATGACAAAATGATGAGACCACTAGGATATAAGATAACACATTATAAATAGATGATATGTATGACTTAGGACATGGGTCAAGATGACACAAGGCAAGATAACTTATATGTTTTTTTTTGATTTTTTGGATTTCATTATTTTTAGGGTTTTTGACATATGTATGTACACCTATACAAAGAGGGTTGCCAACAAAGGGAATACCAAGCCTCGCAATAAAGATACATATGGATAGAATAATGGATGGGATGACAAAAGGATGCGGATGATGTTGAAAGGGGGATGAGGACCAAGGAATAATGGACTAAGGATCACCAACTACCACATCGTGAAGGAACTAGATATCTAGTTGCCTAAGTGTCCATTGGAAGATATGTCAAGATGACTCCAGAGCATTTCTCAAGACATCTTCCACTTCCTTATGAAGGTCAAGATTGGAAGGAAGGAAGGACACAATAAGATACACAATATGATGGTAGATGAGGCATTGGAACAATAGACATAGGTATATGACATGGATGGGATTGATAAGGGATGGATTTTTCCCCCAAGTGTTGAGGTAAAATGCGGTAAATATATTATTTTACCATGACGTCAAAAATTGGTTTTCATCATGGTACTTACCCAAGGCATCAAATGATTGGTTTTCACCATTGGATGAGTGATTTTTTTTGGATTTTTTGGCATCTTAATTTATTGGATATGGGTATGAGATGCAAGAATGCTGACACTTTCATGCTCTTCAGCCGACACCTATTTTAGAGAGATGTGATGCTAGGTTCATATTATCATCATGAGATATATGTAGGTCTTTGTGATCTTTGGTGATTCTTAATTGATACCCCTCCAGACATTTAGACTAGGTATCTTCGTTATCCCTATGACAAACAATGATGCCCAAGTTTGTGAGGTGTATAACATATGGGTTTTGGATTTGATGATGATGCATAGGAATTGATTAGATGATAGGATCATGATAGGAAGGAGTGATGGGTGATATAGGGGTGGGACTAGCATTCACACTTATCATTGGACATGTCAGAGGTTCCATGTTTGATTGATGCCAGTTTACAAAAGACTATAAGAGATCCAAGACATTTGACTTTGTAGCTTATCTTTGATTCAATTATTTGAAGGATTATCAGTCATATTGATAGTGTTTTTGGCATTGTTTTGATTTTTAGACTTGATTATATTTTGACTGTCCCTTTGGTGCCTGACATCGGGCTTTACTAGAGGAGATTGATCTTTGACTTGATAAATGATGATTATTTTCACTTTGACGGTCCCCTAGTGCCTCAAAGAGGGTTTTAGTAGGGGAAGACACTTTTGGATTAAGATGATGATTTAAAGTTTTTTTTATTGTGACATGTTAGATCAAAGATGATTTAATCATCATTTATGAATTTTTTGAATATGGTCTTGGATATTTACATTTATGGCACCTACTATGTTGCTCGAGGGAGGGTCTAATGATGTGTGTTCCTTTCCATCCCCATAGAGGGAGGTGATTAAATGATCATTGATAGGAAGAAAGGGGTCTATGATGGATGAAGGTGGGGGAGATACTAGGATAAGGTCAATAAGTGGTGAGTGGGAAGGATGGTCCTCATAGGGGTACCTAGGAGACCCAATTTTGACATCGAATAAAATCTCTTCAAGATTAGCAAAAGGATCGCTAAAACTAGTTTAAATACATGCCTTCGATGCAAGATCAGATCCACTCTAACTATCTTCAATATATAAAGCTTATGAAAACTATGTTATGAATTCATCATCTTGACTAGGATTAAAATATATGCCTTGTGATTGGTTGACATTTGGATTAGATATCCTCAAAAAGATAGTCATAGTCATCATTTGTTGTAATATCTATGAGGGATGATGTTTTTGATGAGGAATCTAATTCAGATACTTAAGTTGAACATGATCCCAATGCAAATACCACTTGTATTGACTCTGATGTTGAACATGATTAAAAAATATAGGTTACAAACTAGATTATCTTATCTAAATATTCACCAAAGGGTTTAAAACAATATTAAATGATGCTCAAAAAATTGTGGGCCACATGACCATCTATGTACTCTATTTTCTTTTAAAAATAGTAGTTCCTATTCAAAATTTAGATGTTTGACCTAGTTATACTTAACTATTTTTCAAAAAAAATAGTGTTTTAGAAACTAGACTCGAAATTCTACAATTCATATTTTTATACCATCTTCAAATTTTGAGTGTAGCCATCTCAAATTATCTATAGAAGTTCAGTTTTTTTTGAAATTTTCAAGAAAATCATGTCCACGGGTAGGCCCCTTTTTGTCCCCCAACTTTGTGCGCTTACCCTATTACATTATTTTAATGGTATGTGTTGGTTGAACCAACTTATTTGTGGGGTTTGGTATAGGTTGGGCAAGTAGTTGTGGTTGTATAAGAGGTGGTTGGGTGCTTGGCATTAAAGTTGTTTGTGGTTATGGCTGCAACTATTATTGTCATAGGAAACTAACATTCTGATTAAACCAAGCTGGTTATTTCTCCATGATTATTGCCATGGGTTGGAATGATAATACCATTGTTGGTTTTGGTGTTAGGGTTACCAAGATTGGTTTTGAGGTTGATGCTAATTGTTTTTAGTGGGCTACTAACTACTCGAGGTTAGGTTGTTTTGTTGAGACCATTTTTGATTTTACATGGGTGTCTATGAATTAGGTCCATTCCAATTAGCTTAAAATTGAGAATTTATAAATAAAAATTTAGATGGCATACATTGATTTAATGCCCTAGGTGGCCATTTTTTTCATTGAGCCACATAAAAAATCTAATCTCCATCTCCACCAATTTCATGTAATTCCATTGTCTTAGGATTTTCCTTTATTATGCTAGCTATTTTTACTTGAATAGACTGACATTTGTAGTTTGTTTTATTTTTATGATAGTCTAGACAATAAACCATCAAAGCTTGCTCTATTTCTTCTTGTTTTTTCCTTGTGTACAATGTATCCATTTTAGTAGCCATATGGCTAATGATATCTTGCTTCATATCCAATAGTAAATTATTTACCTTAATTTTTGAGAGTCCATTTACAACTAATGAAGGAAGTATCTTACTACTACAGTTTTTGTTCATTGTTAATCTTAAGTAATTCCTGCATAGAAGTGTTAAATCATCAAAGTAAAATGTTGAAACATCTCCTCCAATTATTAGGTCTAATGCTTCCAAACAATCTTATCTAACTCTTTTCAAAAATATCAATTTGATGGATTCTCTATCCATTGTGGTCTGATTGGATTTTTTAAGGCTAAACATGAACCTTTCAATGTAGTCCTCTAGTGATTCATCTTCTTCTTGTGTTAGCTTGAATATGTCATTGATTATGTAGTTTCTTTCTCAATAATAGTCTTGATGTTTGGACAAAAACTTCTCCTTCATTTCTTCCCAAGTAGAAATCGCATCCTTCCCTAGTCCCATAAACCATCTAAGAGTTGCATCTTTGAGTGTTGCTAGAAGCAACTTCAGCTCCTTAAAATATTGATGATAATCATAGTTACGACATAATATATCAAACTCAAATAAGAATGTATCTGGGTTTTCACTTTCCTTTCCCATAAAATTAGGGAGGTAAGAATGAGAGATATTCTTCATGGGTGCATTTCTCCTAGGGGTTTTGATCAAGAAATCAAAATTTGTCAGACTCATTGGTAGTATTCTCTTCTTGAATGGTCCTCCATGAATACTATTTTTGTACATAGACCAAAAGCTTTTGCCACCCACTCTTCAAATTCATTGTCAATCTTTGTATTTATCGGTGTATATTAAATGGAAATTTTGGATTTTTTTAGAGGGATAAGAAGTATTCTACATAAAGATGAAAGAATGGAAGTTCTTGAGGATTCAAATTGTTATCCAATAAAGAGCTTTTCTAACTTAACATATTTTGTAGGCTTGTTGTCTCTTCTAGGAGCTAGAAGGGCTTTAAATGCCTCCTTAGCTAGGAGCTTGGGTGAGGATGGAGGGAACTGAAAACTATATTATTGAGTGTAAGGTGATAGAGTAAGAATTATTAAAGATGGTATAGAGGATCCTTCTTAATGGTATAAGCCTATTCCTCTTTTAGATTCCTGAGTTGTGCTAGAAGCCCAGCTAATAAATCTTCTTTTTCGACTTCTTCTACTAATAATTGTAGATGATCTCCAGGAGTTTCCTCATATTTCTTAGTTTCCACAAACTGTATCTCCATTCTTTTAGTAAAGGTCAATTTCCTAGGCAAGAATTTACTCAGATGATCATGTTATCTCTACATGCAAATCAACCACATTTTTTTCTTTTTATCTACCCTACCCTGTACAAGGTTAGTATAGCTTGTATTGTTTTTGGATTTTTGTTACTCTACCCTTACAAAAAGAAATAATTTTATCTAGAAAGTAGGCAATGTTTAAGTTATAAAAAATAAATGTTTAATATAATAATGCAAAAAAATAGTAAAAGAGATTGTCAATCTTGAAGATTTCAAGTGTGTGACACTTTCCCTAGCAATGACACCAAAATGATGAGCATAATTTTACCACTAGTTAAACTTGACAACCTTGTACAACTTGACATATGCTTATAGAAAGAAGTGGCCACTTGATGCATAAAATCACTACTTTATTAATTATCAACCTAGAGGTGTTTTATCTTGATAAGGCGATGTCATTGCATGTGTACACTTCACTCACTTATTGATTATGTCAATTGCATATAGGCACACTTGCATAAATGGTAATTTGTAGAAATATAAAGTACTTGAAATGAAATCATGCTTTGCATAAATGAAACAACATAATTAAATGGAATGAAATAATGTGGAAGCTTCCTTAAGAAATTATCATACATTCATAATACTAAAATCTTCTACAATACTCAACAACATATATAGAATTAAGAAATAGAAATGAATACTTGGAAATAGAATCTACTTAGCTACTCTAAAGAGTTAGTATCTTCCTTACAAGTCCTCCTGATGTGGCCCTCCTTGTTTGGTCTTGAGATCTAATCCTTCCCTTGGAATAAAAATACATTTACTGCAAATTGTTGAATTTAGTCATATCCTGTAATAATTAAAGATTGCTAAAGCAAGATTACAATAATTGGGATTGATATTACTTAGTCACACTTATATTATCTATCCTTTTTATATATTCTCTACTAGCCTAGCCTACATCTTTATTTTAATATATATACAAAAGAGGCTACAGTTATTACATAACAAGAAATTACAACTTTAGGAATATTCATATTATGAAGAATGCAGTTAGAAATGGTTATAGGGTAGAAATAAGGGTGGTGTTGTTGGGAAGTTGGAAGGAGTGAAATATTGTCTAGTAGTAATGCTCGACATTCCAATTTCTCTTCATCACATATGCCTATATTAATCCATGCATGCTCATTATATAATCTTCATCGTTAAATTATAATCAATGGAATATTTGGTAACTACAACCATTGCATGCTTAGGAAAGTTGTGAGAAGTTATACTTGTTTGTTGCTATAGTTCATAGTGGCTAAAGGTTAATAGCCTGTTGGCTACGGGCTATGAATACCTCATACACAATATGGTTCTTCGATTATGCATGTCCAAACTTCATCTCATTACTTTAGGACATAACCATTTAGTTGTTACATATAAGTCATGTTACTCAAGTTACTCAACACACAATATAAGAAGTATAAGCATCATAACAAAAGATAACATATTCAACTTTAATCACAAGCTAAAAATTAACTTCATTCTCATAAACATGGTTAATAAATATATCATAATGATTTATATTACTTTAAAAAAGGGAGATATACAAGGCATCTAGGAAAAATTGGGGATTAAAAGCTAAAAACGTAGATACGCAGGGTTTAAATTATGCCATTTATATGACTCATCAATGCTCACTAGGTTATAAGTATGATTGGGTTGCACGGTTGAGCCAATCTCAACTATCGAGTGACAGCTCACCTTTTCTCCAAGGATGGGGAAATTTTCCCTTCAATATTTATATATATTTGCACTTTCATGTTTTACATTTATCCTAATATCAGCTACAAATTTTCACAATAAATCGTCTCTTTAAATCAAATTTCTAAAAATCAATATGGTTACATCAATACACAAGTGTACTCCTAACCTTGCTCTCTTTACTTTCAAGCATTTCAAGTACTTTCAATTCTAGATTACATTCATAGATTACATATTGTAACATGCTCTTGTTTGCATTTCAGACATCAACAAAGCACTCGAGTGGGATTCATGTAAAGGCAAGGTGTGTTATACACACCCATGTACGCATTTATTATCCCTTAAACTAGTAATTTTATTACTAGATTAAAGGAGTGGAATGTAGACACTAAATTTGAATTACATAACACCTCAGTCTTGTACACTTGGAAAATATCTATCATGGTTGTACCCTTCAATTCCTATACCTTCATGCTACCAAAAGGCTCACATCTACTATCTCTTGTGCTTATTGTTTATATCTCAGTATAACCATATGTTATTCTGATGACTAGGCCTTATATACTATGAATTTTTTCTATAAACATAATTATTATCATCCTCTGTAAGTTTATGACCTACACCTATTTTCCAGCTTCCTAAACATTTGCATCTCAATTGAGCACCTACATTGACGCTAGTGTCATGTGCCAAAGTAAATTTCCAATGCCCTAAAGTCATTAAAATTTTAATTATAACATGTCCTTATGGTTAGTATAAGTGTTTAATTTGAGCTATTTCTAAAAGGGATTGGTATATATACAAGATCAACCCTCATTCATTCTTCACCTAACATAGACCTAGAAACTCACAAGGAAACTTACAAAAGAATTTAAGTGAGCAAAGCTTTCCCATTATTTCCTATTTCAATATCAATCATAGGGACAACTCATCTACAAGTCTGATGTACTAAAGGAAAATTCCTTGAACCATATTTGCCAAGTTACAAGTTAGGTCACTCTATATACTTGCTTATCACACATTTCATCCTTATGCACACACAAACCAATATGTAGGGCAGAACTACAAAATTTTGAGGCCCTTTTCAGAGTAATTTATCCCACAGTCATTCCAAAGGTAAAAATGCTAGGGTTTGATCATTTTATGAAGATCGACAATTTGTATGCATGATCTAAACACATTAGAAGAACGACATCAAAAAATTCAAAAGGCTCCAAGTGGTTACACTCAAATCTAGTCAATATATGTACTGGACACTTGTGTCTAACTTAAACACCAATGTCAACATAGTTTTTCAAGTCCAATGCAATCATTTAAGGCCAAATAATACAAATTTTTAGAATCTGACAATTGATACAAAATCTAGATCTGGTCTACTTCTAGCCTGTTCCATATCAAATTTGCATGTGCATAATAAACCAGTCAAGTACTCTTGTTTCTAATTCATTACAATATTAATCAATATATCATAATTTAAATTTAGAATGTTTTTTATATGATTTTGAAAATTAATTAGCCTATTATAGATCCTTTTATCACCCTTGTGCTTATTCATTTCTATATTCTTAATCCTATACTGCATCAACCCATCTCAATTTAAAGTTAAATAGTTTAATTGATGGTTTAATTCTGCACGTTAGGATCCAATCATGATATTGTTATGAGCGACACCCTTATTTCCTAAGGATTACCAATTTTACATCAATATTATTATGTGTTATTGTAGGATCCATCAACAACCCTAAAATTATTGGCTTATAAAAAGGGGGAAACAAAAAAGAAATTACTTATCAAAATTAAAACCAAACTCTAATCTTGGGGAAACAAAAGTCCTAGAGCTAAAATATATTTTATAAACCAAATATACAAGGGATTTTAAAGAAAACATGTTTGGAATACTAACCTTGAATTTACAAAATTGAATCCACCTAAATGTTGTAAATTTACAAGCTTCGTAGAGTGAAGTCACATGTTTATTGTGTCATGACACATGTCTATTATTGAGGTGCCTTTATATGGTGTGGAGAAAATCTAACCAAGTTGATCATATGGTCTTGTAGGTGTTCATGTGTTGGAAGCAAAGCTCATACCTTGATTTTGTAGGCCATATGGTCTTTATTTTGACATCCATCAAGGGGGGCTAACCTACCGATGTCATTATTTTAAAATTAAAAACAAAATGATTTTGATTGGGTATATGGTCATTGAGAATACAATGACATTTTTTTATAGTAAAGAGCATATCTATATATTAATAAAATAAAGTCATGGTATAAAGCTAATCATACAAAAAATGGGTAGAGAAGTCACACTCCATGATCATAGTCACACCAAGGGTGAAAATACCTCAAGAAATGTCTAAAAGGTGGTCAATAAATGACCACACACAAAAAAAAACATCACATCAACAATTCGAAAGCTAAGCACAAAGAGCAAGGAATAGAAAATAATAAAGAGGATAATTAAGAAACCATAATAAATATGGATGCCGAGGGAGGCGATGGAGACGATGGGTACTTAAGCTTATCAACCCATCCTCTCTAGAGCAGGATGATCCTTGTCCATAGGTAAGGGCTCCCAGCCATCAATTTTTGAGATTATAATTCATCATCTTGGTGTCTTTTAGGAGAGATTTCTATAGCTAGTCACAAAAATTTGTCTTGGGGGGAGGACCCAAACCCCTGTTTTCACCATCATGATTCAAGGGAGGAAGGCCCTAGCCCCTAATATCACCTCCAAATCTCGAAGAGCCACTTGGACCACCACATCATGGGGAAGACCATCGAGGTGGTGACCAATGAGGATAATGACTCCTATGTCTAGTTCTAGAACACTATTGATGTGGACCACGCCCTCATCCTTGGGGAGGCGTAGGATAACATGGTGGATTAAGAGGTTCACGGATAACCACATAGGGGCATTTATCTAGTGGTTGAGTAAACACTAGAGATGGTTAAGTTCCAGGCAAAATTTATTAGTATGGCTTTTAATCTGAAGAGTAGCATTAAGTAGAATAGTAATTTTGTTAGTAACAAAAAAATTATGTTTTAGATCTTCATGATTAAAGAAAGCATAATTTATAGATTTCCATATTTGAAATAAAATATCAACTCAAAAGATTTGCTAAAATCTGTTGTATTTTGCAGGAAGCAAATTTAATTCCCCTAAGAGAGCCATTTTCCATGTAAAGAATTTAGGTCAGAAAGGCTGAAAGAGGGAGTGAATCCAATGCCATGTAGATTATACATGAGATAAAAACCAAAAAAGGGTGTTTAAAAGTCTCATGTTGGTGACAAGCCAGGCAAATAAGGTTTGAGACCCTTAGATGTTTGAGCTAGTCACCCCAGGCAAACCTTGATAAAGGAGACACCATAAAAATGAGTTTTTTTGGGCTCAATGATAATGACCACATAGTGTTAAAACACTTGGCCCAAACCCCATGACTAGAATAGAGATTTCATCTGAGGTTGAACATTTCATCTAGAATGTGTTGAGGGGCTAGCAAATTATAACCTAGCTAAGGAGAATATTGAATGAAGGGGGTGGCCATAGGCCAATTCCAATACTTCCATTGAGGATCAAGGGAGGTGAATTATATTTTATGTAAATATTCTTTAGGTATAGAACCTTGAATTTATGCTATAACCTCTACATTTGAGTTATTTAAATGAAATTTATTCTAAATTTATTGCCAAGTAAGCCAAGACTGATTCACCTTGTAAAAAATGTCACCTACAGTCTTCACGCCTTTCTTGAATAGTCTTAATCCTTTAACCAAAGGGACTAAGACAGAAAATTTAAGCAAAGTGACCACTAGAGATATTAGGTATTAATGGAGAGGCCATTCCTGAAACCCTCACATATCTAAGTAAGATGAGGCTTAAGATTCTCCCATGTTTTCCATAGGCTTTGCACAACAAAAGTACCTTTGATTTTAATTGGCACTGGAGTAACAAGAAAGGAGTGGAGTCTCAGGCCTTGTCAAGCCTTTCTACCACATGGAAGTCCCTAAGAAATATAGTGGTGAAGAAAAATATTCAAGGCTTCATCACCAACAAGACCTCTAACAATCCATTTAACATTGAGAGCAAGGCCCTAAATTTTAATGTCCAAAAGACCCAAACCACTAGCTTCCTTGGGTTGACAACATATGTTTTAGGCAACTATATGAAAGCCCTTTTGACCTTCAAAATTAGCCCATAAAAAATATCTTAGGGGTTTTTATAATTTACTGTAAGTAGTGTTGTGGGGGACCAACAGGAAGAGTAGTAAACATGAGAAGCTACCAAAACTTTGGAACAAATCTAAAATTTGCTAGCGAGAGATAAAGGCTTTGTGATCCATAAAGTTTTTTTTTTCTCAACCCTTTACACCACATAAGATTATAACTTAGAGGGAAAATCCCAAAAAGTAAAAGGGATGCCAAGGAACTTAAATTGTACCCCTAAAAGAAACCACTACCATTGATATCCCTCCATCCAAGGAGGTTTGGGACCCAAATACTGGTGGTAACATTGAGTCTTTCTCCATTGGATAAATGAGCCTGAAGCCAAACAAAAAATATGGAGACATTCCATAGCATTCTTAACTGACTCTTCTTCCTATTAAAGAGTGAGAAAAGAATCATTTGTAAAGCGTCCATTCAACAACTATCTATCAAATTAAAGGAGGGAAATGCCTTTCACCAAACCCCTGTTAATGTAATTAGCTAATAGGTAGCTAAATCCTTTTATTGCTAATACATATAATGAAGGGGATAAAGGGCATCCTTATCAGATAGACTGATGAAGTTTAAACTGAGAATATTAAGTGTCATTGATTGTAATACATGCCATAACATCCTAAGTGTATTTACCATTCGAACAAACTCAAGGCCAAAAGCATTGCCAGAATAAAAGGGCCACTCAATACAGTCATAAGCTTTCCAAAAATCAATCTTGATAAATAGATATTTTTTATTGGAGACACGAGTCCATTCCATACCTTCCCAGATAGTAATGACATTATCTAGAATGAACCTATGTTGAATAAAGATAATTTTTTCACTTCTGACAATTAAATGAGTGATATGTTTGACCTTGAGGGTTAAAGCCTCAACAATAATCTTGTAGGATACATTAAATAGAGCAATAGGTCTCTAATTGGTGATAATTTTAGGATCACCAACCTTGGGAATAAACTTAATATTAATCTAATTTATAAGGGATCCCAAAGAGTTAGTTAAAACAACTTTAGAATATACCTTATGAAGATTAGGGCCAATAATATCCCAAAGAGTCTGGTAAAAATGACACAGGAAACTATCAATGCCTGGAGCTTTGTCAACTACCATCTACTTAATATCCTCATGGAGATCATTGAGAGATAAGGACCTATCACATGCAATCCTTTGGGAATTGGAAACTTTGCAAGGAACACCCTAAAGGCATTGGTGGAGAGTTGCTTCTCATTCTGGAGAGGAGGCCTAGGATGAAAAAATGCCATGGTAGTGATGAACAAAATCTTGTAGAATGTCAATAAGTTTGGTAAGCTGGTCATTTCCTTCCTTGACAACTTTAATTCTATCAACAACTCTCCTAGAACGGTGAAGGGAAAGAAGTCCTTAGAGACTTTGTCTCTTATTTTTAACCAATGCATACAAGTTCTCAACTGAGCTCCTTAGGCCTTATGAGCCTCCTCTACTTGAAGCTCGTGATGCTAATGAGATAATTGAGTTTGAAATTGAATATTAAAAGGAGACAACTCCATTGCCTATGAAACCCAAAGATATTCATAGTTTGTAGCATTACACAGATGTCGTCATAAAGAGGCCACTTATTTACCATAGATCCAAATAAAGGTGGAAGTGTGAGCAAGAGCATTCGACCACCACCAAATCTAAATAGTGTTCCCCTATGGCTAGGGAAGTAGATTTCAGATTCCAGATTCTGATAATATGCCTCACTATTCTTTCATGTTTAAGGTGAGCAGTATTGAGATAAAATTGAGTGGAGGCAGGCTTCACTTAAGGCATGGTCCACTCAATATTGAAATAAATAGGGTGATGATTTGATACAAAAGTATTATGGATGACCAACATTGGCCAATCATGCACTAGGGCAAAAAAGAAAAGATCTTATTCAACAAGCAAAGCTCAATCTAGCCACTAAAGCACCCTATCTTCTTGTCAAAAATTAGACCAAGTAAACCAGGGGGTATTCAAGTTTTTCCTCTGATGATGATTGGGATCAAAAAACCTAGAGTTTGTTGTGCATATAAAACTAGGCTTCTCATTCACTAGCATACTAATGCATGGGAAGGTGCCCTTTTTAATCCTCAATTGATTCCGCCATGTTGAAATCACTATAGAGGATCCAATGTGCGTCAAGAAGTGATTAGACTAGCCATCTCCATATAGAGGCCCATTCCACAACATCATTAGAGATGTACAAGTTAACTAGCACAATGATGTGATTATTAAATTCAAAAAGGGTCCAAACCACCTGATGGGTGGGGTCTGAACCCAAGGAAATTATGTTTTGAGAAATCTTTTGAGCCAATAAAGTGATGGCCTCACCATGCCCTGTAATGATCTTGATATTCAATAGATGCATAAATACCCTTAAGGTAGGGAAACACCATATAATACTCCTTTAGGAAGGAATAACTCCACAATGTCTCTTCGAGGGGACAACCTCCAATAGCCTCTTACAATAGAAGACTCAATGCTTACTTGATATCTTTACCATGATAATTATCTCCTATATATATACATCTATCTAACCCATGGATGGGTAACCTCCTAATCTAATGTAGGCCGACCATTACCCAATGTAATGCTTCCACAAGTTACTCTATTATCCTAAAATATTGTACCCATATAACTAACTAAAGGGATGTGTGCCACATGTCGGCATCTCCATCAGCCCATATATCATATCCCTAGGTACATAACATTACTGCCCTCCTTGACATGTTTCGTCATCGAAACATAAGAAGAAACCAAATAATGAGTGTGCTTCAAATCATTGCACACTTGTCTCCAATCTCGATCATCTAACCATCCATATGTGATCTTGGCAGGTGATATCTCTCCAAGCTTGTGTCCAAAATCCATTGTGCTCCTCTGATTTCGTACATGATCATAATTATACTGCTTTGGTGTCTCAGCATAATTACTCCTCTATTTATTCCATGTACCATATTCCGCTGCACTTCTCTGATTCCAACCATGACCATAGTAGGTATTCTTCCATGCATAGTCATAATGATTTCCCCATTCATTCCATGTGCCATAGTATTTTTTCTTTGGATTCTATGCATATCCATAATGATTGGAAATTTTATTTCCTATACAGACAAAATGATTGTTATTATGACACTTTTTCACCTGGTTCCATGATTTTTTCCTCTCATGATGATGTGGGTGTCTATATACCTCAACTTTTTCCAATACCTTGACCTTATCCACCTTTAATTCTACCTCTTCTACCTTTTCTTTCTTTGTCTCTTGAGTAGATGAAGTGTTCATTTGTAGTGTGTCTTTATCTATATCATCTAAATCTTTATCATGATCTGCATCACCTATTTTAATCTCATCCTCATGATCTACCTAGATTGTTATTGGTGCCTTTTTCACTATGATATCTTATAAAGTGATCTTCTTTTTCTTATACCAAAACTTCATGAACTTTTTCTGAACATTAATATTAATTGTTCCCAAAGTCTCTAACCATGGATATCCAAGAAGTATATCCACATCATCCATATCCAAAGCATAAAAATCTGAATGCAAAACATATTTTTCTATAATGAGCTTCATATCTTCAAACATTGAAATTTTCTTACCATCTACTTGAACCTCTTTGATATTCTTTTCTTGAACATGTAGATGCTTGGCCACATTCATGTTAATGAAGTTATACTTACTGGTAGGGTTTATGGACACAACCACCTTCTTCTTTTGAATGCATCCATGAAATTGAAAAATTGACTCAGATTTCTTTGGAGCCGAATTATTTGAACCCTTCTTCTTCTTCTTCTTCTTCTTCTTCTTCTTCTTCTTCTTCTTCTTCTTCTTCTTCTTCTTCTATTTCTTCTTCTTCTTTTTCTACTTCTTCTTCTATTGCTTCATCTTTTTCTACTTCTTGTTTTATAGCCCAACAATCTAGGAAGGTTTTCTCCATTGCTTCCCATGAAGAAAACTGTTGCGCAAAGCTCAATTCATTAGTCCACCAATGTTTTGCAGACCCAGACAAAGAAAAACATAATTCTATTTTCCATAAAAAAATTAGTATTTTTATCCTTAAAATTGAACCACCATTCTCTAGCATCAACATCATCTTCCCCTGAAAATTTTTGCAACTCCATGATCCACAACAAAAATTAAGGTTCATGAAACCCTAAAATGTCAAAACTGATCCATAAAATCACAACAAATCACTCCAAACAACTCAAAAAATTCTAAATTTTTGATTGTACTTATCTTATATCTGCTTACATCTCCAGTAAAAATTTCGAATAAAAATTCCTTATATTTAGGAAGATATATCGAAATTATTATAAACCCTAAAATAGCAATAACTCCCTCAAAACAAATCAAAAAATCTCTATTTTTTTACTGTAACTTATTTAAAATATTCTCCATATCCAGTAAAAATTTAAAAAAAAAAATCGCAACCAATCAAAAGTTATTGATGATTAAAAAAAACTAGGGTTTCATTCCACAAATTGCCCAAATCGAAGCTCTGATACCACTTGTAATGATCTTGATATTCAATAGATGCAGAAATACACTTAAGGTAGGGAAACACCATATAATACTCCTTTAGTAAGGAATAATTCCATAATGTCTCTTTGAGGGGACAACCTCCAATAGCCTCTTACAATAGAATACTCAATGCTTACTTGATATCTTTACCATGATAATCATCTCCTATATATATATATATATATATATATATATATATATATATATATATATATATATATCTAACCCATGGATGGGTAACCTCCTAATCCAATGTAGGTTGACCATTACCTAATGTAATACTTCCACAAGTTACTCTATTATCTTAATATATTGTACCCATATAACTAACTAAGGGGATGTGTGCCACATGTCGGCGTCTCCATCAGCCCATATATCATATCCCTAGGTACATAACATGCCTAACTTCATGCCTAATAACCTAACATATGGCCCCATGCCAAATTATTCATTTTGTATTTTATAGTAAAAAGCTACAAATCTTAATCTCTTATAAGCAAAGAATTTTCATATTACTAACAAGCTGCCAACTGTTCTTGATCACATATTTACTTGGAGGATCAATAAAGCCCCAAACATTACAAGAGTAAACAATCATTGGGAACCATCGAGGTGCATGTCATTCTCCCCTATGATATATTCAAGCATAGTAAATTGATTAAACATATGTTTGTTGGGCATGTAATCAAACATTTTAAATGGTTGTCTCTTATTAGCCATATATTCCTCCTCAAGAGATGGAGAGGGACTTTGAGAGCATTGGAACACCGATTTATGGTCCAAGGTGACCAAACTCCATTCTTCCTCTAAAATATTCACTCTAGGAGAGGGTTGTGATGGTGGCGCTGAGGGTGGTGCCTCAACCAGAGAAGCCACTACTTGTGGAATATGCACAAGCAGAGGTGAAACTTTATTAGGCAAAATAGTTCTGGTAGTAGAAGTCAAGGCATGATTATTCCCAATAGGTCTGTATGAAGAAGCTTGTGGCTTGCCACCACCTTTTGAAGAGTTATTATTTTTTTACTGGTAATTTTGGTCCAACTATCATTGTTACCATTTTGAGGTTTGGCCTCAGGTATACCCTTTTCCTAAGAATCAGAAGGCACAAGCACCATCAAAGGACATTCCTAGATCATGTGGTCTGAGGAATAACATTGAAAGTAAGTATTCAGGAGATTGATATATAAAACACACTGAGAAAATCTATTAGTGCCAATTTGTATATCAATGGAGTCTTTTAAGTCTCAGGATAAATCCACTTCAACACAAACCCTTTTTTGGGGACAAGCCATAAAGAACTTGGTCTACTCATGGAAAATGAAGTGCCATATAGATTTTATGAGTTGGTCAATAAAACCCCATAAGGTGAGAGGAAAACTAGGAAATTTAACCCAAATAGGGATTTTTAGCTTTGTTTATTCTGAAACTTGAAAATCGTGAGTCCAATAAGAAAATCAACCAGAGTGTTGTGATTAAAATAAGGCCCATTGTTAACAATGGCAATATTTTGGGTTGGAGAAACAAAACAAAAAAAATCCATTGGTAAGCTTATAGATTCCTTCCAGTTTCACTCATAGCCTTGCCAGTGATTGTGAACCCATTAGTTTAGAAGGCTCTCAGGGGGGATTCGACCCACAAAAGAAGCAATCAAAGTAAAATTTTCAAAAAAAGGTAGGTTTTGTCAAATTTAGGCATATCCAAAATAAAATCAGGTAATGGAGAATTGGATTCAATAGTATTACCTTGTGGAATACTTTCGGGATGAATTTCCTCACCTACTTTGGGGCCATTGCTACTTTTGCTCACTCCAGCTTTCTATACATCCATAAATACATAGAGAGAGGTGGTAGTCATTTCAAATAGGGCAACCCTACCATGTAGAGGGTGAATCATCGATCAAAATCAGTAATAAATGCAAACTAAATCAAAGTCCTGCCTAGATCTATGATGATTGACAGTATGATAGAGCCGCTTAAAACCTCATCAATGTAGAGCTTCAAAACCTAATTCCATCAAAATATGATAACATTTTAAATAAATGTAAGTAATTTTTTAATTAAATAATTGGTATTATTTTATTAATTTATCGATGTAAAAATAACATGCATATATCATAGGTAACATGTATAATATAAAAAATAATTATTATTAAGTTGGTTATTAAATGTTCAACAATATTCTTCTATTTATATCATATCACTATTAATTAATATTAATTATAATTTTAATGGTCAATGTATCATTTTATCAATATCATATGACTATAAAAATATTTTTGAGGGTCATGTTTTTAATAATATAGTCTCAACCACACATATATTAGATTTTTAGGAGTTTTAGGGTATCAAGAATCAATGTTACCAGTGTTTAGATTTCATGTTTTTTGGGTTTTAGGTTTTTGAAGTTTTTCTTATTTTTGAGATTTCTAGATTAAGGGCTTTCAGGTTTCAAGGGTCAAGTTTTAATTTTTTATGTTTTATGTTCGGGTATTAGGGACATTTTATATAAGTCTAACTTTTATGTTTTTTGGTTTTAAAGGTTTGATATTTTCAAAGTCACAGTTGTTGGGTTTCAAGTTTTAGGATTTTTAGGTATAGGGCTTTTTATTTTAGGGTTTTTTATTTTTCATATTTGAAGTTTTAGGGTTTTAGGGTTTGTCGATTTCAAGTTTTTTTTTCACAATTTGGGTTTGAGATTTCAAGTCTCGTGTATTTATATCAATATATTATTTATGGTGAGTTTAAGTTTTGGGTTCTAGGTTTTAGTTCTTAAGTTTATGGTATTAGAGCTCCATTTTAAGGTTTCGGGTTTCGAGTTATGATTTTTACATTTTAAATTCATGATTGTTGGGTTTTTCATTTTTTTAACTTAGGTTTTCAAGTTTAGGGCTTTCAAGTCTTGGGGTTTTCAATTTTCAAACTTTGGTTTTTAAGTTTTGGGTTTTAGGAGCACTTTATATCAATTTATTTTTCTTATTTTCAAGGTTTTTATGCTAAAGATTTTTAGGTTCATGATTTTTACCCTTGACCAATGGCAAAGAGAAATTAGAGACTTATCTAACCAATAAGTATTTGGATCATGGGATTTTTGAGTTTTAGGCTTCAAGTTTTGGAGTTTTCATAATTTTTAGGACCATGTCTTTTTAGTTTCGGCCTTTTTGGGTTTTTCATATTTTTAGGGTTCCCAAATTTGAGGATTTTAAATTTCAATGATCACGATTTTCAGGGTTTGTTTTAAGTTTTAGATTTTTGGAGTATTTTATGTTAGTATCATTTTTTTATTTTAGAAATTTTTTTATTTTAGATTTTCAAGTTTGAGTTTTTCAAGTTTTGAGTTTCGATTTTTTAGTTTTTAGGTCTTGGGTTTGACAAGATTTAAGTTTCAAGTTTTAGGGTTTTTTGTTTCAAATATTTCATATTTTAGGTATTGGGTTCTACGTTTTATTTCTCTTTTTTCTGGTTTAGGTTTCCATTTCTAGGTTTTGGGGTTTTCAAGTTTGAGTTTTTGGGGTTTAGTGGTTTTAAGTCTCTAGAAACAGTGTTTGGGTTTCTAGATCTTAGGTTTGATGGTTTTTAAGTTTTAGGTTTTGATTTTTTGTGTTTTTAGGTTTTAAATTTCATGATTTTCAAGTTTTAGATTTCATGGTTTTTAGGTTTGTTGTAATTTTAGGGTTTTCACATTTAGAGCTTTCAAGTTTTGGGTTTCAAGGTTTGGGATTTTTGAGTTTAAGGTTTTAGGATTTGTGATTTTTATAGTTTTTAGGTTTAGGTATCTCAAGTTTTAAATTTTTTGAGTTTTTTCGTGTTTGGAGGTTTCTAACTTTGAACATTTAAGGTTTAAGGTTTTAATTTTAAGTTTCAAATTTTATGTTTTTAATTTCTGGATCATTTTATATCAATCTACATTTCATATTTTTGAGGTTTTATATTTTGAAAAATTTAAGGGTTTTAAGTTTTCAAGTATTAAATTTAAATATTTTTTAATTAAGTGTATCCTTACACTTTAACATGATATTACTAGTTTAAATCTTTTTGAATTAAGTGTATCCTTACACTTTGACATGATATTGTTAGTTTAAAAGCTTCTATTAAAAAAAACATGAAAATACATGAGAATGTAAAATGTCAGATTATTATGGGTGTGGGGTTTTATTTGATTATTTATTTATTTATTTATCATTTTTATCCATATTTTTTTATTTGATAGATTAATTGATGCTTTTAACTAGAACAAAAATCAGATATGGGTTATGATAAGGGTCCAATCCCTAGGATACCATAAACAACCAAAAGTATCCATCAACAATAACAAAATACACAAAAAAATTCCTCCCACCATGGAATAACTATATAAAAGAACCAAGTGAAAGAAAGTACATTAGATAGTCATCAAAGAAATTGAAGAGGAAACCAAACCATGTTAAATAAAACAATTCAATTTTCTTCTCCATGTTGGTAATGTGTATTTTCTTTGTTCCTTTACAATTAAAGAAAATATATTATTGTTTCTTTCCTAGAATTCAACTTTAAATTCTATTCCACATAAAAGAAATATCTGTAAATGGGAACTTGTCCATTTTGTTAAGGTTTTAGTTTTATCAAAATGATGGGTTGTGTAATTTAAAGTTGTGATTATGCAACAACATAAAGCATTGAATCATCCCATATTTACACTGGAGGTGTTTTCATTGTCAAGCTCATACCATAAATTCATCTCGTAATTTAGATGTTGATTAGATTCATCTCATAATTAATGGTAGATGTTGATGAGGCATTTGTGATTAGACTTTCAAACCTATACTTGGTCATGCAAGATAGGTTGATTATCAATAAGAATAAATAGAGAGTGGGAATCATGTGCAAAAAATTGAGTTGCGTAAGCATCAAGATGGTGCCCTATACCGATGCTAGTATCCACTGGTATCACAACAAGAAGTTTATTTATTTTCTATTGAAGATGGCCTCGATAAGCATATGAATCAAGTGTTTGATGACAATGAGTTCAACTGGTGGCCAATGCCTATCGAGGTTCATATTATTCTAATAATGGGCTTGACTTTAGGGATTCTTTTTTTATCTATTTATTTTTTTATAAGAAGCTCATTTACTTAATAGACTTTAGTTTGTATAATTATTTCACACCAGGATTTTCTATTTTATTTGTTTTCTATAATGCCAGATGTAGAGGCTCTCTCTATACATTTTTTATTAAGAAAATAAATTGAGAAATAAGTATTGAGGTGGTTTTTGTGAAGAGGCATAGAGCTTTGCAAATGGGGAGATGAAAAGTCATTCTCCATTGAAGAAGCTTCCATTTCTCTTTGCTTCCTTGGTCTCCTTGACCCATTAGTTATGTAGCTTCTTCCCTTGGCTTGACATGTGATGCAGGGGTGTTATTGGTTATTTGTGTTTAATTTCCCTTAGCTTGTGGTATTTGGTTGTTCTATTTTTATTTCATTTTTTTATTATTTTATTCTTTCTCATCTTGGTTTGGTTGCCCTCAAATTATGTGTCATAGGGATTTTGGAGATTATGGGGTGTATATACATTAATTAGAAGGTTGTTTATGGGGAAGACCGGTGATGCCTCTATGCATGTAGAGATATCGAATGATGGCAATGTTAATGCATCACACAAAGTGTCGAGAGATTTTGAAAACTATCTTGGGTAGAGTATTGATGTAAATTTGGTTGGCGTGGGAGAAGGGAAACAAGAAATAAGAAAGGAGTTTTTCTCATAAATTCTTCATTAGGAGGAGGAACATTCAGAGGGTGTAAAATTTATCCTTAGTGACTGTGAAATGGGTAAGGATGGAACCAACAAGCACATCTTAACCAAATATGGTAAACCCTTGGTCTAAGAAAACCTTGTCTTCATTTCCTAATAAATCTATGGATGGAGATTTGCAGTTGGAAGAGTCCAACTTAATGATTGTTGGGTTTTTTTTTGTATGTTTGA
The DNA here is from genome assembly GCA_037957365.1 of Torreya grandis. Lineage (NCBI taxonomy): Eukaryota > Viridiplantae > Streptophyta > Pinopsida > Cupressales > Taxaceae > Torreya > Torreya grandis. The sequence continues at coordinate 1,371,843 of JARHVA010002320.1, forward strand.
ATAGAAAATCCTTACCCTCGAGAAACTTATTTGATAATTGGCTTAACTATGCATGGGGGAAAAAATGGATATTTATATTTCTTTTGTAGAATGTTTCAAAAGGGAGTCTTCATGATTCTATTAAAAAATTCTAATATGCAAAGGCATGTTATTAGCAAGCCCCTCTAGAATGTGGGTCAGTCAGTTTTCAAGGTGGTGCCTTGGAACCCTAAGTTAGACTGCAAGGATATTGCCTTTAAATCTACTCCAAGATGGGTGGATATTGAAGATGTTCATATACAACTTTGGAAATTTCTACCTCAAACCCTTAAAACCTTAGGGGAAGTATTAAGGATTAAATACATGAGAAGGTCTCTAACACATATGCATGTTAGAGTCCTTATATCCTTGGAGTCGTTAAATGTCTTCCCATAAATCCTTATTTTTAATATCAGAGGAGAATTTTTCACTTGTTTCATCAAGGGTCTTGGAGGTCTTAATGCATGTTTTTTTTTGTAAAATATGGTCATCTTACAAAAAATATTTTCCCCTACTGGTTAAACCTGGAGTGTTGAGGGAAATGTGTAAAGTAAGCCTCTTCCCTTTAACAATGACGTTTTTTATAAGCTTGCCTCAGCCACCAAGGAAGATGTTATTATAAGAGATAATCCCTGCTTTAAATTGGACCTTAATAAAGGCTTAACACCCTCTGGCACATAATATAGAGATAATGAAATTAAAATGTCTATGAGTGATATCATCACATATTCCCCTCAAATTGACATTCCCTCTTTGGGAGTGGGGAAGGTTGCATAATGCTCTATTTCATCTGATGAGAGTAAAGATGCATCTCCCCACCTCTAGAGTAGGTGGATTTTATCCCTAGGTCCTTGTTGGCCCAAGATGATCAGGGAGTAACTCCAAGTGAAGTGTCTTCATCCTCTAAAGGTAGACTCTCAGATGAATATGTTATCCTAGCTAACCCTCTAGGTAAAGAGACCCCTAGCCCTAGCCCCTTATATCTAAAACCAGAAGGTATAGGTGAGGATATGGTCCTTATGGTTATTTCTCCAACCCCTAGTGTTATTATTAAATTTGGTGACCCAATGGAGAAAGATATTCCATTGAAACTAATGGATTATAACTCCCTTTCGGGTAGAAAGCCTAAGAGCAGTGTTAAAAGGTTAAAATTTAAATATAATTTTGACCCCTTCCTAGGTTCATCTTATGGAGAGATGGTAAATAGCCCAAGGGGTCTCAAGGAGGTGGTGAGGATACTAAGAAGAGAGCTAAAGAGAATAAGGTGCCTTAATGCTTCACAAGGTTTATAAGAACAAAGGAAACTCCAAGGCCTCTAGTCTGTAGAGGTAGACCCCCTCCTTCATCTTTTTATGATGATTGTCAACTAGAATGTGAGGGGCCCTGAATCCCCTGATTGTAAACATATTGTTAAACAATCTAGGAATTTAATGGATGATATTGACTTTCTACTTCTTCAAGAAATTAAGACAATTGTTTATAAGTTGGACTTTGTGCTCAATTTGATTCGGCTAAATACTTCCATGTTCTTTGTGTGTCATTCCAAAGGGAAAGGTGGAGCCTCAATTCTTGTTAATCTATTGTGGGGAGGGTGTGTGGATGAGCATGGATCATCCCCATGTCATAGAGAAGTATGTATTATCATCTAAAAAGATAATCAAACCCTTTGGATTTGTAAAGTTTATGTTCCAAATGATTATAGGGAAAGAGTTGATTTATGGAATTGGCTTGTATCTAACATGAAAGACATCCATGGATTATGGGGTGGGGGGGCGGTGTGGGGGGGTGGAGGGGTTGGGGGTAGGCGGTGGTGGTTACATGGTTGAGGAGAAAGAGGATAAGTAGGGTAGTGAACTACATGCATGGAAAGGTAATGAACTCTTTTTTTGGTCAGAGCTCAAGTGTATTCATAATATCTTTGATCCACTTAACTAAGGTAAAAGGAATAACAAAAGCATTTGATTTACATGGTGAAATAACTAGGTCAATCCTAAGAGGGTGTATTATAGGCTTGAAAATTTATACTTCAATAAGAACATGTTTAGAACTCAATAGGATGAATATAGTAACTTAGTGAAGGTATTCCCTTTCACCATCTTAGATCACCACCCATTGAGATTATTATCTTCTTGAATATTGCCCTAGGGGTTGGTGCTTCCGATTGGGAAGGCCTTTATAAATTCAATGTCTCCCTCTTGAATAACCTTGAATGTAAAGGGGGTATATGTTCTTCATGGAATATTAGTAAGTTTACAGTGGACTCCTCCTCCAATATTGAGAAGTGGAATAGAAGTTGGATTTGTGTAAAAAATTTACCCAAACCTATGGTCATCTTAATGCCAATATGAGTCAAAAAAATCCTTGTATCTCCTAGTAAAATTTGATCCTCTATAATAATCAATGTAGAATTATCCTAGTAACACTCTCCTTATAAATGAGCTTTTTGTGCTTAAGCATGATCTAAGACAACACTGAATGCATATAGCCAGAACTGCCCAAGTTCGATCTAGATTAAACTAGCTCAAGCTGGGGGATAAAGGCTCTAAAATATTTTTAAAATTATTGAAAGTGAAACAATTGTAGAAACAACATCCCTATAATTAACTATGATAATTTTGTGTCTAATGATCTGATTGAAATGAAAACAGTTTTTTTCTCCTTTTACTCCAATCTTTATTTGTCAGAGGCTCGAATCCTCAAATTGAGCTTAATAAGAATCTATGTACTAAATTTATTCTTAAGAAATATTCCAGTGAAAAATTTGCTTTCCTTGATACTGAAATTTCCCTAGATGGGATAAAAGCTACAATTGATTCTTTGAAAGATGACAAAGCCTCTAGAATTGATGGATTCCCTGCTAAGTTCTATAAATCTAACAAGGACTTGATTGCACTTGAATGCCTTAGAATTTATAGGGAAGCCATTGAGTTTGGCTCTCTGTGTCCTAAGATTGACATAGGATTTGTCAAACTCATCCCTAAGGATGGAGAGCAAACCTAGGGTAAGAATTGGAGGCCAATCACTCTTCTGAATACCTCGTATAAAATCGTGGCTAAACTTTTAGCTAGGAGAATTTTGTATCTACTACCTACTATTGCTTTAGAAACTCAGACTAGTTTTGTTGAAGGTAGATATATCCTAGATAACCTCATCTCTAGCTGGGAAGGCACACATTAGGCTTAGGACTCTAGTCAGGATATTGGGATCATATTACTTGACTTTGAAAAAGCATATGATAGAATTGAGTGGACATTTATTGATTTGATGTTGAAAGCCTTTGGCTTTCAAGATAGGTTTTGTTGAATGGTGAATGTCCTATTCAAGGATATTTTTAATGTTAAGCTTACTAAGTTTATTGAGCTTCAAAGGTCAATTAGACAAGGATGCACTCTTGCCCCCTCCTTATTTTTTATAACGGTTGAAGCCATGTACTATTTATTGAGAAGTTTGTTGGTCCCCCTGTCAGAGGCATTTCATTACATGATGATTTTGAATTGATTGATGCCCTTTTTACTGATGATACTGCTCTATTCACTAGGATTGAGAAGGAGAGCTTTCAACAAGTTACTAATAGGCATGATATTTATTGATCTACCTCTAGGTCTAGAGTGGCTTTACACATTTATTTTATGATTGGGTGGGAGGAGAATCTATCATATTGGTTGGGTGAGTTTGGGTGGGTCTGAATGGGCCCAAATTAGTTACTTAGATACTTAGATATTCCCTTTACTTTGTCACCCTCTTTCAAATAGATGTGGGAATGGTTATATGTCAAAATTAATAATAAAATTAGTAAGTGGCAGGGCCATCTTTTATCACTCCCAGGAAGATTTCAAGTTTGCCAAAAAGTGCTTTCCTCATATAGTAACTATTATGCCTCCTATTGGCTTTTCACTTCACATAATCATTAGAGACTTTCTCTGGTCTGATGGAGGGGGTAATAGAAAAAGGCATGTAGTGGCGTGTAAGATCTGTTGTGCTCCCAAATTTTTTTAAGGACTCAATTTGAAGGATATTAAGATTCAATGGATTAATCTTGTCCTCAAATGGATTGTTGGGGCTTGAAAGGAGATGAGCCTTGGAGGGTCTTGATAAGGAATACTATTTTGAGAAGTTTCCTTAAAGGTAAGCCGAAGTGGAAAGGATTGCATATTTTTCACTTGTTTGTCGGTTCATTATTTGTTCAAGTTGTGGGCTCACCTATTTTCACTCTATTTGGAAGGCTTGGGAAATGGTTAAACACTTGGTTATTGTTCCTTTGGTTTTCAATGGGTTGGGTTCAATGTGTCTGGGATATAGGTCTATATGGTGGAACCCTAACTGTTAATACATGGCCTGTTACATTAACTAGGGGTGCTTTGCCTTTCTTTGGTTCTCCAAGGGTTTGAAGAACCTCATGGACATTTTCTCTCTTAATGGTTAGGATTCTTGGGCTGGAATTAAAGCTAGATTTCAACTTCCTTCATCGCAGCAAAGGAATTACACCCTGATATCTCAGGCTCTTCAGTAGGCCAAAGGTGTGACTATATTTGATGAGGAGAGTGATTTTTGGGATAACATTAAATGGATTAATGACCCACCTCTTAATGAATTTGCCACTAAGATGCTATTTAATAAATTTACTTTCTCCAAAAGCCATTACCTCAGTCCTAATTTTTGTGGCACGTTTGAGATCCCTTGTATAGTTGGATGTTTAGATTTCAAGTGATATGGGCCTCTTGTCTTGAACCCAAAAAGTCATGTTTAAGGAGGTTGCTTTTGTATGACAAACTTATTATTGGGCTTGTAATTTCAAACTCTAGATTTGGCCATCCCCACTATATGCTTTGTGGTGAGTTAGAAACTATTGAACATCTTTTTTTCAATTGTCCCTATGTTGCCAAAATTTGGAACAATTGGCTAAAAAGATGGAGTCATCTATTTGGTTATGATATTTTGTGGGTCAACATTGATTTTGGTTATGTTTGTTCTAGAAAGAAAGTCCATAATTATTTTCATAATTTATGGTTAGTGTTTTCTACTAAAATCCTTTGGTAAATTTGGAAGCAAATAAATGTAGATGTTTTCCAATGTAAAACCAGGGTGCTTACTAACTTCAATGTTGAAGTTACTGCTATAATTATTTCTTTGCAGATTTACTTGTAACTTAAGATTCCACAAGCTTAGTTGGAAAAGTTTATGAGGATAGGCATGTTTAATTTCTCTTATAACTACTTGTTAAACACTAGAGGATACCCTAAAATGACTCATCCTCCTAATTGGAGAATCAATCATGATCCTACTACTAAAGTATAGGTTTTCAAATATGAGTGGGTTACCATGAAGTCTGCCTATTTTGACTAGGTTAAGGATCCTGTAGCTAGATGGGTCAGGTCGTTAGACTCTAATAAAAATGAGACAAATGCTTGGTTGGCTACTAATAGAGAGGTAATTTATACCCTATGGGAATATAATGACGAAGAGGATCTTAGGTCTAGTGGGGTGGTGGCTGGTGGAGTGAATTCTACCTCTACTTTACCTCTTGATGGTGATGTTGCTACATTGGTGCCTATTGATTCTAGTAGTGAAAATACTAATCCTAATATTGGGAGTGAACCAAACCTAGATTATGTTAAGATAATTGATGATTTTGTTAGTGAGACTGCACTGAAGCTTGAAAAAGTGATTGAGAAAGGGAACCTAAAAGATATTGAGGAGCTGGTAAATTTTGTAAAAGATTCTAACATGAAGGAGTTGCTCAATAAAATTGAACACTTTCGCTTGCCCATGGATCTTACCCAACAGAGACTTGTTTGTATGGAAAGCCATTTAGGACTTGTTGATGGTTTTGAGGTTATGGAAATATAATGCGATGATGATCATAATTCTAGTTAGATGAATTTTGGTGGTCCTTGTTGAGGATAATTATTTTATGTTGCTATTATTTCTTTTCTACTGGTGCCACTGTACTGTGGCTTTTTATATTGTAATAATGTTTCTTATGACTGTATTAGTTTACATATTTTTACTTATGGTCTTTTTGGCTGATTTTATTGGGTGTTCATCTTCAGAATTATAGGCTTATGTAAATGTTCTTACAGTATAAAAACAAGTAAAATAAATTACCTCACCTTTAGATTATATTATTGGTTACACACTGTTGAAGAAATTAAAGCAATAAGAAGAATTTTTGAGCTCATGGTATTAGCTAGATTTTTGCTATGTTCGAGAGCCATGATTTTAATTTATTCCTTGGGTGCCTAGGAGAGCCAGAGTTAGTAGGAAGGTTGTTTGCCATTGGATTTTCAAACATAACAAGCTACTCAATTATATCTAGATTTGATATGTAGATGGAACCCATATGTGTCCAGGGTTATGTAGCCAAATGATGGAGCCTTATGGGTATCACACTTAAAAGAAAAAGACTCATTCTCCTCTAGACCTATGTGCCCATTGCCTCCCTTTGGCTTAACATGGAGTGAATCCTTCTCTGATGCTGACAAGACAAACATATTACAAAAATGGTCAAGGTTTATATAATGTGTGATCATTAGAAGCTTTAAGGGTTAGAGCATTGTTATTATAGAAGAGAAAAACTAAGGAACAAAAATTTGGCTACACAAAGATAAAAACATGGTGTGTTATGAGACAAATGAGTAAAGAAAATGTTGTCGTAAATAAAATTGCTTTCATAAGGCCACATTCTCAAGACTCGACGATTCAAAGAGCTCTTATAATCAGAGTTAAGGTCTTGTTGTTTGTAATTTTAATAGATGTTACTTAATAATACGTGTAAATCCTTAAATAATTATAAATACCCATTGTTGTATTTAAAAGGGAATGTATTGTTTGTTCATAAAATACGATATTTATCCTTATGGTGCTTGATTTAAGAGGTCCCAATATTTTTTATTGTTAAAAACTTATTAATATGTGTACTATTAATATTATTAAATGCATTAGTAGTAAATATATAATATTATATATTTAATATTTTATTAATATAATATGATAATATATAATATAATTATATCATGTGTACATAATAATTTAATTTAATTATATGTGTGTATGTATTTGTATATCAAAAGTGTAACTATGGCAAAAAGGAATATACTTTTCTATTTTGGTAAAGCGTTGTTTTGTAAAATGAAAAAGTATAAATTGATAGTAGTACCTCACTTAAAATCCATAACTGCTAATTCCATCTCATCTTTTGTGCACAAAACATTAAGCAACAATAATTTAATATTAATTTTAATAATCTTTCCAAAACATTTCTTTTTCCTAACAAGTGTTCCCTTAGATTTTATCTCCCTTATATTTTATATTTTATCCCAACAAAGATAAATAAGATGTTTACAAACATAGATTATGATTGTGCTTGCCTTTTCTTTTAAGATCTCAAATATAGCATTTGTATACTTTTTTCCAACAAAGATAAATAAGATGGTTACATAACATAGATTATGATTGTGCTTGCCTTTTCTTTTAAGATCTCAAATATAGCATTTACGTGTACTCTCAATGATTGATATAATCACTTTGAGTATCAAGTCTTATATTAATAATTTTTTTTGAACGTATTTTAAAAATTAAGGAAAATCTATTGTCGTTTTCCACTAAAATTTGACTTTATATTTTATCATGCACAAAAGAAATAATAAATGGGAGCTTGCCCATTTTGTAAGGTTTTAGTTATAGTGAAACGGTGGAGTGTGTAATTTAATGTCATGATTCTGCAACAATATCAAGCACCGAATCATCCCATATTTAGATACATCATGGAAACCCTCTCAAATTTTGTCATTGAGTGACATACCATTAAATCTAATGGCTCCTTCTATGTTGTTAAAAAAATCTATTGTCGTTTTCCACTAAAATTTGACTTTATATTTTATCATGCACATAATAAAGAAATAATAAATGGGAGCTTGCCCATTTTGTAAGGTTTTAGTTATAGTGAAACGGTGGATTGTGTAATTTAATGTCATGATTATGCAACAATATCAAGCACCGAATCATCCCATATTTAGATACATCATGGAAACCCTCTCAAAGTTTTGTCATTGAGTGACACTACCATTAAATCTAATGGCTACTTCTATGCTGTTAAAACATTTACCATTCTCCACTTCCGTATCATTATAATGTTTTCTTGTTGTTAGCAGTGCGAGCCTCCTCTTCAATGTTGATTACAACCAAAGAGTCCACCATGCGAATCTCATCTTTATCGTGCATAATTCCCAGACACTCACATATGGCCTTCAATTTCTTATGGTGAAAGATGCTATCTCTGCCATGGCCTTCAACAAAATACAAATTTGATCAAGATGAGTATCCATCATGTTGTTGAAATGCTCCACGTCCTCATGGACAACCAACGAGTTGTTGGCGTTGAAGAAGACCATCTAAATCCCAATCATTCAGACAACCTTGAGGGTATCTAGTTTGGCATTACACTGTCCAGTGTCCTCCATCGCCTTAATGACTTTATTTATTTAAATATTATTATTGTATTATTTAATTATTATAATATTTATATAATAATATAAATATAATTATAATTTATAATATAGATATTATTATTATTTACTTAATATAATATTATATAATAATCATAATATATTATATTATATGTATATTATATTTTTAGTATAATAATATGTATATATTTTATTATTATTATTATTATATATATTTAAAATTATACTATAACAATATATAGTATAAAATTTAATAGTATTATTATATTGAATGCATAATATAATTAATATACTTATCAAATATACATATTATAATATTGTTGATATATTACTACTATTTTTTTTCTTCTGATAATTAAAAAGTTTTATTTATGTCCAAAGAGGCTTAAGCCAAGAAACAGGAACATATTGACTTGATACAAATAAGCAAAAGCAAAACATCAAAGCTAAGAGCTAGGGAATCATATTACAAGTGCTCGTCTGTCTTATTTCTATAACTAGGGAATATTTTTTTATTTGATAAGGTAAACACTTTTGAACCCAAAGCTATGAACCAGACAAGTGAGGGTTTTGATAATTAGACCCACAAACAAAGCGAGGGTTTTGACAGATGGACCCACAACCAAGAGGGTTTGGAGGCTCCCCCAATCTTTACAAGGCACAACTAGAAGGTTTTAAGGATCCCACAACCATAACAAGCACAACAAGAGGGTTTGGAGGATCCCACGACCTTGGCAAAATAAACAACAAGAGGATTTTGTAGGATCCCACAACCATAACATGAGGGTTTTAAGGTTCTCACAACCTTATTACATTGTTATAAATCAATGAGACTCGAAAAGCTGATGCCCTTCAGCAGGACTTCCTTAAAACTTACACTGTAGAACAAGAGTCTGCCAGATGCAGAAGGTCTTTTACCACCTAGGACTCCCACACCACCTCCGTGCAATTGAGACACAATAAGTGGGTTTTTCCTCCCACTAATTCCATTAATGACTAAATTGTAACAAGGACTTATCCAATTCGTCCTCAATAGTCTAGCTGCATCTTGAGATAAAACAAGGTTTTTAATCCAAGCATGAGCAATATCCTTAAATTTTTTGGCAAACCCTATAACTCAAAAGAGACAAGAGTGGAATCCTTTATCATCCACTTTGATAAGGCAAGTTTTGATTTAGTTTTGTCTGTCTACCAAAGTCAAAACTAGGTGAGACTGAAAATAGTTCCCCACAGGTCTGGTCTTAAACAAGATTTTCACCCATCCTCCGTAGACCCTGTGTGTATTAAGTGACCATATATATTCACTCAATGAGACCATTGCCCATGAAAAGGGATCAACACTTTCAAATCGGACTCCATAAAGCTTTGTGAGGAATCCTCTATCTTCCTCATTAGCCTTTAAACCCAAAAATGGTCAAACATGGGATTCAATAGTTTTTTTTACAAAAACCTAGTCCCTGATACCACACCAACAAATTGTATTTACTATAATGTAAAGCTAAAACTGGTGGAAAACCTCTATTATTCTCACCTATTTAGGTAACATCAATATGGATAGCTTTGATACCCACTAGTTTCAATCCATTTAGATCTACAACAGTTTCAAGCCTTGCAACCTTCAAGACTTTATCAAAACAACCCCAAGTAGAACCACTCCACGACTGTGCTAGGGCTCTTGAAAAATCTAACCAAAATTTGTTAGCAACCAAAAACTCATTCCTAGAAATATAGTGAGTGATCTTCCATAGCCGTCTACCCTTAATATGATTGACATTATCATCTTCCATAGTGATCTTCCATAACCACCAAATGAAAAGAGAAGGATTTAAGCTTGGCATACTCTGTCACCTAATAGACCACCTCCACTCTATATAGGGTACTAATGCTCCAATCAGGGCCCTTCTCATCAGGCTAAGGCCAAGCCCTTCTTGGGAGTAAATGTGTGATCAAAAGGTGTGCCCAAGTCCCAATGTGCCCCCTAAGTTCTTTAAAATCCCAATGCTACTCCGTGTAAGACCAGACTCCTCACAGGTATAAGCACTTCTCCCAACAATTATGAATGGCCCATGTTGTAAGTCTCCACGCCTTACTAGGATAAGGACCTAGGCCAGTCGATATGGTCCAGGATCTTCATCGTCCTCATCATCTCCACCACCTTCCTCCTCGCCAGAGAGTTCCCGCCCACTCCCTGGTTTAAAATTTATTCCTTCACTCCACTGCATTGTTGTCACCAGAGAGTTCCCTATATTGAGGTGTTAAAAAAATTATAATATTAATACTACTATTACTCTGTGTATATTATTAATTATTATATTAATAATTAATAAACTAGTTTCTAAAGTTTCCATTTTAATCAATGAGTGGTATTATATTCTCGCTACCAATACACATCTCAGTGGGAAAGAATATTATAAATAAAATCGATCAAATACATAAATATCCTCTCGAGCCATGTTACATAGTTGTGAAGTACAATCCCTCAAAACAACTAAATTTTCATTATGTTGATGTACTTGCAGTTGCCCCAAAGGTGCAAATTACACTAGAAGGGATGGCGTAATTTTTTATTTTAGTAAAACAAGATATTATAAATGGAAATAATATTAATTGATAGTTGTACCTCACTTGAAACCCATAATGATTGACCCTCTCTGACATTTTATGCACAATGTCATATGCAATAATAATCTAATATTTTTGGTGGAGGTGGTGCAAAGTTTCATGATAGTCACATATGTCAATACAATTTATAACTTTCACCTAAGTGATCCAATACATTCATTGAAACCTCTGTAATATGACATTTCTCATGGAGGTGATGTTATAAAATGATGTTTGTTCCTTCTTACTGCATAATAATGCATTGTGTGAGGATGACACAATCTATTTCATGATAAGCTTGAGTAATGACAAAGTGGTGGGGAAGGGCAAGGCTAGACAAAATATAAAAGTGGAAAAATATCTCTATGTGAGTTGCGTAGTGATGGTGAGGGGCAATGATAGGGTATTTCAGGGGATAAACTTGGATAAGTTCGGGGAGATACACATGTAAAGTTTAGTGGCATGTCTCATCTGTTAATGCAATCTGTAGCTTCCACTAAAGCAACAAGTGTCAATTTAAATGAGATTAAAGGTACATAATATAAGGTACCCTATATTACACTAGAGGGCCCATATCGTATATTGAATTTGTATTTAACGTAGTTGTTTGGATTTACATTCCCTATACCCATAGAAAAGGGGTTTGTAGCTTGTAGGGTGGTGGCATCTTTGATTGGCCATTTTCTCTTATCAATGATAGATGAGGACATCATGAGAGTTTATTTGATTGTGACACATCTCCGCATTTGATGTGCAACTTGAATCAACATTACACTATTATTGATGTGGGAACAAGACATTAAGGTCTAAGAGTCTATCGTTTACCTTCCATTCATCCATGTTGCTAATATATTTAAACATGTAGCAATTACATCCAACTTAAAAACATATAGAAACACCATACTTAGACCCCTAGAAGAAAGTGCAAGGCCATACAAAACATGAAAGTAGTAGCATATTTCAAGGTGAGTTGTTCAGTGATGGTGAGGGGTAATGACAAGGTATTTTAGTTTGATATTGTATAGGGGCCCATATACAATATAATATAATATTATAATAATGCAATATAATATTAGCATCGATGGACACATTACCATTTGGAAGATAATAATATTTCTTTACGATGACATATGGATAGCACTTATCCCATATAATTTACACCTATACTTACGACTATGTTAAATTTTAAATCGGTAGGCCAATGTAACATCATTACAAAATGATACATGTCAGTTACATCAAACCAAGGTGGTGACATATTTGATTTGCCATTTTCTATTATCAAGGGTGGACGAGGACGTCATGAGAGTTGATTTGATTATAGAAGGGCTCCATGTCTCGTGTAAAACTTGAATCAATGATGCAATGTCATTGATGTCGAGATAAGACACCAAGGTCCCAGAGTCTATCTTATAGCTTATGTTCATCCATGATGCCAATATATTTATACCTAGATAAATTACATCATAATTAAGAACATACAAAAACACTATACTCACACCCCTGACTCGATGAACCCAAGAAAGATACACGTACAAATCTCAATAACATGCCACATCTATCAATGCAATCTGTAGCTTCCACCGAACTATTTCAATTACCTAATACAAGATTGAAACATGTGTCATTTCAATGAAAAAATGGGTCAAATATCCAACGGCTCATTTAAAAACATAGAGAATACACCATGTGTCAATTTAAACAAGTCTCAAACTAAATAGACAAAATTTATAACTATGTTAACTATATAAAACATAATTAGACGACTTTAAAGCTATTTAGACATAAAAAATGAAAAAAACATCTTCAATGAAAGACGCCTCTCATATAATATAATTAACTAATGAAAGATATTATATTTTAAAAGATATGGATACAAATATTTTAAAGCCTTTTCCATTCTCATTCTCAGTAACATTAACAACAACAATTGTATTTGTAATAATAATGCTTATTTCTCTTTATTTTGTGGATGGAAGAAAGGTAAAAGTGCACCCAGAACCACAACTACTACCAATTTTGGGTAGTTTTTGGACCAAGATTCAAATCCCTACCAGTTTCAACATGCTTTCTTCAAGCACTATGGTATTCTGATCAGCAGTCAAATCACATTCAAAACCCACAACTGTTGACCCCATCTCACATTTTGTTCACAAAGTGTTGAGTAACAATAATATGATATTTTTTATGGAGATGACTATGAAAAATGAGCTTGTGTGTTCCTTCATACGGTGTGGCAATGCATTATGCAGGGAGGAGACGTCATAGATCTAATGACTCCTTTAAAAATAAGGGTCATAGATCTAATGATTCCTTTAAAAACATATAGAATGCACGTACTGAGTGGAAGGGACTGCATGGTCATTTCATGACATATGCCAGATTACCAGGACACTTGTCTTTCCCAAACCTATGTGTCTATGATGAATATCAACTTACCGTCATTGCGTCTATTACATACCTCAGGTCTTTGATTGCCACTCTTTTTCTACTTCCAAATTGCAATGATAATGGGGTCATTTCATTAACAGATCAGGATTATTGATGGCCACCTATGCATCCCCTGTTTCCTGATATTCCTCTAGTTTAAAACTCTATATCAAAACATCAAATGAAAAAATAGAGGGATCATCACGTGGGCTTCCTTGGCATATGTTTTATGTGGGCCATCTCCACTCTATATCAAATTAGAATATGCTATCAGGTATAGAGAAAATCTAAGCCTGTTCGATGAGCTATAACTAAAATGAGTAGATTCTCAAAGTTCCCACTCAAAATTATTGCTTTTGTTTAGATTTTTGTTATAAGAATTGCTTGGATTCAATTAGAACTTGCCCTCAAGAACAAGACATTTGAATATTTTCCTTACAAAATGAACCAAGCTTGAGGATAATATATGTGACCATATTTGTTTCCTTACCTTCCATGGTTATAGCTTGCACAAAAAATGACTAAAGAAACATATCAACAATGCAACTTGATTATCAATTATTTATTATTATACATTATATATTGTCCAAATGAAATTGATCTTGATGAAAACATCAACAATTGCTCTCTTATGTTTATACACACAAGATTTTTTCCACTGATTTAAACCAACAAATGTAGCATGTTCCAACAACCGCTCTATCATTAGAAGTATCTTCCAAGGGTTCATACCATGGTAAGTTAAACACTAATCCAATAAATCCTCCTTGATTTTTCTGATAGTTACACGTGTAAGAATGATTGTACAACTAAAACACATAAGTACATATTACAAAGGATAAAATTAAACCTAATATTTCTTCATGTACGTGTCCACTATGACTATATGGGCAAGCAAAATGCAGTGTGCAACAACATATAGTTCATACATGGAATTACTAGCAAGGTATTTTCCATAAGGGACAAAACACCTTGTATGTTAACCCATCAGAGAAATTATTTACTTTGTCTACAACCCATATTCAAACACACCTTCCTTACACATGTATGTGGTTATTGCTTTGAAAAAATACTCTGGTCCCTAATGGGATATTTACAATCCAACACATCTTCTAATTCTTCCTATTGCATGAGGTAATCGCCACCAAATGCCTATCAAAATGGCATGAGCTCTAACCATACATAAAACACACTGAATGACTCTAAATAAAGCAACAATTGATATTAACAACATTGATTATCAAGAGTTGACCTTCATTGTCGTATCAAGAGTATGCTCACTGTACAACATGTATATCAACCCTTCATTTACATTTCACCGCTATAAAAGAAGGAAAAAAATATATATATGTTAAATTTAGAAGAGTAGATGAAGCAAGATTTAGTGTAATACCTCTTGCACATCATTTACAACAAATGTAGGGTTTGTCAATACACACACAAATGTATTACACAATTTTTTTCTTGCTCTTTACTATTCCTCAACTACTTCACACTCACAAACACTTACTTGAAAAATAAATATAAAGACAAATCCCCCCCGATATTCCTTGCACCATCAAAACAACTGCTAATTATAAAATACAAACATCATTTTTAATTAAACAACATTGCCACTATTAATAAGTGCTCCACTTTGCTAATTTTATTTATACCTTATAACATTTTAATTTAGTTTCGAGTAAAAATACATAAATTATTTAAAAAATATCTTGTATTATTATTGCATTAAATTTATTATGTAGTATGTCTATATTCAATTTTGATACAATGAAAAATACATTCAATGTTATTCCCAAATAAATGTGAAAAATTGAAAAGTTTATTATGATAACAACAAATTAAATGTAACTCTTAAAAAAAGAAAAAGAAACACTTCATGGAGAGTAGAGATAAAACTACTACCATATATAAGTACGCATTAAAGGGAGTAGAGTACACTATTCATATGGCTTACATCAAGGGACCCCACACATTCTCAAGCATTCCATTTTCCTACCCAAAGTATTAAAGAAAAAAACAAAGAAACAACTCATAAAAAAGTACATTAAAACTACTACCATATAAGTATGTCGTAAAGGGAGTACACTACTCATGAGCCACACATCAAAGGACCCCACACATTCTTAAGCATTCCATTTTCCATTTATTAAGCTCAAGGGTGGTATCTCATCCCACATTAATGTGTCCTTGTTAGATAAGTGGGATGTGTGATTATCTTACATTATTACGTCTTTGATATATAAGTAGGGTGTATGAGATTGTCCCCCATTAAAAATATTTGTAAAATAAAAAAAAATTAATACATTTTTAAAATTAAAAAAAAAAAAATGTTTATACATATTTAATATTATGTGTTAAGTATGAAGGTATCCGCATTAATAATAATTAGGAAGCAAGCTAATTTTTTTATTTAATACGATAAAAAAGGAGGGTTTTCACTGGACCACTCAACCCGATTATAAAGACGACCAAACAACTAGTGTACATAACAAAAACCAAATCAGAGCATCAAATAACAACATGGTTCAACGCACAACAAGAAAACAACCAAAACAACGACAAGAAACCAACGCAAACAAGCAAAATAATTTTTAATATATAAAAATTTAGTCCATTTAAAAATATATTTTTGATGCAAAATTATTTTTTTTAAAATATAATAATACTTGAAAAAAAAAAACAGAAACTTCAATTTTTTTATATAGTAAAAAGGTTATGATAAATAGACATCAAATTTAAAGTCACATACAACTCATCATCCCTGTACTCAATCCCTTGACTATTACTCCTCTCGTCATAATAAATAAATTTATATATATATAAATTTCCAGAAAAAATCTTATAAAACAAATTGACAACTCATTTTTATTGATTCCTATAAACAAAAAGAAGAAAAAAACAACAAATACCCTCCTCTTATAACCTAAAAATACTAACTTTATGTTTCTTTAGGTCAGTGCATTTAGTGTCCACTGTCGTTTAGGTGGCTCAGGGCACAGAGTTGACCTTTGATTTTTCCGCAAGGATCTGCGACATATTGCCCTTGGGTCGCTAGACTAAACTCTTGATTTCTCTCAATTAAAATTCGACCTTTAATTTTTCTGTAAAGTCTGCTACACATTATCCTCGGATTGCTAAACTAAACTCTAGATTTCTCTCAATTAAAATTTGACTCATAATTTACTCACATACCCCCATTCCATAAAATCTTCGTACCTTTCTTTAACCCAAAAAAAAAAAAAAAAAAAACCCTTAAAAAAATAACCCAACAAATATAGCAAAATAACACAACCCTATGCTTGATTCGCTTATAAACAAACACAAACCTACCCTGGTCAATCAGAGTCCACATACCTTTCTATACAAAGACCTCGTATAAACAAACAAATTTAAAAAAACCCACAATTACTCCGCCCCAATTTTAATTTTATGGAGAAAATCCTCAGGAAAAAAAAAAAAAAAATCAATGCCCACTTTATCCTCCACTCAGGAAACAGGTGATGGTATATAACCTGACTCAACAAAATCTGCCAAACTTTTTACTTGACGGTTTGGTTCATAGAATGCTCTCTAACAAGCATTTATTCTCTCTTTATTTTCCATTGATTAATTTTTTTGCAGGAGCTGTTAGAGCTAGTTAGCATCAGTTTTGCCTGTGATGATGCTGTTGACAGCGTTGCAGCATAAATTGATCTCAGAAGAACCAACTAACTATACATGCGAACCCTTGGATTAAATAGTGGTGAAGCTGAATCCTCCTCGGGTTACTGAGAGAAGTTGTGGTTTTTTTTTCGTTATGCAGAAGTAATGAAGACTGGTCTGCATTGATGCAATCTGATCCGGATTTGGAAGGGGGGTGTATATTATAATGTGGCATAGTGTTGGGTTTCTGTTCTTCCTTCTGTTTTTCTCCTGCTCTGAACATGGTATGTGGTTTTTTCTGGCTTCGTTAGTATGTTTTATGGTGTTCTCGGTGTCTTGTTTATAAATTTGATTCTTTTATCTTATCAGCGAGCTCGATGGTATTTTTGGTGTCTTGTTTATAAATTAGATTCTTTTATGTTATGAGCGAGCTGGATGGTATTTTTGGTGTCCTGTATGGGAATTAGATTCTGTTTCTGTATTTGGGAATCGGTTGTGATTTTTTTGAGGGAAAAAGTGAAGTTTGGAAATGCAAAATCAGTGAGGATTTTCAGCTCAGAATATGATAATTTAAGCTTCAAATGAGGAAAATGGTTCTCCATGTGCAAGAGTGGGGATTTTTATGATAAAATCCCATGACATCCAACTCGTTAGGATTCTACCAAATGCTTCTACCCTGTCTTCAAAATTTAGCATCTAAGTATAATTGACCTCATCCCAGATACCCAAATCATGAGCGTTTTGGAAACTGCTATATTGAGTAGGATATTGAGGTGTGAAAATGCAAAACCAGTGAGGTGTATCGGTTCAATACCTGAGATAGGAAGCTTGAAATGAGAAAAAATGGTTGCCCCTGTGCGAGAGCGAGGATTTGATTTTCAAATTCTGGATGCTCAAATCATTTGCGATTCTGCAGGCGTTTCCTGAAAAGTCAATGATTAAGAATACTTGACCTGATCCCTTATACCCAAAATTAGAAGCAATTTGGAAAATGCGCCATGATTAGGGTAATGAGAAAAATACTGGTGCCCAAGTGCAAGAACAAGGATTTTATGTTCACATCCCAGACACCCAAGTCACTAGCACTGTAAATCGATCCAACTCTGTCTTGAGAAGCAGTGATTTCAGGATATCCAAATTATAAGCGATTGGGAAAATGCTCCACCTTTTTATTGAAAACAAGGGTTGAGTAGAATATTGAATTGTGAAAATGGAAAACCTGTGAGGATTTTCAGCTCAAAACCTAGATAGGAAGCTTGGAATGAGAAAAAATGGTTCCCCACGAGCAAGAATGCAGATTATATGTTCAAATTCCAGATAGAATATCGAGTTATGTAAATGGAAAACCTGTGAGGATTTTCAGCTCAAAACCTAGATAGGAAGCTTGAAATGAGAAAAAAATGGCTCCCCATGAGCAAGAATGAAGATTTGATGTTCAAATTCCAGACATCCAAATCCTTAGCTTTATGTAAAGTGCTCCAACTTGGTCTTCAGAATCAATAATTAGAATATAATTTGCCCAATCTTAAATACTCAAATCATAAGCCTTTTGGAAAATGCCCCATATTTGTACTGAAATTGAGGACTGAGAGAATATTGAGGTGTGAAAATGCAAAACTAGTGAGGATTTTCAAATCAAAACATGCGAAGTTTTATTTGAGGAAAAATGGCGGTCTGTGTGCAAGCACGATGATTTTATGTTCAAATCCCAGATACCAAAATCATAAGCATTGTGAAAAATTATAAGCATGCTTCAAATCTGTTTCAAAATTCAATGATTGGAGTATAATTGACCTAATTCCAGATACTTAAATCATAAACGTTGTGGAATATTCTCCAGCTTTGTCTTGAAAATGAGGGTTGCGTAAAGTATCAAGGAGTGAAAAAGCAGCACCTGTGAGGATTTTCAGCAAGATAGGAAGCTTGAATAAGAAAACAATGGCTGTCCATTTAAAAGAACGAGGATTTTATGTTCCAATTCTAGACATCCGAATGATTAGCATCTGTAATATGCTCGAACTTGGTCTTCAAAATAAATGATTCAAGTGTAATTGACCTATTCACAAATTACCAAATCACAAGCCTTTTGGAAAATGCTCCATATTTGTATTGAAATTGAGGGTTGAGTAGATTATTGATGTGTGAAAACTACAAAATCAGTGGGGGTTTTCAGTTCAAAACCTGAGATAGGAAGCTCGAAATGAGAAAATACCAATGCCTATGTGCAAGAACGGGGATTTTATATTCAAATCCCTCATATGCAATTTTTTAGAAATATGCAAAATGGTCCAACATTGCCTTAAAAATCAATGGTTTGGGTACAATTGACCTACTCACAGATACCTAAATCATAAGCATCTTGGAAAATAGGATGTAAGTTGAAATCCTTGATACCCAAATCATTAGCATTCTGTAAAATGCTCTAACGTTGTCTTGAAAATTAATGATTTAAGTATAACTGACCTGCTTCCAGATACTTAAAGAGTCAAGTCACAAGCTTTTTGGAAAATATGATTTTATGTTCAAATCCTGGATTCTCAAATCATTAACAAACTACAAAATCCTCAACTTTTTCTTGAAGTTTAATGGTTTGAGCATAATTGACATAATCCTTGTTACCCAAATCACAAAAATGACCCAATTTTTTCTTTGAAATTGAGGTTAGAGTGCAGTTGAACCATAAGTGTGTCAGTGAGGTATGAACCTTTATCAAATGGAATTTCAGCTTCAAATTTGAGAGAGGTTTGAAACAAGAAAAAATCAATGCCTGTGTGCAAGAAGTTAGAATCAGGATTTTGTGTTCAAAAGACTGATACCCAACCATTGTCATTCTGGAAAATGCTCTAACTTTATCTTGGAAATCAATGATGAGTGGAATTGACTTAATCTCAGATAAGCAAATCATAAGTATTTGGGTCAATGCTCCATCTTTGCCTTGGAAATTGAGAGCTGTGTGTCAATGAGGTTTGACTTTGAACATCTACCAAATGGATTGCATCTGGATGGTGAAATGCCAGAATTTTTCCACAGTGAATGTTGCAAGCTGTATCTAGTTATGATGTCCTATGTTGGATTTTGGCTTCGGTTATGCTCACTGCCTGGATTGGATTTTGTCAACCCACCTCTGCCAGCCATGGTTTTGCTTACAGTTCAAAACTTGGCACTATTGTGCTACAATCAATACAATGAAACATGTAATTGTGTTGTATTTTTAACAGTTGGGACCTACATTATTGCTTTAAACTAGTTAGAGTTAATAATTGGTGGAATTCTCCTTACACAGATGATGGTCTTGGAATTAAAGTCCTACCAAGAAAGGTATATTTGCAACCTGCATTACCTCTGTATAGTCACGACTCACAACAAAGAATCTTTACTTAAAACTAGAAACATGACTGGAAACACATCTTTAAAATTTTTAGCCTGTCCTATCTGTCATACACCGATCTTGCTTGCAATGCTATAGCAGACATGTTGTGATTGTTGTTGCTATATGAGTGGAGAAGAGCCTTCCAAATTAGTTGTAAAGAGCCTTTTTTGCAACCACTACTCACTTGGTACACATCATCTTTGGCTGGTTTGCTCTAATGTCTAGAATCTAACTAGTTACTTCCTGTTGGAAAGGTCTACATGAACCTTGAGATTGATTTAAAAACTAGTACAGATATCTTAAACACATCTATCTGAAATTTGCCGAGAGATATTGATTTCAAGGCCCTTATCTTGGATTTTTCACATACCATAATTATTAATAACTTCATTACCTTTTTCTCAAATTTTCTACTGACTGGTGATAAATTGTGTCAATCTAACTACTGCAATGTGTCAAGCTCAAAAAAATCTTTCTGGAAAAAGGGGCCTGCCAAACTCCACCATATGGCCAAGATATTACGATTTTTTGGTTGACTTCTTTAAGAAAAAAGGAATGGACGTCAAATTTAAGTTTGGAATTAAAAGTGAACACACTCACAGACATTACAGGCCACCACAACCTCCTTCCCCAGTGCCATTGTAGAACACCTCTTGGCGTAATTATTCTGTCTATTATAAACAAAGGCACAATTAGCCTTTGCACTAGAGGACTTCTAGTCTGAACAGACACATCAAAGTTCCACCATATAAAATGTGCAATGCAGGGAACAGATTTAAGGGTGGAAATAATATACCTTGGTCCTGGTAGTGAGTTGTTTTGGTACGCAAAATAATAAATGCATGGATTATAGGGTAATTTTTAGTATAAATTCAATTTTTTTTTGGCTAAAACAACATCAGACATGCATTATGTAAACTGGAAATATTAGAGATTATCCAGTAATAAGCAGTTTATATTTTGTTTTCCTGGAGCAATATCGTGAGGAAGAGCTGGTGTAAAATGAAAGATAATACAATAGGTCCCAATGCATTCTCTTAAATTTGGGCTTGCAATCTATTCCATCTAGCTTTAAAGCTTGAAACCTCAGGCCAGAAAATCTTCTAATACCTTAAATTTGCTGTTGAGGACAGGTCTAATTATTCCTCCACTTTGAATTTGTTGTTAAAAATTCTCAGTTAAAACATAACATTGCCCCAAACCTGAGGTGAATTCCATTGAGAATATTTCTATCTAACATCTAGTACATCTATTATTAATGATGACAAAGCCATTAAAACTGTCTTATTTTTCTTGTATTGCCCTTTGGTTTCCATTGAAATTAGTGATAAATGTTCTGGTTTCAAGGGGATGTATAAAAACTTTGTGCTTGCATGTTTGTGTGTTGTCTAACAACACGTGCTCAACCCTTGTAGTACTGAAGTGGTTTGTTCAATACAGATGTGAAGAAGTTTCAATTTGTAGAGGATGACTTACATAACACTTCTGCACAGTACTATGGTCAAGTATCTTCTTGTTACAGGCAAGTAATTTATATATAATTTCCCGTGACAATGTTTGCCTTTTATTGGTTGGATGTTTTTTGCTGCAGAAATTTATTTATTTATTCCGTTAATTTTGTATGGCTGAAATAATTTACTTATTAACTGGTGTTTTGCTAATAATGTGGTTTGTGTTTTGTACATTAGGAAAGTGAATCCAGATAAATGCAATAGCTTGACTGTCAGATCTGAGATTAAAAAATTCAGACAGATTCTGCCTACAGATTCAAACAGAGCCACTTCTGGTGGATTACCATCCTCTTCCATTTCATGTTCTGGGAGCAGGAATTTTTCATCAAGTATCAACTTGGATTCAGATAAGCTAGTATCCTCTGTAAAGGCATCATCTTTGGTGGTAGAATCTCCATTCATTTTCTCTGGGAAATCGCCATTTAAAAGGCATAATCGGCCCTTTTCTTCACTATTTGTTCACATTCCACATCGGTATTTGTTTTCAGCGCCATCTTTACCTGTTGAACCTTCAAGGAAACTGCATACACCGAATCATATTTTCCCAAGACCAGCATTGGATCATATGCCACCCTTCCGGACTCCCAAATTTTCCAGTCCTGTTTTCCTACCTAAAGTCACCTCAAAGAGTCATATGTCTCATATGTCTCCTCCAACCACTCACAACATTCCACCTTTTGTTTCACCAGTTAGAACCTCTCCACAAGAACCAGCTGACATTGGAGCTCCATATTCTTTTATCCCTCCTAATTCTCTCACAATAGAAAGAATGCGACTTGTCCAAGCGCCTTCTTTCCCATATGACTCGGTGAGTTCAGGACCTTCATTACCTCCTCAACAGAATAGTCAATCTCATGAAAGAAAACACCCTGGAAGAGATATACATGCTTTGCCTCCATCTTTGGTTCCAACTCATCATAGGCAACGCCAGGACCAGTCGCCTAGTGGCTCTTATGAGAACCGACCTTTTGTCAGAATTTTTCCTCCATCAAGTAGTTTGCCTTTAATAACACATTCCCCCGCAGTTTCTGATGGAAAGCAAGCACAAGGTCCATCTATGATTAAGATTGAGCCTCCAAAAGGTGTCCCTCCTTTGTTTTTATCTTCATGGCCTTCTACACTCGAGACACCATTGGTTTCTCCTCAGAACAACCAGCATCAGATGCACCAAACTGCATTTCATCCTGTAATGTCAAATCCTGAAAATCCGTCTACAAAATGGCTTTCTCCGAGTTTCTTTGCTGCTCCATCACAAGTGAGGCCTCCAGTAGTACATTCAGGGACTTCAGTTACTCCATCTGGTAAGATCTTAGATTATGATAAAATTTTACATTTAGTGTAAAGTTTTATGGTTTCAGATACTACCCTCAACAAATCTATACCATAATTTTCGTACATAGCTGAAAGTTCTAAATTTTGTATCGAAGATTTCAAACATTTTTCAAAAAATCACAAGATTCAATGGGCGTCTCCCATCTGCATGTTATAATTCTAAATAAGTTTCACATGTGCTAACAATACAAATAATGTGTTCTAAGACATTCTCGTACTTATTCAAATATACGTATTCCTCAACTCCCTCAACATTAGGATGACCGTCAGCACTGGAATTTGCAAAATGGGATTTTGATGCCAATTTAAAAATTATGACTAGGTAAATACAATTTGCTTTGCACAAAACCAAGAAATCCTTTTTTTTTGTCTTCGGCTCATTCTTTTTCTTGGAATGAATGAGTTTGAATGTATTTCAGTTCTCTAGTAGGTGGATAAATTACAGACTAGACCTTAGATGTGAAGAAAAACGTTCTGCATATCGGGCATAGGGCATCCAAAAGCCATTCAACAGGGTAGGATATCTTGCATGCAAACTCCACATCATCAATTGTACAAAGCCATTTTTACAAGTGTTGAGCAAACCTGCACAGTTTTTGTAATGCAGTTTTCATGCCAGATGTTCTACCCCACATCCAGCCCCTTCCTCATCTTTGTAAGCAAGGAATTGCCTTGTCTCTGCTAGTGTTTACTTGATCCAATAGCTGTTCTATTAGTGAAGCATTGTAGCAGCAAATTTCATTGATGCAGGTTCAACATTTTCATTGTGTACAGGTCTTGTTTCTTTTCCTCCAACTACCTCTTCATCTGAACGGACTGTGAGAAACATAAACATGCCGGTAAAGGCACCATCAGTCATATTTCCTTCTAGTTCTCACAACCAAGGTGTGCAACATTTGTATCATATGTTCATTTTTGAATTATCAATATTTTATTTCAGAGAATTCCAAGAAAAATTCAGTTATGTTTGTGTGATTATTATATCATGTAGGGCCTGTTGCTTCTGCTCCAAGCATTTTTACTCTCAGAAAACCTCAGAACGAACCTAGTATGCCTGTCACAGCGCTGCCAAGGAACAGATCAAACAGACAAGCACCGGTTGCAACGCCACCTAGTAAATTTTCTTATACAAATTTTATTTGTAAGTTTCCAAGAGTAAATACAAGTGTGTATCTATATTTCATTCTTCTTAATTTTTAATTTTTGCAGAGTATTTTTCTTCTCCTCTAATTTTTTCTCCATCCAAATCCCCAATGGAGAAGCCAAAAGCACCTAAAGTGGCACCATTCGCAAAATTTCCATCCCCTCTATACCAGCATGATCTGAAAGGTAGATATTCCTATGATATTTTATATATAAGGCATATATTAATGATGATAATTGAACCATAACTAGAAATGTGGGTGATTTTGGTACTAGAGCCAGCTGTTTCTCCGATTATTTTCCCTAGTGAACCACCATGGAAAAATTCAAGAATACCTGTCATAGCGCCTGTCCAGAAAAGAGCTTCAAGGCATGCACCCACTTCAGGTCAAGGTCTCTGAAATACCTCTAAGCATATGGAAGCATAAATAATCAAATTCTTTTATATAAGTCTTATGTTTGGTTGGTTCTTTTTGCAGGATCTATTTCTTCTCCTCAAATTAGTTTTCCTCTTGAGCCACCACTGGGAAATGTAGAAAGTCCTGCTTTTGTACCATCATTGAAAGGTATTTCCTTCCCATTATCAAACAGCATATGAATTTAGATGCTTCTGTTTCACCTTCTGAAAAAGTTTCATTTCATGAGTATTGTTGATTTTTATTTATTTTTGGTTTGAATCTATCATATATTTCAGGGAACGAGTTGCTAGGCAGGTCCATATAGGAATAACAACATCTAACAAAATTACATTCACTCATTGTCAGTGGGACAATGTGAGCTCTGAGCTTTAATGGCTGCATTTTGCACATATGCTATGTAAAAAATGGGCTAATTAAGAAAATAAATTATATTTATGTGCACCAGTGACCGAGGTAGGTCAATGGGACTCAAAAGTACAGCCAATAATGATTGCACGTGGGAGCCAAAAAGGGCTCCAACCCTGAAAGAGATTAAAAGTCTACAAGCTACAATGTAATAGCACAAACAAGATTCAAACTTAGGACTGGTAGAACCAAAACAGGTAAACACTAAAGATGTTAATAAAGATCATATCATGTATTTGAAGCATTATGTATACAATATAACCATGAAAGAACAAGATCCATTGCCAAGAAGAAGATATTGCTTATGAAGGCTTGGACAGGGGACAGAGGCAGTTCTTCTCTGCCTTTGTACACAAGTAAAGTTAAATTCTGGACATGCTTAGCAGTAAAGACAAAATATGACACGTTTTTGGATTGTTTCTATATTTTCAGAAAGACTGTCCTCAAGTCATTGTCAGGTTAGCGCAACACCTAAGTTTTCTATATTGTCCTGAATGGATGGGAATTGGAACTGAATCTAGTCTCTAATGTTACCCTTAGAGGTCTGATTGGAAATTCAATGAATGCAAATTATGAAATCCTAAATAAAATGCTGTAATTAGATTCATTTGGCTAGCAGATTTTAGGGATCTACAACAATCATTGGAAGTGGATAATACTTTACATGCATGTTATATATGTTTTACTTTTCTGAACCTATTCAGTCCCTTCATGTATATATCCAATTTTTAGCCTCAGAAACTTTACTAGCCATATATATTATTATTATATATAATACACAACTGTTTAGTATGGACAACTGTTGTATCATTTTGGTGATTTCTTCTAATGACTGGTATAGAAGACAACAAAATATGTAAGGATCAACTGACTCCAAAGTTAACAGGATGGAGTACAACCATAAAAAGATATTTCTGATACAGTACATCTTTCCATTTTTCATTTATATGATGATCTTGTCAGGCTCGTATCCATATAATGTCCCTTTGAATAAAGAATTGGAACTTATTCTAGAGAAAGATCATAAAACTTTCTGGCTCCTTGATTACAGACCTATTCTATGTACTGGATTTCAGTGCCTGACTCTTTGGAAGGGCATTCATGTTAGCTTCCCAGCCTTCTGGATGGCAGTTGTGAGTGGTCCAAGCACCAAAACAATTTGTTGTTCGTCTTGAACAGATAAATTAGTGATATAAGTGCATTTTAGACACCTGTTGAACTTTTTGCTGTTTTCTCCTTTCCAAAACACATTGTAGAATTGTTAGTATAATTGTAGCTGTATGAACTTGGCTTAAGACTACATCAGGATTGTCTCGAGGAAATTGCCAACTCTTTGTTTGGTGTATATCCTGCTGGCTGATTAGAGACTCGGCCTATTTCAGAGAGATGTCAGAAAGTTGGGCAGGTTACTAACTGGTTAAGGATTGATAGTATTGCCACGATTAATCTTAGAAAGGCCCCAGTGGGAACAGTTAGTTGGACAGGTAGTTAGTTAAGATCTCTTCTGTTTAGTTGAAGCTCACATTTTGTCTGTTGACAATATGATATCAATGTACTTGAAGCACATTGAAATTTTTAGTTGCATAATTATTTGGCAGTAATTTTCTGAGCTGAATGTTTTTTGACACCCCGACAGTCTTCTTTTGCAGTTCCTTGACTTCCTCTTTTGATTCTTTCTAGTGGTACTGGTGCCAGTACAAGTCTGTAACGTGGTTGCCACTGAAGTCAGAAATGGCTCTGATAACTGGCAGTTATAAAAACTGCCTGCACCCTCTCTTTACCATGTCAGAAGACATTATTGGACTTTGTATTGGTAACTATACGGTGAATGTTAGCTCTACATTCTCTCTTTTTGCTGCAGATAAAGACTAGGAACTTTTGCTTTGCTGTATCTCATGACTTTAGTCTTACACGGATTACCATTTATTCTCGTAATTTCTTAGGGCTATTGGGTTTTACATTTTCTTGGTAAACCTGCTTTGTTTTTAAGTTACTTTGGTGGTTTGTCTTGTTGAACATGCTTTAGGCAATATCTTCTTTTATTTTTATAGTTTCATGTATTTTTGAGTGCCATTGGCGTATCTTGGTTGTTTGTGAAGTATGGACATTAATATTATTTATTTATTTCTTTCCATGCAACTGGTATCTAGAGCATGCCTGTGCTGTATTAGTGAATTAATGGGATCTTTGCTATTGTAGTCTATATTAAATAAACTGATGTGATGCACTGACATTTATAATTTAAGGTCTTTGAATCATTTTCTCTCTTTGCAGGCACTGGTTATCCTCCTCCCACCAGCCTTCCATCTGAACCACAAGAAGCGCTACCTCCAATCATATCTCCATTTCATGGACATCATCAAAATGTGCAAGGTAAATATACCTACCTTTATAGAATTTGAAAGTTCAGTTTGGGAGAATGTAGCTAACAGCTGCTATATTTGGGTGTTTCCTACCTTTTTATAGGCCCAGTTACTTCTTCTCCAGTTGCCCCTATTAAACCTCCTTTGAAAAATCCAACTGTACCTCATCTAGAGCTACCAAGGAACAGATCAAAGAGACAACCACCTGTTACCCTGGCACCTAAGTATCAAGGTCTCCAAACATTTTATTTTTCTTAAGATGCAGAGTATAGTCATATTTCTTCAAAATTATAAATTTGTTGCCCTCCATTGTTAACTATGCAGAGCATGTTACTGCCCCTATGAGCATACCCTCTGAACCCCACACAGCGTACCCAGTAACACCTAAGATGGCACCATCCATAACATTTCGTTACTCTCCATATCAACAAGGTCTGCAAGGTAGATATTATTTCTACCTTTATCTTGATTTTTTTTTTCTATCTTAAGTAACTTTATTATAACTTGGTAATTTTGTACTATAGGTCCTAGCAATTCCCCTTCTAATCCGAGCCAGAAGAATCCGAGAATGCCTGTGGCCAATCAACCAAGGAAAAGATCATGGAGGTATGCACCAGTGACAACAGTACCTGTGACTCAAGGTATGTTAATGGTTTCTTCCAAAATATTTGTAAGCTTGAAATGGACATAAATTGTGCTTCGTTATGATCAGTGAACTGGTTGGCTCTGGCAGGGCCCGTTTCTTTACCCCCGATTGCCCCTCCACCTGAACAACCCATAGGAAATTCTACGACTACATTTGCACCATCCATAACAAGTCTTTCCCCATCACATTATTCAGGAGTAAAAGGTAGATATGATTTCTCTCCCCAATCCTGAAAGATTTATATATGGAGAGTATTGTCATAAATATTACCTAATTTGTACTGCTCATTATATCTATAGGGCATGTTATTTCTCCAAGCAGTGAAAGTTACGGACCACCTGCAAAGAAACCAAGTATATTTTTAGCTCCATCACCAATGATAAGTTCACATTGGCATTCACCAACAGGAATTTCACCCATACGTCAAGGTGTGTGAATGCTATCATTCTTGATGTGGAGAGACATGCTTTATTATGTTTGTTGAGTTTTTTTGAAATAGATGAGTTTTTTCCATGGCCTTTTTATTCTCGTCCGACTGCCATTCTGCCTGAATAATACACAAGAAATACCGGTACTATTCCATTCCTTCATTAAGAGCATTACCTTTCTCTTTATATTATCAAAAGAGAGTCATATAGATATTCCAATTTTCTGTACTTTTTGAAGGGTTCCCATTAAGTTCTGTAGTGCTATTAATTCTAACTGCTGCTGAATGATTTCTTATATATCTTAGGACCCACAGCTTCTCCTCTAATCATTGCTTCACAACCACCTCAGAAGATGCAAAGAGTAATTCAAGCACCACCACCAAATAAAAGACCATGGAGGCATGCACCACTTGCAATTCCACCTGTTCATCAAGGTCTCTCAATAGTTCCAGTTTTGGTGCCAATAGGTATATTAACCTACAATTATGTGGATACTATTAAACTTTTAGTGCCTTTTTGCAGGGTCTGTTCCTAGTCAATTTAGTGTTCCATCTGGACCCCCAAAATTTAACTTAAGAGCTCCTGCATTTGCACCGCAGATGATGTTTCCTACACCTCATCATCATTGGCTTCTGAAAGGTGTTTTTTCCCCCTTTTTGTTGATTTGAAAGAAGCATTTAGAATTTTGCCAATTTCTAAAGTATCTATTATTATTTTTTAGGGCCTGATACTTCTCCGCCAAGCATGATTCCATCTGAAGCTCCTCAAAGAAAACTAGGCACACCTTTAGCAGCACCACCAAGCAAAAGATCATGGAAGCATGCGCCAGTCGCAAGTCCACCTATTGGTCAAGGTCAATTCATGGTTCCATTTTATAAAGATATTTCCTTCCCCTTATCAAACAGTATATGAATTTAGATACTTCTTTTTCACCTTCTGAAAAAGTTTCATTTCATGAGTATTGTTGATTTTCATTTATTTTTGGTCTGAATCTATCATATATTTTTGGGAATGAGTTGCTAGGCAGGTCCATATAAGAATCACAACATCGAATGGAATTACATTTACTCATTGTCAGTGGGACAATATGAGTACTGAGCTTTAGTGGCTGCATATCGCACATATACTATGTAAAAAATGGGTTAATTACATAGAAAAGAAATTATATCAATGTTGCTAGTAACTGAAGTAGGTCAATGGGACTCAAAAGTACAGCCAATTTTGATTGCACGTGGGAGCCAAAAAGGGCTCCAACCCTGAAAGAGATTAAAAGTCTACAAGCTACAATGTAATAGCACAAAACAAGATTCAAACTTAGGACTGGTAGAACCAAAACAGGTAAACACTAAAGATGTTAATAAAGATCATATCATGTATTTGAAGCATTATGTATACGATATAACCATGAAAGAACAAGATCCATTGCCAAGAAGAAGATATTGCTTATGAAGGCTTGGACAGGGGACAGAGGCAGTTCTTCTCTGCCTTTGTACACAAGTAAAGTTAAATTCTGGACATGCTTAGCAGTAAAGACAAAATATGACACGTTTTTGGATTGTTTCTATATTTTCAGAAAGACTGTCCTCAAGTCATTGTCAGGTTAGCGCAACACCTAAGTTTTCTATATTGTCCTGAATGGATGGGAATTGGAACTGAATCTAGTCTCTAATGTTACCCTTAGAGGTCTGATTGGAAATTCAATGAATGCAAATTATGAAATCCTAAATAAAATGCTGTAACTAGATTCATTTGGCTAGCAGATTATAGCGATTTACAACAATCATTGGTAGTGGATAATGCTTTACATGCATGTTATATCTGTTTTCCGAACTTATTCAGCCCCTTCATGTGTATATCCCCTTTTTACCCTCAGAACCTTTACTAGCCATATATATTATATATAATACATAACTGATCAGTATGGGTAACTGTTGTATCATTTTGGAGATTCCATCTAATGACTGGTATAGAAGATAGCAAAAATATGTAAGGATCAACTAACTCCAAAGTTAGCAGGATGGAATATAACTGTAAAAAGGTTTTTTTGACATGGTACACTTTTTCCCATTTTTCATTTAGATGATGATCTTTTCAGGCTAGTATCCATATAATGTCCCTTTGATTAAAAAAATGGAACTTATTCCATAGAGAGATCATCAAACTTTCTGGCCACTTGATTACAGACCTATTCTATGTACTGGATTTCTGTGTCTGATTCTTTGGAAGGGCAGTCATGTAACCTTTCTGGATAACAGTTGTGACTGGTTTAAGCACCAAAACAATTTGTTGTACCTCTTGAACAGATAAATTGGTGGTATAAGTGCATTTTTTCTGTTTTCTCCTTTCCGAAACACATCGTAGAATTGTTGGTATAATTGTAGCTGTATGAACTAGGCTTAAGGCTCTGTTAGGATTGTCTCGAGGAAATTGCCAAATCTTTGTTTGGTGTATATCCTACTGGCTGATTAGAGACTCGGCCTTTTTGAGATAGATGTCAGAAAGTCCGGCAAGTTACTATCTGGTTAAGCATGTGATGGTATTGCCACGATTTATCTTAGAAAGGCCTCATTGGCCACAGTTGGTTGAATCGGTAAATAGTTAAGATCTCCTGTTTAGTTGAATCTCACATTTTTTCTGTTAACAATATGATATCAATGTAACTGAAACACATTGAAATTTTTAGTTCATACTTATTTGGCAGTAATTTGCTGAGCTGAATGTTTTTTGACACCCCAACAGATTCTTCTTATGCAGTTCCTTGACTTCCTCGTTTTGATTCTTTCTAGTGGTACTGGTGCCTGTACAAGTCTGTAACGTGGTTGCCACTGAAGTCAGAAATGTGTCTGATAACTGGTGGTTATAACAACTGTCTGCGCCCTCTCTTTACTATGTCAAAAGGCATTTTGGACCTAGTATTGGTAACTATACAGTGAACGTTAGCTCTCCATACCCTCTTTTTGCTGCAGATAAGGACCACGATTTTTTGCTTTGCTGTATCTCATGACTTTAGTTTTACACGGACACCTATTGCCATTTATTCTTGTGATTTCTTATGGCTATCGGGTTTTACTTTTTGTTGGTAAACCTGCTTTTGTTTTAGTTACTTTGGTGGTTTGTCTTGTTGAACATGCTTTAGGTAATACCTTCTTTTGCTTTTATAGTTTCATTTATTTTTGAGTCTCATTAGCCTATCTTGGTTGTTTGTGGAGTCTGGACATTAATATTATTTATTTAGTTTTTTCTATTGAACTGGTATCTAGAGAATGCCTGTCCTGATTAGTGAAATAATGGAATCTTTGCTATTGTAGTCTGTATTAAAGAAACTGATGTGATGCACTGACATTTATAATTTAAAGTCTTTGCATCATTTTTTCTCTTTGCAGGCTCTGGTTATCCTCCTCCCACCAACCTTCCATCTGAACCACAAGAAGCGCCACCTCCATTCATATCTCCATCCCATGGACATCATCAAAATGTGCAAAGTAAATATACTTTCTGTTATAGAATTTGAAAATTTAGTTTGGGAGAATGTAACTAACAGCTGGCTATATTTGGTTTTTCCTCACCATTTTATAGGCCCAGTTGCTTCTTCTCCAGTTGCCCCTTTCAAACCTCCTTTGAAAATTCCAAGCGTACCTCCTCTAGAGCTACCAAGGAGCAGATCAAAGAGACAACCACCTGTTACCCTGGCACCTAAGAATCAAGGTCCCCAAACATTTTATTTTTCTTAGGATGCAGATTATAGTCTTATTTGTTCGAATTTATAAATTTGTTGCTCTTCATTGTTAACTATGCAGAGCATGTTACTGCCCCTATTAGCATACCCTCTGAATCCCACACAGAGTACCCAGTAACACCTAAGATGGCGCCATCCATAACATTTCGTTTCTCTCCATATCAACAAGGTCTGCAAGGTAGATATTATTTCTACCTCTATTTTGATTTTTTTTTCCATCTTCAGTAACTTTATTATAACTTGGTAATGTTCTACTATAGGTCCTAGCAATTCCCCTTCTGATCCGAGCCAGAAGGAACCGAGAATGCCTGTGGCCAATCAACCAAGGAAAAGATCATGGAGGTATGCACCAGTGACAACAGTACCTGTGACTCAAGGTATGTTAATGGATTCTTCCAAAATATGCGTAAGCTTGAAATACACATAAATTTTGCTTCTTTATGATCAGTGAACTGGTTGGCTCTGGCAGGGCCTGTTTCTTTTCCTCTGATTGCTCCTCCACCTGAACAACCCATAGGAAATTCTAGGACTACATTTGCACCATCCATAACAATTCCTTCCCCATCACATTATTCAGGAGTAAAAGGTAGATATGATTTCTCGCCCTAATCCTGAAAGATTTATATATGGAGAATATTTTTGTAAATATTACCTAATATTGTACTGCTCATTGTATCTGTAGGGCATGCTATTTCTCCAAGAAGTGACAATTACGGACCACCTCTGAAGAAACCAAGTATATTGTTAGTGCCATCACCAATGATAAGATCACATTGGCATTCACCAACAGGAATTCCACCCATACGTCAAGGTGTGTGAATGCTATCATTCTTGATGTGGAGAGACATTTATTATTATGTTGGTTGAGTTTTTTTGAAATAGATGAGTTTTTTCCAGGGCCTTTTTATTCTCGTCCCACTGCCCTTCTGCCTGAACAATACACAAGAAATGCTGGCACTCTTCCATTCCTTCATTAAGACCCAAGAGCATTACCTTTCCCTTCATATCATCAAAAGAGATTAATGTAGATATTTTAATTTTCTCTACTTTTTGAAGGGTTCCCATTAAGTTCTGCAGTGTTTTTAATTCTAACTGCTGTTGAATGATTTCTTATATATCCTAGGACCCACAGCTTCTCCTCTGATCATTGCTTCGCAACCACCCCAGAAGATGCAAAGAGTAATTCGAGCACCACCACCAATTAAAAGACCATGGAAGCATGCTCCTCTTGAAATTCCACCTGTTCATCAAGGTCTCTCAAGAGTTCCAGTTTTGGTGCCAATAGGTATATTAACTTACAATTATGTGGATATTGTTAAACTTTTAGTGCCTTTTTACAGGGTCCGTTCCTAGTCAATTTACTATTCCATCTGGACCCCCAAAAGTTAACTCAGGAGCTCCTGCATTTGCACCGCGGATGATGTTTCCTACACCTCGTCATCATTGGGTTCTGAAAGGTGTTTTTTCCCCCTTTTTTTCTTATTTGAAGGCATCACATAGAATTTCGGCAATTCTAAATTATCTATTATTTTATTTTAGGGCCTGATACTTCTCCATCAAGCATGATTCCATCTCAAGCTCCTCAAAGAAAACCAAGCACACCTTTAGCAGCACCACCAAGCAAAAGATCATGGAAGCATGCACCAGCCACAATTCCACCTCTTGTTCAAGGTCTATTCACGGTTCCATTTTATCTAGGATAACACTTATCCGATGTTACTCTATAGCTTATTGGATTGTTGGTTGCTTTTGCAGGGCCTGTTTCTTCACCAGTTAAATCTCAGCATCAAAATGTGAGAGCTCCAACAGTCTCACCGTCAATTAGACTTCCTTCCCCTCCACATCATCGATCATGGATGCATGCACCCGTTGGAAGCCTACCTAATATTCAAGGTCTTCTTGATTCCATTTTCTGTTTCTAAAATTATACTCACCTTTTACTTTACAAGTCACTGGATTGTTAGTTGCTTTTGCAGGGCCCATTCGTTCTCCAGTTAAATCTCCATATCCATCACCCTCTGGAAACTTGAGGAGTCCCACAGTCTCACCATCAATTATATATCCTTTCCCTCGACATAATCGATCCCAGAAGCATGCACCAGTTGGAAGGCCACCTATGATTCAAGGTCTCTTCTTGATTCCATTTTCTGTTTCTAAAATTATACTCAACTTACTTTACAAGTCACTAGATTGTTATTTACTTTTGCAGGGCCCATTTATTCTCCAGAAAAATCTCCACATCCGTTACCAGCTGGAAATTTAAGAACTCCCGCAGTCTCACCATCAATTATATTTCCTTCCCCTCCACATCATCGATCGTGGAAGCATGCACCAGTTGCAAGCCCACCTATGAGTAAAAGTTTCTTCATGGTTCCATCTTTTGTT
This sequence comes from Torreya grandis, assembly GCA_037957365.1. NCBI lineage: Eukaryota > Viridiplantae > Streptophyta > Pinopsida > Cupressales > Taxaceae > Torreya > Torreya grandis. The sequence goes on from JARHVA010002320.1 coordinate 1,406,740, forward strand.
GCTAGAATAATAATCATCTTATTTTACATATCACTGAATTGTTAGATGCTTTTACAGGGCCTGTTTATTCTCCTGTTAAATCTCCACATCCATCATCCTCAGGAAATTTGCATGCACCAGTTGCAAGCCCACCTATGAGTAAAGGTCTCTTCATGGTTCCATTGTTTGTTTCTCGAATAATACTCATCTTATTTTACATATCACTGAATTGCTAGTTGATTTTTCAGGGCCTGTTTATTCTCCAGTTAAATCTCCGCATCCATCACCCTCAGGAAATTTGAGTATTCCAGCAGCCTCACCGTTAAATATATTTCCTTTTCCTCCCCATCATGGACATGGGAAAGGTACACATGCTTTATTCTTTCAGAATGTGAAGGTCTATCCTTGGACTGTAATACTAATAACTTTAGCTAATGATTTCATATATATTTCATGTTAGGGTCCCATGCTTCTCCAAACATTTCCCCTTCTGAACCACCTGAGAAAACACCAACAACACCTGTGGCAGCACCACCAATGATCTTTCCTCCCCCCCCTCCTGGTCAAGGTGTGTGAAGTGGACATTGCTTTTCATTTTACTTTGAAGACAAGTTTAATTTCTCTGACTGTTTCACATATGAAAGTAGGAGAACAAAAATATTCTGTCCTTGTATACAAGGATAAATTGTGTCATTAGTAATGATCCATTCTGTGTATAGATTGTAGTTTGATATCTTGTACCGTGCCGTACACTTCTACTCCTCCCGGTTCACCATGTGGCTGCGTGTATCCTATGCAAATTGAGATTGGGCTTGGTGTGGCACTCTATGCTTTTTTCCCATTGGTCTCAGAGCTGGCTTCAGAGATAGCTGCAGGAACTTTCCTGAAACAAAGTCAAGTGAGGATTATGGGAGCAAATGCATACAGTCAAGATCAGGAAAAGACAATTGTGGATATTGATCTGGTGCCACTCGGAGAAAATTTTGATAATACAACTGCCTTCCTTATTTTTGAGAGATTTTGGCAAAAGAAGGTTATGATTAATGAGACCCTTTTTGGTGATTACTGGGTAATCTATATCCAATACCATGGTATGTACCTTTTTTTTGGCAAGATCATATTGATGCTAACAATTTCCGTGTTTTTCAAGCAAGCACTCTTCATGATGAGAATGTATCTATTTCAGGGCTTCCTCCATCGCCACCTTCTGCATTTTCAAATACAACTGAAAATGGAGTGCCTGATTCAAGTAGCAATGGCCCAAGCAAAGGAAATCCTCTTGGAGTTGATGTAAATAAAAAGAGTGATAAAATGGGAGCTGGGACCATTGCAGTTGTTGCCTTGTCTTCAGCTATTGCTGTGATTATCTGTCTTGGAACAGTTTGGATCATTCTGTTGAAATGTAGGAACCAGAACAGGCCATCTTCAGCTGTTGTTGAGCCCACCCTTGTATCATCCATCACAAAAAGATCAGGTATCTATTCAATCACACTATATTTCAAGATATTCTTGTGCAAGAATAGGACAGTTTCATCAATCTCAAGTTCTGAGAGACATTACTTTTAGGTTGGTCAATTATTATCTTTATTTGTGAGAATTTAAAATATCCTCTTGTCTTCCCTTTTCCTTGCACTGGATAAGCAACAGGTGGCGGTTCCATCCTATCAGGCAGCATGGCAAGCTCGACATCAATGTCATTAGCTTCAAGCATGGCTACCTATACAGGATCTGCTAAAACATTCACTTCAGCCGAGCTTGAAAGGGCCACAGATAGATTCAATACTCAAAACATTCTTGGGGAAGGAGGCTTTGGACGTGTATATCGAGGAGTCTTGGAAGACGGAACAAAAGTGGCTGTGAAGGTTCTTACTAGAGATGATCAGCAAGGAGGCCGTGAGTTCATAGCAGAAGTTGAGATGCTAAGTCGTTTGCATCACCGAAATCTTGTTAAGTTGATTGGTATCTGTACTGAAGAGCATAATCGTTGTTTGGTGTACGAGCTTATTCCTAATGGCAGTGTAGAATCTCATCTTCATGGTATTGTATGTCCTGCATAACGTACTATTTCTGTAGAGTATGTACATCAGCAAAGTATCTTACCTGATTAAGGTTTGGGAGTAAGACCATGAATTAAATATCATTGGCATATTGTGGCTGTAAATTGCTTATGGGATTCATGCACTAGCTGTTTGACTTTTAACATGTTGCGTTATCATTTTGTAGCTTACTAGCACTTCAATGTTTCAGGTGTGGACAAAGAAACTGCTCCGCTTGACTGGGATGCCCGTATAAAGATAGCATTGGGTGCAGCTAGAGGGCTTGCATATCTCCATGAAGATTCGAGTCCTCGTGTTATACATCGCGATTTTAAGGCTAGCAACATTTTACTTGAGGATGATTTTACCCCTAAAGTATCTGATTTTGGGCTGGCAAAATCGGCCTCTGAGGAAGTTAGTGGATACATCTCAACAAGAGTCATGGGGACATTTGGGTATGTAATACAGATGTTTAATATCGTAATTTAAGACCTTTGGTGAAAACTAACTCAATGCATTTGTTTCATTACCATAAGTGGATATAAGTTCATTTCTTTCTTGGTACACAGTTGCATTTTACAGCAGTTTCCAAGTGTCTCCAAAAGAGATGTTTCTCTTTTGGCATCATTTCCTTTTAGATATTATATGCATTTTTAAATTTTCTATTTTTCCAAAAGGTTTAAACAGTGTTATATTTTTTGTCCGTTTCCTGTTGTTTTACTTTATCCCCTATATTCTAAATAAGCTTACATATGTGATTTACTGTCATTTCACAGTTGTTTTGGTGAGAGACATATTTTGTGTGTTTTATAGGATGAGAAACTCCAGTACCTTTCAAAGCCTCTGCAATTTGTTCATTTGCCTTTTTTTTTTATATATAGTCATTATTAATTCTTTATTTATTATTTTTGCAGGTATGTTGCCCCTGAATATGCAATGACTGGCCATTTGCTTGTCAAGAGTGATGTCTACAGCTATGGTGTAGTGTTACTGGAGTTACTTTCTGGAAGGAAGCCAGTTGACATGTCTCAACCACCTGGGCAGGAAAACCTTGTTACATGGGCTCGGCCCCTTCTTACGAGCAAAGAAGGTTTGGAAACTTTGGTGGACCCTGCTTTGGGTAGCAATCTCCCATTTGACAATATTGCAAGGGTTGCAGCCATTGCTTCCATGTGTGTCCAGCCTGACCATTCTCATCGACCATTCATGGGCGAGGTTGTACAAGCATTAAAGCTTGTTTATAATGATTCCGATGCAAGCAATGCAGGTGGATCTGGCAGTTTTAGTCGAGGGGAGTCTTCTAATCATGATACAGAAGTCAAGGATAGCTCTAGTCAACCATGGCGCCATAGTATGCAGTATATACCTGATAGCACTTCATTTGTAACCATTGATTATGATTCAGGTCCTTTTGAGACACAGGGTCTAGAGGTAGAAAGGCCACTTTCAGCATCTGCCTTGATGTCTACTTCTGGACGGTTTATCAGGCAGTTATCAGGGTCATTTAGGAGGTACAGCAGCTCTGGCCCCTTGAGAACAAATAAAACTAAAGAATCTTGGTATGGAATTAGGGGTCTGGAAGGGGGTAGCATAAGTGAACATGGGGTCAAAAGGCACTTTGGCAGAGGTTCAGATGGACATCTGCATGAGCTTTGGCCATGATGATTGTTTACATTTGTGTCTGGTGGCCAGATTTAGACAGTATCCTGATAATGAAGAAAGGGTGCACAGAAGAGAGAGTTCTCGGATGATCCAACAGTTGGCAGATATAAGTTTCATAATGGGTGCTTTCCTTGTCCACTTTGTTTGCTTGATGTATAAAATTGCATTCATGCACGGACAAGTATTTTTGGCATTCAGGAGTTGTTGGAATGTATGATATTTGCCTGTTGGAGTTGCAGTTTCATGGGATGCTCTGCGACCTATCTACTGAAATGCTTGAGTTGATGAGAATATATTCAAAGATGACCATCGGCATTTTTTCAACATTCTACCAGAAGCAAATTTGGCATGCAATATTGCAATCAATTTGCTTACATTAGTATAGATGATATCTCATTCCCAAATCAATAACCACAGATTAATAGTGTAATTGCCTGCGATGCTCTTGAGAAGCTGCAGAATGTGCATTCATTCAGATGGTTCAAGTCATCCATTCTATATGCAGGTTGGATGACTGTCTCTTCTTGGGGGTCCGCTCTGAGCATTCAATCCCCAAGTGTATTTTTTATTGTATTATTGTGGGTTCACTTCTCCAAAAGTTGAGTGCCGCACATTCCCATTTGTCTTTTTCTGTGTATTCATCTTGAATGCACTGAAATGATTGAGAGGTTTTAAGATGGAAAGAGCATTGTCTTACATGCATTTTAAGACAAATTTTCATCATTATTGTAATACAAACATTTTCTAGAATACCTGGGGAACAAGTCTTATTTTTTTGGTCATGGATTCTTTATGTGAATAACTGAGGACAGAAAACTCGAGGGCCTCCTTTGGAAATGTGAAAAGTGCTATTCGACTAAACAAGAAAAGCAAACGAATATGGCTGTCATGCATGTAATATAACCATATCTATTGGTTATAATGGATCTGCCAGGGCTTGGTGGAATGGTAAAGCCGGGGCATTCATCAGACAAAGGTTTAAATTGGGATAGCTGGACCATGCTGTTTGCCTACAAAAAGGAAAGTACTTATAAAAGACAAATCTATTTTTAAAAGGCTTAAGACAAATCTATTTTTTCAAGGCTTCAGAAAAAACTAACATTATATTTTTTTTAATAAACAGAGGGTGAATCTTTTGGGGTCCGTACTCTTTAGAAAGCAATTACTTTCTTGGAAAATGGACCCCAATCAGCTTGCCTTCTTTGATATGCAGAAGAAACTGAAGTAAAGTGTAGTCTAAGTACTTCCCTATGAGAATGTAAACAAAATATTTACACTGTATGAATGACTAGAACCTGACTCAAAATGGTCAGAGGCCTATTTCCACTGAGAACTAAGCCTATCATAAAAAAATTACATAGCACTAAAGAACTGACATGAAAAGAGCAGATAGAATAAGTAGCTGAAAATGGATGTTGAAACATGAAAGCAACATGGAACAACAGTATCCAAACTTACTCCAAAGCCAGCGCTAACTGTTCTGAGATACATGAAACAGCAGCATCAAAAATGTCTTCATGCCTTCCTTTATCTGTATAGCTGTAGTCATAATCTTTGGGGGGAAATTCAGTAGTAGCAAGATGGATAAGCAGGGAGAGATTGTACTGATTACACCTTTAAAGTTTAAGCCATCTGGATCATTGCAAGCATTGTATCACACAGAAATCCTATCTAAGTTAATCAACTGCTCTCTATAGAGTGAACTTTAGAATGGCCATTATCAGTTTGTCCATGAATATTCGTATCACTGCCCATTTAGGAACAAGCTGAATGCAGTGTTGAAGAAGAAGAATGCCTCTTAAACCAGTAGCCTCTGGAACTCTAAACTAAGTTAATCAATTGCTTTCTACAGAGTGAACTTTAGAATGGCTATCATCGGTTTGTCCTTGAATATCCATATCACTGCCCATTTAGGAACAAGCTGAATGCAGTGTTGAAGAAGAATTATGCCTCTTAAACCGGTAGCCTTTGCAACTCTAAACTTGTATATATGCAGCACTATAACTTCCCATAAACTTGTTTATGTGCAGCACACTATAACTTCCCATAAACTTGTATATATGCAGCACTAACTTCCCAAATTATCCGTTTACCTACTCCAGGAAAAATTATAATAATGCATAGATCTGAAAACAAGTAACTGCCCTGTTTAGCCTCACAAAGGGGTGGGAAGCTCAAACCAAGGGACATTGACTGCATACATTCTGTTAGTGATCTAAGCTGCACATATTCTTTTTTTTTCCATATCTACAGAGGTTCCCAAATGCTGAACAAGGGTCCATAAATCAGTTGCCGAGCTTGTGTGTTCAACAGAGCCGGCCACAAAAATTGTTCATAAACTGTAGAGATAACCTGCCAACCGGCTGAAAACTGCTTTTGGAACTGTTACATACGAGAAGGTGAACTTCAGCAGTATACTAAGATCAAATCAGCTTTTTGGAACTGTTACATACGAGAAGGTGAACTTCAGCAGTATACTAAGATCAAATCAGCACTGTTAATTCCGCATCTTGCTAAGTGCTAACCAAAACTATCCGAGCAACCTAAGATATATTTTGTGCCATGAAAAAAAGTGTATACATCAGAGTGGATAATATACTTGAAAAGAACATATATTATATCATCATACTACAAAAAATGTCTCTTAGTCATTCATATCATGTTAATTATTGAGAAACTTTACAAAATTTCAGATTGTTCAGCCCATACACCAGGGTTAAATGTATATGTGAGCTGGTGCTGATAACACACCTGGATTAAACATATGAGTGAGATAGCACAATTACCAAATTAATCACAAAAGCGGAATGAAAACATGTGGATTGGCACTTAGACAGAGGTTTTGATGGATCTGTACTAGTACCATGTTGTTCAAAGATAACAATTATCTAATTTTCTCACAATCCATTTGGTATTATATTCATGAATTCCCATCCACTGGGGGCCTTATTCGGTAGCAGATTGTAAATACAATTTTTATTGCTTAGAATGGATTTGTTGTTTTCTAAATCCCCAGCATGCATTTTTAGATGTGCTTTAACAACCTTGTATATTCTTTTTGTTAGTTCATGTTTTTTACAACAACTTTACTTCTTCCCTATAGATCAATGAACAGGGGAGTGCATTTTAACATCACTTGAAAGGTGTTTTCTTCCAACTCACCTGCATTGGTTGTTATGTCAAATTTTATTCCCTATAGATCAATGAACTGGCAAACGCATTGTAACATTCACTTGTAAGGTCTTTATTCCCAACTCACTTGCATTACTTGCTATTTCAAAGCTTGGTCTCACTGACTTCAAATTATGGACAAAATCTATAAACTAAGTAGCCTTTGTATAATTTCCTGAACCATATAGAAAACCTTATATTGAACACCATAAATGTTTCCAATTTGAAAACTGCATGCCCTAAAGCACATATAAACTACTAATGTGTTCTTTTGCACTCTTGTTCATCTTTGAAAGGTAACCTTTAGGACACTTTGATAGTTTAAACATCCAATATTTATTCAAATATTAAATTAATAGAATTTTGTGTTTGATCATTATTTTCCATGCTACAAATCAGGCAAAAGGAGTTTGCAAAACATGCTTGGGGACATGCAAACATTGTAATTCATGCCAACTTTTAATTATTTTGAAGGCCTTGAATTGTGACTTTTTTTCCTGTGCAAGGTATAGTGCACGGGGGGTTAAGTACTTTGCTAATGCTTCTTCCCTAGCAATTGCATCTCTCTTGGGCTTGAAGCTTGGAACATTTTTTGTGCTACCAGTGCTCCTTGAGCTTCCTTGGGCCATATTTTTTGTGCAGTATTTTTAAGTGGCAGCCTAGTTTGGAGGGAGTTTTTTCTTCACTCGATTCATGGAACCCAATTTCGAAGGTTCTTTCGATAGGAGGCTTTCAGTTAAACAAGTCCTTTTAGGGGATCATGAATATTTGTTATTCCTTTTGCTTTACATGTCAAGGTCTTAAGGATAATTATTATTCCCAAATGAGCTTGGGACTTCCACCCAATCTCATCTCTTAAATAGATGGGGCCTAGCTTTTCACCAGATTGCAGCCCTAGTGGAATGTATACAAATCAACTTAACTTACCTTTGGACCATGATCCAATCGGTGGCCTTCTTTCCAACAAAAAATCTATGAACATTCATTGGTTGGTTTTCCTATAGGCTTTGCCTTTCTACAATAAAACTTGTTTACTTAAGCGAGGGTGACATCATAGAAACTTATTGTTTTAGACATATTATTCCAAATACTTCTTTCTTACTATTATGCCATTGCCCGCATGTATGACCCTATAGTATATGCTTCATCCAAACATACTTATGAACAACTTTCTTCTGTGTTGTTATCACACAATTTCTTGACATTAGAACATAACTATTGTGTTTCATATATATATATATATATATAATAATGAATAAGTATAGTGGGAATAATAATTACCCTTAAGATCTTGACATGTAAGGAAAAATGAATGGTTTAAACTTATATACTATACTTATTCATTGTTACTTTATATATATATATATATATATATATATATGGTTTAAACTTATGCACTATACTTATTCATTGTTACTTTATATATATATATATATATATATATATATAAACCATTCCTTTTCCCTTACATGTCAAGATCTTACGGGTAATTATTATTCCCAAATCAGATTGGGACTTTCACCTAACTTCATCCCTCTTTTATAAACGGGGCGTAACCTTTCACTAGAATGGAGCCCTAGTGGAATGTATAAAAACCAACTTAACTTACCTTTGGACCATCACCTAACCGGTGGCCTTCTTTCCAACAAAAATTCTATGAACATTAATCGGTTGGTTTTTCTATAGGTTTTGCCTTTCTGCAATAAAACTCATTTACTTAAGCTAGCGTGGCATAATAGAAACTTATTGTTTTCGACATATTATTCCAAATTCTCCTTACTATTTTATGTCATTCCCACATCTATGACCCTATAATATATTCTTCATCCAAATACAATTATGAACAACTTTCTTTTGTGTTGTTATTTCACACCCTCTTGATATTAGAACATAACTATTGCATTTCATACATACATACATACATATAAAGTAACAATGAATAAGTATAGTTCATAAGTTTAAACCATTCCTTTCGCCTTACATGTCAAGGTCTTAGGGGTGATTATTATTCCCAAATCAGCTGCGGACTTTCACCCAACCTCATCCCTCTTATATAAACAGGGCCTAGCCTTTCACTAGAATGGAGCCCTAGTGGAATGTATAAAAACCAACTTTACTTACCTTTGGACCATGACCCAATCGGTGGCCTTCTTTCCAACAAAAAATCTATGAACATTCACCGGTTGGTTTTCCTATAGGCTTTGCCTTTCTTTAATAAAACTTGTTTACTTAAGCTAGGGTGGCATGATAGAAACTTATGTTTTAGACATATTATTTCAAATACTCCTTTCTTACTATTTTATTTCATTGCTTGCATCTATGACCCTATAATATATGCTTCATCCAAATACACTTATGAACAACTTTCTTTTGTTTTGATATCTCACACCCTCTTGGCATTAGAACATAACTATTGTGTTTCATATATATATATATATATATATATATAAACAATGAATAAGTATAGCACACAAGTTTAAACCATAAAATTAGTTGTCATCATCAAAATTCTTTGTTTGACAAAGCTTTAATTTAAGCATAAAATTCTCAAAAGATTAATTCCAAATGATTCCACATGGTTTCTTGGGATATATGCTACAAGACTTAAGAAGATAGGAGGTCTTGGCCTTCTCAATGTCAAACTTTAAGGTTCAACCCCTTATGTCAAATGGATTATTTGAGCCCTTGAAAGAGACGAGGCTTGGAAGATCTTGTTGCATAATTGCATCTCTTAGGGTAGTCTTGATGGCAGAAAATAGGAAAGGATCTTGGTATACAATCCATTGTAATTACTTCCGTATGAGTCAAAATTGTGGGAACCTTTGTTTCTCGGAAGGCTTGGAAGCTGCTTAAACCACATCTAATATGTGATGGTGTTAGTTTTAGATCTAGACTCTCTTTGATCTCTCATAGCCTATGGTGGTCTTTAGTTCCATCATACAATGATGTTCCCTTTGCCATGGTCCCTTGGGTTAAAAGTCCCAGGGTGTTCAAAAAGGGCTTAAGGTTATTATTGACCTCTTTTACAAACATTTTAGAGATTATTTTGCCTGACCTTCCCTCCATGAACAATTTTGACTTAAACATAGTGATCTTCCATTAATCAATATGATTCAAAAGGATTTTCCAAAGGAACATCTCCTTAAAATTGTCGTGCAATCCTCTTATAAGTGGTGGAAAGATTGGATGTGGCTAGTTGAGACCTCCTTCCACTAGAACATCAATTACTTTCTTCTCAACACATTCAAGTTGACACTTTGAATGCTCGCTGAAAGGTTAGTTCATTTGTAGATATTTGGGGCTAAAGGTTGCCAAAAAATGGAAAGCCATCATTGAGCCCAAGCAAGCTCATTTTCTATGGTGGATTCTTTATCAAGGTCTGCCTGTTGGAAATAGACTTGTTCACTTAGGGGTTTCCCACCCTATATGCCCCACATGACAACACGTTGAACTCTCAAGCATCTCTTTTGGTTTTGTAGACATGCTCATTGACCTTTGGAAATGGATTCACACATTCTTTCAACCATTTTGTCCATAATTATTTTCCTAGAAAATGGTGCTCTTGAGAGAGTTAACCATGTTACTTGCACAATACAACCAATTTGGCATATTTTTTGTTCTAAAATTAGTGATGGAAAAAAAAAGAATAATGCTATTTTAAACCTTATATCTATTGATGGTTGTTTTTTGGTTACTAATAAAGTGCAAGTGATTTCTAATGTAATGCTTTATATTAAAGTGCAAGTTGAGAAGGTTTGTTTGAAGGTTAAGTATCTCCAGTCTCTTTCATATCATTGGGAAAGTGCCCCATGTGGTTTTAGTTGGGTTCCACTGGATTCTCCCCACTGGCGATCTCTCTATCAAGGTCATGGTTATGAGGGTCAAGGGAGACATCATTATAGGAGAAGGTGGCGAAGTCCTTTGCTGCGTTCATGACATTATTTTCTTGGTTACAACAATATAGGTGGTGGGTTTGGTCATGCATTCCCAAACATCGATGGGTGGACGACGTAACAATAAATAAAATTCCCTTTGCTAGCACTCGTAATTTCTCCACCTAGACAAGATTTAGAGGAGGATAAACACCCAAAAATAATAATGATACGTGGGATATTGTACTTGATTGTTTTGATTATTTTTGGTTTAGAGATGCATGATGTGTAGTCAAACAACTTAATCATTGGCATAAGATAGACCTATGAATTAATAATAAACTACAATAATAAAATCTAACTTAGGCCTAAAAATAGTAACTGAAATCATGACAAAGTAATGAATAAACAATTGAATTGAAAGAGAAGTGAAGATTGATGGAGATAGACACACATGGTTGTTGTTCTTATTTTCTAAGACTAGAAGTGACTATCCCAATACCCTGTGAATTAGATTGTCAACAACTAAAATGACATAATCAATATAGTGTTGAATATGTACCATGTGAAATCGACAACCTTTTGGATGTGTACTTGTGTAGGCACCAAATTTATACTTCCTACCAAATTTTGTACCCTAATGATTTTTAGATTATGTAATTTTTTGGGTAAATGTGCTAGTAGATAACAAATAGGTATGTGTGTTTGCTTCAATGAATTGGTGGCTGAAATTTTAGACTTGTCTTCTCATTTGAATTTTGACTTGATGCACCATAGACAAATGAAAGAGGAAAAGAAACAAGTGTAAGGTTAGTTGGCTCAAATAACCTCATCAAAGAGTTGCAGCTACATATCAAATACCCTTGGAATAAGAGTCAATGTAACTCTCTTGTGCATGTGAGTGGAATTGTGAGTAAGGGCTTCACCTCCTCTCCCTTAGTGAAGTGTAACTACACAAACATTCACCTATTATTATTTTGGTATAAAATGCATCTAACCCTTGTTTCAAGTCCTTATAATATAAATATACCAATATGATGTGTGCCTAGACTTAAATTAACTTGAATGCAAGATGATGCCTCTTGATACTTGTTATTGAAATGTCTCCAGGAGGCTCTATATATATAGATCTCTTATGTTTGAATTATGAACCTATTGGCATAAAATTTGACCAAAGAAAAGATAAAAAACTGATATACACAAATCTAAACATCAAAAGGAAGTGAAAGAGGGCAAAAGGGTCCATCAAAATAGAAGGGACAAAATTTAAGCCACTGATTTTGACCTAGCATAATAAAGGGTAGAGGCTAAAGAGAAAATAAACACAAAAAGTCTGTAGCTACAATGAAAAATTAAAAAAAAGAGAAAATAGAAGAAACAAAAGGGCATGGGATCACATAGAGAAGAAAGATAAAGACAAAAGCATATGAAAAAACTCCAATAAGACCCTAACTAGAACCAATGATCTGTATGGACAAAGCAACACTAAAAAAATTATAATAATCAACGCTATATCAAAATTATGTGTCTACATGATGTTCCTATAACTTTGATGTGTTTATATGATGCGATTGCATGTGTGTGCCAACATAAAAAAAATATTAACTTGAAGGCACATACCTGGACTTACCTAATGAAGGAAGGATGAAACAATTAAAGTCTGGGCAAATTTCCACCCATATGTGATGAGAGCTCTTAGTAAATTTGGATTTATCCTACAAAAAAATGCAATAAGTCAAATGTCATAACATATTGCTATAAATAGAAATTTGAAAATGAAATGAGCATAATAATGAATTCATCTGATGGTATGCAAATCATGCTGCTGTAACTTGAAAACAAAACCTTCTTATGCTTTCTTGGGTAATACAAATTTCAGAGTAAGTTTTGACAACTCAACTCTACTTCTTGTTTAGGGAAGCATATACTTGTTATTTGGCCAATCTTGGGACCTTCATTTCACACAGATTCAATCAATTTGCTCAATCTTGAAAAATCTAAATGTAAAATATTTGATTATATTCCCCCCTTTCGAGGAAATGGATTGTAAAACCTATTCAATAAAGAGTTATGCACACCATGTGTCATCAAGTAATATAGCTGAAGTAGTTAGACTATTTTAACAATTACTAAAAAACATGTATGTAACTATCGTAAAATTATTGTCTTGTAACACTCAATATTAACATATGACTCAAGGGAGTATAAGGATGTGAGATTTAGGGAAAAAACCATGCCCCACTATGAATAGTAGGATAAATAGAGTAATATTATATCCATGTGAAACCATATAAAATATATAACATCATGTAAAGCTCAATATGCATGCCATCCTCATATGAGGATGCACTTTTACCAAATAGTGACACTAGAGTGATTTAACATTAAATAAATAGTAAAACTAGGACACAAAGGATTCTCAAGTAAACTTAGTTTAAAAACAATAAATCAGAATCTTAAGAGTGCTGAAAATAAGAACAAACAAAACAAATAATTGATCAAGATAATAAATAACAATGAAATGACAAATTGACTTGGAATTTGACACCCCTGGGTATTATTTTAAATTTATGGAATTGGATCTGGGTTGTGAAAGTGAAAGTGTAGGTGTGTGTGATATTTGACTATCAAAATTTAAAAGGAGAGATTCAACACTTCATCTTTAACTGCCAAATTTGTACTGGGTAGATTTGGCAAGCAACTGAATCTGTAGTACATGCAACTGTTGAATATGTACTCAACGACCAAATATGTACTATGATCTATTCAAGATTTTTAATTTTTATATGCAGGTCCACTATTAGACGTCATATAATTTTGTGTAATCACAATACAAAAATGTTAGGAAAAATATGCTAGATTATCCTTTTTTCACTTCTTGACCTAACCCTTGAAAATAGCAGCAAGATAAGTGTGGAAAAAGTTAGCTGTCTCCGGCTAACCCTTGAGGAATTGGATCTACATATCATGAATGCTTAGAGTCAAAGTAAATGTAATTCTCTTGTGCATGTAAGTGGAATTTTGATCGCGAGCTTTTCCTTCTCTTTCCAGCGAAGTGCAATGCAACTACATGAACATTCACTTAAACCCTCTTTTGGTATAAGTGGATGATGTCACAAGGCTTGAAGAAGATTGAAGTATAGATGTGCAAGCTCCATCACAAGTGTATAAAAATATTTCGTCAATGAAGGCTCTAACTTGAATAATGGAGAAGGATTCACTATTCACTTAGTACTTGAATGATACTTGTCACTTGGTAAAATGACTTGGAATGATTTGCGTATATAAGGATAGCTAAGACACGACACATAAACGCTGACCATGGAATATTGCAACAAACTAAAGTCACAACACGAGAAATTAGGCCAAATTAGGAAGGACCCACAAAATTACAGAGGACGGTCATCGAATCCATTCAGGATAGATTCAAATGGAGACTTCTCAGAAAATGGATGACTAAGACCTAAAAGTTGAAAGTAGATAAATACGATAAAATTATGAAGACATGTAAAAGGATCAAAGGCTATAGAGAGTCTATTGTGGGATAGAAAGTGTAAGAACCCTTACTAGTTCTACTCCAAAAACTTAGTTTGAATGGATTGACATTTTGTCAAATGCTTGGCATGTAATGTTCGAGTTCTAATTTTCTGAGTGTTTATGTGTTTTTGATGTTTGTTTGAATGTTATCTCAATGCCAAAAACACATACAATTGCATAGAAATGATAAGGAATGTTTACATATGCTTATACAAGGAACCCACATATAATATTGCTTCTTATTGAATAGAAATCAAGTCTGATTACATTCTTATCAGGTCTAGTATGCAAGTTATCAGACTGTAACAGCACTAGAAAACCCAATACGAATGAGATATTTAAGTACCCAATATACCAATAACATACCCAAAAAAACTTTACACAAAGTACCTTAGAAACACTGTAGCGCAAGTACTATTCACATCACTGTAGCATGGGTACTATTCACATCACTATAGCATGGGTACTTTCATGTCACTATAGCAACATATCAATAACTTCTGATTTCTAATAGCTGCTAAATGAATCTTCAAGTTTGTAGTTGATCAATCTTCAATAATCTTCAAACCCTTTGATATTTCTTCACCTTTTAGCACAAATAAGACTCCTGGATGAAGCCCACACTCAGGTAATAATCTCAGCTGGTCTTTCATAGCCTCAAAATTGCACAACCTACGAGATTTTTCATTTCCAAATGCTCAACAATGGTAGAAACCCTTCTGTGTTTCTCTACACAGCTCACACGTCAAAACACAAGTAATATATTCTCCAAAATGATAATGACTTTATGCTTTAGAATCCTTTTATAACCTCTCAAGAGAGGTCGACCTCCTTAAGTGCCTTTAATTCCTTTTTGAAATCCTCTTTAGGTTTTCAATAAAAACTTTATTATAAGTCTCCATACAAATCCATTAAATATTAAATGTAATTTAAGTGATTTAAATGATGGGTCATGGCCCCATTGAAATAAAGTACACTTTTTGACTTTATAATTTAAATTTATATTAATTAATTATCATTAAAGTGCCTTTAATGATAATTACTCATTAAATACTTAATATTTAGCCCATCCAACTGATTAAAGAGATCAACACTGCAACTAAGACCTGTCCAGGTGCCCTGTTAAAAATAGAAACCCTAACTCCCTAAAATGTTAACTTACTATAAATAGTAAGTGTGAAGAATCAAGTCAAACGAAGGCCAAACTTGAACCCAAAAGCACGCTAAAGAAGAAAACACACCCTAATGACTGCCAAGAAGGACCCTCTAACCAACTTCATTAGCCTACGAGGGTCAAATGATAGGCTAATCCTCCAAACTCTGATGCTTGCAAAAATGGGGACATTACAGAAAGTGTCAAAAAAAATCAATTATACATAAAAGAACCAAGTGTGACAAAATAGGAAAAAAATAATGTAAAAAGGTTTAGTACCAAAATTAGGTTTCTACATAATTACCTACTTTGATGTGCATATGTGATGTGAATTCATGCATGTGTCAAAGTAAAAGTGATAATAAATTGAAGTGGGTATATTGAATTACCTAAGTAAGGATGGATGAATCAAATGATGCCTAAAAGAGACTCTACCCACATGCATTGTCTCTCTTGGAAAACCTTGAAGACTAGCAAGCAAGCCCAATTGTAAACAATCAGTCATTTTCATATAATGTCATAATGAATATAAAAATGGAAATAAAAATATGAGGATATGAACGAATACACCTAATGGTATGCGTACCACCATGTTGCAATAAAACAACATCCTCTCATACTCTTCTAATGCTCTCCTAATGATTAGAACTTTCAAATAAAATTCTAAAAGCTCAATTCCACTTATGATTCGTGAAACAAATACATTTCATATATCCATTTTTGGATCCTTCACTTCACTCAAATTTGTTCAATCTTGCTCATATCAGTCAATCTTATTCAATAATTTTGCTCAATTTCATTCAATCTTGAAAAATATTGAAAATATCTAGACATATGACCCCTTGGTTAGGTGAATGATCATGAAATTTATTCATGCAATCAATCATCTTAAAATAAATATTTAAATGCACCATGTGTCATTAAAAAATATAGCTGAAGCTTGGTAAAATCTTTGAAAAATCGTGCAAACTCATACATGTAACCATCATAAAATGTTGTCATGTAAAGCTCAATACTAAGATATACAAAGAATATGTCCAAGTGAAACCGCATAGAATAAATAACATCATGTTAAGCTCAATAGGTACGTGTATCCTCATATGATGATGAGATAACACATGAAAAAAAAATGCCCCAATGTAGTGATGGTGAACGAAGGTATGTCTTGATGAATGTTTCATGTGTGTGTGTGTGTACACACACACACACACACACACACACACACACACACACACACACACATGAAACATTCACCAGGGCATATCTTCGTTCATCATCACTACATTGGGGCATATTATTTTTCATGTGTAATCTCATCATCATATGAGGATGCACATACCTATTGAGCTAGATAAAGTACTAAAACACACATAAAAACATTAGGATGCCCCAATAGATGCATAATAAAGACCATGCATTCGTAGGTACCAAACAATAATATCATAAATAGTAATGTGCATGATATGGATTATGACACCAAACATAGTGTCACAATAATTATACACAAGTATGTAACTACATATAATAAATCATCATGCAAGGACATATGTCTTGTAAGCCATGAAAAAACTACATGACATGATATGAAAAATAGAGGATACATGCAAACAATCAAACAACCATAAGAACACACGTAATGTAGCAATGTAATACTCACAATGTAGATATCCATGTAACTTATAAGATATAATCACTAAAAATATATAATAAAATCAATATAAGTAGATTTATATGATAAGTGGAAAGAAATAAATATATCATTGTAAAATCCATTGTATAGAGATGCCCTTGATGCAAGGAATACCAACACTGTAATAATGCCACCTAGGGTGTGGGTATAAAAGTAGTTGTGCAACATTTGAAAGTCCATGTTCATTTGAAACTTGTATATCCTGCATCCAACCTACTCAAAGAATACCATGAGAAATACACTTATAACTTGTATATGAAAAACCTATAGAATATGCATATAAGCATGTAATGTATCAATATCTAAAGATAAAGGAAAACAATTTTTCATATTTTTGACATTTTCAAATGTTTTTGCATTTTATACAATTTTGAGAAGTAATTAAATCTGTAAAAAGGAAGGCCAAGGTGCACCAAGAATAAATAGGAAAAAATAAATCAATAAAAATAGAATCCAAGGGGAACCATCAATAAGTGAATGTAAATAGGTAGGCCTTGGGGCACAATCAATAAAAAATACAAATAGGCAAGCCAAGGGGTGTAATACAATAAGAAAAATAAGAAGAAAAGGAAGATTCCAAATAACCTATATCTTCCCTCAGAACTCAATGTACTTTAGGGTGGAAGTTATCAATATATATGCCATCATCATTGGGAAATATGTGTTAGTGTTTAGAATGGGGTCAACAATCAAGAGGCAAGGGACAATGTAACATAACAAATAATGTAAACCAAGGGGCTAGAAGAATGTCAAGGAAAAATATAAGTCAAGTGTCAGGTGTCAAATCCATAAGAAATATGGGGCATTCAATCAACTCAAGGGAAGAAAACACATGAAAGGCACATCATATAAAATAAAAAGTCATGTCAAATAATAAAATATAGTAAAATAATGATATATCAATGAAGCACAAGAGATTGGATAGTAAAATTAACTAATGATATCATCTATAAAATGAAATCCTAGACTAGGAGAGTCAGATGCATCACTCAAAGTATCTGATAAATTATCCTAAGATGTTTATTAATTTAAATCATCATCCCAAGGAAAGATGTGGTTATGGTGGGCTCAAGGAGTCATTGAAACCTTTCAAAAAGGACACATAAGAATACAATGTGGTGAAACTATATTTTGATTAGGTGCTTGGGTATGATATATTGTAAGAGGTTTTAATCCATTCTTGGGATGTACATGAGTAGGAACTTTCAGTCTCTAAGGTGCAACTTTAGGAGTCTCAACTCTAGGAAGTGATTTCATAGATATAAATGTGGTATGAACCATAATAGTAGGTGGTGAGACTGTAGCATATACCACATGAGGCTGAATGATTCACTCTTTGGGAAGTGCTCTAGATGATCATACATGTGGTATTTGAGGTTGGATAGGTAGCTCATAAGTTGTGTCATGAATAGTATGTAATTTGTTAGAATACACAAACTTGAGACACTTATGTTGTGTGGAAGGTATTGTTCTCATTGGATTAAGAAATGAACGTCTAATTAATTACTTATATGCACTAGTATATAAAACTATATAGAAAAAAACTAATAGGGTATGAGGACTTAATACAATTGGTAAAGTGATACCACATAGGGTGTATGTGTAATTACATCACAAATCATAAGTATCATAGTCATACTAAGTAAATCTCACTTAGTGTAGCCTCGACTAGCTAGAAATAACATTGTAATTATAATTTCACTCAAACTATTCTTTATATTTCCACACACAATCAAGGGAAGGTAACAAACAAAACCATGTATATAAAGAGGACCATTATTTGAATCATCATGTGGTATCTCATGGTCATAAAATGTAATAGAAGGTGATTTCCATTGAGAGATTGAATAATGCCAATAATGTTATCAATCTCATATGTGCTCATGTGGAATAATTAAATGATGTATATATGTTACCATATTAGCATTGTCTTCTTTTAAGCATCATGATTATTGAATGGATTATTAAATATTTTCATGTGATGATTAGGAATTGTGACAGATTCATTTAATTTAAAATTATTTCCTTCCATTTAAATGGTGTTACTATCCATGAGATCCAAAATCTTATGTCTTACTTTGTAGCATCAATTAGTGGAATGTCTTGAAGCTCTATGGTAATTAAATTTTTGATTGGAATCATACCCTTTTGGTATAGGTAGAGAAGTATCCAATTGATATGGCTCATATATAGTAATCAAGTTGAATTCAAGAACATGTTTAAGAAATTTGTGAGGTGGTTCGGGTAATCTTTTGAATTTTTGAGAGTTCTTAGAAGATAAAAGGACTAACTTGTCATTTGGTTATGGAACTACATTTACTGCTTTGGCTTCATTATTAGCTTGGAAGGTAAGAGTATCACTAGTATTAGCTTTTACTATTATTTTCCCTTGATATTTGGAGATATTAGATGTATACTTAAGCATATTGGCCTCTGATATTTTAATCTCAATGTTGTGAAACATGTGAAAAGGTTCATCAAAATATTGTTAAGTTGTAAACATAATTTTGTCTTTAAGTGTTGGAAGCAAACTAATTGAGAAAATAATTTGAATCTTACTATTGAGGATTTGATGTGACATTTTTATAAGAATATTATTGAATATACATACATAGTTAGAAACATTCTCATTAGGTCTCTGTTTGATTTAATAAATTTGTGAAAATGTGACATTTTGACTAATGTTTTTTGAAAAACTAGCTAAGAATGTATCATCAAAATCATTGAATCGATGCACATATCCCTCATGTCGGGCATAGAACTAATCAAAGGCATAATCCTTGAGACTCATAGGAAAAATCTTGGTGATAAGTAAATCATTGTGAGAAAAACCAAATCATGTTACAAAATAGGCCCTAATGTGAGGTGAGGGATCATCATTGCCATTAAATAGATCAAATTTAGGCACTAAAAAATTACGAGGTAAATGGTGAACAAGAACATAAGTAGCCAATGGGTTATGTAATTTTTCATAAAATGAAACCACATGATTAGGATTTTGAGATGCTTGAGATGGTTACATAATATGTAATTTCATATCTTGAAGTATTTATTGAATCAATGGATCTTGACATGCCCCTCTAGGTGTACAATGTGAAGCATGATTAACATTATTATATGTAGGAATAAGTGCCTTCATAGTATTAACATTGGTAGTAATGGAAGCATGATTAGTATTTTGACTATGTCTAAGACCAAGAGATAAAACATAAGAATTAGGAACACTAGTTGTTGGAATGATGGTAGGAGGAACCATATAAGCCTTAAGTTGTATAGGAATAATTAGATTAACCTAAGTAGGTGTTGCATTAGGTGTAGGCATAGAAGGATTAATATTAATGGGAACACTAACCTCACCAACCAATGTAGATATAGATCCTCCAATAAGTAGTTAGAAACATTCATATGATCTATAGTAGTCTCGGGTGTAGGTTCCTTATCCCTAAATCATTGTTGCACATGTTTAAATTCAACTAACAAAGGTTTTGAACATGCATGATTCCTATCAAATTTTTAATCTATTTTATAATACACAAACCAAATTAATATGAAACACATAGATAATTTATATTCATACAATTTATACTTTCATATGTGTAAACTGAATGCTACTATGATTTATTGCACAAGTAAAATATAAAAATATTTGAAAAAAAAGGGATAAGATAGTTCTTAGCTTATTTTATGATCAATTATGTTTATATATCTTTGAATACTCTTTTAATAACTTCTAGTTTAAATTTACGTATAACCAGATCATGTTTTGACTATCAAATCAATATGGGACACTAATGTTAGACTAAGGTAGGTTCATCGATGTTTTTGTCTGGGGGCCTAATGCTTCATAATTTCTGCCTAAGAAGATGTAACTATTCTTGTTAAGATTGTTTATGCCTAAAATTGCCTTCAAACCTACATAAAAAAATTGTGTATCTTCTTTCCTAAATCCCTAAATCTTGCAACCAATTGGTAACACCCTTTAAAAGGATTATTATTTTGGATTGAGTTGTCCTTGAAAACCCTGTGTATCCAAGCACTCCTTATATATCCAATACTCCAAAGAGGGATAAAATTGCATGAAGTTCTCCCTCTAATGTGAGTGTGTGGAAGATCATGTGGATATCAATCTATATTTTATTTTGCCTAGTCCTAGTCTTGATACAAACATGTGGAACATAAATTTGACCTTAATGTACTTCAAATTTATAATTAGTAATGAGCTAGAGCAATGTGAATTTTGAAAATAAACTTTGTAATAATGAATTCTTGTACTCAAATGCCTTTAAGGGGATTTGCATAAATAGAAGTATCAAATTTGAATTTTGGGATTAATTTGTACATAAAAGATGACCTAAATAGGCCTATTTGAAAGAAATGATCATAATAGAAACATGCCCAAAAGAAACTGATAAAAGGCTCTTGGACACTTCCATCAATATGGGTCACTAATGTCATTAGTGCACGTGATTGATGAAACCAAACCTAAGCTAGGAAAGTGCTACGATCAAATACAATAGGACTAAGGATCCCTATGATGTAGCAATTAAGAGTAACAATGATAACACAACATGCCATGCAATTAAATAAAGTCAATAATATATAAGCCAAATGTGCCGATAAGTCTTTAATTCATAATTGAGAGTTGATATGCACAAAGTCACATAAAATCATAGTATAAACACATATTTTACTAATTTTGGGTATATACAAATGCCCCCTGCCCCCTCCCCACCACTTAATCTAAAATTTTAGTATAACTATAAATACTTGAATCAAATATATAAAGATAATGTGAACATGTGTTGGTGTTGACAATATTGCATATTTTTTTATCATGGTGTCCATGTGTTTTCATGCAAAACAAAATTCATGCAATCAAATAGATGTCTGCCCATAAAAGTATATAGTCATAATAAGAAGTAAAAATATAACAATGGAAAAACTACACCTATGTGTGCATGAAGTATTATGCCACTCCTGGAGTATGCTATTGCTATGGATATAGGTGATGACATGGATCATCAATTGACCCGACCAATGGAGAAGGATGTTTGTAGTCTTATTCACTTCCTGGCCAAGGAGATGGACAAACTTCCAAGTGGTAATGGGAAATTAATATGTAGACCATTGAGTGTCACTGAACCTCAACCAAATTACACATGTGCGTGACATTGATTTTAAGAGGATGATTCCCTAACTAGACTCATGAAGTGGTGTGAACCTATTGAGTGTTGTTAAACCTCAACTGCACCACTAGAGTAACTAATCTAACACTAATATCAAACCCCAAGATGAAAAGGTTGGAACCACATAATGGGGTTCACTATGGGTAATGTCATGGCCATTGAGCATTGCTGAATCTCAATGTACATTACCTCAAAAATCATTAATCAACTATTACATACAAACTTATAGATTCAAGGTTTATCCACACTTGAACATATTTGATACATAACTTTAAAATGTGCATATGTGTAAAATGTGTATGAAATAACATCATTATATACTAAATTAGTCATAAATGTAATCTAACATAGTATATATGCACATGAACCAACATCATGCCCCACTGAATCAATTCCATCTATAATTTGAAATAGTATATATGTGCATGAACCAGTATCATGTCCCATTGAATTGGTACCAACTGTAATCTAAAATAATATATATGTGAAAGAAACAACATCATGCCAAATTGAATTGGTGCCAAATTTAATATGAAATAATGTATATGTGCATGAAACAGCATCGTGCCACCTAAATTTATCTTGTAAAATATAGCACATGCGCCTTGCACAAGCCACTCAAATGTATCTAAGTTAGTATTAGTCTAATATTTCTCACTCATGTCCTATGAAATGAAGCACAGATGCTCTATATGTGCCCTTCAAAATGTCTATAATATGTAAATATCTAATATATTTACCATTATAAAATCTATGGATCAATCTATCTGTATCCATTAGAATATGGTGTCCTTTGACTAGCCGCATAAAATGTGGCTAGCCCATAATATGCCACCCTTTTGATATAAGGGATATAGTGATATAATTGATCATGTCAAAAGGTATGTGTGTGTAAATAAGTGATAGAGTGACATGTAGTGATTATTGTATGATTTTTTATATTAAATATGATAAATTGGTAGTTAGAATCTTTCAAAGTTATGTAATTTGTGTAGCACTTGAAATTTGAATTTAGTCATAATGTGTTGAAATAAGTGCGGTGCCAAGTATTTTGGCCATGGCATGTGTGTGATATGCCAATTATAGAAATGTACACATATTAATAATCCTAATAATTAGTTACGCAATATTAACCATATCATGCATATTTAAAGAACATTGCCCTATTTTTTATTATTAGGACAAGTGAATTCATGGGGAGTAACATTGGTAGGGGAGCGTTCCACCTCAAAAAGAAGTAGCTGCATGAGTAGCTGTGGACAAAGTGGAAGCGAGAATGTTAGATTGAGTAATGCAAACATTGGTGAGAATATAATGCCTTAAAAACCTAAGGATTCCTCTGTAAGGTTCATCCACAGAGTGTAAGTCAGGGCCTAAGATTAGGCCAAAAGGTGTCATCAATGTTCAACAGGTTAATATTCCTATACCACCCCTTGTTAGTCCCAAGGGACAAAGTAGGCTAGGTTAGTCAAAAGATGGTTATCGGTTCAAGGTTACAAGGTTAACCCCTTTTGGGGGTAAGAAGGGGTAAAGAAAATGTCCCTAGCCAATGTCCAAATACTAGAGTTACGTCATTAAACCTGTTTCAGTGTTCCAACACAACTTATGGTTCATGGTGGTGATTTTTAATTTGGAGGATATCACATGCACAAGATTCATAAATATTAATTGGTAAATATGGTTGTGTATAGGCAATCATGTAAAGTCAACTCATATAAACAAATTAAATTTATATAATTATATTATTTATTTGAACAATGCATTGATAGTGATTTGAGATTTGATTGATCGTTATGCTAATCTAATGAGAGATATTTCCCACTTACTTCAAGCATCTAGAAGTTACATTAAAAGCTCAACCACCAAAAGAGCTGGTATGTTCGAAAATATCTTGTTTTATAGCCATTTTTTTGCTTGTGAATTAAAAAAAATAATGTATGTTTTAGCTTGTATGGTGGAATGAAGATAACATCCATCAGAGGACAATACCATTATACTCTTAACATTACTATCCCATGGTCTGATAGGACTATCCGATGAAAGTGTCCTTCCCCAATGTTACTATATAATGCAATAATCACTGTATGGATGTATGCATATGTGGAAAACTAGTAATTAATTAGTGATTTTGTAAGCATTAAATGTATGATATATATTTGTATCTAATATTGTTCTTGTTTACAATTGTTTTATAAAGGGATATTCATTTTTTAGAGTTTTCATATGGGTGGCACATGGAGACCCTTATCAGTTGGGATCTCATTGATGGTGATAAAAAGGCTTTTGAGAGGGATGGTATCAATTTTATAGCCTGCATTGGGAATATATCATATGATATGACCTTGATGTTTGCCCTAACATAGAGGTAAAATGTTAACACTTATACATTTTGGATCCTTATAGGGGAGATGACCTTGATGATAGAGGATGTTTGACATATACTGAGAATGAGAATGGTTGGGTGACGTGTTTGGGTTTAGAGTATGGTTAGATGAGGGTATATCCTTTGTGTACATAGGTATATGAATAGTCATGCTAGAGGACATTAGTATTAGAGGGTAATAATAGTGTGTTGTTATCAAATATTTTTTTATTTGTTGTTCCATAATTACGTAAGTACTTATGTGCATTTCTAGTGTCATTTATTTTTTAATATTAGGGGGTATCTATTTCATATCCCGTGTATCATATTAATTGAACCATTAAGGAGAAAGGGTCTAGGTATTCATGGGGGCATAATATGTTGGCCCATTTATAGATATATTTATATATATTTGCTTTGGAGGGACATGATAGGGGCCTTGGTGCCATGACCTTATTGCATGTGTGGGTCTTTGAGCACATTTCTATAATTCATCCACTTGGGGGACCTTGTGACTAGGCCCACTTGTAGATTTTTGCAGAGTAGTGGGCACTAGAGAGACAATGGAGTTTAACTACTATGGAGTATTATGTGATCCTAGATAGGCTCAAACCTATTGAGGATTTTTAGAGGCCTTAAAAATGGTTTTTTGGCTAGCCAAGGATGTGTAAAGTTATACCATATTCATGTCAGTATGTGGATTGATGTCTGATTTCCTAGTGTGTTGGAGAGATTCTAGTTTGATAAGGTCACATGTTAGTTTTAAATTCAACATGATATATCACCACTAGCATACCCTTAGACACACACATAGAAATATGTATAGCGTATTGGTGATAGCGTAATGAGTGTACTATTAAGATGGCCCATTATTTTAAGATGGCATATTGTATCAAATCTAGGTGCCATGGCCTTAACTCAGGGAAGAGGTGGGGGGAATGGAAGAGAAAGAAGAATAGGCCAAGCTGCCCCATAGAGTGCTCCATTAGATGTTATAATTGTTGATGTATCTGAAAAGAAAAATATGATTCAATATGTAACCAAAAATCCTAATGCATAAATTCCATTCATTCAGGAACATAAACAACCATCATTTAATTAATAACACAAATTTATTAATAATCATCATAATAGTTACAATTGTTCATGCTTTACAAGGAACTCATGGTGCCCATAATATCTCAATTATTGCTATCAATCCTTTCTCTATTCTAAGTTATTGCTCTAGTTCTAGATACAATATAACGTAGTATCTTCTTAATTATACAAAAGAACCTCTTTCTTCTTCTTTTTGTTTTCCTTTTATAGGATCCTAAGAGTCTTTTCTACCACCAAATGAAACCACATTGTAGTTATTGCACCATTGACCCACTTGGTAGTTAATGCATATGCTTATTGATGTCATCCACCTAATTTTTTCCATCACTTTACAAATATCTATTAGGATTTGTTGTTAGACTTAACTCCTGCTATCCATCCCTATGATCTCCACTAAAATTCTTGGATTTAGGTAGTTTCATGTATCGATCTTTGTATTTTTTTTTAGTGCACATGGATATAGTTTACGGTGGATTACACTTGTCTTGATAGAAATTTATTTTGGTCATGTGTTCATGTTATTGGTTTAGATTGTGCACATTATTTTCAGTTATTAGTGCTAGTATCTTCACCCATAGGGATGTTTTAGTATTTAGGGACTTAGCTAATTTATTAGGGTCAACATCACTCCACACTAAACCAATTTTTTGTCCTAGGAAAACTAATCCATATCTTTCTTGGTTTCTTTGTGAAATCTAGTTATTTGAGTAACTACACCATAAGTATCTACTTCATTTGGATTTACAATTTTTGTCAAGCCTGATTTTACGTGGCTTCTCATGAGACAATATTAATTATTTTTTTAGTAAGTAAAAACTTGCATGATATGTTACTATATTATATCAAATATTTGGGTCCTCACCTTCCTATTCTCTTTTTTGTTATCTTCCTCCTAGAATAAATATTTTTCACTTTGCATGGTGTATAGTGGCTGAAACTCTTTGTCCTAGTGGTGGGTGTGTCTAGAGAATCTAACTCCCTATTTCATTGGTGTCGAGGTGAAATTTTATCTCTTATCACACCTTTAATTATTTCACAACCATAGAATCTTATCCCTATGGGATACACAAGATTCAGGCTACCACCTACTTCTTCTTCTTTTTCTCATGGTGACCTTCCTCTATGAATCCTCTTGTAAGGGAATATATGGCCTGGTAGCTTATTCATACATATTTAAGTTATATTTTCCCTTACAATCCCCTAATGGGAATGATTAAACTCATGTTTTGTAGGGTTATATTTTTGGAGTTAACCCACCCATTTTTTATTGACTACATGTCACTCCCCTGTAATGTGTACTTGGAGTACCCTAAAATAGTGCGGGAGATTTAAATATGGATTCAAGCATCTAGGTGTGGATGAATACTTGTATTCAGATATCAACACCTCCCCTTTGTAATTCTTTTCACTTTATGTTGGTCTAGAAAAACACTACTAAGTAGAGTAGATCAAATATATGATGTCTCCTCTCTTTGCCTCACCATATGGTTTTATACTTAAATTCCAACTATCCTCCAGGTGAACAATTACATAATGTATTCTCTTCCCTTACAATGACATAAATTTTATTTAGCATATAAATATGCTCACCACCTATGATTAGGTTCCTCTCCTCTAGATATTTTTCATGCATGGGTATTCTCTTGCACTTTCTACCGTCTACCCATCCATGCTTCATGGAGGGCACTGACTCCTTCCATAATCATCATTTATATGATTTTTCCACTCAATAAGAGGTATTATTAATATCCCATATTTCATTGTAGGCCTCTAATCTTATGTGATCTCCCAAAAGGGATGAGAGTCCAAAATTCATAGCCTCCTTGATCCAAGTGTCCCACACAAAATAAGAAAATTTGTCTGGATTTAAAACTCACAACCTTTTAGCTCTAAAAAGGGGATTCTCATTTCCATTTACCATATCTAAGCTCTTATATCCATATACTTCAAATCTCATTCCTTATGTCTTTATCCTCCTCCTCTCTGAGACCCTCTCAACTTCTCTACACAATGGTTATCTCTTAACCTTTTTTTATATATGTTTGGGATCACTTCCCTCTCTCAACATCAACGTCCTTCAACAAAAAACTTATTTAGAAATATTTATTATGGAATAAATACCTATATTTATAGATGAAAAGGATTTGGGTCATTAACTATTATGGTCCATAAGTTGATAATTGTCCTTCCATTTAACTAGCTACCTATCCCAACCACTTGTGCTAGGGTAGCTGAGTCATAACTTGGGCCCTTAAATTATGAAAACTTCTATCATGAGTCATGCCCTGATATTTTCCACTCATATCCTTTTAAGGCTAATTCACTCCTTGAGCCACTCAATTATGACATTCATCAACTTGAATTAACCTTTTATATTTTTTTCCCTTTCTTATCTTTTGGTCTAATCATTGACATATGTCATTTTGTCTAGCTTTCCAACTGACTATTTGTCACTTTATATCCTCAGGATCTAAAATCATCACTTCATGTTGTACCCTAAATTTTCTTACAAACCAACTCTTCCATCATGCTTTCCCCTTTATTTTTGCATCCTGCACATGCTATCCTTATTTTGCGCATGCCTTCTCCCTGGATCTCTCCTGCACACCATCTCTTTGTATCTTTCATATTTATAACTTATCTAATTTAAAATAATTATAAATTATCCATTCAAGGTTGTGCCTATAGAAGTATTACTATTTTTTTATGGTGAAAATCAAATTTTAGTTTAAAATTATAATGATCCTGACCATAAACGCTTAGACATTAGATAGTTATGACCTTTAAAGAATGACCTCACTCGACTCACCCAGATGGACATTACGAGGTGTGCATATATTATTACATGTTTCATGCATCTAACATGCATATGAATAAAATTTTATAATAAAAAAAAGTATTTAAATCAAATGGTTTATAAATCATAATTATAACTTGGTGTAGGGGCCTTATTACACTGCCAATCTAAGTTGATAATCAATGAAACACCCTGGGGTATCTCATCACTACTTATCTATTATCCATGGCCCAAAATTACTTAGTAATGATTGTTTATATTAAATTTGGGTCATGTGGTAGCTTATTTTATGGAATGTAAAGGAAAGATTACTTTAATAATTTGGGGTACCTTCCTTGCTTCATAAGTGATAGGTATGCACAACACATAAACCTTATTTGTAATTTAAGGTTGTCTTACCCTCATGTTATTTAGATCACATTAGCTACCGTGAAAAAATCATACCTATGGTACAAATAAATCTCTAGGCATTTGTCTTATAGTGATATGTGGCATCCAAATTATTTATATAGAGGAAGGATCAAATTTGGTGCATGGGCCTTTATTCACATTTTATGGCCAAGGTTGTGATCATATCATGCCACATATTCATCCAACCCTTTTTCAAGAAATTATGCACTTGATACACATCACCTCATGCTCTTATTCAAAAATGGGGTTTGAGTGTATCAACCCACACCTTTTCCTAATGACATTATATGTCTCCTCCACCCATCGATCACTAGTAATACTTGTGGTCTCTACGTTAGCATCCATATCAAACCATCTAAGGGTGATTTACCCATTTGGCCTTACACTTTATTTTCTTTGCATGGTAATGTTACATATGCTATTGAATTCATCTATGGGATATATGTGTTTAACATATAAGACACCCTAGTTTTTAATTAATAGGATCACCACATACTTGGTTATATTCTTGAAGTTCATGTAGTGTTGTTTATGTCCACACTGTTACACAATACCATGGCATTCTAAAAAATGTAAGGTAATTATCTTCCTTGAATAGTTAGATCACCTCTGAATTAGTAAAAAAATTGACATCCATGATCTCGATGTCAACATCATATAGAACCCCTATGGATTACACTCTATTATTATTCACCATGAATAGAATGTGAGGTGAGGACTGAAGCATGGGTATTCCCATATTTTTCCATACATATCCTATGAGGACACTCACTTTAGTGTCAGTGTCCATCAAGATGTTATAGACTAACCATCCATTAATCTCAATGTCCACAGGCAACTCTTGATCATAGTCTAGGTTATAGGTGATTCTTACTTTGCACCTTTGTGCTAGGTCTAGTTTCAGGGCATTATCTAGATTCTTATCATCATATCTATCTAGGAGGTTCTTCAACATGAGAATCATTATATTAAATTATAGGATAGTAAGTATGTTTGAAATCTCACTAACTTGCTCTTCATGGGCCTATATTTTTTTATTGGGCCTTCTCCTCCAACTCTTAGGTGAGTTGAAGCTCTCTC
Source organism: Torreya grandis (assembly GCA_037957365.1). NCBI lineage: Eukaryota > Viridiplantae > Streptophyta > Pinopsida > Cupressales > Taxaceae > Torreya > Torreya grandis. The sequence continues at coordinate 1,436,774 of JARHVA010002320.1, forward strand.
TATATGATATAAACTACATTTAAGGCATTTTTCAACACATGTATTTGTTGTGATCCTTCCTAGAATGTCATAAGGGTAGGCTCTAAGCATGATACTCTAGTTCCTTTCCCATTAGGTTCACATCTGGGTCTGGTTAATTCTATAAGTCCACTACTAGATGTGTATTTGTGGACACCATTATATAGATTTAATTTATATGTGATCTTGGCATAGAGGTTTAGGCATTATTTGACATTATGTGTGCCATGACATTATGCACAAGTGGGATATTGGGGACAGTTGCACTAAAATTTATCTAATGACCCACACTTATAACAAGAGCACTATGGAAACCTCCCTCTTCATTATCCTTTAACATGACCTATGTGTCCATGTTTCTACCAATATTTACCATATACAACACACCATATCCTTGATTCACCAGCCTTTTATTTATGGTTCTTGTAATAGCCTGTCACACCCTTTGATCTGCACACCTCATTGAATTCATCGATCACTTAAACATCATCAGTACTATGGATGGAGGTGTCAAAAATATTATGATAAAGTTACACCTTGGTCTTAGTCATGCGCTATAGAATATTTTTAGTAACATGTGCCATGGCCCTCACATAAAATATCACAAGAGGCTATTAACTCACACACACTATGCATAGGGAAATTATTTTATTTGTACACATCCACCTTGTAGTAAATGTACCATAATATAGAGTGTGTGTCATGTGATTATTTCACCAATAGTTGCTATAATAATGAATCCATCAATGCAACTTGCACATCCATCTCTATGCTAATTCCTGTCTCTATGGTCCTAACAACATTGGCCCTTAATGCAACCTCTAGTGATTTTCTTGGTTTAGATAATGTACTCATAGATAAGGCCTATTAAATTGTCACAAGTACCAAAAAATACATTGGGCATGTTTAATTGGGCGAATTGCATATTACATATTATACACTAGGGTTTTAAACCTAATATCATATGCACGAACACTTTCCTTGGGTTTTTGCTTGATCCTTTTGAGCGTAACAATGTTATGTTGCTCAAACTTTAAAATATTGAATTCTTTAAGGAATGAATCATTTAGGAAATCATATTCCTAATGGTCTGGGTGGGGTCTAACTTATTATACCATATGTGCACATGATCCAATAGAGTGGTGGAAAATTAGTTGTCAATACATTCGGATAAAGTGACTACTTTCACATGCCAAAGGAGCTTGTACTTTTGAAAAATTTCTATGGTGTTCTAGACCCCTTAATAATCTTGTAAAATTAAATTAATATTATATTATATTAGTGGACTAGACACATGTGAAACTAGTGAATGCAAGGTTTGTATCACTAACATACTACCTGAAGGCATGCCTGAGACTAGACTTCCTCCAACTGATGGTATGACTCCACCAACAAATGCAATCATTTAAAAATGACTTATACAACTGCTTAGAGTGATTTTTATGTTTTAAATAGTCCTCCATCCATTACTACTTAACTCTAGGTCAAACTACTCATTTGGGGTCCCTCATATCCCCTCTTGTGGGTGGCATACCATAATGCATGGTATGTAATCGATGCACTGGTTGTGTACCCATTGGGTCAAGTAATGGATATGGGACTAACTTATCTAGTGTAATCCATTTTCCCACATATGTGATTAATATTCCTAAATTTACTGCCTCTACAATGTTGAAAAACTCTTAATTTGATTTAGATCAAGGCACATGAGCATCCATGTCAAGTTGAGGGCAACCATGAACTTCTTTGGTAGCTTTCGTGTATCGATCCCAATTTTAGGATTCTTCAAAATTTTTCAAGTCCTATAATTACTCATTGGTGATCATTTATCCATTACTATAGGATACATCCTTTATGTGAGAGTCCTCCCCATTCCCTTCCAATTCTCTGTAGGTCCTCATGGCATATTCTGAGTCAGACTTCTCTCCCTAAGATTTATTGTAGCCATTACCCTAGTTGAATCTCATCATATCTATGCATCATGAGCTCTCATTTATTTGGTCTTTATATGTTAAAATAATATATTATACCTCATAAATTTCATTCTAGTTATCCCTCAGCCTTCTATATAGCTCATGTATGTAAGGGATTAACGAATCATCTCCATGATTTCTTGGTCAACTCAAATTACCATCATAGTAAAAAAATGTGACATATACAAAAAATGGAACCAAAATGTTGTGTTAATATAGTGGTAACTAGTGTGATATCACCTCCATATGATCTCTAGCATTTTACACCACAAGTCCCTATGCTGGCATATCACACAAGGAAGCCCTGTGCTCTCACCTGAGGTGCAGATAGGGAGAACCAGGCTGGGTCAGGGTTAGTTATGTGTAATGGAAGTGGGAAGGAGAATATATATTTTTGTTTTATTCTCCAAAAAGGTGCCATTATGTAGTGCTTAAACTTATTTTAGATGTTTTTAAACCATATCAATTCCATTAATGATCAACAAAACATGATTTAATATGTAACAAACAATCATAATTAAGGCATCTATGCATTTCATTTAGGGATACATGTGACCATAATTCATTCAATAATAAAAAATTATTAGTAATAATCTTAATAGATACATTTGTTCATGATTTACAAGGCTCTCATGGTAATCACAATATCTTAACTACTACTATTGGTCCTATCTCTATTCTAAGTTATTGGTCTAGTTTTAGATACACTCCAATAGAATCTTTTATTTATTATTTTAAGGAACCTCTTTCTTATTTTTGTGCATTTTATAATATCTTAAGATCATTTTATACCATAAAATGAAACTACCTTGTAGTTATTTCACCATTCAAGCCACCTAGTAGTTAATGCACATGATGCTCAATGCCATCTACCACTGATTTCTACCTTTGCCTCACAACTATCTGCTAGGATCCACTATAAGACTTAACTCCCACCATCTATTCCCATGATATATATTATGTTTCCTATATTTAAGTGGTTATGTGTATGGATCCTACTATTTTTCCATTTAGTGTACATGGATATGGTTTTTGGTGACTTGAACTTATCTTGCTAATAATTTATTCAAGGGGCATGTGCTGGTTATTTGTTCAAATTAATTTTGTCATCTTCTATTATTGATGTTATTATGTCTTCACCTATAGTGCACCTGCACGATTTAGTCTTTAGATACTTAGTTTATTTATTGGGGCCAACAAATTTATAGAGGAGAGACAAAGACATCACGAGTAATGCTAGAAAATAGTGTATGGGGTAATGCATTATAATTTTCCTCTTTTTTGGTATATAATCAAAATAATGCAAATACTAGTTAGAGGAATGAGATTATTATTTCATCATTAACTTGTTCATTTTATTCATCACTATACACATCACTACAATACCACTCTTCCTCATAGTCATAATCATAATCATTACCCTCACAATCATGTTCATCATATACATAATTTGCATCATTAATCACCCAAGTTTTCTCATTTTTACATTAGTGATCACAAGTATAAGACATGGCATGGATAAATAATAGGAAATTTAGAGGATGGGGACTATTAGAGGTTTTAGCTTGACTGTTCATTTTAAATTTTAACCTTAATAAAACCTTGAGTAAATAAGTAATGCCTATTATTACTAAGTAATAAATCATGGATACATTATGGTTTTTAGAATGGAAATATTAGTGAAAAAAAGAAGAAAACCCTAAGTAGGTTTAGGTTTCGCATGACTCTATATAGTATACAAGTTCAACTATATGTTTTATCTATTTTAGATTACAAAAACTTTATTAAGATAAAAATAATAAATAATTCAGATTCATATAATGTATACTTTCATATGTGTAATTTGAATACTACTATGATTTATCACATAAGTAGGATATAGAAATAATTGATAGAGTATTTCATGCTCAACTCTATTTTTGGATTTATGAATACTATGTCAACAATTTATAATTTGACTCTATGTATGGTCAAATCAAGGTTTGACTATCAAGTTAGTGCAATTCACTAACATCAACCTAGGGTAGACTTGTCAATGTTTCTATATGGGGTTAATGTTACTATCTAAGGGCCTTGTGCTTCTTTATTTTTACTTAGGATGATGTAACCATTATTGTTGATCATGTTTCTCAGCAATCATCTTCAAAGCTGCATAAAGAAATTATATCTTATTTTTCCTAAAACCCTAACTCTTACAACCTTGATTGGGAATATCTTGAAAAAAGGTTAGTATTTTGGGTTGAGTTGTCCTTGAATAACCTATGTATCAAAAAACTACCTACATTTACACTACTTTGAAGATGGCTCAAATTGCATGTAGTTATCCCTCTAATGTAAGTGTGTGGAAGATCATGTGGATTTCAATCTAGATGTTATTTCACCTAGGCCAAATCTTGATACAAACATGCATAATAGAAATTTGAATTTAATGTACTTCATTTTTTGATTAGTAATGATCTGGAGTAGTGTGCATTTTGGAAATAAGCTTTTTAATAATGAATATTTATCCTTAAATGTTGTCAAGGAGATTCATATATATACAAATCCCATTTTTCAATTTTGGAATTATTATTGTGCAAATGACAACCTAAAGGGGTCTAACATGTGAAAATAATGGTCAAAAAGGAAACATACCCAAAAGAAACTTAAAAAAGGCTGCTAGAAATTTATGTAGATCTTGGTGTGTAACAGAGATGTTAGTGTCCATGATTGACATAACCACCCTTGATCCAGGAAAGTTCTAGGGTCCAATAAAATAAGATAAGGGATCCTTGTGACATGGTAAAAATACTATCACTTATAACATAGCATGTCACATAATCAAATAATTCAATAAGATATAATACGAGTAATAAAAATGCACCAATAAGTTTTTAATTCAAAATTGAGAGTCGATATGTATATAGTCACATAAAAACATAATGTAAACAAGGCTTATACCAAATTTGGGTATCGACATTAATCATGGATTTGAATTTAGTAATTAAGGAACTCTAAATAGATCAACAACATCAAAATATTGGTATCGTATTAACCATTCACATTTACATCAACATCAACCATAAAATGAGGAACAAAACTACAAGTAGCCATTTTGGATTTCAAAGAAGCACAAGTAGCAAGTAATAGATTTTAGTTCAAATCAAAAGTATTACCACTCAATCTAACACTTTACCTAGTAGGATGTGTAGATATAGGCTTCCTAATTGACATAAGATGTAATGATAAAAAATATAAAGGAAGTTAGGTTAATGATTGAGAAATGTAATAGGCATAAAAAAGCTATAAATCTGAAAATTAGATTTGAAATGTAGGATCAAACCCAAGAATAAACGTTAGAATATGTATGCATTTAAATAATGAAGGTGCATGCATTAATTTTTAAAAAGTGGATAAAAACCTGAAAGCAAAAAGACGTGAAGGGGAAGCTAAGGTATGATCAATGAATGTGAATAATCATAATTATTTACATAATTATTAGAAAAATTAGACCTTAGGAGGGAAATTTAGAAGGTGTATTATAAGGTGTAAGAGTTCAAATAACTAAGGGATTCACCATTTTTTTTACCAAATAATGATACTAGGTTGATTTAACACCAAATAAATGGTAAAAATAAGACACAAAGGATTTTAAAGTAAATATAGTCTATAAACATTAAATCAAAATCATATGTGCACTAAAAACTTGAGTAAATAGAATAAATAATCAATTAAGACAAGCAGTAACAATGAAATGAAAAAGAGAACTAGAATTTGACACACCTAGGTATTATTATGAATTTATGAACTAGATTTGGGTTATACAATTGTGTCAAATATGAATATCAAACTTTGAAAGTATGGATTAAATGCTTCATATATAACATCAAAATTTATACTGTGTGGATTTAGTAGGTTGTTAAATCCATACTACATGTAACCACTGAATATGTTCTTAACCACTGAATCTATATTGTGTTCTATTTTATATTCTAGAATTTTCTATGTAGGTGCATTGTTAGATGTTATATAGTATTGTGTGATTGTAATATAATTTTTTTGGGTAGAATATGTTTGATTTTTATATTTTCACTCATTGACCTAACCCTTAAAAAAAAACCAAGAAAAATGTGAAAATTTATCTAACTGAGGATATCCCTCAAGGAGTTACAATTACATATACCACATGCTTGGAATAAAATCCAATGTATCTATATTATGCATGTGACTGTAATTTAATTGAAATATTTTACTCCTTTCCCTAGTGAATTGAAATGCAATGACATGAACATTTTATAAAATCCTCATTTGGTAAAATTGGATTATGTCACAAGGTTTGAAGAAGATTGATGTATCAAGGTCTAGGCTTCATCATAAGTGTATAAATGATATGATCAATTAAGGATATAAATTGAATAAAGGATAAGGATTCACCATTCTCTCAATAATTTAATGATACTTAACACTTGGTAAAATGACTAGGAATGATTTATATACATAGGGATCTCTAGGACATGACATACAAAAACAGACCATGGATTATCACAATAGAATAAACTCACAACATGGGAAATAAATACAAAGTAGTAAGGCCCTGTAAAAAATAGAGGATAGATTAATCAAGTCACCAAATATACCTAGGATATATTTTTAGGGTTGCCAATTCTGACCTTAGAGAAATAGATGCTCAAGAACAAATGAACACTACTTATAAAATGGATGACTAAGACTTGAAAAATGAAAGAAGATAAATATGATATAATTTTTAAGTTATTTAGAAAACTTAAATGTTTGAGAGGTATAGTGTGGGATAGAAAGTGTATTAAATTAATTAATTATACAAAAGTGAACCAAGTTTGATAAAATAGAGAATATTAAAAAAAAAAAAATGGTCTTGTACCGAAATCAAGTGTCTAAAATATGAGATAGTGAGAGCTCAAAAATATTCCCCGATGCAGTAGTGTGATGAGTAATGGAGTAATGCCCCAATGTAAGTGGATACCCTAACATGGTAAGATACATCAATATATGTAACATATGGAAAAAACATCATGAAACTAAGTGTATGTAGGATAAATGTCTTGTCTTATTATATTCAAAATAATATTGATAGTCACATGGGTGTGAAAGGATATATATATATATATATATATATATATATATATATATATATATAATAGTCATGGATAATATGTGGATATGATTCCCCCAAGGGAAATATATAGGTATGGATATAATATTTATGGCATGTAGGATGTGTGTGGGTACGATTCCCCCAACAGAATGTGTAGATTCCATAGTAAGGAAAGTATAGTGATATAAATATGTACTCATTGACATAAGATATTATAATGGATTAATTCATGAGGGGTGTACGAGGATGAGGTTCATGATGGAAATATGTAAGTCATAAGATCGATAACAATGGGAATATGATATATGTTCCAATGTCTATAAGATATAGCCATGTATATGTAGTGGGTATGATAACCACAATTAAACAAGTTTTAAGAAGTATGTAGTGCATATAGGTTTATGTAGGATCGTAAGGTACATAGTGCATAAAGCTCCATATAAGTAATAGATAGTCAATGAGGCTAAAGGAGAGTATATTGGATTGATAAACATCCAATCATCTAGGATCCATTTCAAAGAACATTTCCATGATGGAATCCATTAAAATAAAAACATAATAAACTAAAATATTATTACATGGAATAGTATACAATGTCTCTCACATGGACATCTCACAATGATCACCACAATAATGTGTATATCAATGTATTGATCTCAACTAGGGAGTACCTTATAAATAAGAGAAAGGAGAAAATATCATGTTACAATGACAATTAATGATGTGTTTTCATGCATAATAAATAGAACATTTAGATGAAAACTCAAAAATACACTAAAGTTGGTGGCACATAAAGTGTGCACACACTAACTAAATATAGTGGACAAATACACTATCTAAGTAGACTTAACTAAAATGTTCATAATAACAAACCACACTAACTCCTCCCCTTAAGTGAAACTTAGGGAGCATTAAAAAACAAAAAAGTATCAACCTTCTTAGAATATAGGTCCTCACCACTAAGAGGAGTTTTCCATAAGGTGTCAAAAATGTAAAAAGAGCACAATAAAAAATGGTGAGAAACACATGTATACCCCCCATAAGTGAAAAAGGTGGAGTAATAGAAAAACATATGAGTGGATAAAGGCAACTAAAAAAATAGATAAGAATTACAATAATTTAAGAAAATGTATGAGTGGTTAAAGCACTACTCGATCACCACCTTGCTAACAACATAATCCACTAGAATAGCTCCACTATAAATTACCAAAGTCTATCAATAAGACAAAAAGATGTAAAGATATAGACATGGAGAAAAGGATTAAATTATGAAAAATATGCCAATAATAGAGGAAACACACATAATATAATAGGTAAATGTTCCAACTCATGTGGAGTGGCACCTAGCTAGGAATACATAATCTTGTGTGCATATATCTAATTTCCTAATTCAAACTTACCTCACAAGTGAGTGTGACTAAAGCTTAAACCAAGATGGTTAGGAAATACCCTAAACCAAGATAGTGTAAACATGAACACTCCAACATAATATTTCACTCAATTAAGTACTTTATATAATATTCAGTGAGGAGGTTTTGTTAACTTTGAAAACTTCCTCCTTTAAGGAGCTGATAAGACAAGCCTATTAATAGACTGTGACACTATATTAAATTTTTTTTTGTATCATTCTTAGTATCATTCAATTTTTATTTGAAAGTTAATAATTATAATAATTTGTAGTAGAAGTGGTTGGTGGGTTGAACCCATATTTAACTTATTCATATAAATTATCTTAACTTCATGATCTTTGCTTGTATGCAATAAGCCATCAAAATAGTGGAAGCATTTGAACATATTGGACTCATGTAGTAGGAAAGAAAAATTTAATTAAATATATATTGTAACATATTTTCACCATTATATTGGTAATATTAGAGAGAATATTATTGTAACATAGCACAATTTTGATAATAGGCTCATTAGGCACTTGCTTCAATTATGAAATTTAAGTATATGACATCTTGTCACTAATGTTAATTGAAAAGTGTGCTAAAAATTGATCATACAAATAATTAAAGGCATGGAATGATTGGAAATGGAGGTCATAAAACCATTAAATGGTGTATCCTTTAAGACTTCATAGAAACAACTTAGTCAATAACTTATCATTGAACACATAATCCAAACATGTTACTTGAAAGGATCAAAGATGATACTCTGGATTACCCTTACGATCATATAATGTAAGCTTAGGTGACACAAAACCTATAGATAAGGGTTAATATAAGCTCTTAGAGGCCAATTGACTATGGAATAATGATTGATAATTAGTGGCATGGTCCACTCTAGAAAAACCTTGTTCCAATTATCAAACCCTAGATTAAAGATCAAAAACCATTTGGATAAGGATATGAGCATTAGGCATAGAAAACCGTATAGTAGTGGATGGTGTTACATGAGTAAAAACCTTATAAGGTATGCAAGTATGTTATGTATGGAGATTCAAACTAATTTGAGGAGAACCTTGTGTTTCCCCCACACCATGGGTGGGAATCACACATGTAACCATAGGTGTAGGCATAGGAATACTAGCATTGGTAATATGAACACCTATTGTAGAATACATGTATAAATAAGACAAAATATTGAGTCTAATCAAATTATATAATATATGTCTAAATTAATAATTTTTATTTTAAAAATAGAGTCTGGTTGATTTATTGCAATTTAATATTTATATAAATGGCCTAGGAGATAGGGTACTTATATTTTTAGACTCTATGTAGGTTTGTGATTGTGTAAAATCATTAAAAAGGCTTTGTAAGGGATCTATATTGACTCATATTGGGATACAGATTGTGTAGTTTGTTAGGATGAATTTGGTGCTACTAGAAACATATGGTAGGTGGATTTGTCTCCACTTTATCAAATTCATCCAAGAGACCTGTGTGGATCTATGATAGTTTGAATCACTGCATATGCACCTAAAAATAGCTCATATGTATTTATATTTCTTTGGACTAATGGGAACAAATATATTTTCGTTATCATTGATTTAAAACCTTAGCTTACACCTTTGATACCTATGTGACATGGAAAAATGAGTTATAAAATATGGTTTGAGGTCACCTCAACCACCCCGCATTGTGTGGCTAATATTTTATACTATTATATAACTTTGAATAGGGCTCAAACCTTGGGTAGTTATCCAACCTAGCTGAGTTTGTACATTAAATTTAATAATTACATGTTATACAATCCTATGTATGGATTTTTGTTGGGATATGAATACCGGAAGCACACAATTGATTACCAAATGCAAGCAACTTAATATGCAAAAATAACCAGAATCAACAAGTAACTAGAATCCAAAAATAACACAAGATATGAGAGACAATACAAAACTTGTATTAATACTCATACAAAAAAGAATACAATAAAGAAGATGCCACTTCTTCTCCACCACCTCTTCAGAGGCTTCCCACACCTCAAGTGAACAATAATTCTCTCCTCAAAGCTCTCTCTCTTAGGTCCCAACACCCAACTCAAACACTGAGTTGGTGTTCACATTACACCTGTGCTCCACGCACTCCACAAGTGCTCCACGCACTCCACAAGTACACAAACATACTCCAAGTAGATCTTCCCTGAACCTGCAACAACCTGCACCTCAATAGACCTTACTTATGGAAGGATCTTCCTTGCCTTCCTCTCTTTCTCTATCTGAGTACACATTGTACTCCAAGTAGATCCTGCCTGATTCTGCTCCCTGTTGTGTTGTTGTCCTATCTGATCTTGCACACCTACAAATCAACTTGGTTCTGCACACCTGTGAACCTTGACCTTGCACACACATACACCTGCATATCAATGATCTTACTTACCATGTAGATCTCCTATAGAAGCCATGCTCACCTGATGACCAAGATCATACATACATGAAGAACCCCTGATTCTATACTTGGTAACTAGGAGGAACACACCATTGCTCACCTCACACATAGAAAGAGCTCACTAGTTTACCAATCCATGAGTCTATTATATAGATCTCATCCAAACAATAATTAGACTCCTAATTACAATAATTAGATCCATAGCTCTGAGTCTAAAATTAGCTCTAAACATGACTTGGTTCGTCAACTAACTACTCGTAATATACTCACAGCTCAAACCACAGGTGATCGACGTCGGTCCCTGTCTTCCTGGGGGTCGCCGATGCTGGCCGACTACTGATTGACGTCAGTTGCTTCCTGTCTCTACATGTGACAGTAACACTCCGCAACCCTTCTGCAACCTCCCTATGTCTGCATCAGTGAAGCTTTTAGATTTTAACACTTGAAAATATATGAATTTTACTATGTACTAGTATTCATAATTAGCTCAAGGCTTGATACTTTAAAGGGTTTCATATTTGGAAGCTTTAGGACAAGTCCTCTCAATGTGTAGACATTTTCCTATGATAGAGATAAGTTTGCTAGATAGGAATGGGCTTTGGCATGATATGCTTATATAGCTAACTCTTTAGGTAATTCCCTCTAAACCAACATGTGAAACATATGAGTTGATGCATATTTAGGATTTGAATCCGTAAAAATAGGTGTTAGATGTCATGTATATGAGTTTAGCCAAGGCAGATGGCTTCGATAACAAGATCCATCTGACTATGTCCGAAGGTCTTCAAATAATAAGAAATAGTGATATAAGATTAATAAATAGTCTAAATAAGATAATAAGATGTTTAGGTAGAGACTAATGAAATATAATGTATTAGTAAGGGTAATTAAGGAAGGTCAATCCCATAGATATGATAATGGTTAGGAGAGAGTGTGCTTAAGAGCCAATTATGTATGCACAAGTTATGTATAATAAAGTCTGGTCAAAACTAACATTGTCAAGTGTCTAATATTAAATATGAGTTTATACAATATTCATCATTTTCATATCCTATATTTTCATGTGGATACAACTATAAATGAGAACCTAAACAATTAGTTTCTTGTTGGTCTTAAGGACCACATTCAACATGAGACATGCATGTTTAATCCTCTTACTATTTTTATTCTATTATCATGGCAAGCAAGTAAAAGGAAAACATTCAGTAACATCAAATATATAAAATATTGACACCATCATTCCCTCAACCGACCAAGTTGGCACCTCAAAAATTTGAAGAAAAAGAGGCAAAAGGGTTATGTTTTAATTGTGATAGAAAATATAGTCAACATAAATGTGCCAAAAATATTTTTTTCTATATTGAAGATCCCAATGAATAAGAAGAGGATGAAGAAGGTGAATTATAGGTTTTTGATGAGAGAAAGAGGCATTATACGATCCCTAACCAATTATCTTGTGTCATACACTTTCAAGTATTATGTCTCCATAAACTCCCAAGGTAGTGGGTTTCTTGAAAAAATAAAAGGTGGTAGTATTTATTGACTCGAGTACTCACAACTTCATCAACCATAGTTTGGTTGTGTGTTTACAGTGTTTTGTTTATATAGATCCAAAATTTTAGGTTATGATGTTAGATGGGGGTACAATCAATTGTTCAAGGAAAGGCCATAATATTTAACTCACCATGGGAGATATCTATTAAATCTCCTTGTGTTTTCCATTTCCATGGGTGGAGTATACATTGTGCTGGAAGTCCAATGGCTCACTACCTTAGGAATTATTTTTATGAATGTGCAAGTGTTGTTCATGTTATTTCATTTAAATGTTAGGAATTATAAGTTTGGTTATGTGCAAAGTAACCATAGTTTGAGATCTCCCATCAGATGCAAAAGGTTCTAAACAAGGGTGTATATGTGTTTGTGGCATAACTATTTTCATTAGAGGTACAATATTCAAATGATTATACATTTACAGATATATAGGTAATTATAAATGGACACTCAATGATTTTTTGGGATATTTTAAAGGGATTTTCTCATAAAAGAGATCATTGTAATGCCATTAAATTAATACTAGGGGGTTGACCACCGAATAATAGGTACACATATGTGTAAAAGAGTGAGATCATGAATATGGTACATGAGATGTTGGAAGCAGGTATTAGTATTTATATTTAGAGTGATTATTATTCTTCAGTGGTGATGATGCATAAAAATGATGGCACTTGGTGCATGTGTCTAGACTATAGAGAACTAAAAAATTACACCATCAAATATAAGTTTCTTATTCTAGTAATTGATGATTTTCTATATGAGTTGTTGGAAAGATTCTTAATTAGTTAAGGAAAAAATGTGGTCACAACAAAATATTCACATTTATTACAATAAATGAATACATCTCAAGGCTGATAGAACAAAGGATTTTACTGATTATGACTCATGGTAAATATTGAGCTTTACGATAATACATGGAAACTTGATTAGAGAAAAGACATGTCTCAGGTATACATGACCCTTGAATTGTAGGGTATTTATTTAGTGTTTTTACTGTGAGATTATAATAAATTAGATATAGTATAGAAGAGTTGAAGTGTAATAGAGAAGAGAACTACAAAGTTGCAAAATATATTGATATGCTATAATAGGATAGTAAAGAAGTTAAATAGATTAAAGAATATGGTGGTATAATATAAATATAAATTATAACAGTTGTTTTTATTATATTGATATAAATAAAGAGGAATTAGAGTAGGAAATTATTTTTATTGTGTACTATTTATTATGGATAATTAAACCTACTTATTTATATTTTATGAATGCATAAGTAAACAAACTATAACTAATACTAACATTTGTACCCAATTATTTTCAATTAAATGTAACTTTGTCAAACATAAAACATCTATAACCAAAAGTTCTATATTTTATGTCAAAATTTGGTGGTACCGCACATAATTCAGTTAACTAATAGCCATGGGATGGTATCCATTGAAATTATAGAAACCAACCTTAACCAAAATATAAGAGTAGTGGGAAGAGGTAGTTTAAAAAAATATTCAATTTGAGACTAAATAAATGGGTGAATCCTTACCTAAAGTAAAGGCATCATTCTTTAGATCCTAAGAAGAGGAATTTTGGGTCACATTCACACAAATATTGTGGCCCTGGATATTGCACCAAGCTCAACAAACATAAGGTTGTAGAGTTTACATTAAGAAAACTATCTAGTAGACTAAGGAAAATATTGAGGCACTCCAACACCTTGATACACCTTTAACTCAAGCTACTAATTATTGGTTCGAGACTACATCCAATATATTTATCATAGTTTAGATAATTTAGGGTTGGACAAGATTTGATGTAAAGAAATTTGAGATGAGTTTGTTGAAGCAACAAGACAATGATTTTTCAATAAGGTAACACTCTTCATTCACAAGATATTTGTGGATCAAATGATGATAAAAGAAGTTAAAAAGTTCATTTATGGGACAAACAGCTAAGGGATGGTGGGTAGAAATAAGGGGGATCCTAAAACTATGTGACCAATCAATATATCCAATATAAATAGTTGGGGGAGGTTAAAAAAGATGTAGGGGCTAGTAAAATTAGTATCAGATTAAGAATAAGTTATTTAAGAGTGAATAAGATATTAGTAAGAGGATAAATTAAAAAAATTAGAAGAAAATGGTGAATGAAGAGATGAGGAAATATATTGAATATGAGAAAAATAATTTAAAAACTAGGAAAGAGAAGTAGAAGAAATAAGATAACAAATGAAACTAATCTGGCATCTACTAGTGGAAATCCTCACATTGAAAATATAGACATTATCCCTCTAACACAAACACAAGAGTTAGTATTAACACAACTACAAGGCATAAATGAGGCTAGTGATATAAATAAAATAAAATAGATATTATATCACACACTACAAAAATTCATGAATGACATGTGACAAGGTTTGCCAGATTTAGCCACACTATTAAGAACTCCTAAACTATTCAAAAGCTTAGGTGCAAAAAACCAACCGAAGATAATAGTTTGGTCCATAGTGGGGGAGGAATAGAAAGTAGTAGAAGAGAAGATTATTAAAATATGAGAGTTTATTTATATAGTAGAACCAAGAGTAGAAATTTTAACAATAGAAGGGAGTCCAATAGAAAGTAATTAGGAAGAAATTTATGCAGATAATATAGAAGAGTAAATAGATGTTGAGAAAGATACTGACTTTAAGGACAAACTTGATTAAAAAATAAGTGTTAATTGATGCAACAAATTAAGATAGATTTACAACTTATTTGATTTAGTAAATCTAAGATTGGATAAGGTAATAACCTAACATCCATTGTAATACATGTTTAGATCAAGAGCATGACCAAATTAGATCCACTAAACCTAACCAAGGGATATATTACCACACAACATCAAAGAAGAGGGTTTTAAAGCTTCTAGGAAAATGACACTATGTGATAACTTTAGTTAGGTCTACGTACATAAAATAAAACTAATCTAGTGCTCATCAAAGATTTTGGCACAAAGGGGGATGGTTAAACATAAATAAATAATCAAGTGATCATGGTAGGCAAATAGGACCTATAACACCTAAAATGAAATATAAAAAGCAAAGAAAACCCTATATATATAATAAGTTTAAGCATAGAGGTAATCTAATCAACGAGTTATACATTTATAACACATATTACTTATACAATATCTATCTCTCAAATGAAACAAAAAGAGTTAGGAATACTTACCTTGGCTGAACCTGTTGAGTCTCAATCTCTCCATTAGCCAATAGTGATTTGCAAGAGTTTTTGGCTTTGTAAAGATCACACTATAGAAATAATCTCTAGGTAAAAACTCCTACTTTGCATACAATACTTCCCACAAGACAAGTAATCTTCTCTCCAAGGTAAACCTAAGCAATGGCTCCTTCAAATGTAAATTTATTAGAATTACAAACTTTAATGACATGAAAATGGATGTTCCATTATATTTTATTTAAATGAGACTTGTATTGAAATCAATGGATAAACCTTAACCCTTCCAAAATTTTAGCTAACAATATCAACCAACATGATCCCATTTTAAAATTTATTTTTTGGTATTGAATTAGGTCAACTCGACTAACCTAGTTGTATAATATGCCATAAATTTCTAACATGATTGGCTAGGACAACTCCATAGAATTTTATTTACCTGGCTAACATAGTATAAAAATGGGCTCATCGAAGTTGACTCTATACCATCTGGATGACTTTGTCAAGTCAATTGGTCGACTGCATAGTATTGGGTTGACTTAGTAGGAAAAGTGGGAGAGCAAGATTGACCTAGATAGTAGGAAAAGTGGCCATATTAGTTAGGGTATATTTGAAAGGAGGATTGCTTAAGGGATCAAGGCATGAAAGGTTTTGAAATAGGTAACATATATAAAATAAACAATTAAGCATAAGTTGACATTTAGACACAGACATATAGTTTTGTATACTTTAAGGTATAACACACACACACACACACACACACACACACACACACACACACACACACACACACACACACACACACACACACACACACACACACACACACACATGTTAGGATGTTTGAGAGTGGTTTCAAACCTCTAGGAGTTAAAATACAAATTCTAGGTTTTGAATGGTCCTATTGGATTTCAGACAACCATATTTCAAGATTTTAGGATTTCAGGGAGACATCATAGGAGTTGAATGGATAAACACTGTAAATAATTTGGACTAATGGTAGGAATGAGACAAAGCCACAATAATATTTTGAAACACCTATGGTCTACCCACCCCTTTCTTGGTGCACCACTTAAGACATGCACTTAAAGAGATTTCAAATCGATAGGTATCTGCAAGAGAGAAAGTGTCAATAAATGATCATGTATTAAAATATTATGTATACATTAGTAATCATAATAAAGATATACATAACATATATTAGTAGGAAGTTATATTAAGAGAAGAGATATTGCCTAATGAAAACATAAGAGAAGAAAATACAATAGAGATGGAAAATTAGTGAAGAAAATAATTCAAGTGACACAATCCCCCCAAACCCAAATCACAAGAATCTCCACAAGGAAATGACACTTTGGACCTATTTCCATCCTTCATTCCATTTTATAATAGATGTTGACATCCATCTTTTAGATGAAGAGAATTATATAATAGATAATAAGTACAAGATAAATACAAAAAAAATAGTGAAGAGATTGAGAATAGAGAAGAGTTTATAAGAAATAAGGTAGAAGTGTTAAGAAGGAGATAATTTAAAGAAGAGTTAAGAAGAGACAAATGATGTAACTAGTAGTTGGTTAAGTAATAGAAATATAATCATTAAACAAAACCCTAACAATGATATAGGAGCAAGCACATTAGGAAGTATTACTAATATTGATAACAATACTAATAGTGGTACTAACACACCACCGAACAAATTAAAAATGGCCCAAAATAGAATGAAGTTTCCTCTGCTTAATAAGGATACTAAGGATGCAGAAGATTTTTTCTGATAGATTCATACTAGTGCAGCCATAATATCAATGATGAGAGAGTTATATTATTTGACTTTATGGGAACATTTAGGTGTGATGCCCTTAAATGTTTTACAAAAACTTAGTCCTAACACATAATTACTCAGGTATATATACAAAAATAATTTAAAGGAGGTTTTCATTATCCTGATATTCCCACTGAAAGTGTTAGTGAGATGCGAGAGTTGATAAATAAGGATAAGGAGATAGTAAAAGAATATGACTAAAGTTTCAAATCAACAATGAGGAAACTAGATGAACCATTGAATGAAAAGTGGATAATTGAATGGTTTATTTATGGATTGATCCCATGCCTCCAAGTTAACATGGATGGAAAAAATATTTAATACATTTTCATAAATGTTAGATATGTCATCACACTTAGAAGTTCAAGCCTAGAGACATGATCCATATACATCACTAAAAGATAATAGAAAAATACTATAGTTGGAATTAGAAAAAATAAGGTTAAAAATAAATTTAGATAAAAGGTGATGAGTTTGGGTCACAATAAATTAAAAATAACCCATCATAGGCAAGAATATGGTGCACTACTTATTGTGCATAAGGGCACTTGATGACATAATGTCCCCATCATGACATGGAAAATGAGTAGCTAAAATTAGAGCATCGTAGACATCTATGGGAATGTCTCCTCTTATTCAACAACCTATATATGGTGACATGATATATTACATAATTTGTAGAATATATGATCAACATCCATAAAATTTATGAAAAATGATGGAAGTGGCCCCACCCATAAATTAGTTGATGTACTATACTAATTACAGATATTTGAATCATTACAATCATACCTACCCTACTATAGACACAGAAATAAATGTAAAAGATACTAATTAGAGTAGAGAAGTCAAAATTTAGTAGATTCCATCACTATAATTACCAATGAGAAACCATAATATACCACACCTTGGTTAGCAATACCAAACACCTCCCAAACTACAATAATTTTAATCATAAAACATCCAACCACAATACTATAACATCCAATGGGGATATAGGGGAGGTGGATAGGGTGGATACAAAGAAGGATACCATAGAGGGAAATGTAATTACCAAAGGGGTGAAGGTACAACCAAAACTAAAATAAAGGTTATAACCAAGGTTATCCCCAAGAAATAACCCCACTCCCTCCCATCAACATGCTAAAAATGTGGAAAAAAGGCATATTGCAAGAAATTATGTAGAACAACAACAAATTAAGTGTGGATTCTATCATAAAAAAGGAACTCATGATTCCTTCTTGTGCTTTAAAGTGGCACAATTATATAAGAATCTCAAAACAAAGACTAATGATTTAGTGTAATCTCCCCAAAGAAAAGGGACAAAACATTTGAAAAAATACCAAAAGGACATGATAGAAAATGGTAGTGTAATGAATTTCAGCAATAAGTAGGATATGATAAGATTATAGATAAAGAAGGAGGACCATTAAAACAAACATCTATTTGTGACAAAATCAGATAATGTTGAGAAATAATTAAAGAACATAAAGAGAGATCCCCAAAAAAGGATCTCAATATCATCAATGACAATTCAAAACCCTAAGTGGTGGTAACCACTCTAAGTGGAATGAAAATAGGGAAAGAAAAAGAGTTAGCTACTGATTCTAAAGAGGAATCAGGAAAAAATACGGATAGGGAAAACCCCAATATACATGAACATGATCGCATAGTGGAGAAAAGCAAAAAACTCATACAAGAAAAATAAGACAATGATAAACTCAAACTAAACTATTTCGATGAAGATGAGATTTAGGATTTACAATGAATGATGAAACTAATTAAAAATAAATAATATTTATTAAATTAACATGGTTTTGTAAATATTAATGAGAACATAAAGTACAACAAATTGAGAAAAACCAAAATAAAAGTAAAAATAATATGTTTAGAATGAAAAGAAGTGGAAGAAAACAACAATTTAACTAATATAAAAATAGATGGCCATGAGGTAAAGAATAAATTATTGGATCTTGTCACAAATAAAAATGTCTTACCACATAGTACATGGATCCACTCAATAAAATAAAGCTACATGTCACAACTTATGATATTGGAATAGTTGATGACACACCGCGCTAACTAATTAGAACCTTAAGAGATGTTCAAGTTAATTTAATGGGGGAAAAAAAAGTATATTTGGTAGTGATCAATATGTATGATACATTCTACCAAGACTTGTTAAAATTAGAATGGTTCATTGACTGTAATGGTATATTGAACTCTGAAGAGGAAGAGATTACATTCAAAGGGAATGGTTTAATAGTCTATTTTCCATTAGAAACTAGAATGGGAGAAACATGGTTGGAATAATTATGGTTAGATGATGAAGAAAGTGAATTTGATGACTTATCTAGGGTATACATATTAAATAAAATCACAAAAATGAAAGATGACCATGAGACAAATGATGAAGGGGAAATAATATTGGAACACAAAGAGATAGAAATAACCTCAGATGATGATATTAAAGCATGGTTGTATGGGGAGCCAAAATGAACAATCAGAAAGGTATGATACATGAGAAAAATACCATTTATGGTAAATAAGAGTACTGCATTTCATAACCCAATACCAAAAATAAGAAATATATATCACATTGAACGGGCTTCCCACACCAAATTACCAAAATTTATCAAAATCGAGATTGTTGAAAATTACCTACAACAAATGATAAGGGTATTCCCCCAAGAGAAAACATGGATGCAGGCTATTAATGACACATTAAATATCACTACCACAAGGTGGTAGAACACTCATAAAGACACAATATAAAATTGTAAATCCTTTGGCATATTACTTAAGACAAGGTTTACTAAAATAGGTAGTTAGTTTCTAGAAATACATAATTATGTGGAAATAAAAAATCTAAGGAGACACATTAATAACTATGAAAAGGTATGGAATATAAAAGGGGATACTGACAAACATCTATGGTCATAATTTTTCTATTGGACCCTATATGCTTATCCAAGTACATGGTATATCCATCAAGATATGTGGAAAGGAACCTCTAGATGGGAAGAAATAAAAATGGATTTTTATTGGAATTTCAATATTTGGGACCCTAACACAAGATTTTGTCATGCATTAAGAAATATATTTTTTTATAAATTCTAGACTTTACTGCAAAAGAACAAAATTTCAAAATAAAATTAGAATAAATAGTGCTATGCCATATGGATGACTGAGAACAAATTGGTACAATCACAAGAGAGTCACCAAATAATATAGAAATAAATAACAAAGTAAAATAACTTGAGAATATGGTACACTACATAAAAATCATAAAACAAGAAGAGGATGATGAGGAAAAACCATAAAATATAAAAATAGAGATAAGGAAGGAGAAATACAACTACTCGATACCACAAAGGATAAAACACAATATTTTTTTATCAACCTATTAAAATCGAAGATGATAATATAACTACATAGGGTAATCCAAAAATGGTAAAAGTAATACATTATTGGGTAGAAAAAGAAGTGGAAAAGACACTAGAATTACTAAGGGAATATAAGGATTTATTCCGATGAACATTCATGGATCTAAATGGAATAAAATAAGAATTTACAACTATGAAAATATAATAAAATGAGGATATAAAACCTCTGAAGAAATGACCATACAGGTTGAATCCCAATGTCAAGGCTAAATTAAAAATTGAGTTGGATAAGATGCTAGTTGGTATCATAATAAACCTTATGGAGGATCTAGAATGGATAAGCCTTATGGTTATCTAAAATAAGAAAATTTGATAAATATAAATCTAGATTGACTATATGGAGTTGAATAAGACCTGTTTACATGATCCCTTCCTAACACCATTCACCAAAGAGACATAAGTAAGTGTTACATGAAGAGAGAAATTCTTTCATTGATGGATTATTTGGATACCATTAGGTAGGAATAGTACCTAAAGATCAGCCCAAAACCACATTTTTAACAAAATAGGGATCTTTCATCTACATAATTATTCCCTTTGGATTAAAAAATTCATCAGTTATGTTTATTCAAATTATGGTGAATACATTTAGAAATTTTATACATGAGTTTTTAGAAGTATATCTTGATGATTAGATGGTGTATGGATTAATTAAATATTATGTTTAGGTGTTGCAACTAATGTTATAAAGATGTTGACAACTTAAAATGTCTCTCAATTTGAATAAATACATTTTTTTCATGCCATTTGTACATTACTAGGACATATAATCTACAAAGAAGGATTTATGGTAGATCCACTCAAAACTATAACTATCATAAATCTACACCACCCAAGATGTGAAATGAAGTCAATAAAATATTGGGTTATACCAGATATCATT
The DNA here is from genome assembly GCA_037957365.1 of Torreya grandis. Taxonomy (NCBI): domain Eukaryota; kingdom Viridiplantae; phylum Streptophyta; class Pinopsida; order Cupressales; family Taxaceae; genus Torreya; species Torreya grandis. The sequence continues at coordinate 1,458,622 of JARHVA010002320.1, forward strand.
ATTGGTTTATTAGAATATACATAGCCATAAGTGCACTAATAAAATATTTATTAAAGAAACAACATAACCAACATCTAGAATGGTCAACATAGTTCCAAGAATCTTTTGGAAAGTTAAAATAAAAGATTGTGTATTCCCTAATTTTTAGTGTTTGCTGATTGGAATATCCCATTCCATGGTCATATAGATGTATATAAAATAAAATAAGAGTAGTGTTGTCATAACCCCATGGAAACATTGATCATCCCATTTCATTTATGAGAAAGAAATTGGTGAAGCCAGAAATAAATTATTCAACCAAAAAAGGAGAGGCACTTGCCATGTTGTATGTAGTGCATAAATTTAGACATTACTTGTTGACAACCTTGTTTATATTCTTTATAGATCATGAGCCACTCAAATAATTTTTGATAGACTAGTTATATAAGGAATAATTTGTCATTGGTTAATGTTATTCCAATAGTTTGACTCTAAGGTTGTAGTAAAACCTAAACGGATAAACAAGCCTAATTATTCACCCTGAGTCACTACATGAGAAGACATAGGACTAGTTGAGGATGAGTTACCTAGAACTCACCTCTTCTGTGTGGAAGCCATTCCTAAATATAAAAAAACATTTCACAATTCTTTTGTATTGGAGAGTTTCTTAAAGAATATAAAAAATTTGAAATACATATATTAATGATCCAAACTTTTCCCTTTATGCTAATAAAAATAGCATTTCATAATAAAAGAAGAGATGAAATGTTGTAGAGAGCCACATTACTGCATGAATAAAATAAAATACTAAGAGAATCCCATGATTGAGTTGCATAAGGACACAAATTAGGGGAGAGTATGGGTAATAAAATAATGCTTGTAGGTCTATAGTGGCCAACACTATTCAAGGAGTCACATCAATATGTAGTAAATTGTGACATATGCCAAAGAGTGGGAAAGCCAAATACATGATATGAGATGCCACTCCATCCAATTGTAAGCACTAGACCCATTAAATAAATAGGCCATTGATTTTATTGTACTTATTAAACCTAAAACACAAAAGAGCAATGTTAGATTCATTATTATTGAAACAAGATACTTAATAATATGGGCATAAGCAATACCCACAAAAGATTATATAATTATGACTGCTAAAAACTTCCAATATGAGCATACAATAACAAGGTTTGGATTCCTATTAAGTATAACCAATGATCAAGGTAAGCATTTTTTTAATAATACAATTACATAATTGTTTAAACATTTTTTGGTCCAACACAGTTGGAGCACTCCCTACCACCCTCAAGCAAATATAACTATTAAGGAGTTCAACAAGGTATTAGATAAGGTATTGACAAAGGTTTTTAATATAAATATTAGAGATTTAAATACTAAAATATTGACAATATTATGGACAACTGTATTACTTATTAAAGATTAAGTACTACCCTTTTCAGTTATTATATGGCCTAAAAGTATTAGTATAAATGGAGTATTTATTACTAAGTTTGATAATAGTAGTGAAATTTAGATTGAATGAAAGTTATTCCCTTTAATAAATATTGATAGAATTAGAAAAATTAGATGAGAAAATATTCTTATTAGTGTACAATCAAACCTAAGAAAAGAGAAGACAAAAATCATGGCATGATAAAGAGTTTCAAATTGGAGATAAAGTCTTCCTCTATGGTAGAAAATATAAAAATTTTGGAAAGTGAAAAATAGTATGGTTTAAATCATATATACTTGAGGGTATAGTAGATTTAGGAACAATAAAGTTGAGAATGCTTATCGACACACTCAAAAAAGGGTTTACAAATTAAACTTAGTTGAATTTATACATTTAGGCAACTCGGTAACATGTAGTGAAAAATAATCATAGAACTGATGAGGTGACAATATCCTTCTAGTTAGGTGAGTTGAATGAGGGTATTTCGGTATCTTATGCTAGATGTGTAAGTTCTTGGTCATTTATTATGTTACCCCAGACTGACATTATCCTTCTAGATGGGCAAGTCAAGTAAGGATACTATGATATCTTATTCCAGATGTCTAAGTACTTGGTTATTGATCATGCCAAAATTATTAGTGGGATAATTAGGAAAAGTAAGATATAGGAAAAGGGGTGATGAGAACCAAAAAAAATTGAAAATAAAAGGGAAAATGATTAAAAAAACTAAAAATAATGAAAACATAAAAATAATTTTGAAAAAGATGAAAAAATGAAAAAAATGAGTAGGGAAAATCAGAACCCCAAATAAAGAAGTAAGTGGATAAGAATAAAAGTGAATTTAGATAAGAGTACAAGTAATTGCATAAATAATTTTAGAATAACATTAAAGAGACAAATATGGAAATGAAATAATATAGTTGCATTTGTTTCTCCAAAAATATATGTTACATAGATTAGTTTAGAATAAAAAATACAAGCTAAATATAAGTAAAAATCTAAAATGGATGATGATATCATAATAATAAGGATCAAAATAAATGAAAATATAATTAGTTAATAATACAAAGTGGATGAAGTGGGTGAAACAGATATAAGTATTAAAAATAAATTAAATATGCCACTAAAATTCCATGATTAATAGACATAACACCAACACTATAAATAAAGGGTTTAGATAATGGAAAATTTTCACAAATCTCTTCATTTAAAAAAAATATACTATATTTTTGTGTGAAGTAATAGGACTATATGTGCCTTTATTTTATTTGAATACACAACACTAAAAAATGGAGGTACCATATGTTGTAGATGTGAAATAGGTTAGCTTCTTTGTTAGTATCAGAATATAAACAAATTCACAAAAATAATATATTATGCCTATTACCTCGATTAGGAAATGCCAATGAAATGAAGAAATATACAAGAAAAGCATATCAAATGATTATACCTTCTCAAAGTGACTTCTCTTCATGGACAATCCACAAGCGTGTTTGTGCCTGGTTATGGAGCTCAATATTTTTGATAATGTGGTTGGGCAAGTGCCTCTAACATCTCCTCATGCACCATTTGGATTGGATTTGTGTATGAAAATAAATATAAATGGTTAAAATTTTATCATAAATTATGCATTATATCTTTGCACTAAAAATCTTGATAATTGTTCATGGTGGCTCTTGCATTTATAGGCTAGGCAAATCAATTATAGAATTTGGATAAAAAATGATATGAGTGGACACAAATGAGTTAAATTTTGGAGGGATAAGTAATTAATATTTTGGAATAAGGGAGTAATTAATAGGCATGGCTAGCCTTAATCAAATATTTATCTCCATTAATGCTTGGTGGATGACACCCTTTTGATGATGTCATGGGTGATTTCATGGCCTTGATATTTGAATTTTCATTTTATGAAATTATATATCAATTAGTTTATCATAAATTTTTCACTTAAACATTTAATTATATTTTCTTATCTAAGTGATTATGATTAAGATTTTTTTAATTCTAAAAATTTGATAAGTTGCCTTGTAATATTGGTCAAAAATGCCAATTTACTAGGTCATAATTTGACTAGAGATGAATTAGAAGAAGATGATAATTACATATAAGATAATTCCCCAATTAGAGACATATTGACATGAATCAAAACTTGCATGTAGCGTGTGTAGATGATTTATATCACTTTGGTGGTTTTAGTCCAATTTGTGTGTTATTACGAGAAGTCATTCAAACTTGTACTTTTGACATGGCAATGGTGAGAATTGGATGTCTAATTTTTTCCCTTATTTGAAAGGGCATGGTGAGACATTTGATCAAAGAAAAAAATTCTCAAAGAATAAAAAGGTCACTTAAAATGAGCACAATTAGTAGAAATAAATTTGTTACCATTTTCATTGATTTCAATTGATTTACAAAAAAATGGGTACATAATAGTGCCATAAATAATGTTTGGGAGGCCTAGGATGCCCCCTCAAGGGTTGGGTGGGATAAAATAATTTTGACTAACGTGCCCTCAATTAGAATAAAATGCACAAGATTCAGTAATAGAGCCTAAAAATGGAGTAATTAGAAAAAAATAGTTTGAAAAATAGATAAACAAGGCAAAATGAGCTTCTCAAGAATAAAAATGGATCATAATAGGGCTAGGGCTAAGAATTCAAAATTTTGGTTATAAATTGACTCCTAAGGAGTGAAAATCATTTATTTTCACCCTTTTCTATTGTAATATAGAGGTCTAGTTTTTTCACACAAGAGAAGTTGATGAAATGGTGAATATCCCTCACCATAAACACCTGGACAAGAAAGTGAGAGAGTACTAACAACCACCATAGATTGGGGCATTGGTACGTACCTTTTGTTTTGTTTAACTTTAGCATTTAATTCATTTATTAGGCCCTAGAAAATTGAAAAAAGTGAGTTCATCATTTTTGAGAAGACGAAAATGGTGATATCACCCACAAAAATGGTGATATTGCCAACCTAATCAATGAATTTGAGAGGAAAATGGAAAATTCACCAAAATCCATGAAAATTGCCAAAACAACCATATCACACATTTGGCAAAAAATCACTTAAATGACAAGAATAATGGTCAAATAGTAGAAATTCTAGCCAACCAATGAAAATGCTAGTCAAATGGTGGAAATGATTAACTCGATGGAACTAGGCAAGGAAATGGAGAACTCACCTATAATAGTGAGGTCATCTTGTCGGTCAGCAGGAATGACCTAAAAAATGGTGAGTTCATAGACCAGTGAGGGGAATCACAAACTTGCCCTAAGAAATAATGAAAATTCCCTATAAAATAGTGAGATCACAAAGGAAAATGATGAGATCATGCAAAAGAGGCAATGACACATTATAAAGGACAAAAATAGATATAAGAATATAATGTTAAGGCCAAGATTAGAAGAAAGTGGTAGAATAATAAATTATAGGAAAAAAATTAGAATTGATTAACTTGCTTTGGTTTGGATTTGTGATATGCAAGAGTGAGTAGGTGCTATGATGGCTCATGAGTTATGATCATCAGTATTATGATGTGTTAGGCTCTTGATGGATGAGATTGTGGGACTTATAGAGGCCACCAACTTATGACACATATTCCATACACCAGTTATTCATGAAAATTATGCCTATTTGTCAGCATTAATAGAGCATTAGCACTCTAATAAATTAACCTTCCACTTACTCATAGGGGAGGCCACAGTCATAGTAGAGGATGTATGGAATATATTACGAGTGCCTATTTGGGGTTGGCAGATCTATTGGATGTCAAAGGGTAGGTGAGATATTTTTGAGGACCCAATTGGTGTGATGGATATAGTAGTTATTGAGGGGTCTATTGCCATCGACACCCTAGAGGACCTGACATGGCCTCCAACTATTTATCCAAGAGTTGCAATGAAATAGGTAGTAGTGGCACCAACACCACTAGATGCATTAGTCCCAGGGAGGTAGTCATCCTGATAGCTCTTGTCAGTAGCCTCATGCTACCTAAAAATAATGGGTGGTTCTTTCAGATTGGCCTTATAAGGGTGATTCGAGGCATGCTCAATTTTACTACATGTTTTACATGGGGACTAGTTATATTGACACAATTGTATAATGACTTATATATGATTGTATATTAGAGGGGTCATAACATCAAGCACAACACCCTGCTTCAGGTATGGATTTGGGTGCATATAGCTATAGAATGCCCAGATGGTCATATATTTTAGTGAGGAGATGAAGATCCATTAGCCTATGTTTGGTTTCAAATGGGTATGATTTTATAAGGTGAAATGGGTGACTTGTATTTATATCGACAAGCCATTAATGAGATGGTAGATGGTAAATTTATCTATCAGCCCTATATGGCCATTTAGTTTGGGTGGTTATAGGATGAACATGTTCTAAGATATATGTTTTCACCTTGTTACATTACCAATTGACATGATTTAATTTTAGAGAGGTACATGCCTGATTGAGTCTAGTGACAATTTGGCATCCAATAGGATGTGCCTAATGGACCACATTTGTTTGTGCATGTGACTCAAGAGATTAGATATTGGGGGATACTAGTGTTGAGAGTCTAGGTGATCACCAATTTTGAAATGATACAATATATAGATTAGTTCTATGTAGGTGGAGTTATAGATATGAGAATGATTGACACTTATGTGGCTTGGTGGGTTGGCTTCTGACTTATTTGATTGACTAGACCCCAAACCTAAAATCTTGGAAAATATATGAGAGTAATGAGATAGAGTAAGTCCTAACATAGGGGTAGGTATAGGTACAATATCAAGTTTAAGGATAGGCTCCTACATGGTAGGTGATACCTCAGGCCATCCCATTATAGATTATTTAGGTACCTACGCAATAACCTATGTAGCAGGTTGTTTATATTCTATTTTAGCATGTGGCACACATTATACCTTGGTTATATACTCAAGCTCAAATGTCAAAGATAGTTAGTGTGGAAATAGACATGGAGATGGTGGAAAAGTTCCTCTATTATATACATATATGGTCGAGGTAGCAGGTGGTGACTCAGACTAAGGCATAACTATAGGTATAAGAGAGGTTGGGGCCTTTGGTACAAGCATAGGGGAGGTAAGGACCTATAGTACAAGTGCAAAGGAGGTAGGGACCTATGGTACTATAATATCAGATAATAATTAGGCTCTAATGGATAGGCTTTAATGTGAGATTATTACAAGATTAGCTGAGATAGTTAGCCTAGAGGATAATGTAACTAGGTTACAAGCTGAGCTGGTGATAGCTCAGGGAGAGATTACTAGAATATAGGGTATCATTAATGAGTAAGTGATTGATATTACAACATTGAGGGGGTAGGTTTCCCAAATGATAGTGATTTATGGGTAGCTTACCATGTAGGATGTTGAGCTAGTTACAACTATGAGTGAGTGAGATAGAGCTCGTGTAGACCAGGATAGGGTAGAGCATGATTTCTAAAGGCTTTAGGATGAGTTAGTAGAGGCCCAATATATTTTAACCACTCAAGTATTGGATAGATCACTTCAGGAGGTGATCTAATCTAAGGATGACTCCCTTCACATAAAGGATGATACCCTTTGTATGAAGGATGATAATTTTCATGCAAAAAATGAGGTGGTTTATTATTGTAGTATGTATGAGTTAGTGGTTCTAGAAAAGGGTGGGGAACCTTCCTACAGGGATTACACAAAGACTCAATAGACTAATCAAACTTCTAGATCTTGATATACTATAGCATCAAAGTGGTCAGTGGCATAACTAGTACCACAATGGTGAGTGATGGGTCCATTATCACCTTGACCACCTCTAGGCACAACCCAAAGGTTTGATCAGAGTCCCCTTAGGGATGGAGCTAGTTAGAGCTGATTTTTTCTTATAGCTCCACATTTTTTATTGTCTATGAGATGTATATATTCTCTCTATGTATAAAACCTTAATTTTGAAATATATATATGACATTCATTTTGGCTCATAGATATTATACATGGACTCTTAGTAGTCTTTTGTTATGCTCCTTTACTTTGCATTACTGCAATGTAATATGTATATTATTTGATTAGAATATGGATATTGATGTATATTATTTTCCATGATTTTGTTATTTACTTTGCTAGCCCATTTTCACTTGTGTTTATCTCATGGATTTACATGCAATATTACTATATGGTATATTCTTACTTTAGGATATGCATGTCTTAGTTAGCATAGAGATAGACATGTTGTGTTCATGTTATGGCATGTGTTTATGGAAAATGGAATGTCATTGTGATCACGTATTAGATAGGTTGATAGTGCTTTCAGATATTTTTTGTGGCTTCACATTGCTATGTACAATCTTGAGCACTTAGTTTTTAATTTTACAAATGAGATTATGCATCATAAGTATAAGTAACCTATGATAGCATTGTATGTTAATTACACATGGATCAGTTTAAATGTGAATATTTACAACTCAAGATAATGATAAAATATCAAAACCTAAGTTGAAAACATAACACATTTAGACATAAACACAAAACATAAAATAAAAAAATGAAAATACAAAATGTAAACAACTTAAATACAAGAGATAAAATATCAAGACTTAAGTGTAAAACATAATGTACCAAACCCAAACAAATAATAAAAGTAGTTTGAACACAAAATTAAATCAATTTAAGAGAAAGTTATGAATTATCTAGACTTAAGTGGAACCAAAATGTTATTAAATGCAAACACATGATATAAAAAACAAATAATATAAACATATAAACAATATAAACAAACACATAATAAAAGAGAGAAAACCAATGAAGTTATCAATAATGTGTGCATGTGTAATGAATAAGGTGTTACAATTTGGATATTATGCCCCTAAGCTAAGGGGATAATAAATCAATTACAAAAACAGGGGGAATAGAAGAAGAGGAAAGGCTTGGCCAAGCTGACTCCAAATGCCCCAAGGTAAGTGGATGTTGCCTACATAGTCCTATGGAATTTAGGCCAAATGTAGTCATCAAGGGATATGGGTTAGAATAAAAGTGCTGATAAGTAGGTATATGATTATAGAATAAAAATTGGGAAGGTATACTCTAAAAATGGCAAGAGTGTTAGATAATAGTTGCTCACAAAATGACAAGAGGGTAAAGGATTGAAAATAGAGAATTTTTAATACTGCAACAATTTGAAATGCACAATTCCCATCGATATACCTCAAAAAGTGATGGTAGTGCAAGGGAACAAAAATGAATAATGAGATTTGTCAAGTTGACCTGAGATGCACCATGCATCCAAGCATTGCCTACATAATCCGTGTGGACCTTAGGCCAATGTAGTTTTCCCAAAAATGGGAGGATAATAAATGGATGGTAATAGGGTATGAAATGAATCAATCTAGATAAGAGGTTCTTTATAAGAAATTTTTTATGGATTTACATCTCACATGGAAATTATTAGCCAATTTTCATGATTTTGTGATTTTTATGGTTTTCTAGGTCTTTTTAATGTTTTTGGGTTTTTGGAATAAGGAAAGCAAGGTAATATGTTCAAATGTACAATGAAGCATCTAGCATAGGATAATTTTCCTTAAGTAGAGGCTCAAAAAACAATTAAACCAGATGAAATGATAACTAACACAAACCAATAGCAGAACCTAAGGCATTGGGGGATACCATGCAATAGTAAGATTGGAATGATAACAACACATGATGGAGAAATAAAATTAGGAAAACCAATTAGAGAATGTTTCAAAGGAACTATCAATTAGGTGATACCCTTGTTGACATACCCTAAAACATTTATCTACAAATAAGTTACTGATGTTAATCATTTTGAAGTGTCTTTAGAACAATAGTCATTGAATCTGCCTATAACACCTATTGGTTATAATTAGGATCATGATTGGTAATAGGCATATATGAGAAATGAATAAAGAATGGTCTAGAGAAAGATATGGTACTAATAATATGAATGGTCTAAGGTACGATATGCTAAAATAATGAAGGTGAAATGGGTGCCCCCAAGCAAGGGCTCTTATAGACAATGGTTCAAATTAATTAAGCATAGTAAAGTTTGAGATGCATGATATTCAAAGGTTACTTAAGCTTTTTTCCATCTTTAATATCCAATATATATGCCCAATAATCATAATTTATAGTAACAAAAAAAATTCCAGGCCAATTAGCTTCAAATTTACCTTTCTTCTTACATTCTACATTGGTGTTATTTTGATTCTTTTTCAGTACCAAATCATCAGTTTTGAATTCTCTATGGAGAATATGTTGGTTTTAGCTATGGCATAGCCAATTATGATAGGCTAAAAAATGGTCTAATATAGCTTGTCATTTCTCATCTAAGAGGTATAGTTCTTGCAATCTATCCGCTCTATATTCTTTATCATCAATGATATTCTTTAGATAAATGAAGAGAGAGGGAAACTAGATCTCGACAGGAATAATGGCCTCAGATATAAAGACTAAGGAGTATTGTATAGATCTTGTGTGTATGTACTAGTATAGTAAGGCCATAGGGTTGGGAATAATTATAAATTCTAATCACAACTAGTGTCATTGATAATCTTCTTAAAAATTTTAATAATGGTTTTTTTTGATGCCTCAGTTTGGATGTTACCTTAAGGGTACAAGGTTGGGGACTTCTTATGCTTGATTTTGAATTTGGTATAAAGGTAATCAACATCTTGTTTTTTAATTGGAAACCATTATCAGATATAATGGTGGATGGAATACACTAATGGTAGATGATGTGATAGTAGATAAAATTAGATATCTACTTGTTGATGATGTGAGGGGTGTGGCCTCTATCCACTTAGTGAAATAGTCTATAGTAGTTATGATATGTGTATGGAAATCAAAGGAAGTGGGGTTGAATTTTCCTACAATATCAAATCCCAAAGAAAAAAATGGCCATGGTGTAGTGATTAAATGGAGTGTTAAATAAGGAGCATAGATCAAATCACTATGCCATTGACAAGCATCACACTTTATGACATGTTGACAAGCACCTATCTCTATTATTGGCCAATAATACCCAATACGAAGGATCTTATTGGTAAATACCAAGCCACTGGTGTGGGACCCATAAGTCCCTATGTGTAGATCCTTTAGTGCTAATTTGGATTCTCCCAAAGGTAAAAAATGAAGTAACATCCCATCATATCCCTTCTGATAGAGCATATTTTTGAGTAAGGTATATTGAGTAGTTATATTGATGAAGGATTTATGTTGTGTTTGTGATAGGTTTTTAGTAATAATTTGGTCATGGAGGTAGGTGTATAGGTCTTGGTACCAAGGGATATTAGGATGATCAATATCACCTACCATCTTAGAATCTAGGTGAATATGTGCTAGCTGAAGAAGGTTTTTGATAAGAAAATGAAACTCTTTAACACTGCCATCCATTTCTATCATATACCCAATGGTTTCCATGGCATTAATTGGTCTGTTATTGGCCCTTGGTATTTGTTTGAACTGAAGAGTATCCAAATGAGGCTTGAGTTTTTTAACCATACTTTTATAAAGTATAATATTCTCATCTTTAGTTTTGTACTAGTTTATACCCTAATTAATGATGAGCTGAGAATCCCCATATACCATTAACTTCTAAATATTCCATTATGTGGTGAGACAGAGTCCTAAAATGAGTGCTTCATACTTGGCCATGTTGTTAGTGCAATGGAAGCCAATATAGAATGCCTTGGGAATGAGATCTCCTTACAGAGTGACAAATAATATATTGGCCCCAGATCCATGGGATGTGAATGATCCATAAAAATATAATTTCCACTATTTTAATTCAATAGTTACTTCTTATATATTTAGAATTGACTCATCTAGGAAATCAAAGCTGAGTGGTTACATATCTAATATAGGGGCGTCAAAAAGATGATTTGAAATAAATTTCCCCTTAATGGATTTTTGGCTCTTATATTCCACATAAAATTCACTCAGTAACATTACCCATTTGGCCACATGACTTGCTAGAGTGGTTTTAGATAACAAATATATGAGAAGATCAATCTTGGTGATGATGATGGTCTTATTATTGAGCATGTAGTGATGCAAATTTTGTGAAGAAAAAACCATTGCTAAAGAAGACTTTTCAATTGGTGTATATTTATTCTTAAATGTTAAGAGTGTCCTAATCACATCATATACTACATTTTATTTCCCCTACTCATCATGCCAATCCAAAAGTGCCCCTAGGGCATGTTTTTTTGAAGATATGTAGAGTAGTAATGGTTTTCTTAGAGTAGGTGCATCAATACTGGTGGGTTGGCCAAGTAGTCATTCAATTCTTTACAAGCCTGGTGAAAACTATCATCCCACTAAAATTCTACACCTTTCTTCAAAAGGTGAGTAAAAGGATGGCATCTATTATCCAATTAGGAAATAAACCATTGAATGGACTGAATTTTACCCTAAAGATTGCATAGCTATTATAAAATAGGAGGTGGCATTTCCATATGACATTGACATTATCAAGATCAACTTCAATACCTCAATGTGACATAATAATACTATAAATTTTATCGAAGTGACACCAAATACACACTTCTTAAGATTGAAGTGCACCTTATATTCACAAAGACTCTCAAAGATTCTTTGTAAAACTTTAGGATGTCTTGCACATGTCTTAGATTTGGTGAGGATGTCATCTACATAATCCTCAATAATTTCATGCATCATGTAATTAAATATGATATTCATGGCACATTGATAGGTTTCCCCCACATTATTCAAGCCAAATGGCATGAATTGATAATAAAATGTTTCCCACATAGTGGTGATCATTGTCTTGTGTTGGTCCTTAGGGTAAATCTTGATCTGGTTGTATCTTAAGAATCCATCCATGAGGGATAACATCTCGTATCATGTTGTTTAGTTGACTATCATGTCAATGTTAGATATAGGTAAATCATCCTTAGGGAATGCATTGTTAATATCTCTGAATTCATTTCAAAAGTAAAATATTCGAAGTTAATGGTGCAATGTTCAAGATCCATTTTGAGTAATCCAATGGTCGAATGAATCATGCTCCTAATATTTTATCTAGCTATTTCTTAAAAAGTATAGAATTATGCAAATGCATTTTTTTAGCTTCTATTTGAATGGCTTGGCATCTAGATGTACAAAAATTTAATACACCACTAAAGAGGGGTCTAAACCTGGCATGTTGGAAAATGACCAGGTAAATATATCAATGAAATCCTTGAGGATAATAATAATAAATTCACATTCCTTAGTAGTTAGGGAGGCACCTAAGTAAATTATTTTGGGGTCATCTTAGGTTCTAGTGTTCACCTCCATGGTATCTTATACAAGGAGTGTAGAACCATCTTCAAGAATAATAAGTATAAATGTAAACTCATACTCTTAAGCTACTTGTGAGCCATAGGGCTCACCCATGTAAAAATAATTATAATATACCATTTCTGGTAGTAGTCAATTGATGAATTGCTTTGGAAAATCCTGTACCAATTGTGTGAATATTTTATGCTCTTCCTCATTGGTGTTAGACCCAAATGAAATGTTTAGACTTGTAGGACACTGAGCTTCTTGAGGAGATGAATGAACTTCCCCATCTGAAGGCACTTAAAACAAGTTTTCACTTATGGACTTATCTTTATCTTTACTTTTTTCCTGATTTAAAGGCACCTCAAAGAGGATTTCACCAGAGGATCTTGATCTTTTAATTTGTTGATGACAAAAGAAGTTTGTCTACTCTACAAAGTAGGCAGTAAGGTCCAATGAAAATTCAAATCCTTATTTATGATCACCAACTGGTAATCCATCTCTTAAGCCCATGAATTCAATTATGGATTCATTATTATAGAATTCATCTAATAGTATAGTTAAATCTTGTTGGTCCTAGTTGATTAGGCTAGGATGATGGAGGTAAAGAATAAATTGACCATAATGGTAAGTATGGAATTGGTATTAAATAGGTTTATGTTAATAAGTTTGTCATAGGTGCTATAATGGGACTACTAGGGTCTTTTCATCAGTTGATGAAGTGGTATCACTATTGAAATCTATGGGGTCACCCCAAAGTGGTTTGAATCCAAGACCTCAATTTCCTACATGTGTTTACACACATATAGGTTCAGGAATTACTGGTGATTTTACCATTAGACCTTTTACCTAATAGTCCTAATTGTCCATAGTCCTATTGGCAATGGGGTACATGGTGTTTTGATATAAAGTGGCAAAGCCATCACCATATAAGCAATCTCCTTCAGAACTAGTGGTCCGATCTTGATTTGGTGATGTGTCTTTTACAGATATGAGTGGCTCTTATAGAGAGGACTTGGACTTCTTTTTCCATATCATATTGGGCCTAATAGGGATAGGTTTGGGCCTTCCATAGGATTGTGGGGATTTGGGCAATTTATTGACATGAAAAGCATCTTGAATGTGATATGTGGCTATGTCATCCTATTTAATAATAAAGTGATTAGGAATTGATTCAGGTGGATTAGAAGAAATGGATGTGATGTCATTAGGGTTAACATAATTAAACTTGGGACAATAAGTATAATTCCCATACTTGGTCTCTAGGTTTTTGCAATATAAGTACGGTTGTCAATTGCCAATAATAATGACCTATAATCATGAATAAGGTAATTTAAGGCACTAGTGCAAGGTGGAAGGGATTACTCATACTTCATGGATCCAAGGATGACCAAGAAGTATATTATAGGGAAGTTTGATGTTAATGACATGGCATAGGGTGTGATGGGTGATAGGCCAAATACTGATGGGAAAATAAATGTTTCCCAAAGATTCTCTCTATATTGTCATAAGTTTTGATTATGATAGTATCTAGCTACATGTCTGTTATTGTGTAACCCAAAGTTTGGATCAGATTTAATGATGCTATGTTTAACTTTAAACCATTATCTATAATAACCTGATTAAATTTATAGTAGGAAATGATGGATTTGATGTATAAATGATTATTATGAAGGGGACTAAGGGATAACATATCACTTTGGTCAAATGTGAGTTCTTGACCTAGTGACAAATTTCCCACAAGTGCTTAGAACTGGGTTGGACCAATTAGATTATTAGAGAAAGTCATTTAATATGGTATGATGAAATTTAAATGTACGTAAGAGATCTAAGATAAAAACATTAATAGGCATTTTTATAATTTGCTCACCACTATTATATGGATTCTAAGTAAAAAAGTGATGTGGTTTGGATTTTAGTAGGGTAATGTCCTGATTGGAATTGACATTGGATTAGAAGTAGGCAAAGGGACTTGAAGAGTGATTCTTAGACATCTAATTGTGACTATGTAATTTTGAGTCAGGAAAGAGTTAACTAAATAAGAGGAAGTATGTGATAGTCCAAGAATAGTAATTATCAATAGTTAAGGTGTAATTGAATTACACTAACCAACATTAGAATTACCTATAAGCAAAGGAGGTGGTCCCAATGTAGAAAGGCTAACACTTTAGTGAGTGTTAGATGGTTTATAAGGCATGGCTTTGATAGTGGCAATGTATTTATTTTTAGCATGCCCTACAACATTGCCATAGTCATATGGTACACTTTGATAGTTAACTTAGTTTAGGTATCATGATATTGATTATGGTTGGCATGGTTCTGATTTTGGCCCTATCCTTGTTTTTTATTTTGGCCATGTCATTGGTTCTAATTTGTTCTATTATTGCTTATTTTTGTGTTTGGGAAAGGGTCTCTTGTATATTCCCATATCCTGGTTAGTGTTGGGCACTCTTTTCTCCAATTTAATTTTCCCATCTCCAATTATATGCCTTAATTGTATACACCTATATATTGAATGATTGACCATGCAATGGTAATCATAATACTCATTATCACGATACCATGATGGTTTGTGTTAAACCTTTAGAAAGGGTTTTATATTAGGCTAAACAATCATATTAGATATCACTAAATTTTGCAACACAACCTTAGTAGGCTCCCTAAGGTCATTGAAAACTCTTTATTTGTTGTATCCTTGTCATGGGGGATCTCTTTACATTGTGAGCTTAGGGTTAGGTGGTGGTTTCACTATTTGTACATGCCTCACCTCTATAACCCCATTCCCAACCATATTCTTATTTTTATGAAGGTCTTCAATTTTTTATTAGTTTTGGCCTGAATTAGTAATTGATTTTGGTTTAAAACTTAGATTTAGTTAAACACTTGGGCTTGAGAATATATCTTAACAAGACCTCTATCTATTAGTGCCTTTTCAATTTGCACTCCTTTATTAATTATCTCTTCAAATGTGTTGGTAAAATGAATTCTTAGATTTTATTCAACATTAGCATTTAGGTTTTGTGCAAAAATTATCACTAACTATTTATCTGGTAAATTATATGAAAAATGACTAGCTAGGGATCTCCACCTTTGTAAATATGCTGAGAAGCCTTCTCCTCCTCACTAATTTGCATTGCATAAATCTACCAATCTTATCTTATGTTCTATGTTATATGAGAAGTACTTGATAAATTTGTTTGATAAATCATCAAAAGTGGTTACCAACCATTTTGGTAGTTTCAAAAGCCACTCCAAAGCTTGTCCACACAAATTGTGGAAAAAAATGAAACAAATATACACTATTGTATGTTGCTTTTGGCATGCAATGAAAAAATCCTACAAAAATTTTATTGGGTCACCTTTCCCTTTATACTTATCAAATTTTAGCGTTTCAAAATGGGGTGGGAAAGGTACCTAGATAAAGTTAAGATCAAATGGATAAGGGCATATGTAATCAAACTTATACTTCTTAGGCACTTGGATACCCACTTGAATTCCTGATACAATTTCCTTCATTGTATTCCAATCTTGGATATTGGGAGCATTTTGTGATGAAGGGAAAGTACTTAGTTGAGTTTGATGGCCTTGGTTGGTAGAAGCATAAGTAGGAATGTCTCCCATTTATATGGTTATATTAGGGCTATTAACCCTATAACTTGTATTTAAAGTTTAATGAGGGATTTTTCGTTTGTTCAAATTAGGATTAGAATAGGTAACATGCTATTAGCTTTGAGGAAACTATTGTTGTAAATTATAAGTAATTTATTATTACTGATTTTAAGGGATCTATTATTGGTTTAGAGGAATTAGTTATTGGTTTTGAGTAACTTGTTATTGGTTCACAAGAAGTTATTGTTATAAATTAGAATAAGTAGGCAATGTGCATTAGGAACCTCCAAATGCTTATTATGGTGGTTGATTATTGGAAACTCTTTCTTGCAAAATTTTGGTCACTTGTTGTATTTGGATTGTCACTTATTGTGTTTGGATTGACACTTGTTATGTTTAGATTAACACTTAATGTGTTAGGATCGACACTTGTTGTTTTTGGATCGATACTTGTTATGTTTGTGTTGGCACTTGTTGCACATTGGCAAGGATTTCTTGGTGGTTAAAAAAGGTATGTTTCTTATCAAGTGGAACTTTTGCATGTCACCTATTGGAATGACCTACTCAGTTGGAGTCAATGGGTCTACATTAGATGTAGAATTGGATATGGGTTATGTTGGTTGCTCAAGTAATTGGTTTTACTCTATAAATGTGGTATTATTAAATGACATTTCTGCTAAAGTAGTCAAATCAGCTACCAACTAATTGGCATATCATTGGCTAATTTGTTAAATGATAGAAGCAATGATTTTTTTGTGTTTAGATGGGTCAATAAGTTGCCCCTTCCCTTTACTAGATGATGTAATGAATGGTTTTGTACTTTGAATAAAAGGTTGACTTTGGGTAACCAATGCTTCTTGAGACAACTCTTTTATATGAACAAGATTGTGTAATTAGTCCATGGAAAACTGGAAGCTTAGCTTCTTGAGATGATTTGTTGTTCGAATTGACCTTGAATAATTTCAACAATGGGATGGAGGTCTTTGAATACTATAGGCTGGTCCTCACTATCTTTACTGTATTTAGAATTTTAAAGGTATCCTGAGGGATCATAGATTTTTTCCTCAAATGTAGGACCGTAAGAGGCCCCACTTCATGTTTACCTAGGTATTAGTTAAATTGGATTTGAATTAGAGAGTGGTTTGGTCCTTGGTAGTTTTTTGACATGATTTACTTAGAATTTAAAATAAGATCAAATGGTTTTAAATCTAGAATAGTTTTGACATAATAAAATCAAAGTTTTGGATTCAAAATGAGACTAGGATAATATCAAATGGTCTTGGCACTTGGAATTGTTTTGAAAAGGGTGTGACCTTGGTTAGTTCTTGATCTTAACTTGGAATGAAATTGGAAACAAGGTTAAATGATTTGAAATCTAGGTAGTTGATTCATCACAATAAAATGAAAATCTAAAACTAGAAATGAATGGGCAACATAACAATACTAAATGAGACAAGTCTATGTTTCAATTGGTACACATAACATTGTAAAATATCTAAATATGGTTTGGAAAAATTATGCATCATAACACCTTAGTGTGTAGTGTGCAAGGACATGTCTGGATTTTTTTTGTTTCTAAAAATTGATGTATTTTTTATCAAATGAGGGTGTTAATATAATATGGGTTTCAATAAAGTACTCAAGAAATCATGTAGAAATTGACACAGGTTTAAGTCACGTCACTAAGTCATTTTGATATACTTGCCTTTAAGAGGATAAAATTTACGTGTTCATTAAATAGTTTATTGCAATTATTGGTAGGGTTTTTAAGATCCCTTCTCTCAAAGGTTTGTACTAAAAGATGATATTTGGTGGAAGTTACTTTTGTAGCCCTAAATCATTGATTATGTCATGACAAATACAGTTTCTAATCTATGTTTTTGATTGGCAAATTAGATGGTCCCATTATACCTTATGGTACATGGGTACTTTATAAAAATCAATCAATTAGATGTGAGAGATTATGATCCATTTTCCAAAGGGTTTAGTCCCTTTTTGACCCTTTCGATCGTTGATGTCTCAATGAAGTGCTACTGATGCAATCAAGTGCCAAGGAACCATTGGCTAAGATAATGTTTTCATAACCCCAAATTATATACCCTATCAGATAATGGGTTTGGTACAATGCTTGGATGTCACTTCATAGGTCTATGCACCCATAAAGACAAGTGGGGAAGGCTATGAAATCCACTCAATGAAGTCAAAAAATATAAAAAGGTAAAAATACAATTTATTTTTTATTCTTGGGACCCCACAGATGGGCAAGAGAAGAGTATACTTTGAAAATAATTTTTTTAGGTAAGGCAATAAAACAAATAAAGGAATGTGTTTTTGTTCATACACACTCCCCAAGTGGGGGAAGGGGAGAGCATACGTATAATGGGTTTATGCAAACAAGTATGTAAAGAATAAATCACTTAAGCTACAAATGGAAAGTATGCACTCTTAGGAGCCAAGTCAAAAGTGATTGTTCATTTTTAAATTCAAATATAAATGTGCTTGAAGTTTACCTTTGTTAGTTTTAAAAGTAACTAAAAAGATGTCAAAAACTGGCAACAACTATAATTATGAATTTAAACAATAGTTTTGGCTACCTACAAAAATTGATTTCAAAATTTTTAAAGTCTTGATAATCCCACAGAGGATGACTTCACCATTTAGTAGGGTGAGTTTGTCGATTAATAGAATGAGTTCATAAATCTATAACTAGACATAGACCAACTTTTATGCATTCACTAATTAGCAAGATGACCTCACCATTTTCATTAAATAATAGTATAAAACATAGTTTACCTATTTAGTGTTTTTTTCATTTATCAATTGACTTCACTGATTTGAATTTGAGTTTGCCGAAGTGCAAGTTGAGTTTGTTGTTTAGCAGGATGAGTTTTTTGTTCCTATTAAGACACATAGAATAGATAGAGAGTGATAAAAATACTTTCACTGATCTACAAATTAACTTCATAGTGACTTCGCTAATTTACAGGGTGACTTTTCCATTTACATAAACATGGAATATAGGAAAATAAGAGGAAAAATGGGAAAATGAATGATAAATAGTAATCAAATTTAGTAATTTGAAGAGTATGAAGCTTTAAAAGAAGCTTTTTTGGGTGTGTATATCCCATCGGGTGTGCCAAATGTGAAATAGGATTACAAAATAGATTATCTTATTTTTTAGTATCAAAATATAAATAAATTCACAAAAATAACATATTAGGCTAATAACCTCGATTGGGCAATGTCAATGAAATGAATAAATATACAAGAAAAACATACCAAAATGATTATACCTTCCTAAAGTGACTTCTCTTCATGGAAAATCCACATGCATGTTTGTGCCTAAGTATGTAGCTCAAGATCTTTATCAATGTGGTTAGGCAAGTGCCTCCAACATCTCCTCATGTACCATTTGGATTGGATTTGTGTAATAAAATAGATATAAATGGTTGAAAATTTAGCCATAAGTTATACATTATACATTTATACTATAAATATTGATAATTGTCCATGGTGGCTCTTGTATTTATAGGATAGAAAAATCAATTATGACTTTTGGATTAAAAATGTGATGGTTGGCCACAAATGAGTTCAATTTTGGAAGGACAAACAATTAATATTTTTGGAAGAAGGGAACAATTAATAGGTATGGGTAGCCTTAATCAAATATTTATCTCCATTCTCAAACCTAAACCACTCTTGTTAGATGAAGGAACCTCGAGGGAAGTGGTGGGGAAGGAAAGCCCCCCCATAACAGATGAAATCAAAACCAACAAAAATCAGCTAGAAAAGTTTAACAATAAGCTTCATGAGGTCAGGATGTGTTTAACAAGTTTAATCTAAGATTGGAATTATATGAACAAGGAGGTTGAAAAAAAGATACAATATTTCACTCAAACAAAAAAGGATAAAAGTACCCCCCTGAAGTAACACATCATGAAGGTAGAGACATATTACCCCAAGCTCCCCCTAATAACCCCCTCCAATAAGACCCCTATAAGGGAACAAATATAGAAGAGACCCAGAATGATCCTGCCTAGGGAGGATGCAGAAGGGCCTAGAAACAAAATTAGGGAAAGAATTACAAAGAACAAATAAGTCATACAAGATAAGGTGATCAAAGATGTGAAGGTACCCATGGAGGGATACCCCCTCCTAGAATAGTTTTTTATTTATTTTCCTATTGTTTTTCCTTTTGCATGAATAGTTGACTGCTAGTATTGGTTCTATTTTTTGTCTTTCAGCTTGCGGGGCTTGCTACTTTATACTGCACTTTTAAACTATGGTTCCTAGTCCCTATAAAACTAAGGTATTGAACTTTTCAAATAAAAAATATATCTCCATTAATGCTTAGTGGGTGACACCCTTTTGATGATGTTATGGATGATGTCATTGCCTTGATATTTAAATTTTATTTTTCTAAAATTAAATAATCATTAATTTGTCATGGATTTTTCACTTAAGCATTTAATTAGATTTTCTTAGCTAAGTGATTCTGATTAAATTTTTTCCTATTCTTAGAATTTGATAAGTTGCCTTGCACTATTGGTCAAAAATGTCAATTTGGAAGGTCACAATTTGAGTGGAGATGAATGGGAAGAAGGTGATGATTTAATACAAGATAATTCCCTAATTATAGACATATTGACATGAATCAAAAATTCCATGTGATATGTGTAGATCAATAAGAGTGCTTCGGTGATTTTGGTCTAGTTTGTGCATTATTATGAGAAGTCATTCAGACTTACAATTTCAACATGGTAGTGGTGAAAATTGGATGTCTATAGTAGGTTCAGAATATATTAAGAAAACTAGATTTAAAAAACATTTAATGAAAATAGAAAGCGTAGATCTATATTGTGCCTTTTTTAGCATCCCCTCTCTAGTAACACATTCAAAAGATATCCACAGATATATTTATTCACACTTAATAGAGATTGATCATAGAGTTTTAGAGCTCAAGAAAGGGGTAATGATGCATCTAAATATAATAATACAAAAACTAGAATATAATATGGAGGAAGGTATTATCCATAGGATGAAATTAGATGTCTAGAGTCAGTTTTTGTAGTTCAAATTGATGATGAGTTCCATAAAGGTACTCGCTAGTCAAGCTCATGAAGATGTTCTATATTTAGATCAACCCTACCATATTACACTAGATGTCATCCATGTTGTGACTAAACTCATGTATGAGGGACATAAAACTCATCACTATGTTGGGAATAAATTTGTTAGCACAAAATTGGTAGCTCTGCTCACATGCACAAGTTTCAATCATTGAGCTCTTCAATTTAGAAATAAAATACCTTAAAGTATGATTTGATACCAAAAAAATTGCATGAAAGGTGTACTAAAAAAACAATTAGGATTTAGTGACTATAAGAAGTTATAATATTGCATGATGATGTGAATTACACTAGCATGCACTAAGATTTGGTTACCACACTCTAGGAAAAATACCAAGAGAACCTCCATAAGATAAATAATGGTAGATTTTCATTATGGCATGCTTATACTAGTTGTAGCCATGTATTTAATGCATACTATTCATATTCATGAAGTTTTATCTCAATGGGACTCAAATACCCCTATAAGAGCTCAGATAAAAGCTACATTATAAGGTATACCTATAGTACATGAGGTTAGACACTTTATTGCATGGGAGAAAATAATTAAAAATATGATAACTGGTAGATCCCACATATTCAAAGAAATAGTTCAAAATTATTGCACAAAATTCAATTTTATAGTAGATACCAATAATATCTACCTAGAACCATTTATTAGAAAAGTCACCCCACTTCCACCTCTTCCCTATGAGGTTAGTGATGAATAGATTGAAGCAATGATAATTGTATATCAAAGTTTACTATAGGATCATATATTATAACAATTCATGAGTGAAACAAGGATTAGATCTCAGTCTATGGAAGAAGAATGAACCCTTAAATTAGAGAAACCACTACTACAAATATTTATAGGAACATCTCAGATAAAACTAAGAGTATGTAGATCATCTTGTCTAAAAAATGGAACTCTGGGATTGTAACCCTTGGTTCAATAAGAAGAGGTAGAGACTACAATATTTATAGTCAAAAATTATATTACTAGTGAGGAGTTATGATAAAAAGAAATGGAACCCAATGGTACCCTCTCATATTATTTGAGGGCAAATATTTCTAAAGTAGGGGAGGGAACCTTAATAAATTAAAAAAGAAAAGTTAAAAGTGAAGAAGAACAAGAAGGTCCCCCACAACATCTTTAGTTACAAACTAAACACTATTATAAATGAGTGGGGGGATAAAAGGGATTCCTTCACCATAGTCATTACAAAAGGGGAAGAAAAAATAAAAAGTGATAAAAACAAAAGAGGAAAAAGGAACACTACTGATATATTAGAAAATAGAGTCCTCTAAAGAATGGGACCAAGAGGGAATTCAAACAAGTGAAGAAAGGGATACCATGTAGAATTACTTATTATGAAAACATTAATAGGGATGTGCACAAAGAGAGGAGGGATACCTATGGTGTGAAAATTATATAATAATTCAAGTACTAAGGGGTTCACACATGATAGTTAAACTAATTTTGGAATATACAGAGTTAAGTCCATTTGAATTATAATATACACAAGTAGGACTCCCTACCTAGCTATAGAAAATAATAATAAAAATAAAGGAGAAGATAAATAAACTTAGATGATAGTGGAGAAATATCAATAGGAGGCACTCAAAAATTAGTGAAAGAACACCCTATCTCTTGAGGACACAAAGAGTTTATGAAAACTCTAATAGAATAAGTTGAAAACTAAATATATAACTCATTTGATAGTGGATACTTTGGAAAAATAACAACTAAAAAAAATGAAAGTGTATACACATAAAAAATTCATTAGCACAATACAAGTGCTATAAAACCCAAACAAAACATGAATGAATGCTTAAAAAAACTTGAAAATGAGTACCTCAAATTGAGGTAAGAGGGATTTAGGAGATAATTAATTTTAGTTACCATAAAGAGAAGATAAATCTATAGATATAAGACTTGCTCAAATTATGTGGAATGTATTTGCAACTTCATAGAGAACACAAGCATATTTCAAAAACACTTCTCCTTGAAAACTTGATGATTTGAATTGATGGATGGAAGACTTTGATGCTTGAATTGGTGTGGATGTATCACTTCATTAGGGTTGAGAGATTGTTGAGAACGGAGGGTCAAACTCTAATTTATAGGATTTGTGAATGAATGAAATCCATTGATCTTGTTTTAAGATTAATAGTGGATAATGAATCTTCCCTCTGATTGAATTATGGGAATTGAAAAGTAAATATGGGAGGTTGAGATGTGTAAGGAAATTGAGTAATGAAGAGTGGGTTTGATTGCATTAGAATTTGAGGAATGGAAGACTTTAATTTGAAAAGATTTTATTTGTACTAGTGTCCCTTTGTATAATATTTTGCGAAGATTTATTTGGTATAATACATGAACTACATATGGATGCTCAAAAAATAATGTCATTTGATTGGTGTTTGGTTCCTATAAACACCTCTGGTAGTTGAACATCTTTAGTTATTTAGTCATATTTATTGTTTGGCACTTGAAATGAATGTCATGTCCAATTGTTTGGTCATATAGATATAGGCCTTCAGCCTAGGTTCCTAATGTATGTAATCTTATTTATCAATAGATTATCTTATCTATATAATCACTCTAGAGAATGGTCACTCAAAGAAAGGCACTCAAGATTAAAATATTTGAGTGAAGAATAAAGAATAGAGTATGATCGGTTAGTGTGTTTGGCCTATATATGTGGGTGATGATATCATCCATTTGAGGTGAAAATTTTGATTTCTGATAAATATGGAATTTTTACATTCCATGGTTTTTTTATTAAAGATAAATTAGCTAATTTTTCATGATTTATTACCTAATTAACCTTGATTTTATGTTTTTAGTGTTTTTTAAGGTTCAAGAGTAAATAATATTATCCAATTAATTGATCTGGAGTGATGTTTACAAAGTGATTAATTGATTTAAGATGTGGTTGATGAAATTAGGATCATGATATGATGCAATTAGGGATGTGATGACCAGTTTTGGGATAAAATGGTAATTAACTCATTAATTTAGGATGGTAGAATAAATTAGGGTTTAATTGTGCAATGATGCAGAATAATGGTTTAGTGAATAGTGATGACATTGAAGTGGCAGAAATGAGGTGTCTACATTTCCCCCCTCTTTAAAAGGGTGTTTCAAGATACTAGTGGAGTAACATCTTTTCATAGAATGAACAAGCTAGAAAAAATGGGCATACATGGATTCCCCAAGTGATACGATGAATGCAAAAACATTATGATGAGTAATGGTTTTAAGGAGAACTGTAAAAATTGAGATCATTAGAATGCCCCAGATGAATGATGATGATGATATGATTCTCCCTCAAGGGGTCAGATTAATAATAAATGATGTATAAGGGCCCTTGAAAGGAAGGATAATGAGGAAAATGTAGTGAAAAGGGTGGAAAATGATTAAGAATGGTGAAAATGGGAAAAGAGACAGTGAAACAAGTCAAAGTAAAGCTCACCAAGTGAAAAATGAATTCAAATTATGAAAATGGAAGGATTTTTTTTGAAAATATGGTGAATAAATAGGGGTTGGGGGGTAAAAAGCATTAATTTTCACCCTCACCTATAATAAATTTTGCTTTGGATTTTTCCTTAGGACCTCCTAAAAAGATGCTTGTATCCTATCTGAGAGGCATTGAAGTGAGTGCACAAAAGATCACCAACAACTGATAGATAGAGGGGCACTAGTAAGTTTTTGAAAATATTTATTTTTATGTCATAAATTGGGGTAGGAATTCTATGCATGGTGAAATCACTATTGTGAAAATGATGGTTTCTCCCATGTAAATAGTAGGTTCACACATTGTTTTTTAAATGTTAATGTTTAGTGAATATTCAGTAGTCTTTCTGGGATTTCATTTATAATTTAGTGGTTTTGTATAGGTCATAGAGAGTTTTCCTGATTAGATGTATCATCTTATGTAATGGAGAGTTCACCTTATGTAATGATGAGTTTTCTCAGTGTAATGGTGAGATCACCAAAAACTAGGTGCTTTGATGAAAATATGGATAAATAAGGTAGATAATAAGCTAGTGAATGATGAAATAGGATGATTAGGTGATGATAGGGATCAAAATGACTAAGGATGATAGCTTTTATAATTTCATGAGCAATTATCAATTTTGGTGGTACATTAGTGACAATCAATAGAATTGGTGCAAAATGACCAGCTGAATGAGGAAGAGGCTAAATTACTCAAGGTAGTGGTTTATTTTACATGGTTACATGTCTAGGATTTACATTGAATAGGCCCTATCTACTACCTTGGTTGAGTGTTGACACTCAAATATGATGAATTTCCACTTGCCAATAGGTGAGATGATCATGACACTCAAGGACATGTGGAAATTTTTTATAGATTATAATCCATGAATGATGAATCTACTAAAAAGTTTTAGGGAATATTAATTTACTAAATAAATTGATCAAACATATTGAAATTGAGCTATATGACTTGGTGATTGATTTGGTTGAGTGTATAGTAGATGAGATCATTGAGTAGTTGCCTCTGATGTTGATGGCCATTATTAGTGAAATCTTATTATTGGATAGGAGCAAGCATTCTTCTATATGGGATTATTAGGTGTGATATTATATATGTGAGAGGATACAATAATTTTTACTTGGATACTGACTGTTTTGTCATAGTTGTAAAAATATCTCCACATAATAGAATACTAAGGTGGGAGGAGTATTGTGGTGTCAACCTTAATACAAATATGGTCATGAGAGAATATTGATATTGAGAGGCCAGTAAGTATGTGATGACATAGGCATAGGGAAGAGCCAAGGGTATGTGGATGGGCAACTATTTTAGGTGGGGAAGTAGGGTCATTTAGGTGACCCAAGTTTTTATATATAGGTGATCAATAAATTGTGGCCTCATGCCATCGATTGGAGACCATATAGATGGTAGTAGTTGCACTGGTGAGATAACCCACTATATATGGAGTATATGATTACTGAGTGTTATATTATTGGATGGAAAGATTATATTTTTTTAAATATAGACCCAACTAGGTATAGTGTTATTTTAGTTTATAAAAGGATATAACATAGGGTATACATATTTTTTCTCATGTATATATAAAGGTCACAGTATGGGGCCCACAGGTAGACATGATAGTCAAAATGATAGATTAGGTACTTTTGAAACAAGTGCACTGGGATTATGAGGGGGGAGGGGTTGACATAAGGGTGATGGATGTTTGTGGTGTTTGGTGGGCACATGTGATGCCCATTTGATTTATTAGGCTAGTGAAACCACTAGGGAGACTATTACATGAGAGGATACAAACAATGATACATGTATATCCACAACAGCAGAGGTAGAGAGAAGTGATGAGGAGGGTGGATAGATCTAGGAGACTACTAAGATAGGGTGGTAGGGGTGGGTATGGATAGGTGGATGGGGATGATGGATAGGGAGATGGACATGGGGATGGGTATGATAGACATGGATATAGATAGGGGAATGGGTATGATGGACATGGAGATGAGATGGGGATGATGAGTGGATAGGGTGATGGGGGTAATGGATGAAAAATGGGAGGATCACCCATGATTATTATAAACTTCTTGGATCAGATAGTATAGGTATGAATGGCTCAAGTAGTGATAAGTCCATAGGTGTAGACATAAACAAATACATAGGTGGATATAGTAGTACTCTCAAGTTTAGGTGGTGGAGATGAGGTTGGACCATCACATCCAACAAGATTAACAGAGGATGAGAGGTTTATTTCTAGTTTTTGGGAGGAGATATCATCTAGGGTGATCGATATAAATGTAGAGTATTTAGCCAGGATGTAGATATAATAGAGGGAGACATAGATTATCACTCTTACTGCATAAATATATTGAATAAATACTATATTGGCTATGAAGGATGGAGATGTTTAGAGCCTAGGAGCCAAGAGGGATACTACCCAGGATTGAGTGATGACATGGGGTTTGGGAAGGTATGATTATAGCTAATGAGAGCCAATAGAGAGGCTCAATACTACCATACCTTATATGAGTAGGTATGTTTGGTAAGGTAGAGAGCACCTACATATACAAAGAGCTGATGGACTAGGGGATCCTCATCACTAAATAGGACCTCTTGTAGATTAGTGTAGATGACTCCTAGGAGGGATCCACCTCCAGATGGATAGATCAAGGAATGAGCTCTAAATATACAAAGGATTATTTTAGATTAATTTAAATTTTAACAATTTACATTTGATTTATATTTTTTCAATGCATATGGACATTTGATTTACGTACATATATGATGATGATTTGCATTTATTACCCCATGTCTCATGCTATTGTTGTATTCATTATGGATGTGATGGCTATGAATGTTATGGTTTTGGTGCATGTATTATTTATTATTATTATGATGTGATGTATATGGATGCATGTGTTTATCAAATATTTAAGATTACACATGATTTTTATTTGATGTGATTATGCTTAGATGATAAATGTGAGGAGATTAGATGATATAGATGTTTATGATCCTACTTTTGATTTTCATGCTAGCATACTTAGTCATTATGATTAATGATGATGATGTAATGGTATATAGGGTGGATATATGATTTATATAAAAGATGTATGATGATATATGATAGGGGATATGCTACCCTAAGTGCATGTGTCTCCAAATATTTTTGCAACTTGATTTTTTTATAGTACATAGCAATATGCACCATTATATATAACACCATGATGACTTTTCCATAATGTGCATAAGTATGGATACTCAAATAGAAATAAAAGGAAACAAATAGACAAGAAAGTAATTAAAAAAAATGCACAAACCTTGGAAACAACAAAAAAAGTGAAAAAAAATCATCTTGTTATGTGTCAAGCTAAAATTTATGCATGAAATATGATTGATGACAATATAATTCATGACGCCCCCAAACAAGGGTATATGCAAAGGAGAAATTGAGTGATTTTAAAAGAAGGAGAAACTAGGGGACAAAAAAAGTGGAGTTATGAGAATGGTCGAGTTATCATCAAAAACCCCATATGACTGAGTGTTGCTTACATAATCTAAATGGACCTCAAGTCAATTTAGTTCTCCCATCAAGGAAATATGTAGCAATGGAGATGAAGATTATGATGAATCGAAAATGAATCCTTATGAAGTGACATTGATTTGCTTAAAATGGATTAGGGATCAAAACCCACCCAAGAATAAGGCTCTAAACAGTGATAGTATTATATCATTTTAAAGATTTTTTGGTTTCATATCTCTTTTTAGGATTTTCTTGAATTTTGAATTTTTATAATTTTTAGGTATTTTTCAATTTTATTTTATTTTTAAGATTTTGAGATTTTTATTATTTTAGGATTTTTTCTCTAATTTTTAGGGATTTTTATTTGTTTTTAATTTTTATAGTTTTCTACAATTTTATGATTTTTAGTAATTTTGGATTATATATATAAAGATCCACTAACAAGGGGAAAATCTTCCCTTGGTGACTAGGAATAGATTGGGGAATATGAAATGGGCAATGAATATATGGAAAGAAACTACAAAACCTCTTCAGAGACTATGTAACCCAAAAATTTCCCCTATTTTCCTTATAATATCTTATGGATGAGGTATTTTTATCCTCTAAATATGTCCTCTATGTTGTGCCCTATAGTACCTATTGATTGCCACCAAGGTCAAAATGGGAAAGGGGATATATGGATGATGAGATGGACTATGAAATAGACCTACCCCTAAGCATAGGGGTAATCATATAAAATTATTAGATCTCAAAAATGGAAACACTTGAGATGCATAATGTTCATGGGATCATCAAGTTCCTTCCCATATTCTATAGCTAACTTATAGGTTCTTAAGCCATAGTTAGAAGTGATGATATTGGTACCAAGCCAATTAAGCTCAAATTTGCCTTTCTTTTTTGATCAACATTGGTTTGTATTTGATTTTCATTAGTACAAGGTCCCCAACCTAAAATTACTTAGTTTTGATATGCTTATCATAGTGATAACACAACCTATTCTAATAAGTCTTGAGGTGATTCAATCTTGCTAGTAATTATTCATCCAGAAGTTCTAAATCATGTAGCTATGTGACATGATACTCTTCATCATTGATGATAACTTGTAATGAAATTTGAAGTTAAGGTAAATCGATCTTAATAGGGAGGATGGATTTAGTGTTGTAGACTAGGGAATATGGATTGACACCTATGGGTGTGTGAATGTTGGTGTAATAAGCCCATAAGGTGAGAAATAATTAAAAATACTAGTCATGGCCAATGTCGTTGACAATATTTTTTAAGATGTTAGCAATGGTTTTGTTTGATACCTAGGATTGGATATTTCCTTATGGATAATAAGGGGTAGACCATATGTGCATAAAATGGAATTGATTATAGAAGGCCTTAAAATCCTTATTATTGAAATACTTACCATTATCTATGATGATGGAATGTTATAGTGAAAAATGATATGGTTTAGGATGAATTTTTATATTTGTTTGCTAGTTACATAAGTGAGAGAATGGATTCCACCCACATAGTAAAGTACTTAGTAGTAGTAAATATGTGTTTATGACCATTAGAGGATGTGGGATTTGTCTTCCCTATGAGATTGATCCCCCATGTGGAAAAGGGCCATAGTGTTGTGATTGGTTACAACACTTGAAATAGAGCATGAATTACATCACCATGATTCTGACATGGAATACACTTCTTGACATAGAATTTGATTCCATTTCTAGCCAATAATACTCCATGTAAATAAGATTCTTGATAAGGACCATTCCACTGGTATGTGCCCCATAAATCTTATTGTGAACATCTTTGATGGCCAAATCAGCCTCTTCCAAATTTAAACAACAAAGCAAGGTTTCATCATAGCCTCTATGATAAAGCATATTGCTAATAAGGGTGCAATATGAAGTCTTTTAGATAAATTATTTTTGTTGGGTTCATGATAGGTGAGCTAGGATTATGTGATCATATAGGTAAGTATAGATATCATGATACCATGGTGAATTAGGACCAATAATATCCCATACCATCTCATACTTTGGGCGATCCCATACTCGGATGGTAAGTTGTTTGATCAAGAATTGGTATTATTGAACATCTATAGATATTTGAAGGAGTGACCCAATAGTGGCCATCTCATTTCCTTATTATTTACTTTTGATACCTATTCAAACTGAATGTCCATAAAGTATTATTTCAAGCTATCTAACATGGTCTTGTATGGTATTAATTTATCATATTTATTGATAATGATCATTGACTTGGTTGATAATCAATTGTGAATCACCAAATACTGTTAAATGTTTGATGTTCCATAGTGAGTTGAAGTCCTATAGTTAGGGCCTCATACTTTGAAATGTTGTTTGTGCATAGGAAGCTAATGCAAAAATCGTTAAGAATAATACCCCCTATGGTGTTATGAAAAAAATATCTACCCTTGAGTGATGTGATGTGAAGGATCCATAAAAATAAAATTTATGTTGTTGTGACTCAATAAGGATAAAATGGATTCATCAGGAATATCAATTATTAAAGGTTAATTGTATGATAAAGGAGCCTTTGTTAGCTAATCTACAAGTACCTACCCTTTTATTGCCTTATGGTTTGCATACTAAATTACAAATTCACTGACTGATATGACCCATTTAGTCATTCAACCCATGATCATTACTTTAGATAGGAGACATTTAAGAAGATCGACCTTGGAAATTAGAATATTCTTGTTATTGAGCATATAATGCCATAACTTTTGGGAATCAAAGACTACCACTAAATAAGGTTTTTCAATGCATGAATAATTGTTATCATAATCTACCAAGGTCTAACTTAGATAATATACAACCCTTTCCTTTCCATTTTCATCATGTTGAAACAAGAGTGCCCCCAAGGTGTGTTAAGTCATAGAAATGCAACACAATAGTGGTTTGCTTAGAGTTTGAATAAATAACACATGAGGATTAGACAAATATTATTTGTTTGAGTTGCTTACTGGCATTCCTTATTCTAATGAAACTTAGTGTTTTTCTTAATAAGGTGCAAGAATGGGTGATACTTGGTGGCAAATTGTGAAATTAACCTTAAAATAACCTATAATTTCCCCTATAAACTACACAATCAATTGAGATTAGATGGTGGGGGAATTTATGTAATAGCTTGAACCTTAGACATATCCATTTCAATATCCCTACATGGTAAAATAAACCCTAAAATATTTATTGAAGTAACCTCGATTACATTTTTTGGATTAAGTTGCACATTTTACTCCTAAAGTCTTTCAAAGATTATGCACAAGAAGACTGAATGTTATGCTCAGGGTTTTTATTTTCCAAGGATGTCATCCATGTAATCTTCCACATTATCATGCATCATGTCATGAAATATGACTATCATGGCATCTTTATATATGTCACCTACATTATTCAAGATGGAGGGCATGACCTAATAAAAAATGTTCCCCATGGAGTGGTGAACATTTTTTTATGTTAATATTTAGGTGTTATTTGAATCTGATTGTAGAAAAAAATCCATCCATGAGGGATAACATTTCATGTTTAGTTGTAGAGTCAAATATAATGTCAGTTTTTAGTAGTGGAAAATCATATTTGGGACAAGCCTTGTTGATATCACAAAAATATATACATAGACAAATTTACAAATGCTTCTTGTTAAGAGGGATAAAGTTTAAAATCCATTCTAAATAGTAGATGGGTTTGATGATTCTTGCTTCCAAGAGTTTTTCAATTTGTTTCTTGATTAAAATTTCTATGCACAGATGCATTTTACATTGCTTTTGTGTGATAATCTTGGCATTGGGATGCACAAAAAGATGATGAACCAATAAAGATGGGTCCAAACTAGGAATGTAGGCATATGGCCATATGAATATGTCATTGAACTAATTTATAATGGAAATGAAAATTTCCCACTCTTCTGATGTGAGTGAAGCACCAAGTTTGACCATCCTAGGATTGTTGTCAATGCTAATGTTAACATCAATTATTTCCTCTACAAGTATTATGGAACCATCTTGTAGTAGCATCAATGCAAGATGAAAGGAAAGCTTTTCATCTACCTAAAGATATATAATCTCATATTGTTTTCCTATAAAGGACAAATCTGAATCATTCATTTTAGGGAGAGGCCATGAGAATGCACCTATAAAATCATTAATTATATCTTCATACGTGTCCCATTAAGGAGGACTAACATTTGTGCCAATGTTATTTATTTTAGGACTATCAAGATGTCATGCCCACTTATGGGGAGAGTAAAGTTTCTTATCCATTGAAACTATTGGTGGGTCATTTCACACATTGGCTCAAGTGGGATGATTACCCTTCCAACCTCTCTTGAAAGGAGGCCTGCAAGGTCTCCCCAAGTTTTGTTATTATTGGTTCATGGTGTACTAGATGACCTAATTCATAAATGTAAAATTAGTCTAATTCAATGGGCCTTTGTTATTCCTAATTTTTTTAATGTTATTATAGTCCTCTAATGAATAAGGGGAGAATACTGATTTGTCTACTTTGTTGATGTCAGTTTTGATAATGTTACAATGAATGATACTAAATATGCATTCCAATTTTTTATCGGTTGATAAAATAAATGTTTTGGGCATTTGGGATAATGTAGATACAACTAATTTTAGTGTGTTTTCATTAAATTTAAACATTCAATAGTGCATTAACATAATGTCAATGAACAAAGAATAAGAAATTGGGATAAACATTTGAAATGAATTGCATTCAAGATCTAAACTAACCCTATATTAAATGATTTATAAAAAAATAGTAAAAGAGAGGGGAAAAGATAATAAAATCATGCTATAAATGACTATGACTTCAATTATCCCCATTGAAAGTAACCCCATGAATTGTTCTATCATCTAGCCAATGGGTGCACAACCATGAATAGAGATAATGAAAGCATTTGAGGGAAACTTAGCGATTAAATAAATAAATGAGACCACCATTAACATGTTTAGATCACAAAAATAACTTCCATAGACTTATATTGATCAGGGTATTCGATTTGATAATAAATTTGAGTTGATTACAATCAAATGTGTCTAAAATCCAAAAACATAACAATAGGGTAACAAGTTGAGGAAGAGATTACACTAATAAAACTAGAAATTACATGAAATAAAAGAGAAATTATCTATATGGTTGCTTGAGGAGAAGAAAAACCAACCCTTGTGCAATTAAAATGATCCTTATATAGAAATTTAAAAATGCAAAAAAAGGCATTTTACCTAAAAAAATGTTGTTGGGAGCCATTAATGTAACCACGACTCCATATCCCTCCAAATGTTACGTCTAACTCCCCATTTTTTAATTTTTATCCTAAAAAAAGACAAAAACAAATTATAATTTATTAATTAAAAGTCCAATAACAAAATATATAATGAAAACATGAACAACTCTTACTACACACAAAATTACCCAAAATTAGGAAGACCAAAATGTCTGGGTCAAATCGAGCTTTCTGGCACCATAGACAGTTTACAAAAAAAACAAATGAGGCCCAAGATATCAACAAAAAATAAAAAATGGGACAAAAAATGCCTCTTAAACCTAATAGGCTCTAGAAGGGAAACATACAATTTAAATTTTTACACCTTTAGAAAATTCATGTTTTTAGTTCTAATCAAGCTTTCAACTCCCAATTAGAACTATGGTGCCTTTTAAATAGGTCATACAGAACAAACCAAGAATATAATACTTGAATAACATTCAATTTTATAGTTTAGGGGCCCTAATACCTAGTCAGGCTTAGGACCCATGATTACAACTATGGAGATTTGGTTTGGCATGTTTGCATCGTAGTCATGTAATAATGCTTACATAACACTCTAAGATAAAAGGAGGGGCCCCACACATTTAGTTGGATTTGTAGGATCAATTAGCATTGGATGGGGATTGGGGAGGGCCCAAAGACTCAGTTGGGATTTTAATCCTACTTAACATTGAACAGGTGGCCATAAGACCCAAACTAACCTAGTTTGGGCTCTAACCCCTATTAAAAAAATGTGGGGGAGACATTCCATTGATCTAGTCAAGTAAAATATCCCACATAAAACTATGAGATACAAGCTTTGGTCACTATGACCTAATCAAGGAAAATCCTTATTTATAAATATGCATAATACAACCAAAAAACATTAGACCTAATCAGAGTTAGAACTCTGATTTGGTCTAGAAAATGACTTTCACTTCAACTCAGACCCGATCAGGGAAAGAAGTCTGATTAGTGAAGGAAAGGAAAAAGTTTAGACCTAAAAACCTAATTGGTATTTAAAATCTTGATTAAAACTAGAAGTTGAGGATTTTTGACAAACACTACATCAAACCTAATTAGGACTATAGGCAATATTTCATGAAATTTGTTTAAGTGTCAAAAGTGCATCAAGAATTGGTTTTTTGACCGAGTGTAAAATATGAAACTCTCTTGAATGAGCTTGGTCATTGAAATGGGATAAGATTTGGAGGTTGAATAAGCAAAAAAATTAAAATGACCCCCTAGAGTGTCTTGAGATAGCTAAGAGATCCAAATTTTCAAAATCAAGCTGGGAGGTCAAGACTCCACTTTCATGTTAAGTGGTTTATATGGAGTTTTATCACACATACATGGTCTATCAAATAGAAGTGGCTGAAATAATTGATTTAACATGAAAAATAAGATAAAAACCAAGTAAACTTGAGATTACTAAGACCAAATAGCCACGATCACAAGAGTGTAGAAAGAGGCAAAAAATATGTTCCTTGATTCTTGATAAATTAGGGCATGTTATGTAAGCAACAATAAATGGTGACTGTTGGAAAATACTCTTGAGTATTTTAAAACTAAATAAACATGTTTATGAACCCATAATATGGAAAATACAACACATAAAACATGAAAAAATTTTAGAGAGGAAGAGAAATGAATGTCTAAAAGACCAAATCAAATATTATCATTGACCCAGCATGTGAAAATGAGTTAATTACCATTTCATAGAACCTGCAAGGACTAGCTATTATGGATCCAACCATCATTCTAGTGAATCCTACCTTGATAATTCCTACTTGGACATTAATATGCTAATAAGGATACATCCTAACCCTAAAAAATATGTCTCTGATCCCACTCAAGGCCTTACTCTATTGTCATCCAGACATCCATAGCCCTGATAGAGGTTGCCTGAATCACCCAAAAGTTGAGTTTCAATTTTTTTTTTGATTCTCTTTTATATGTATTTATTTTATTTTATTGTATCAATTATGGGTTGGGGACTACCATGGTAAACAAAAGGCATAACTATATATTTTTCATGCTAGATCTTAACTTACATAGGTTCATCCAAACAACCCATAAACCATTAAAATGTGGTTTTTGGTGCATGGTTTCATTTGAATATCTTCATAAGTTAAATAGTTTACCCAAAATTACCCAAACATGAAAAAATATAGAACACATATGACAACCCAAGCTTTTGAAACTATTTTGGAAATAAAATCTTAAGCTACAAACTACTCAGAGTACTTACACATTAGAACATCACTCGAGCTACTTACGTACAATGAGAAAAGAATCAAAGGAGGTTAGATCATTGTTATTAAATGCAAATAAAAAATAATTGGAATACCATAACATTCTAATCCTATCCAATAGTTTTGATGAAGACTAATCAAATGATGAATCAAATAAAATACAAAACACAAGCATTTATATCTTAGCAATGTCAAATCCATGTGTTTTAATTAGCAATGTTGAAATATTGTTGAGTGATGGCTGTAATATTTGGTAAAGCTTCATTGCACTGGTTGGTCATTTTGAAATAATGTGAATACCCTTTCATTTATAGAGTTGTCAAATGATTGTGGACCATCCATCTTGAGATGAAGATCAAGGGTCTAAGATTAATCCTCCATTCTCATAAATGAAAGAGATGGAGTGTAGAAGAAAAGGGATGGAGTATGTCATATACATGTATGATATTCAAATCATGACCCCTCTTTGATTTTGTAAGAGGGGTGTAAGAGCTTTTAAGAGCTATTACTTTCACACATGGTATGATGATTTCACCTTGGGTGAAGCAGTAATTCAATTTGTGAATTTATAAAATAGATAATTATAAATATATGGAATTTTATATTAGAATAAGATTAGATTGATTAAGTAGTATTAATCAATAATCAAAATAATAGTGGCCCTTTGCAAATTTCTTTTACCAATTAAATATTCATATAATTATCTTATAATAACACTTGCAAGGACCAATTTGATTTAGGATGCTGATGTCAAATTAAATTTTATGATATGATACACTCCCCAATTAGGGATGTGAAGTTACAATTTTGTATTAAATCAATAATTGTGTGAAAACTTGGCTTAATTCACAATTTTTGGCTAGATATATGAAATATTGTAGAAAGTCATTCCAATTACAATTTTGACATAGAAGTGATGAAAATTAAGTGTCTACATTTTCCTCAGTTTTAGAATCCATTGTTAGACATAAACGAAGTAACATATTTTCAAAGAATGAAAAATTCGTTAAGAAGAACTTGAAAAATTAGACAAAGAAATAATTAGTGACCCATAATGCCCCCTCAAGAGGGCATGTAGGAATGAAAAATATGGATGGGATCTTAAAAAAATAGGGTAAATTTTAAGAGATCATATTTGAAACCCCCTTAAATTTATTTAGAAAAATCTAATTCACAGCCTTAGGAAATTTATAGGTTTTAAATGTGATTTTTTATTTCCAAGTTTTTTGTATAACCACCCATCTGCACAGTATAGTCAAGCAACCTTAGGTGTTGCCTGGTTATAACATAATATCAGGTGACACATATTACCACTCAGTTACATCATACAATTAGGTAACACCCATTGTTGCCTAGTTGTACCATGTAGTCAAGTGACATCTGTTGTCGCTAGGTTGTATGATGACACTAGGTAGTATAAAGTGTCATTTGGTTACAAGGTGTAGCTAGATGACAATAGGTGTTTCTTAGATGCATAATGTGATTGAGTAACAATAGGTTACACTCAACTTCATGTTATAGTTGGTTGATGCTAAACATTGACTATATACATGACTAGTTACCATTAGTTGCATATACCAACCACCTTCATTGTACCATGATCCTATAACAACCCCTTTTTCCCTCATTTTAACACTTTATTCACTTGTTTTTCTCATCTATCTCTCTCTAATTAAACTTTCAATGAAAAATAAAGATACAACATTGAAATGGCTTCAATAGGGACAACATCCATAGGCACAATGATTGGGAAACAATAAAATACAGTCAAGTGACAGAGGTCAGGTGGTAGCAATACATAGTTAGGTGATAACAGTCAAGTAGTAAATAGAGTCAAGTGATTTTAAGGATGTATTCAGGTGGTGATAATCAAGCGTATACAAATATGTAGTCAGGCACCCTCAAGATTCAAATTGGTAATGAGGTAAATAATGACATTTGGATGGTAACTTGTGTAAACATATGTACCATATATATGAGATAAATTAGATGGATGCCCATATGATTATTGTAAATAATTAGCAAGATGAACCATAAAAAAATTTACATACCAAATTATTAGGTGATTGTGTCCTATGTACTACTCCTCCAAAATTTCCAAATATAATTTTCCAAAAACTAAATATTCATGAATTAACAAATAATTGCCACTAAAATTTACCATGAGAAAAAGAGAGGAGAAATCAAGAAGAGTGAAATTAACCCATCAATGAGATTAATCCAAATGAGCTAATGGTTGATGATTTTATTTCTAATGTTTAAGAATAATAGAATTGCATTGCCCTAAGGGGGGAGGAAGTGGGAAGGATGTATCCCAAAACAAGAGAAATACTTAGAATTGCCTCAAATAGGGTGAAATTTTTGGGATTTGAAATATAATAAAGATGGATAACTAAATTACCCCAAAGAGGGGAGAATAATTGATTAATGATTTTCCACAGCAAGGTGTGTTTGATCATTTATTAAATGATTTTCTCCAGTAGGGTGGATTTGATCATTAATTAGTCTAAATGGTTTACCTCAATAGGGAAAATTTGATCATTGACCTAAATGGTTAGTTGATTGATCGACAAGCATAGCTCAAGGACTTAACCTAGTGCACATATTAAATATGAGTAGGTGCAAACTCAAGTGTGTATGGTACAATGAATTTTCAAAAGATGAAGAAGCTATAAAAATATAGGCACATAAGAATGCATAAAGATAATTAAGTAAATGATTGGAAAAACACAATAATGGTTGAAGAATAATGAGATAATGGTGTCCAAGCTTATCTCAAAAATTAAACATAATTGAGAATTGCCTACATAGTCCATAGGGACCTCGGGATGATGTAGTTCTCCTAATAAGTGGGAGAAAAGTTATGAATAAATGATTATAATTTTTTTATATGCTCATTTGTGGATATGTATCATGAGTAACATATATATTATCCATGTTTTCAATGGATTGATGTTTAGATTAGTAGACAAGGATATTTTTTCTTCAACATTGCCTATTATACCTCTAGAAATGATTTTTTTATGTATCACATGATGGTATGCACTATGATATAAAACACCATGATGACTATGCCACAATGTGCATAAGGATTGACCTTGATCCAATAGACAACTAATAATAATCACACTAATGATATGAAAAACCATGATGGCAATGATGATATATGTTGATGGGTGCACTCAAGCACAAGTGCATGGTAAAGATAACCATGATGATGAATTTTTAGCAAAATGGACTAAGTCAAGATGAAAATAAAGAAAGGAAACAAACAAGCAAGCAAACACAAACCAAAAATAAAAGCAACAAAAAACATCTTGTCATTTAACCAAGTCAAAATTCACATGTGAAAGCTCAATGAAATGATAAATGGATGGTGCCCTTAAGTAAGGACAAATGCAAGGGAAGGACACATCTCAAGGTGGTTGAAATAATTGGAACCAATAATGAGTCTACCCTAATAGGTTAGATTTGGGAAGGACACATCTCAATAGTTGGTAAAATGAATGTCTCAATGAAAATCAATGATAATGATTCAATTTCAGAAAAGATAAATATTTTTGAATTTTGTGTCTTAATATCTCTCATAGAGATTTCAATCCCCTTTTTAATTTTTAAGATTTTATGGCTTTATATCTCTCATGGAAATTTTAAGCCATTTTCTAATTTTTAGAAATTTGAAAATGTTTTGAATGTTTTTGGAATCTCAACTCAATGGAGTATTAAGAGATGCAAAATGTCTTAGCTCATAAAATGGTGAAAGTGTAGCTTATAATGCTCATAAAATAGAGAGTGTGTGGCTTATAATGCTCATAAAATAGTGAGAGAATGGATTAGAATGCTTCCAAAATAGCAACAACAAGGCTTAGAATATTTGTAAAATGGTGAGAGTGTGGCTTAGAATACTCAAAAAATCAAGAGCCTGGATTAAAATGATCACAAATGACAAGAGCATGGCTTAAAATACTCATAAAATGATGAGATATTGGCTTAAAATTCTCATAAAAATATGAGAGCATGGAATAGGGGTGACCGAGATGAACTCAAAAATTGAGTACTGCCTACATAGTCCAAATGTACCTCAGTTCATTATAGTTCAACCAAAATGGGGGGGATAATAATGAGTGAATGATAAATGGATAATGTTGGATAATAATAGATGATAATGAGGGAAAGGACTAGGATTCTCTAAGGACCATGTCACATGAGAACCAAATGTGTCCGGTCATCAAATTATTATGCGGGTAATATGCCAAAATGTTTCCCAAAAAAGTTTCAATATACCTTCTACTTTTGTAACAAGGCCAAGACAAGGAGATGTTGGGTCACAGTAAGATGGGCTAGGTCAAATAGGATTTAATGGTCAAAATGATTGGAATGGAATGGAATAGCCTTTAATGCAAATGAGGTTCCCCCAAGTTTAAGGTACCTATAGACAATAAATTATTTATGCATGATTTCAAAAACTTGGTTTTTATCATGGTACTTTCTTAAGGTGCCATAATCAGGGTTTTCACCATTGGAAAAATTATTTCGCTTTCTATTTTGATTGTTTTATATTTTTAATTGATTGATTTTTTTATTTTTTAGCATCTCAACTCAATGGAGGATTACAATATGCATAATGTGGACCCTTTGTTATTTAACCAATACTTGTTAGGAAATAGTAATTGTTATTATCATGATCATCATTGGTTGTTGATTCTAATTCCTCCAAACCTGTAAACAATATGTCTTTATAAACTATATAAAAAAGAGTGTTTCTAGGAATGGTAAACAAGGATAGGAAATGGATTAAGGATCTAACTTGGTAATGGAATATAGGTCTTGAATGAATAATAGATCAAAATGGAATGTATAATGGTTAGGGGATAGATGAATATTGGTATTTTCATTCACACACATTATTTTTGATTATGGATTCAACTTAATTTTGGTTGGGGTGGGAACAAAAACCTTTGGAAATTATCTTAATAGGACCACAATTTTTTTAATTTCTTAGGCTTGAGAGATGTTGCAATAAGATGTGAATTATCAGTTGTGCTGATATTGGGTTAAATAATGTCTTCATCAAGTAATAAGGAACTAATTAGCTCAATTATTGGCACCTCAAAAAGGTTTTCACTAATAAGGTTTTCTTGATTATTTTGACTTAGATTGTCTAATAGTGCCTTAAATAAGGTTTCACTAAGGGATGTTGATAATTAATTTTGATTTTCCCTTAGCACCATAAGCAAGGTTTCACTAAAGGATTCATATTTTAGATTTTAATTAACATCTATTTTAGATTTTAATTAACATCTAGCACCTCAAATAAGAATTCACTAGAAGATGTTGAGTTTAGACTTTGATTATGCCCTAGTGCCTCAAACAAGGTTTCACTAGGAGATTTTTCTTTTGCTTAAATTTTGTCTTGGATCCTCATAAATTCTACCACTGAGATATCACCATGGAATATTTTTTATAACGTGTGATTCTATCAGTCCTAATCAACATTTGTGGGAGGTTGGATGTCAATATAATGGCTAGGGCAATTATTTTGAAAATAAGGGGTAATATCAATGAAATGATAAAGTGTTGCATAATCCTCGTAAAGGATACTAGGAAAACTTATGTTGATGTTGAAGGAAACTTCCTCAAAAATTATAGAAAGATCATAAATGCTTTCAATTATATCTACCAAAAGTGTGCAGCTGAGGTCATAACATTTGTTAATGTATGTTGATTTTGACTCAAATGGATCTGATATAATTGTATATCTAGGGTCATAGTATCCACTAATATATTATGATTCTGAAGCTGATTTTGAATTAAGGGATTTGGATCCAATGTTGAGACTATTGTTGATTTTTCTTCTGATGCTAAATCTAGTATTGGTCCTAGAATAAAACCTAATTCTAATATTGGTTCTAAAATAAAACCTAATTTGGATCTTGAAGTAGCCTCAAAGGCAATTTTTGAATTGTGTTGTCCACAAGTACCTTGTTCATGTTTCACTTTAAAATGAAGTATTTGGAATGAAATAATTTTATTAACATGGGGAATGTTTGGCAATGGATGAATAAAGGGTTATTACTTAATAATAATGGAATCATCAAAGATGGGTCCAATGTCAATTAAAGGTCCTTTGTCAAATAAAGATGGACCAACAATCGTTTAGGTTTGGTTAAAGATGGGTGATTTGAAAAGAATGTCAATAATGGGTTGACTATCTTGATCTTACTTTAAAAGTGGATGCATCTGATTGTACTTGGGAAGGGGATCATTACATATCTTAATTAAGTAGTTATTAGACTTGGACATCTTAGGTCATCAATATATAAAGGACCTTCGATAATAGGTCTAGACTATTGGCTTTATTATGGTTATAAAAATAGTTTAACTTGTGGACTATTAAATGAAAAGTCAAAACTAGATTCAAAGTGGGCTAGTTGTTAGCTAAGTTGGGTGAGTTGATCTATCACATTTTGACGTATGAATGGCCATACGAGAATAAGTTTATAATCATAGGATTCCTTGAATTAGATTAACCTTAGATGAATGCCCCCAAGCAAGGATACATGAAAGGATAATGGATTGTAGGAAATTGGCCCCAAAGATGGTAGATTGGCTTAATTAGAATGGGCCCAAAGAGGGTGGTCTTGTTCTTAATTAGAATGTGCCCAAATAGGGTTGATTGGCTCAATGTAATTGGTTTGGCCCCAAATAGGGTGGAATAAATTGATGTCATTTAAATGAAATAAATGATGCATGACATGAATTCATCATTCCCAATTGATGAGTGTGGGAGATTGAATGAAAATACAAGAAGTGGTTTGTATTGGCATGTGGTTGATTTAGGGTAATTAGATTTAGTTGAAAAAAACTTGGTTTGGAATTAGAATTAGAATGTGGTTCAAGATAAACCTAATAAGATTAAAATGGGGTTCAAGGCAAACCTGAATGGATTGGAATGGTTTGGTACATGGTTCAAGATGACCTTGATTTGTTTTTATTGGATTAATACATAGTTTAAGACAAACCTAATTTGGCTTAGGTTAGCTTGGTACATGGTTTAAAATGAACCTAATTTGGCTTTGATTGGCTTAATACATGGCTCAAGATGAACCTAATTTATCTTGGATTAGATTGGTACACAGTTCAATATGAGCCTAATTTGGCTTGGAATGGCTCAGTACATGGTTTAAAACAAACCTTAATTAGCTGAGTTTGAATTTGGTAGACATTAAAAATTTAATTAGGTATGTTAATGCAAATTTTAAAATGAAATAATTCCATCAAATTTTGTCAATGCAAGTATCCAAATAGGAAAGGTGTGTGAATCAAACATATTTTCAAAAGGGTGCACAAATCTTGGTATATCAAATGGTTTCAAGTGTTTGTGTTTCATAAAAGGATGTAAGTGTTTAATGTTTGGATCTAGGGTAAAATTTAAGAGCCCATATCTAAAACCTCATTATATTCATTTACATGAATTTGATTCATAGCCTTAGCAAATTGATAAGTCTAATTTTTTTTTGCTTTTTAGGTTTTCCACCCAACCATTCAACTACATGAAGTAGTTGAATGACCTAGCCTAAATGTCTTCCTAGCCTAAATATCTTTTTGGTTAGGTGGGTATTTTGGTATCATAGTAGGATAAAAGGTTGGGTAAAATGGCATAATCATTTGACTCTACCAATGGATTCATTGATGGCTATGCCATTCAAATCCATTGAATGGCTGAGCCAAATAGTTATGCCATTCAACATATCCCTTTTGACACAACAATGTCAAATGGCACTACTGAATGGCATGTCAATGGTCATGTTTAATGGTTCTACCACATGGTTGGGCCAAATAGCTAGGTCAAATGGTTCTACTGAGTGGTTATGATGAATGGATCTATCGATTGACTGGCTTAATGACTCTTAGATGGCTAAGCTAAATATTTATATTAGACACCTAGTGCTAAGCTGAAGGGTTACTAGTGTAGCTAGTCTTCTACCAAATTACCTGATCACCTCCAAGGGGTCTTATAAATATGCCCTCATCCCTCATTTAACACATTTGATTCCACATCCCCTCTTAGCCCCACCCATAGCAATTCACCATTTCCCATAGTAATAAAATATATTTTTGAAGTATTTTTACCACCATGCCAAGCCCATGCAGTTTGAAGACCATACAATAGCCACTGCCAGATGCATACATAATACAATGATTAGAGGAATATATCTTATAGATTTACCTAGCTATATCTTGTAGAAATAATAAGTTCACATTGTTTAAGGAGAACTTTTTGAATCTAAAGATAAATCAAATTTACAAGGGGTTCATAAGCAAAATTTAGATTCCATATGTCAGGAGTTAGAAAAAATGATGGTGTTGCCTCTAAAAT
Organism: Torreya grandis; assembly: GCA_037957365.1. Taxonomy (NCBI): domain Eukaryota; kingdom Viridiplantae; phylum Streptophyta; class Pinopsida; order Cupressales; family Taxaceae; genus Torreya; species Torreya grandis. The sequence continues at coordinate 1,503,012 of JARHVA010002320.1, forward strand.
TATTGCCATTATTTTAGACCAGCTGATATACAAAAAATTGAATCAAAAACTGGTCAAGCTATCTCTGGTAACCAATGTCATGAATCCATTGGATACATCTATAATCCATCCATTATCATATGGGATAGATTAAAAAATGGTTGAGAATGTCTATTGTGAAGTTGTGGGGCATGATTTAGATGATAAGGATAATGAACAACAAGAGATGGAAGTTGAACACTAATCAGTCAATAATAAAGATGAAACCCTTAGTGACATAAATATTGAACCATTGCATGGAATTCAGGATCAAGATCAGTCTATATGGTGGTCACTAATCTTGAATTCCATGCAACAATTCAATCTTTATGTCACCAAGGGTTTCATCTTTTTTATTGTGTGATCATTATTCAACTACCATCTCTTATTGTTCATTATCTCTGTCATCTAAATCATGGCCCACATCTTCACAATAGACATTATTGACCAATTTTTTAGCTAGCTCATATGATTTTGAATGCATTTTGAAGCTATATAATGGATCCATGACATGGTTACTAGAGGCAGCTTCACCAGTTCCTGATTTAATCTTTTTCATATCAGCTAGTTTTTAAAATAAAGGCAATACTTGTAGAAGATGCATCATGATTTTTGGTTATTGTTGACACATGAAATTTGAATTCCCCTTATAAACCCCTTTTAAAATTTATTTTTCTTCATATTTAGAAAGATTTACTTTAACAAAATGTGAAATTCATATTTCTATATGATACCTAGGCAAATGTGAAGGTGCACATGCAGTGTTTTGTTTGTACATTCCATTGAAAGTCACTTTGGTATACTTTAATAGGTGAGGTACATTTAATGATTCTATCTTTCAAGGTGTAAAATTTTGGTTTCATTATTCTTTTCCACTTGGTCCTAGTAGGATTTGTGATCATAATTCTTGATTTTTTTGTTTTCCTTTCTTCTTCCCATGCCCTTAAGATTTAACCCTGGTAAATATTCTGGAAATGCCATTTGACACTATCATTCGGTCTATCATTTGGAAATGTCATTTGGCACTTTCATTCGGCTATATTAGGATTTAGAAGTGTTGTCGTATTTGATATTTGGATCGTGGGGTATATTATATATATGTATGTGGTGAATTAAACTATTTTCAAAGATAATGATATAAAGGGTTGGCAAGTTGACCCCCAAAATAATTTATATCCCTAATATTTTGGTGATCCAGTCCCATCGATCGACCCTAAAAAATGGCTAAAACCAAAATATAAAAATTGAAATATTCATGAATTAATGAATATTCATTGCTAAAATTTACCCTATTTGGATCTTAAAAAGGTGGTTGAAATTGGTTTAATTTGAATGTTTAACCTTAACTAAACTAGGTTTTGACCATTTAAAAATTAAAGGTTTTATCCTATTTGACTTTGGAATGGTTTAACTTGGTTAACTTTATATTTGGGATAGGAACTAGAATTAGAATTTAGATTTGGTTTGAAATAAAATGGACAACATGATGGCAAAGGTTAAGGTGAGAGTTTGGACTTTGGTCTAGAATTGGTTTGAAATTGTAATTTGAATTGAAAGTAGGACTAGGTTTGGAATAAAATGGATGACATAATGACATGGTTTAGAAAATAATTTTAACCTTAGTCTTGAATTGGTTTGAAATCAAAATTTTAATTAGAACTAGGACTAGGTTTTGAATAAAATAGATGACATAATGATATGGTTTAGACAAGAATTTGGATCTTGGTCTTGATTTGGTTTGAAATTAGATTTTGATCAAAATTAGGGCTACTTCAAAATAGATATCATAACAACATAGTTTAGACAATAATTTTTACCTTGGTATAAAACTGCTTTGAATTAGAATTTAAGCATAACGACATAGTTTAGACAAGATTTTGGACCTTAATTTTGAATTTTATTAACATTGGAAATTGAAATTTTCATGAAAATAGCACTTGGTTCAAAATGGACAACATAACATCATAGTTTAGACAAGAATTTTAACTTTGGTTCGGAATTGGTTTTGACATTAGAAGTAGAATTTGCTTAGAACTAGAACTTGGTTCAAAATGGGCAACACAACAAGATGGTTTATACAAGAATTTGGACCTTGGTTTTGAATTAGAGATTATAATGATACCACATGAACATTTTAATAGTACAATTTGGTTAGCATAACACTAATATGAGATAAATATGGCCCATCTTGTAGGTGTGGTATGACAATGTTTTGGACTTGATTTAGTTTTGACTTAGTTTTGAACACACAATGAGTTTTGACATAACATCCAAGCAAACAACCATCTAAGTACATGATCATTTCTTAGTCATAAATTGAGAGTGTATCATAATCATTGAGCCTTCAATATACTCACTTTAAGAGGATAAATTTAAGGTTCATTTTTAAAAATATATTTAATTGTAGGTGAAAGAACCACCCTCTCTCAAATTATGTACATACAAATCAATCTTCATAGGTTGTTACCTTTGCACCCCTATATTAGTGAATTTTTTTTAGCTAATAGGTCTTAATCTAAATTTTTTGTTGGCTTACTATATGGTCCCTGAAGGGCATAAAATCTATCGAAGAATAGATCCAAGTGTCAATCTATTCATAGGGGTTACAACCCCTATTAAAGAGACAATGGACTCCTCTATGGTGATGTCTAATGGATTAGCATTGGGATTTAACATATTACTTTCATGAAACCATTTATGGGGAGTTATTATAGGCCTAACACCTGCCAATGATTTATATCCCATGTTAGATGTACAAGGCTGACACCAATGTTGGGGGTTGAAATCCCAGTAATCACACCCTAAAATCCTGTGAGAAAGTAATGAGACCTAAATCATGTAGCCTAAAATAAAAAGGAAAGGTATCACCATTATGATTCACATGAATTCTACTAAGGGCAAGCAAAGAACATACTTGGTGAATCTTTCAAGATAAAGGCAAATAGTTACCTTCACATTTCTAGGTCACCCTATCAAAGGGAGAGATTACGTGTGAGGGAACCACACAATACACACACAATAAACAAGAGTATACAAGTGAAATAAAATAAATTACTTGGAGTTAAATCAATATTTAAACCCAAATTAAAAGTATGTGTTTATTTTAAGCCCAAATTGAAGTGTTTGTAAAAATAATGTTTTATTTTGGGTTATGCATTCACTCTTTGGCCAAGGTCATGTAAGAAAATAGTTGATAATTTTAAGTGAGGTCTAAAATTTTCATGAGAAATGGGCAATAAGTTTTATTTAAATATCTCAGGTTTGTGCAATAGTGTAATTTCGCCATTTTATAGGAAGAATTCATTATTTTGTAGGACTTGTAAAAAAATAGTTAAATATAACAAGGATGAATTCATTATTTTACAGGATGATTTCGTTATTCTATAGGACATTTTTACTATCTTTAGGATGTTTTCTCTAATATTTAGGGATTTTCGCTAATCTTCAAGACATTTTAATGATCTTTAAGATGGTTTCGTTGTTTACCAAAAACTATAAAAAATAAAGTAAAATAGAAAAGAAATTGTTTCATAATTTGCTGGTATGATTCTATTTTTTTCTAAGATTATTTATTTGTTTTCTATTACCTCCATGAAACAATCAGGCAAAATCAAAAATAATTTCACTATTTTTATGGATAATTTCACTATTTTTTATAACAATTTCACTATTTTTTATGACTATTTCACTATTTTGCAGACATGTAGAAAAATATGAAATAAAAGACAAATGAATTCGCTATTTACCAATGAATTTTCACTATATTTAATGATGACTTCATTATTTTATCGACCTATAAAAAAAAACTAGTAAAATAGAACAAAACTGATTTCACTAATCTTCAGTGTGATTTCACTATTTTGCATGATGATTTCATTGTTGTGTATAATGATTTCACTGTGGCATAGAATAGAAATTGGTATTTTTTGAATAAAAAGAAATGAATTGACTTAATAATTAGGTCAATTCTAGTAATTTGAATAACATGAAGGGTTTAAGGATGGTGTGGGATGCATTAGGTCCCACCAAGCATGCCACTATGTGAGAGAGGAATCCAAAGAAGTTTAGATCATTGTTAGTGAATGCAAATAAAAAATAATTAAAATACCATAACATTCTAAGCCTATCCACTAGGTTTGAGTAGGACTAAGAAAATTATTAATCAAATAAAATAAAATAAAACAAGTGTTTATACCTTCTTTGAAAGACTTCTTTTGCTTGTCAGTTTGAAGAGGTATGTGTTCAGCTTGTAGAAATGAAGGTCTTTGGAAATGTTGAATTAATGTGTGGGAAACATTTATCCTTGTCTACTTGGTGTTTTTATTGGTAATGTTGAAGAATTTTTGAGTGATGTCCTTAATATTTGGTAGAGTTTCACTTCATTCCTTGGTCATTGTGAAAGAGTGTGAAGACCCTTTCATTTATAGAGTTAGAAAATGATAGTGGACCGCCCATATTGAGATCAAAATCAAGGGTCTAAAATTAGTCCTCTATTCTCATAAATGATAGAAATGGAGTGTAAAATAAAATGGATGGAGTATGTCGTATAAATTTAATAATTTCAAATCATGACCTCTCTTTGAGTGTGTAAGAGGGGTGTAAAAGGAAGAGTTTGTAAGAGGAGTGTACAAGCTTTTAAAATCTCTTACTTGCACACTTGGTATGATGATGTCACCTTGGGTGAGGTAATAATTCAAATTATTCATTTAAAAAATAGATAATTCCAAATCCATGGATTTTTTAATTAAAATAAGATTAGATTGATTAAGTAGGATTAATCAATAATTATAAGAATAATGGCCTTTTTCAATGTTCTTTTATCAATCAAATATTTATTTAATTATCATGTAATAACACTTAAAAAGGACCAACTTGATTTATGATCCTGATGTTGAAATAAATGTTGTAATACGATGCATTGTCCCAATAAAAGGACATGTAATTTTGGATTAAATCAGTAATTATGTAAATAATTGGCTTAATTGATAATTTCTGACTAGATTTGTGCATTATTTTAGAAATTCATTCCAATTTCATGTTGGAAGTGATAAAAATTAAGTGTTTACACATACAAACCATTCTTACTAATTTTTTGATTACTGAGGAACCCAAAAATAGACAGGCTAGACAAAAAACAACAACAATAAAGTTGGACTAATGCTGAAATCAAGGAAAATAATTAAAAATATGAAATAAAAGTAAGAAAATAAAAGCATGAAAGCAAAGATAAACTATTTATATGAGCTTGCCTGGCCACTTCAATCCTATAAGTAGTGCTTGTGGAACTACCCATTGACATGAAATGCGATGTCCTCACTAGTTAGATACCTGAGACATAAGCGTTCTCACTCAGGATTTAATAAATTTGATAGGGACCCAACCATATGGCATAAAAATTACCATGATGTCCCTTTTTCTCATGATCTTTATCCTAAAGAAGGATTAAATCAAAGATCTGAAACGGATTTCACATTGGATCATTTAACAAACCAACACTTGATGACTCTTTAGTGTTTGCTAAAGTGCAATAGTTTTACATCATGTTTCTCTTCTATTTGTATCAAATCAAATTTAAGAGACAAGCCTCTATATTATTGTTTAACCCTAATTTTATAAGAGGGGTTATCAAGGGTTAGGATTATAGAAATGAATAAGCACAAGGGTGTTAAACAGATCTATAGTAGGCCAATTAATTTGTAAATTTAGATAAATAATATGTTAGATTTGAATACTGAGATATGCCAAAAATATAAAGTAAAACTATTGATTGATATTGAAATAAATTGAAAAAAAGAGTACTTAGTTGGGTTACTATGCACATTCAAACCTAGTGTTGAAATAAGTTATAAGTGGACTATATTAGGACCCTCGAATCACCATCAGATTCTATAATTTTGAATTATGTGGCCTTGGATACTTGTATTTTATTTGGATAGTTGCATTGACACAAGTGTTTAAGTTGGACATAGGTGTTTAATATGGAATGGTAACTAGATATAAGTGTAACCAACTAGAACTTTTTGGGTTTTCTATCACCTTTCTTCTAATGTATATGGATTATGTGCATAAGTTGTCACTCTTTATAAAATGATCAAACCCTAGCTTCCTCACCCTTGGAGTGACTATGGGTTAGTGGTCACCTAGTGTCGAGTTTCCCTAAGGATCTATTTATCAATAGGTGATACCTACATAACCAATACTTTGAAGAGGGCCTAAACATTATATAGTTCTCCCATACATGTTGGCTTGTGTGTGTGTAAGGATGAAATATGTGATAAAAAAGTACATAGAGTGACCTAACTTGTAATTTGTAAAATATGGATCATGGGATGCTCATTCAATACTTTAGACCTATGTGGATATTTTTCCTATGATTAATATGAAAATAGGGATTATTAGGTCAAGTTTTCTCACTTGAATGCCTGATTGAGTTATCTTAGTAAGTTAGCTTTTGAGTTCCTGATATTTTTTAAGTGAGGAATGAATGAGGGTTGGTCTTGTATATATACCAATCCCTTTTGAAAATATCTTTCACTAAATCACTTATGTCAACCATAATGATATGTTTCATCTACAAATTGGATTACTTTTCGGCATTAGACAATTAGTTAGAAAAGGGACACTTGTATTGACATAGGCATCTAGATGGGATGTAAGTGTCTGAGAAGCTAGAAAATAGGTAGAGGTCCAAAACTAAAAGATAAGGATAATGATTAGGTTTATAAAAATTTTCATAGTATAAAAGGCCTAGTCATCATAATAACATATGTTTAGACTAAGATATAAGTAATTTGGTGCAAAGAGATAGTGAATGTGATCCTTTTAGCAGTAGGAAGGTCTTAGAACTGAAGGGTACAACCATAATAAGTATTTTACAAATGTAGAAGATTGAGATTCTATATAATTTAGATTTAATGTCTACGTTTACCCCCTTTAATCTAGTAATGAAATTACTAGTTTAAAGTAAAATAAATGTGTACCTAGATGTGTATAACACACCTTATCTTTATGTGAGTCCCACTAGAGGGATTTGCTAGTGATTAACCTACAACCAAGAGCATGTTACAGTATATAATCAGTTCATATAATCTAGAATTGAAATGATTTAAAGTAAATATGGCAAGGTTAGGAGTAAACATGTTTATCGATACAACCATCTTATTTTTTTGACAATTTTTTTGAAGAGATGTTTTCTTATAAAACATTGGAGCTAAGATTAGGACATTTTAAAAACCTGCATGTGCATATATATACATATACATACATACATATATATATATATATATATATATATATATATACACACACACACACACACACACACACACACACACACACACACACACACACACACACACACACACACACACACACACACACACACACACACACGTATATATATTGGAGGACACCTTGCCCCCAACCTTGGAAAAAATGCGATTTTCCACAGGACCACTGATATTATCTCAATCGTGCAATCTAATCATATTTATAACCTTGCAAGTGTGAGTGATCTAATCAAATCACACTATGTATCTTCTGAAGATACATGATTTAAAAACTCCATCTTATAAATCTAGTGAATTTAAATGATTTAATCAATTTTAAAGTATAAACTTGGTAAGATTGAATGATTTAATCACTTCAACATTACCAAAAGGAGAACCAACTGCTATAATAGATTGGTTCGATAAAAGTCTGTAAAAGTCTAACCTAGATATGATAACAATCCATAGTAGTATTTGAAATATGAAATTTGATTTTATTTTTCAATTTAAGGTGATCTTTGCATGGTATATGCATCTCATATGTGTATCAAGTTGAAACCTAGGTATAATAATGGTACCAATGTATATAATGTTGCCAAAAAAGTGTATATGAAACATATTACTATGATAATTGACGAATATTAATTTTTTTTCAAGTGTGGAGGACATGTTCCATAACATTCCCCCATTGTAATATGAGAATTTTTAGTACTAAATAAGTGTGGATAACATGTTTCCATAACATGCCACCATTGTAATCTAAAACTATGAAAAATGTGGAGGTCATGTTTCTATGACATGCCCCCAATGATATGACCCCACTTTTGAGGTGAGGGGAGTAGAAAATGGTAGTTAACTTACCTCAAAAGGATAAGATAATTTTATAATAGATGTATGGATCATGTATCATATATGATAAACATGCATATGTGATTATATCATTGAATCACATAGTATTTGATCACATCAAATCCTAAGATGCATGATACATACATGACAACATATATAGAGTAACAATACAAGTTCAACAAATAATCAATCACACACACACACACACACACACACACACACACACACACACACACAATAGGACTCAAAATTGAAGCAACAAGTAATGGTCCAAGGATACCTCATACATTGGGAATTTTTAAGTGTTTCACAATTGAAGGGACATGACTTAATCAAATATCCACAAAGCATAGAATGAAATACACAAATGTCCACATACAAAAAACTATGACATGTTCAAATTTCAAAATTGAAAATCATAGGCAAGGGGGGAACAAGCAATGGATCATATTCAAATGTTCAAATATACAAAAAATAATACAATACAATGGAAAGTAATGAACACATTCATGGAAGTGATAAAATGAAATCATGGAATCATAAGCATATCATACTAGTCCATGGTTATATTTGTTAGCAAAAAAACATTAAGTACATAGCATATCAAGTACACTATGAAATATATAAGCATGGATAAGGCATTTGTATGTACATAATCTCAAACATGATATGGAAATAATCATAGAGTAATATAACATGGGTGTATCATGATCAAAGAAGTGGATACCCCCAACATACTAATGATGTGAGTAGAGGGAGGCCCAACATCTATATGTGCATATATCATGTGTCTGGGTATGTCTGTATCACACTCAAAATATGCATGAAATATATGTGTGTATATAGAAATAAATGATATGATATCTACCAACATGGAACCAAAAACATAGATGCCAAGAAACTAATAAAATATGGAAATGATGAGTATTTTTGGATTTTTGAATGTTTTTTTTTTGTTTGGTATTTTTTGGAAAGTTGTTATATACTAGTAAAGGTTCTATTATAAGTGAAGGTAATCATCAAGGAGATTCATCTGTGAAGTTTCTATATCATGTTTGTCATATTCATATGTTGCATAATTAGTATCATTAAGATCATACCAAACCTCTGTGGCATTAGGATAATACCAATATTCTATGTTAGTAGTATAGGAAAGATGAAACTTCTTACATTGTTCTTAAACTTGTGATATATTATTTTGAGAATTTGTGTATGAAAAAATAACTAAACTATAGATAAGATTTTCCTTCTTGAAATCTTTTTTTTTCTTGAGTAAGTTCATTATTGTCCAAATTTTGCATCTCATTATGGGATAAAAAAGAGTCATGTATATTTTATTGCACTCTAGGAAAAGATGTAAGTTGTGCTTTAATTCTTAATCTTTTTGTAACATATCTTGATCTAGCTTGGCTTTTTGAATCTTTTTTGTCTCTAATTTTTTTCTTTGTAATTGATTTTTCTCTGAATTGTCTTTTAGTGCCCATAATTTTTGTTTTTATACTTGTGATTTTGGAGAGGTACTCATAATGTGATTGGTTTGTTTGATTGATGCATCAATGATATGAACACCATTATCATATATATTTTATATTTTAATCTTGAATGAGAAACAATAATATGTATGATGTCCATGCATTTTATGATATACTCAATAGTATTTGGATCTCTTTATAGGATTTAGAGGAGGTAATTGAATCACTTTGTTTTGAAGAATTTCTCTTAGGAAATCAATTAGACTCTTATTAGCCTTTTGTTCACTTTTTGAATCATTTGTTTCAGAGGTATTCGGTTGTGGCTTTTCATTTAGATATTGAAACTTTACTAGATGAAGATGTGAATACATGATTAACACTATCATGTTTTGGATTTTGTAGGCATGCAATATATTTTTCCAATTATGTGATCTTGGAACTAAAACTATGAATTTGATTTTGTAACTCCTCTAATAACTTGCTCATAGTAATGTTTTGATCTTTTAGGGCTTCACAATCACAAAACCTAGGTTCTTCAGATTGAGTATGTATACACGTACCATCTAAGGATTTCATAAGGGTTTTTTTGATACCCTATTTTGGAATTATAGGATGGGACACATTACCCATTGAATAAATGATAGCATAGACCTAGTTAGAGGGATGATAGTTATCACCTCCTTAGGGTTAGGAGGAGGAGGAAGCTCTTTTTTATCCATTTTAAATGTTTCAAAGGCTAATACGATAATAGGGAAAAAACATATAAAAATTCTAGGGAATAATCAATCATGAAAATGAAATTCAAAGTTAAATAATTATAGTAATTACGAAAATCACAAGTCCCTAGGGCAAGTTAGGGTTTGGAGACCAAAGAACATGGTCACCACAATGTGCCAAATGAAGAGAAAGTAATATAAAAAGATTGGCTGATAAGTTTTGGAATATGAAACATTTTTTTAGTAAAATTAAGAAACGATAAAAACTTAAAAAAATAGGGAAACAAAATTATAGTGTACGACCTGCATGTCAAAATTTACTACTAATAATAAAATGATAAATTCATAAATTTCATACAATATTTTGGCAAACAAAAAGAGGATTTTGTCTACATCAGTCATATTATGAAAAAATTCTAATAATTTTGAAATATGATAAACTATGAATCAAAAATATGCCAAACAATATGGAATGTTTTGTCAGTTCTATCTAGAAAGTGGTAAGACTGATATGATGATCTAGATATATGTCATGACCACACCTAGCTAGTACTTTGATTATAATTATTTTCTAGATGATTTTGTTTTACTAATACTTTTCTATGGATATTATGAAGGGTCCAAAACATTTAATATTATTTCAAATTGATTTTTAATTAATGAAAAATTATTTATATACTTGTTTAATATTGATATATGCTCAAATATTGTTGATGTATCTTTATCATCTTAGATGCAGATGTTGCCTCAGATGAGCTAGGTTAAACCTAGAGGCTGATTTGCAGTGGAAAAAATTTAGTATGTAGGGAATGGTAGTATCATGATGTAATTATGGCCAAAACTCAAATCTCTTATTGGTTGATTTTTGATTTTGAGCTATGTTGGTCAGTCTTATGAAATTAGTCTTTTATCTGGTTGATTATTTTCATCCTTTATGTATTGAATGGTGTTGAGTAGTCTTATGTCAATTTTGGTTAATTAATTCAATTTTTTATTGTGAATTATTTTGGTTATTATGGGAAACCAACTAATGTTGATTTGAGAGCATGATTGTTCTAATGTCAACAAGTTGAGCTTACAATTAAAAATGATGCAATTGGCATCTGAATGCAAATTAGAAGGTTATTAAAGGTCGTGAGACCTTTAATGAGTTTTAGGGATTATTTTCCTTCAAGACCATATGTAGGTATAAACATCAAGATTCCTTGATTAATTCCTAAAAGGACTAAGGCATATTTAATTGGATTAATATGAACCTTTTTGCATTATCAGGACATGGTGTTATAATAACCATGGCATTAGTTTGGATGCTACTTTAACCCCAAAGTCATGAATGACTTGGGTTGATGGCATATTTAACTATGGTTATTTTACAGTAACCAAACCATGATTTATATTATGACCAATTGACTTAGGCAATGAAATAAATGATTAAGGTTTGATTGTGTTAAAACTACTTGATGGTGCATGGCAGTTGGAGGCTTACAACATGTCGAGGGTTTGAGATCATCACCATGTAAAATGGAATTATATTTAGATTAAAATGTGGATTTAGGTGGTAGTTCTAATTGGTAGAACCTAGTTGAAAATACCACTAAATGTATCAGAAAAATGAGTAAACAAAAATGGTGGGTTGAAGAAAGGAAGAAGGAGGGGTAAATAAGATAAGGAGACTAGGAAGTGAAACTTTGAGTGCCAAGTTTTTCTTGGTCTACATTAAGTGATAAACAAGTAATTATTACACTTTATTTATGACTGAATGTTTATTGGGTGATGAAGATAGAGGAAAATGGCAATATGGGTTGGAGGTGAATGTAATAGACTCCTGAATAGACCATAGATGTGCATATTATGACATAGTAGAAGAACACCCATATAGGTGAGACTGTACATTTTCCTTTCCCATAGATGACGTATAAGTGAACTAGAAGAATCACTACTCTATTGGTTTCTCTCTTTGATTTATTTGTTGCTTATTTTGAATGGTTATTTTTTGATATTTTGAAACCTAATCTATTTATCTCATTTTTATGGTTTTATGTTATGGCCATGTGTAATGGTTGTTTAAATATCAAAGTTCATCTTATTTGAGTTTTGGATTTTGGCTTTTGTGTGTCTATTGAAATCCCTCGGTCTTTGGTTGTGACCTTACTATATGTATGACCTTATTACATCATGTTAATGGTATTACGTATATGCTTCAAATTTGTCATTGGATTCCTACTTCCACTTCTAACTAATGGTTAGGGTGGGTAGGGATACCCACTAATGGATGGGCTCAGTAGGTGCATGGATGGGGTTTTTGCATGCAAATGGTTTATTGCTTGGAAAAGAATCAATTGTATTGGACATCATAGTGCATTTAAGTTAATGTTATTACCTTGTATGTTCATGGCTTGATTAAATTGAGTTATGTTCTGTAATATAATTATGAATTTTTCTTTACTTAGAAAATTATATATTATTATATGTATGTTAATGAAGTTTTTTTGTTTTTGTCTTCATTCTATGGTGGAGATGGTTCTTTTTCTTCAAATTTATGCTTGTTGAATCAAATTTATGTAATGTAAATGAAATTGAAAATTTATATATTGTATATTGATTGTGGGAATTATTACTTCAGTGATGGCTTAACCTTGGTGATAACAGTGCATGTGTAGCGTTTTGACAATCATAAAATTTGATATGTTAAGAATGTTTTATTTTTCCTTATCTTTGTTAGTTTAAATTTGTAACCAATTGGGCAACGACTAAGTTATTGTTGAGTAAATTTTAAGTTTGTATGTGTTTAACACTAAAATGGATTGAGGAATCCTATATTTAGTTTATATAGGGTTAATAATATATAAATGATAATGAAAAAGGGTGATAATCAAATCTACAACATGCCAATTGGATGCTAAACTCAGATATAAACATACATTAAATTTCTTATGCTGAGAATAGGCTAAATATAGAAAGTAAAACTAAGTTATGCATGGAAATAATAAATAAGTAATATATGTCGTTGGTTTTTATGATAACATAGTGATGAATCAATAACATGCATTAAGTAGACTAGAAGGTGATTTTGTAACAATCATTAGATTCTAGACTGAGGCTTCTAGGGCTCTGGACACTAATGTCATCTTGGGATGGTTACATCGATGCTACTGTCTGGGTTTGATGCAAGTATACTGTATATAATCCCTACTACAAATGGATGTGACCTCTTGGATGATTTTGGATTTATCTTTGCCTTTGCTCTCATGAATTCAAATCTGAGTCATGGACCAATGCTGATCATGAATTTGAAAAACCCTAGTTTTTCATTTCCATGGTGACCTTATGAAAAAATGGGTTAGTGGGTACATGGTTTCAAGCTGGCCCTAAAAACCCCTTTGTAAGTGAGCATTGCCTACATAACCAATACTTTGAAGATGGCCTCAGACTGATGAATTTCTCTCCTATGTGTTGGCTTATGTGTGAATCATGTAATATGTGCAAATCAAGTACAATAATGACCTAGCTTTTAACTTGATAAATTAGGATCTTGAGCTCTTCCTTTAATAATTTATACTTGTATATGTGTTATGCCTATAATTGGTATGGAAATAGGGAATATTTCTTCAATTTAATGCTCGATAGAGTGTTTTAGATAAGTTGTCTTGGTCTCTTTAGTATTTTCTAGGTCTATGGTAGGTGTCGAATGAGTGAGGGTTGTATGTGTTATACCTATAATTGGTATGGAAATAGGGAATATTTCTTCAATTTAATGCTCGATAGAGTGTTTTAGATAAGTTGTCTTGGTCTCTTTAGTATTTTCTAGGTCTATGGTAGGTGTCGAATGAGTGAGGGTTGATCTTGTATTCATATCAATCCCTTTGGATAAGTAACTCACATTCAAGCACTTAGGCTAAACATTATGATATGTTTTATTTAAAAAATAGATGACTTTAAGGCACTGAAAACTTTTGTCTTGTCAAGACACTAATGTCGGCACTAGTGTTTGTCCCAAATGTTATTGTCTATCAGTGTTTCTACTCATTTTTCACTTTTTACATTCAAAAGAAATAAGAAATTAAAGTTAAATGGTCAGGGGTTAGATGATACCCAGATGAAGTTACGCACCCTATCTAGACGATTGAAGGAGCTCCTCTTTGGCTGTGGAGGACGACACCTGTAGATAAGAAAGACTTAAACAAGGAAGATGTTAGATGGATATATGGTGGACTGCCAAGCAAAGCTCGGTCCCAGAAGTGCAAAGACTTCCTTGAGGGATGACAATCCACTTATTTGATAAAAGAGTGTAGTAATGGAAAGAAATAATGAAAGACTTAAAAAAAGAGAAATAGATAATGCGTACCTGAATCTACAATCAATCTTCCACAGTCACCGATGTCGATAGTTCTATCAGCGTCGGTTGATAAAGTTGCCGACATCGGTTATGCTGCCAACATCTGTAGGGGCAATGGTTGATGTCGGTCAGGGCAATGGCCTTGGATAGGTTTTTGGTTGATGCCTTTGGTTGACAGAGGAGTCTGGGAGGTCTGTAGGAGTTTTATGGTTTGTGCAGGGTTGCAGGGCAGTGGACAGAGTCTTAAGGACAAAGGTAGGGGACAGGTTGTCAAAATGGGTCAGGATAAAAGAAAGGCTTTTCAGCCTTTCCAGGAAGAAAGTTGGATTTGGTCTCAATAGTACTCAAAAATAGCCAATGGACTGATTACCAATGCATTTTAAAAATACTAAAATATAAACCAGAAGAATACTTAGCTCTTGGTGGAGAATCAGAAGTGTAGAAGACTTGTTTCGTTATGGCTGATGTAGGAGACCTCATGCAATGTTTCAATCTAGTGTGGAGTGAATTCTGCATAGTTTCTTAGCCTGGAGAGTGATGATAGAATGTTGATGCCTCTAAAGCCTGCCTTTGATGTGCAAGAAGTTGAGGAGCAAGAGAATTAAGATCCTAGGAGCAAGAGAATTCACATTCGGGTCTGCAGTTGAGGTCAAAATTTAGTTTTAAGCAAATGACGTTGGCGATACCGCCGGCATCGATCGACTGTTAACCGACGTTGGCGGCTAAAGAATGGGAAAAAAGGCTATTTTTAGCCTTTTGCCCGTTCTTCCATCTGCCAAGTTTGGTTGTCGTTGTTAAATGGTCCAAAGGCGGGATTAATAGGCGTGAGAATTAGTGGGAGAGTTAAAATTAGGTCTTAGGTAATTATGATTAGTCATAGGGTGATAAATGGCCTAAGAGCTAGGAATCCAAGGTGAGGTGTCTAGGGGGATTATTAATTTAAAATAAGTATTTTAAATTAATAAAGTATAGGTTAGGCATGTTGAAGTTAGAAAGGGACCAAAGGGGGGGGTTGACACTATTTTGGTGTCTACATTTGCCCCTTTTTGTCTTGTTGGTTGTTCTTGATGAATTACAAGACAAAAATAGGAGTAAGTTGCCCCATGTATGAGATAAGGTTGTTTTTGTTTTGTTGGTTGTTTTGATGAACTGCAAGACAAAAATAGGAGTTGGTTGCCCTAGATGTGGGATGAGGTATTCCCCTTCAAAGTGGGAGTCGAGGTATGGTAACCTAATATCGAGTGCCAATTTGATAGGTAGTGGATGGGTATGGTGAAGTTTGAGTGTGAACATTGCAATAGTTGGGATTGTACGTATACCACTTCACGTGATAGATAGGTCAAATTGTCGTAGTCAAAGGTCGAGGAGTGCTAAAATCAAAATAATTGGTCCCCAGCATTTAGTTGTAGTTGATTGGGTTAAATGATCAAAGTTGTAGCTCCAATGGTCATCGTGTTCCAAGTATCCTGAGCTTAGGAAGTGCTCCTTGCAAACACAAAAATGTCATAAATATTGAGGATCAACTGGATCGCGATCCATCAATAGGTGTGAGGGTCGTAATGTGGGTTACGCACAATTTGCTAACTATTCGTGAGGTAGCATATATGCAATCAAAATAACCAAGGCAAAGTTGACTCAAAAGTGGTCGTGGTCTAAAGAGACAGTCATGATCTCCAAGGTCATTGGTCGAGTCAGGCTGAGTCATGGTATGATCTCAAGTGGTGTGTGTTGTGGTCAGGGAGATGTATGTGATCTCGAATGTGCCCCATGAGAAGTTTAGGTAACTCATTCAATGTCAGGGCTGATTGTTTGGTCATGATTTTGGGTTGGTATAGATAGTTGGTCCATTAGATGGATGGACAAAGGAATGGCCGAGCTAACCTCAAAAGACCCCATGCCAATTGAGTGCTGCCTACATAGCCCCTGTTTGAAGGGCCTCAGGCCAATGTAGTTTCCCAAAAGGCAGAAGATGGTCGGTTATGGATGTGGGTTGGACGAGGTTAAGTCATGGTTAAAGGTTAAATGGTTTGTCCATCAGGTAGACGAACAAATGAATGTGGCCGATGTCATTAGGAAGACTAACGGGCAAATGGATGGCTGAGCTAACCCCAAAAGACCCCATGTCAACTGAGTGCTGCCTACATAGCCCCTTTGTTTGAAGGGCCTCAGGCCAATGTAGTTCTCCCCAAAAGGGAGGAAGGGTCAAAGATGTTGATAGTTGGTTTGGTCATGTTAATGGTTTAGCACTTCCCATATGTCTGATGGTACATGCTTGAAATGATGAAGGGTATGACGATGTTATAACCTTTTCCATATTATGTGATGGTGTATTCTGTAACAAAGGTGATGTGGTTTTTCATCCCTAGCAAGTTTCCATATTCGTGATGGATGTATGCTAAAAATGAAATGAGTATATTTATGCTTTAGCAAGTAATGGTTTATGCTTGACATAAATAATGTGTGGTCGATAGTTTCCATGTGTATTATTTTCCATAGAAACTAGTGTGAATGGGCTATGTCATGTTAGTGGTCTAAAAATGTTTTGGTTGGGTTTTGGTTTGGTTGTATGTGACCAAGGTGTAAGAAGTGAAAGGCGCGTTGCTCTTTCATTGACAAGGACCATAATGATAGCATATATAGGGTTATTGCAAATAAAAACCCCATTCATGCATTACGTCATTGACCATTGTTTTATGTTAGAGAAGTAGTCGAATCACTTGACATTAAGTGAGCTCAAAATCCCTTGAGTATGTTAGGGTAATAGGTTTGATTATATGATTTGTAAGGATAGCGTAACCCCTTTTTAGCAAGGATAACTTTGCCCCTTTTATAGGTGACCCTGAGAACGACTATAGGCAAGTCCATGACTTAATAGTTTGTCAGTCAATTTTTTTTTGGTAGACTGATCAATGCGGGAAGTCTACGTGGGGATGTTGTTTTGTTTTGTGGTCATATGTGAAGCTAATCAATGTGGGAAGCTTATAAGAGAGTGTTGTTTGTAGAAAAATTTGGGTATAGCCATCCTTCGAGGGAGTAGTCTATATTTTGCTTTTTATGTTTTGATGTCTTTGGATAGCTGTCCTTAAAGGGAACAGTCTATTAGTTACAGCAATGATGTAGCTGTCCTTCAAGGGAGCAATCTACATTTATCATTTTATGACCTTTGAATAGGCATCCCAGTTATATATATATATATATATATATTTGACTGGACTTTTGGTCATGGACTTGACTATAGAGGTTTATAGGTTACCCTTTTATTAGGACAAAGCATTCATACTTGACAAAAGGGTTGACTAATGTTTGTAAGGAAAAAGGGTTGAAAGGAATGAGGATGACGGGGGTGGCTCAAGGGACGAGCTCAAGTTAAATATCAAGTGAATGAGTACTTGATTAACAGTAAAAATGTCGTAGATGCAAGGCATTAAGGGGCTCAAGTTCTAGCCGACCTTCAAGAGAAGACAGATGATAAGTCCCTGATCCATACTTGTGTGTTATGATATAAGGTCCGAGCTAATTAGGAGCAAACTTGCCTCGTTTACTTCTTTTCATATTGGTCATGTGTTGGTTTCTTTGAGGACAAGATCTTCGATTTTTAAATTGCGTTCTCTCAGACTTTTGTTATAGGCATGTTGGATGTGATTTTGGTAGATATGGAGATGGTTGAGGGCAGCAAGGTGACGTTCGTCAAGTAACTCAAGTTGAGCCAACTGATCTTGACAAAAGTCATTGTTAGAAAGTATGTCATGCAAAGAGATGCATAAAGAAGGTATTTGTATTTCAAGAGGTAGGATAGCCTTTGTTCCATACACTAAAGAGAAAGGTGTAGCACCCGTAGGGGTTTGGATGCTAGTGTGGTAGGCCCATAAAGCAAAGGGAATGTGAATGTGCCAATCCCTTCCAGTATCATTGACCACCTTCATTAGAATATTGGTTTAGATTTTGTTGGAAGCCTCGGCCTACCCATTTGCTTGTGGGTAGTAAGGTGAGGAGAAGCTGAGCTTGATACCAAAAGAGTCACAAAGTTTTTGGACAATTTTGTTCTTGAAAGACTTGCTATTATCAGTGATGATTTTGTGAGGTACACCGAAATGATAGATGATGTGTTGGTTGATGAAGTCAACAATTTTGTCAGCTTTAGTAGAGACGAGGGGAATCGCTTCCACCCATTTAGTGAAGTATTCAGTTGCGGTGATAATGGACTGATGTCAAAGAGATGAATGAGGGTTAATCTCACCAATCAGATCTAAGCCCCATTGTGAAAAAGGCCAAAAATCCTTAGCGACTTGTAGAGCATGGCTAGGGACGTGAAGTAAGTTAGCGTATTGTTGACATTTGATACAATGCCAAACATAGTCACTGTAGTCTTGGTGAAGAGTGGGCCAATAATAGCCCAGGTGAAGGATGCACTTTGCAATCGAGTTACCACTAAAATGCCCTCCACAAATCCCATCATGGACTTGTTTGATAGTGTGAGATGTTTCAGTGGAGGTTAGACATCGAAGAAGGAGGCCATTGAAACCTCGCTTATAGAGAAGACCCCCTAGCATAATATATCGAGCTGTGCTTTTGATAAAATCCCATTGCACATTACTAGAGAGATCAGGGGGGACAATAGAATAAGTTAAGTAGTCCACAAGTTATTTATACCAAACATCTTGTGGACTAGAGTCAATGGTGTTGACGAGGTTGATGTTAGTGGAGATATATGAAGGTAACGCCAAATGATGTATCATAACATAAATTCTCAAGGAAGATGATGAGGATGGAATGCATGAGGTGAGAGAAGCCATAATATTAGCAAACTTATTTGTAGATCGAGGAACAGTTTACAAGAGGTAATGGTCAAAAGATTCTAGCAAGTGTCAACACGGTGTTTGTACCTTTGCAAAACTTTATTTTTACAAAGATATGAACTGTTGATTTGATTGACGACTAGTTGTGAGTCGCTAAAGATGTTGATGGTCTTGACTCCTAGGAAAAGGGTGGTTTGAAGTCCCAAAATTAAGGTTTCATATTCAGCCATGTTGTTGGTACATTCAAAGTCAAGTTTGAAAGATAGGGGCATGGGCTCACCCTCGTGAGGGATGAGAATGACCCCCGCACCCCCACCGTGTTAACATTTGGACCCATCAAAGAACATTGTCATTTGATAGAAAATGTCATCAGTGGATAACGTGGTGATGGATTCGTCAGGGAATTCACAGTGAGAAGGTTGGTTGTCAGGTAGAGGGGCATCTGCTAGTTGGTCAGCAATTGTTTGCCCCTTTATAGACTTTTGTTGGATGAATTCCAAATTGAACTCAGCCAGAAGCATGAGCCAATGAGCCATACATTGGTTTTGGTATGGCTTGGAATGCATGTATTTGAGGGGGTCAGTGTGGGTGATGACATAAGTTTTGTGATTGAGAAGATAATGACGGAGTTTGGTAGTGGCAAAAACTAATACCAAACAGAGTTTTTTGGTATGAGTATACCGAGTTTCATAATCAATGAGTGTTTGGCTTATTTAATAAACTGCTTACTCACGATGTTGTTCATCTCGGTGTACGATCATGGTGCCTAAAGAATGATTTGTTGCTGAAATGTAAAGATAGAAAGGTTGGTCGTCTTTAGGTGGAATAAAGACTGGTGGAGAGACAAGATAGCATTTAAGGGCTTCAAAATCCTCTTGGCAATCCTTATCCCAATGAAATAAGACGTCCTTCCTTCTTGAGGAGGTGATGAAAGGGTTGACATCGGTTAGAAAGCTACGAGATGAAGCGACGAATAGATTGAAGCTTCCCTTGTAGGCTGCGAAGTTGCTTTAGATTGGTAGGTGGTGGCATCTCGAGTATAGCTCTTATCTTAGTGGGATCAATCTCAATGCCACAAAGGGAAATGATGAAGCCTAAAAGCTTCCCAGAGAGAACCCCAAAGATGCATTTCTTGGGGTTGAGTCGAACGTTGTATTGGAGGAGGCGAGTGAATATGATTTTGAGAATAGTTAAATGGTCACAACGGAGCTTAGATTTGCCTAGTAGGTCATCCACATAGTCCTCCATGATTTTGTGGAGGAGATCGTGAAAGATGTAGGTCATGGTGCATTGATATGTGGTGCTTGCATTTTTTAGGCCAAAAGGCATGACCCTATAGCAAAAAGTCCCCCATGGGGTGATGAAGGTGGTCTTGTGTTGATCTTCTGGTGCAATCAAGATTTGGTTATATCCTGAAAACTCATCCATAAGTGATAGCATCTCATGACCAGCCATAAGATCAATAAATTGGTCGATGTTGGGTAGAGGAAAATCGTCCTTTGGGCAAGCCAGGTTAAGGTCACGATAATCAGTACAAATTCAAATTTCCCCAGTCGCTTTTGTGACAGGGACGATGTTTGACACCCATTACAGATAATCAATGGGTTGGATGAAGGATACGAAAAGAAGACATTAAAGCTCCTCTTTGAAAAGGAGTGCAATGCAAGGATGCATTTTGTGAAGCTTTTGCCTGACAGGCTTAGCTTCTAGGTTTGTGACGATGTTATGGATGATGATGTTAGGGTCAATGCTAGGGATATCACTGTAGGTCCAAGCAAAGGCTTTGCTATGATTTGAAAAGAATTTAGTATAGTCAATTTGTTCCTGGGCATCCAAAGATTGACCAATCTTTAAAACGTGAGGAACATCGGAAGATGGAAGGTTAATGTCAATGGTCGATTCATTTAACATAACCTGTGTTTTTGAAGGAAGTGATCGTTGGATGAAAGAGTCATCTGCACCCATGTAGGTGAGAATGGCATCATCGTCTACACATTGGACAGTGTTTATGGTAGCAGATTCATCATCTATCATGTTTGGATAAATGAGAGGGAGAGACTTGGATACCCCACCTAGTTGATAGGTTAGGGGTTCCAAGAAAATGGCGTTTATGCAAAATAAACTAGGAGGGATGGAAACCACCGACTTCGTAGGTGAAGATGGGGGAATAGGCGAGTTTGGAGGTGATTGTTCTATGATAAGTTTGGGGTGAGGATTTTTAGAAGTTTCAGTAGGTTCTTCAAAACCCAGGCCATGTTGCTTCTTGGCATTCTTTATGGCCTCATCATTTGGTGGTTCGACGGGCTGGTGGGAGCCTTGTTCGTAGCGCCCAAAGCCAAAGCCCTTCCATGCACACCGATAAAGATAGGTATGAGCAAATTTTGGGTTGCCAAGAAAAGAGAAGTTAGATGTAAATAGTTGGGGTGATGAAAGAGGATTCCCATCAGTGGGAGCTCGATCTAGCCCTCCATAGATGAGATTTTTTCAAAGATTGGGAGGACCATAAGGGATGACCATTCCGATATGATGGTCATAGCTAGGATTGTGATGAAGTTATCCATACTCTTGAAGAGTTTGGAACATGTCCAAGGTGAGTAAACGATACTCCCCAAGTGAAAGACGTTGGAAGGTATCTTCCATAGGGTCTTTTGTTATCACTTGAGGAGGTGGTGTAGGTGTAACCGCCATTTCCATACTTGTTAAAGCTTTCGTAGGTGGAGGCGGTGTTTGGGTCGATGTCTTGAAAGGAATGAGAACATCATTGGGTTGATAAGTTGTGTTGCATGTCTTGAAATGGGAGGGGTTTGTGGGAATGACATGGACTTGACCGTCTTGTTCAAATTTGGCACAACGGTGTAATGTAGAAGGGACACAGGCCATGAAAAGGATCCAAGGTCATCCTAATAACATGTATTGGAACTCTCCCTCGATAATGTAGAAGAGCTCTGGAATTGTTCATGGGCCAACACGGATATGTAAGATGACGGTGCCAACGGTAGTGGCAGTGGAGTCATTAAAAGATCAAAGAATTGTGTCAGTTTTAGAGATACAATTCTTTGAGAGGGCTAATTGGTCATAGGCATGGGTGGAAATGATATTGATGCTGGCACCCCCATCAATCATAACTCACTTAATGCGAGTTTGATCAACGTAGGCTGTGATGAAAAGGGCAGCATCCTGATCTTCTAAGTTGGAGGTAGGAATTTTAGAATCACTAAAGGTAATAGAGGCGATGGTGGGTAATGATTAGACTAAGGTAGCTAGTGGTTGGGGGTCCTCGGGTTGGACCTCCACTGCTTTTAAAGCTTTGATTAAAGCTTGACGATGTTGTGGAGAGATTTGAATGAGGTCATATAAAGTCATCTTCACGGGAGTTTGGTGAAGTTGTTTCACCATAGAATCATGGATTGCCTCTGAAGAAGTGGGTTGGGATGTACCCAAGATAGAAATCTTGGGTTTGGGTGGTTGATAAAGTTTGACAAATGGGTAGGTCTAAGGAATAATAAATTTCTCTTTTGCTTTATCTTTTAAAGTTTGTGACCTAGTGGCCACATTGATGGTGTTAATCTCAAATAAAGGGGGCGAAGGAGGTAAAGGGACCATAGTCTGATGATGGGATTTTGATGAAGGTGAAGAGGTTTGAGAGACATGAGACGGTGTTGAAGGTTTGTTGAAAGAATCTTCAACAAGAAGGGTGTCTTTTTCCATGTATTGGTGAATGACAACCTTGAGGGCACAACAATTTTCAGTGTGATGCCCAGGTGAGCGATAATATAGGTAGATTTTAGTGTCATCAAACCAAGACAGTTTTGGTCTGAGAGGTTGAAATGGTTTAATAGGTGGAAGAGTGATGTTAGAAGTTTGTAAAAGTCAGCGTAGTATCAAAACATATGAACCCACTAAGGGGTCCGTGCTTGTTGATGCACTAGGTGTTGATGACTTTTGTTTGGGAGTTGTTGAGGGAGATTTCTGTACCATCTTTTTGTTTGGTGGTGAGACCACATGTGTAGATGAAAATTTCTTCGTGAGGCGTGCCAAATTTTTTAGAAGAGGTGTGTTTTTGGTGGGTAAAGAGAGTAATGGAGGTAACTTGTTTTTGTTAGGTGTTGGAGTAGGGAGCACTCCTATTAAGGTAGAAGGATGGGGGCCCAAAATAGAGGGCAATGATGATGGTGGAGTAGGAGTTCTCCGACATGGTTTAGTAGCCTTATTTAATATGGTGTGAGGACTACTATTATGTGGGGTGCAATTCAAATCTACCTTCACTTGTGGGTGAGTGAGGTTAGATATGGGGCGAACAATGAGGGATTTAACCAGTGTTGGTATGGTGGATGTTTGTGAGGGTTTAAGTTCAGATGCGGATGGTTGAGATTTTGAAGATTGGGAAGTAGAATCTTGGTCCTCATTGGAGACTTTGGGAGATTTTGTCGAAGGAGGATCGTTAGTACAAGATGAAGTGGGATGTGTAAGATAAGGAGCTTTAAGTCGCTCCCACAATGTCTCATGCTCTAAGTTACTTGAATGGAGAAATCCTAAGTTCTCAGCCAATCAAGAGAATGGTTTGGAAGATGTTAGACGAGAATTTATAATTGGTTTTTTAGAAGATTTGGGTGGTTACGAGAGTGGAAATGTGTTAGATGTGGAAATCTTAGGCCAAAGGTGAGAGAGAGCCATTATTAGATCGTCTCCGGTTGAAGTAGGTGAAGAGACAAGTTCTTCTCTTGGTGGAGAAGGAATTGGAGAATGTGACTCCTCAAGAGGATAGAGGGCAGGGATGATCATGCCTTCTACTTGTGGTTGAAGAGTAGGAAAGGTATGGTCCTCCATTGGTAGTAGGAAGGATGAAGGTGGGGCTAGTGGCGTTGGTATGGTTAAAGCGTCCTCCAATATAAGAGGGGTAGATGGAGGACTATTAGGAGAAGAAGACTCTTCTTCCTATGGTGGAGGGATAGGTTAACTAACCTCTTCAGTTTGTGAAAGAGGTTGGTTAGGGACAAAAGGCAAAACCATATCGATCGTGTGTATATTACACTCTTAGGGGTCTTCGACTGTGGTCTGAACGTTGTTTTGGCTAGGGGGATGGTTAGGAAAGGCTGTCTAAAGATGTCTATGTTTTGGTTAGGTGGCACATTTGGGTTATCCAAGACAAGATCACCATTGTCTAGCATGTCTTAGACAATGTTCTTGAAGGTTTTATAATTATTTGTGACATGGCCTTTGACACGGTGATAATTACAGAAGTCATTCTCCCTATACCATGAAGGGATGGCACGTAAGGGATCAAATTGAGGTGGTGATCGAATTTGGGGGAGGTTGAAGACTCCTTGTTTGGTTAGTTTATCCAACATAGATGCGTATGATTCTCTTATTGGAGTATATTGACGCTGTACATATCATTGTTGGAATTATCGTGTAATGCTTTGAGATGTGGAAGGTTCAGATTGGTTAGTTGTGGTCGATGATGATGATCTAAGTACCACATCATTTGTTGATCCCTTGGACTTGGGATTGGAAGAAGAAGATTTGGATGAAGGATCATTTGATTTTGCATTAGTATTTTTACTACGCAGTTTGACTTTATTTTCTTTGATAGCACGGAGTTCAAGCTTCCTAGCCATGGTGAAAGCTTCGTCAAATGTGCGGAATATTTGGACCCGCAAAGTAGATGAGATGTGTTTGGCACATGCTTGTGAAAAGAGCTCAATGAGCTTAGGTTGAGTTAAAGAAAAGGAGATTTGGTTGATTAAACATTTCCAACGGGCAATGAAATCAGCTATTGATTCATCGTCAAATTGTCTGATAGAATATAGGTATGTGATGGAGACCTTTTTAGTTATGTTAATTGAAAAATGGTCAAGAAATAGTTGAGCTAGTTGCGTGAAGGTAAATAGAGAGTGACTGGTAATAGAACTATACCAATCGAGAGTATCACCAGAAAGTGACATGGGAAATGTGCATAGTAATAACGCATCATCATGTGCTATAAGGTAACAAGCGTGTATAAACACCTGTAGATGTTACTGTGGGTCCTCTTTACTCTGAAAGCGAGTAAACTTGGGAAGTTCTGACTGACTAGGATATGGTCGGATTGGGATTGAAGGATGAATGGGTTCATTACAGATTTGTTCATATGAGAGAACATTTCTTGAACTCAAAATGGATGTCTCAAGATTAGACACCTTATCCATCAACATCTTGATTAGATCAGTTGATGGATTTGTAAGTGGGGCACCCCCTAGGTTGTAAGGCATTTGGAAGGTGTTAGGTGGAGCATATGACATAGTTGGTTGCGCTTGTATAGGTGCAACATATTGGTAACTAGTCATAGGGACTGATGTTGAAGTTAAGGGTGGTTGTGTCATGAAGCTAGAGGGCACAACTTGACTTGATGTCGCTAAAGGTGGTTGGATGGTGGCAACACTAGTCGAAGGATAAGTAGTCACTCTTGTGTTTATGGGTGCAAGAGTAGGTGGGATGGAGACAATTAAGTTATGGAATGGTGTATAACTTTGTTGAATGGTTTGTGGTTGAGGGGGTACAAAAACCCCAATGGAGGTAGGTCTAGAAACAGAAGGAGAGGCCACACTTTGAAGATTAGTCATGGTCGGGTTGTTAGTTGAGGCAATGGCCTGGGTGACCATGGGTTGGGTTACAGAGGCTGTTGATATGATTGCCATTTCAACTAAGGAAGTTGGCATCCCATAAACTGGGTTGCCTGAAGGATCTTGCATTTGACTTCTCATGAGATAGTGCTGAAGAGCCTTGACATTGAGGTCAAGGAACCTTTCAAAGTCTCGATCCCCTTCGAGAACAATTGGATGTTGAGTTAGGGTTGGTTGGATAGGAGTACGTTCAGTTTTTGAATTATACTCCATTTGGAGACTTGATATAGAAGGCGAAGGCGGGAGTGGTTGTTGCCTTGCATGATCAACAAGAGTTTTAGCTTGACTACGTGTCAAAACCATTCAAGGCCAAATAGGTTCAGGTTCTAAAAACTGTATGTTTCAGCCTAAAAAACCAAAATTTGTTTTTAATAGCAAAAAGGTCAGGTTTTTAGCTTGTTGTTTGAGAAGAAAATTTTTGACAGTGACTGACGTCGGTAGAAAAACCGATGTCAGTGAAGAAGTTGTCGATGTTGGTCAGATAGTCGATGTCGGTGAAGATCAGTTGTTGATGTCGGTGGAAAAATTGATGTCGGTTACTGTGTATTTCTAGAAACTCAAAAAATTGAAAGTTTTTGGAAGAAAGAAGAAAGTCTGAGTTGTTTTTAGATCTCAAAATGCAACCTCACCAGCTCAAAAAATTAGATACAGATAGAAAAATAGATGAAGACAAGCAACCATTAAACGTTATTTCCTAAGAATAAATTTTAGAGTCGTGTTGGCTTATGCCTTAGAAGAGTATGTTTGAGAAGTTGGGATTTTAGAACAGGTACTAAAAGAAGTAGTCTAAGGTTGGTTTTGGGTTGAGTTTTGGTGCTCAAAATCTGTATTAGGTTCTGTACGTGGCCTGGTGCTAGGAGCTTGGTCCCCTCACTTCACGATCCCAGAGACAAGCTGGGTCACTTAGCCAATATATACTTCCCCTAGAGTTTATACTCTACCAAAGAACAGAGTGGGTTCTCCCCTTGGTAGTGAAGTCCAAGTAGGATTACCAGAAAGGGTAAGGTATCTGCTAGGTGATGAAATCCTAGTCGGTCCTTGTCTCAGGTATGTTTAGATGTTTGATTTTGTGAATGTGGTCTAGATGTGTAACATATGTGCACTATGATTTATTCATAATGCATTTTTAATTACTAGATGAGAAGGCTAAATATGCATTCAAGCATGAATGAAATGCAATAGATTTTAGCCCAAAATTGAAATGTTTTGTTTGGATGCAAACAATTGAGAAGAGGTTAAGAGTATGAATTTCACTACTCTAAGATGTAGAAAAGAAGTGACAAGAAGAAAAGGTTCTTTTTAACTTGTGCTAATGGTGTCTTTTCGAAAGAGAAAGAAAGAAGAAAAGGATGCAAAAAGAGAAATTTTCCTAATGCACCTATATGAAAGTTTGCTTTAGAAGAAATGAACCCAAAGAAAAATCCAAGGTCCCACCAGGCATGCTAGAATGTTTCTACTCATTTTTTGCTTTTTACATTCAGAAGAAATAAGAAACTAAAGTTAAATGGTCAGGGGTTAGATGATACCCAGATGAAGTTGCGCACCGTATCTAGATGATTGAAGGAGCTCCTCTTTGGCTGTGGAGGACGACACCTGTAGATAAGAAAGACTTAAACAAGGAAGATGTTAGATGGATATATGGTGGACTGCCAAGCAAAGCTCGGTCCCAGAAGTGCAAAGACTTCCTTGAGGGTTGACAATCCACTTATTTGACAAAAGAGTGTAGTAATGGAAAGAAATAATGAAAGACTTAAAGAAAGAGAAATAGATAATGCGTACTTAAATTTGCAATCAGTCTTCCACAGTCGCCAACGTCGGTAGTCCTACCGACATCAGTTGATAAAGTTGTCGACGTTGGTTATGTTTTTGACATCGGTAGGGGCAATGGTCAATGTCGGTCAGGGCAATGGCCTTGGACGAGTTTTTGGTTGATACCTTTGGTCGACAGAGGAGTCTGAGAGGTATGTAGGAGTTTAATGGTTTGTGCAGGGTTGTAGGGCAGTGGACAGAGTCTTAAGAAGGACAAAGGTAGAGGACAAGTTGTCAAAATGGGTCGAGATAAAAGAAAGGCTTTTCAGCCTTTCCAGGAAGAAAGCCAGATTTGGTCTCAACAGTACTCAAAAATAGCTAATGGACTGATTACCAATGCATTTTAAAAATACTAAAATATAAACCAGAAGAATACTTAGCTCTTGGTGGAGAATCAAAAGTGTAGAAGACTTGTTCCATTATGGCTAATGTAGGAGACCTCATGCAACGTTTCAATCTGGTGTGGAGTGACTTCTACAGAGTTTCTTAGCCTAGAGAGTGATGATAGAATGTTGATGCCTCTAAATCCTGCCTTTAATGTGCAAGGAGTCGAGGAGTAAGAGAATTCAGATCCCAGGAGCAAGATAATTTGCATTCAGGTCTACAGTCGAGGTCTAAATTTAGTTTTAAGCAATCGACGTCGGTGATACCACCGGCGTCGATCGAATGTTAACCGACGTCGACTGCTAGAGAATGGGAAAAAGGCTATTTTAAGCCTTTTGCCCATTCTTCCATCTACCAAGTTCGGTTGTCATTGTTAAATGATCCAAAGGTGGGTTTAATAGGTGCGAGAATTAGTGGGAGATTTAAAATTAGGTCTTAGGTAATTATGATTAGTCATAGGGTGATAAATGGCCTAAGAGCTAGGAATCCAAGGTGAGGTGTCTAGGGGGATTATTAATTTAAAATAAGTATTTTAAATTAATAAAGTATAGGTTAGGCATGTTGAAGTTAGAAAGGGACCAAAGGGGGGGGTTAACACTATTTTGGTGTCTACAATCAGAGTTTTTGCCAAGGTCTGAATAATGCGAATGTAATGGTCAAGTGATCACATGAGACGAAGCTGGTGCACACCACAAAGAAGCTAAAGCAAAGTGAAATCACTGAAAGAGATAATTTGCAAAAGACAAATAGGAGTAAAACCCAATATTCGATTAACTTAAGATAGCCAAAGTGAAGAATACATATAAGAGAGCACGTAAGTAGCTCCTCCACAAAAGGTGGTCAAAGCACCCAAAGAATAGACTGTAACTCCTCCATGAAAGGTGGTGACAAGGTGCTAAGAATAGAGAAGTAACTCCCATACCCAAAATAGCTGGTCGAAGGAGTTACTTATGACATTCTTATGACACCTATGACACATCTATGACACACATCTCCACATAAGCTAGCCTATCCCACGAATGTAGGAAAACTCCATGTATGCACAAATATATAATATTCCCTAATTAAGTAACAGGGAAAAATAAAAACCTACACTAATAGTGTCCAAGGAATAGGAAAGTAGGTACAAGTTAAAAAATTGTAAAAGTGGAAGATAAGTATATTTTAAGAATTCTAGGAAAGATATAAGGCCCAGGTCATCAACATAAGATAGATAATACCAAGAGATTAGGCTAAGGGTCACAAGATAGAGTAGATGAGAGACTTGCATAAGTGAGAAAATATCTAGAACTTGGAGGAATAACTGAGGCCTGGGTTTTCAAAGTGTACAATATTTATGTTCTTATAATCCATAAATATCATCTACATTCCCCCCCTTTAATCTAGTAATGAAATTGATATTTTAAAGGAAAGGAATGCATACCTGGATGTGTAGAATACACCTTATCTTTACATGTGCCCAAGTTGAGTGTTTTAGTAGACTAACCTATATCCAGAACATGTTATAATATATAATTAGTGTATATAATCTAGGATTGAAATTAATTGAAATAAATTTAAATTTGAAGAAGAAGGTTTAGGAGTATACATGTGTATTGATGTAACCACCTTGCTTATTATCAAGTTGATTTGGAAAAGATGTATCATTGCAAGGCTCTGAAATTGAGATTAGGACAAATATAGAAAAACCTTGAAAGTGCATATATCTAAGGAGATAAAGAGAGAGAGGGAGGGGGAGAGAGAGAGAAATTGGTAGGAAAATTCCCCCAACCTTAGATCAAAGGTGAGTTTCCACCAAATAGTTGAGATTAGCTCAAATGTGTAACCCAATGATACTTATAACTTAGTGAGGCTAGATGATATAATCAAGTTAAACCTAAAAACTTGGAAAGATTGAGTGATTTTATCACCTCAACCATACCAAAAAGTGAACCAACTACTGCAATAGATTAACTCAATAAAGTTAATAAAAGTTTGATCGAGGTATTAGTATGTAAAAGAGTTTTGGAATCTAAAACTGATTTGGATTTTGAAATATTATGCACAAATTACATAACATATGCACCTTAGACATGTCTCATGATAAAAATATGTATAAAAATGGTTTCAATGTATATAATTCTGCCAAAACTATGAATTCAATTCATATAATCATGTGTTTTGGTCAATTCAAAAAACTATGTAAGTGTGGAAAACATGCTTCCAAAGCATGCCCGCACTATATAGGTATAAATATGAAAATTGATATAAGTATAAATTTAGATAACATGTTTTAAAATCATGCCCCCACCATAATATGGAGATGTTTAATATTGAATAGGTGTGGAGATCATGCTTTCAAAGCATGCCCCCATTAAATCTAAAAATTGTGAATGTGTGGAAGCCATGCCCATATGACAAGCCTCCATTGAATCTAAAAATTATGCTAAGTGTGGAGAACAATTCTATATGACATGCCCCCACTAATATGCCTACACTTTTAGCTGAGGGAAAGATATGAACTACCTCACCATAAAAAGATAAGACAACTATATAATCTATGAATGTAACCATGTAGAATATAGATGGAACATGTCTAGGTAGATATAATATTGAATCACTAAGAATCAATATGATCACATGAATTCCTAAGATGCATGATAAGGATCATGGAAACATCTAGATAATAGTAGTATAAGATCAACAAGTAAATAAACAAACACATAAGAGCACTCAAAATCAATTTCAAAAGATAATAGTCTAAGTAGACTGCAAACAAGGGTCATGTTCAAATACTGCACAATTGAAGGAACATGACTTAGTCAAATGTCTAAAAAATTAGGGATGACATATTCAAATGTCCATACAACAAATAATGACATATTTAAATGTCAATTAAAGCATACATAGTCATAAGGGCCATAGGCAAAAAAACATATGAAAATGCTCAAATAATCAAGATAATAGTAAGGCAAGACACTCAAAGAAGTGCATAAAAGAAAGAATAATCAACTAGCATAAACATGTCATAGTATCCCATAGATCAAATGTGTTAGTGTTTTAACATTTTATGGTTATAACTATGTAAATCCTAAGTTTGATTAAAGGGTTAAGTAGTCTAAATCAATGAAATAATATGCAATAAATAACCACTAATTTGTTATAGATTTTGACTTGTTTTAACTATTTAAAAATAATAATAAATATGTGCAAATAAAGACTTATTTGGAAAAAACATGATGTGGAAGATATGAGTGATAAAAACTGGGATACAAATAGGCCTGAGTGTCATCAACATGATCCCTATGTAATATCCTCTGCTAAATAATAGTGCCACACTTAGAGATTAGTGCCATGTGGCTCTTATGACCTAAAAATGGTCCTAGTGTCCTCTATGCAAGATTATTCCTAAATTTTGGATGCACATACACCTGCATTTCTTAGTTTTGTTCTTAGGTGTACAAAGTTTGAAACTCTATATTGTGCCTATCATAGTTGATTTATGATGTAAACCCTAATCCTCATTGCAAGTAAGGCATGAGTTGAAAATGTGTGTTCATTAGTAGGATAGGTGGGACATCCTAAACACCCCACTTTGAAGAGAGTTGCCTAAATACCAATACATTGAGGAGGGATCAAGCCTAATGTAGTTCTCCCCACCTAAGTTTTGGTGTAAATACAAGTGATGTTAGAATGATAGTGGTCTTGAATGCCTTGAGTGTGTTTGAGATTATAAATCTATAAAATATGGTCTTAGGGTAGCTGTAGATGGTAGTATGCAGAAGTAAAGTAGAATAGGGATTAATAACCTTGATTTTGCTCAACTTATTTCATGTTTGAATAAGTCTATTATATCTAGTTTTTATCTCTTAGATAGAGGTCTAAATGACATGGATTTAAAGTGTTTTGTAACTTGTGTGGATAATAAAATATGCTTAGGTTGACCTTATGAGGGTTTAACTTATAAAAATATATTTGCTCAATAAAGATAAGGTAAAGGACATTAGCGCCCTATTGGGCACACTAGATTCATGTGGTTCTAGTGTCCTTAATGAGGAACTAATTTCCATCTAGTAGATAGATTGGCAGGAAGGGCCAGGATCTGGGAATGAAGGTCTGAGACTATGTTTTACTTGATTGAGGATGCTTGTGGTTTACATAAAGGACAAAAAACATGAGAAAAGGCTCAAGGATAGGTCTAGGGCTAAGTTAGGAATAGGTTTTCTCAAGTATCATTGATAACACTCAAATACCACTCTTAGGTGATTACATTTACCACCTTTATGCTAGAAATTCAATAAAGTAAAATGACTAGTATAAAGGAAAAAGAAGCATACCTGGACTTACTTGGGAAGTAAAGCCCATATAGCTGAGTTTGAGTATGTGAAGTTGGGTCTACATATGTGAAGTATGATCCAAAGCATGACATATAATGAAACATACATAAATTAGTCCTTAAGAGATATCAAAAATAAAAGACTATGTTGAATAAAAAAGTAACTAAGCAAAGCTGAGTAAAGAGATAGGAAAGAGGAAATAAATAAATACACCTTGTTGGGTATACAAACCAATGCATGAACCTAGGGAAAACCTATGTGTGTGCATGTAAATAATGATCAAATCATTGAATATCTTAGATTGAGTTGATATCTTACTCAATCCTCATATGTGGGTGGCTCAAGAACTCAATCTTATTTTGATTCCATCATTGCCCACCCCTACTTAGTGGATCATGATCTATGAATAGCTTGGATTAGATTGAAAGTATGTCCAACCCTCTCATGTTGGTGGGTAAAGAAATTGATTAGGATATTACTCCATCATTTCCCACTTGTGTGTAGTAGATGCATCTAAAACTAAACTTCATAAAGTGCTAGAAATATCTAACTAGATATATTTAATTGTGTATGTCAGCTATGTGGCCACTTGGGAATGCCAACCACTACAGATGGAGTAAGGTATGAAACTAGTGACAACCTAAAATATGATGTCAAGTGTATATAACATACATAATCACATGTATTTTTTTATTCCATCTGATTAACCTATGTGTAACTGAGCATATGCAAATGATGTGCCATGCACATGCCCCCAATCTGATATTTGAGTTTACTAATTCTGGACTGAGTTGTAATAATTGTATTCGAGTATCTAAACTAAATGTGGGAATGATCATTCTACACATGATGTCCCCAATATGAGTAAGTGATATGAATTTGATTTGAACTAGTGTGAATCTCAATAAAATCTTAACATAACTATCAAACTTGTAACTATATCTATACAAACGTATATTATAATTATTTTACTATTCTGACTAATCTAAATTATCTAGAAATTTAGGCTACTAAATAATAGTATCATGTCATGGATAGTATCACCATGTGGTGATGTTTTCCTAATCTAGGTGCTAATGCCTATTTGGTTTGAAATTTGAGTCACTAAACTGCTCTTTGAGTCCGTAATTTTTCTTGTGTTTTACGTATGTCTGATTTTATAAAATTGAGCCTATGTGCTAAAATATGTTTTGTGAATTCAATATAGGATCCTAATATATATGACAAACCCCTATGAATGCCCCCTCTTTTGAGGGTATTTGACTTATGCAATAACTATCCTAAAAATAAATATCTCTATAAAATGTGTTAGCTAGAGCATATATGATAACTGCATAATAATCCAATACAATGTGCAAACATAACATTAAAATTTATGAGAGAATATAAGCATATGAATGTAATGTAATATGCATGTTATGGCTAGATTTTCACAAGGGTGTCTATATATATGTAATCAATGTGTATAAAATTAATCTGAGTAGTTACTTAGGGGGATGGGGCATGATGTTCGTCACAACATCCAAGTAGGAAGGGTAAATGCATGAGGTCCCTCATAGCATTGAAAACTAGTGTGTATAACAATAAAAAAAAAGTGTCATTCCCATGACACATCTAAGAAAGCATACATACTAAACACATGAGGCATGTAAAATAGGACAAGTGGCTATAATACAAGGGATATGGGCACATGTCACTAAATATAAGAAAGAATACATACAAATACATATTCAAATGATTGCATATGCAAGAAACAAGCAAGTTAGCTTAGAGCCACATAGAAGGAATGTTCAAATGTCTGCATACACAATCAAAAAATCACACATAAGGGACATGGGCACATGTCTAAGCCATACATGAATAAAAGTGGCATAGAGCCAAAGAATAATGGCATATTCAAATAATCTTAAATAGAAAAAATGTAGATAATGCAATCAAGTATAAACTAAGGAAGCTAGAAATGAAAGCATGTATGAATGCAGTACAAATATATGTAAGAGCTATGATGTACATATATTTATTCTAAAGTATTGATAGTTAGAAAAAATATGAGTATGAATAGCAATGATGAATATCAAGATATATCAATGAAAAAAATGGCATGTAAAGAATGCAAGGATAGAACTAGGTAATATAGACTATGTGTGAGATGCCTCGAAGTGGGTGGATATATCAAATGAATAAATATGGATTAGTGTATATGCCCCTAGTGGGTAGATGATAGAAAGTATGAATCAGTGTAGTGGATCTAATTCCTCTAAGCAATTTTCAAGCACTTGAAAAGAACAAGTGAAACATGTATATATGATAAAACAAACTATACTAAGATAGCTAGAATATGTAGTGTCTATGAAGTATAAGAAGTGTAAACATATCAATGCATATAATCTATAAATTTTTGTTTTCTGAGTAACATTAGAATGTTTTTATGTGTTGGCATGTTATATTATTTTTGTATTTTCTAGATATAAGATATGTACAAGCAAATGAAAATAAACTATGTACAAGGTGCAATAGAAAACAAAGTATGTACAAACGGGTAGGAACCATACTAACCAATGAGTCTCATGGGAGACTCACTATCACTATGGCTTATGTCAAATAAAGGAACTAAGATGGTGTGTGTTATGTGAAAGGGAAACTATGATGCCATAATTTATTATAGTGAGAAAACTATGTTTGTATCTACCTATGTAGTGGTGCTATGAATCTATGGCACTGACTGTGGTACTTTATGACTTGTATGGGTCTTATGAACCCATCTGGTATAAGTTATAAGTAATGTAGGTGCCCTATGTTGAGCACCCTAAGAACCCAATAATATTGATCTTGGCATAAACTAAGTGGAGGAAGGTCCTCTATAATTTGTGACATATCTTTGATGTATGGGTCTCTCAAATAATTGTCTCTATGAGAAAGTATGCATATGTGTTGATATCATAAGAGTAGACCTCACCTACACTAGTGGCTCTAGTGAATTTTTTATTGTATGCAGTCAAATTATACTTTGAGTTGTAACTTATAACTATGTTATATCTAGTAATAGTGTTGGAACTTGAGCTGGTGACTATGTTGTAACTAGCTATGGGATGGGTCGAGGATATTCATAAGGGAGACCCTCAACATTGATCACTTTATTTGTGTGTACTTAATTCAAGCTTCTATTCACTATGTATGGGATGGCTCAGAGCTGATGTAACCATGGCCTACCCAATAACATACCAAACATGACTACACTTGGTACTACTAGGAACTAAGTGGTTATATGTGCTGGTCCAACCTATAATGGAAGAAAAATATCCCTAATGGAGCTATGAACATGACCACTAAAACCACTAATGACTATGTCTATGGGGAATATATCCTACTCTGAGTACCCCAAATGCTATAAAATTATCATAGTGCACATGTTAATCCTTGACCCATTGTTAACCATAAGACTCTGGATATGATGATGATCTATGTATGCTCAAATAAAGAGTGCTTGTAAATTTGTATCATCATCAACAATATTCTATTCTGATAATATGATGAGTGGTCTAAGTGGAACTATAGTATGGTACATACTAATAATGTTGTGCAATAGGTGTGTCTCCTCTGTAATAGTATGATATGAAGTTGGTGGTGGGTGTGCCTAATATGTGTAGTGAACACTTCATGTGTACTTTGGAAATGGATCTAAGAATATATTAAATGCCTTATCTATTATTTGTTATGAATTCGATGCCTCTGTGGGTGTGCCCACATAAATAATATTAGCCTCAATCAAATATTTTATCTTATGTTTAAGGTTTATTCATCTCTTTGTTATATGTCCTAGTGCCCTTTGATACTCACAACATAAGTTAGAATCATAGTTATTTGGAAGAGGCCATGGTGTATCAACCTCTTTAATTAGAGGGAGAGATATGACATTTCATTCCAAGAGCTATTGTAAAACCCATGTTGGTAAAGATTTGGCACTCAAGAGTAGATAAAATTGATCTAGGAGATGGCTCAGAAGATGCATTGATTATGGCCTTTTGATTACTCTAATTATCAATGGCCCTTACCTTGTATGGAGGTTTATTTGAAATCTTAACAGTTAAGTCTGATCCATTGGTATATTGAAGTTTTCCCATTGATAGTATCTTAACCTCTCTCTTTTTTACTATGTGGCACAAATTTATGAATGTAGGAAACTTATTAAACAAGATAGGTTCATGTAATGCTGGTAAAAAGCTTTATTTAAATATGTCCTGAATCTCTCTATCTATCATAGGGCTAGTTAGTTTGGCTAATATTATCTTGTATTGTAAGACATAATGTACGATATGCTCATTTGACTTTTATTTTAACTATGCCACTTGAGTGTATGATATGTTGTCATTGATGTTGAAGGAGAAGTGTATTAAAAAAGATAAAGGATTAAATGTTATGATATATTGATTTGGTAAATTATAAAGCTACTTTAGGTTATACTCCTTTAAACTATATGGAAACAACTTCATAAGAATCCAATTGTTAGACATGTAGTCCAAACATGTTGCATGAAAAGCTTTGAGATGGTACTCTAGGTCACCATTTCCATCATATAATGTAAGCTTAGGTGCCATGAAACTAGATGGAAAGGGAGTTTATGCTATGTGGTGTGCTAAAGGTATGTGTAAGATACTATTAGAATCCAAGGCATGTGATGTCCAAGTGTCTCCCTTCTCAATATGTAACACCTTAGCCTGTAGAATATGAGTTTCATGCATAAGGGATTGTACATATGGAGTGGAGGAACTAGTCAAAAGAGGTGTAGCTATCACTGAAGGTTATTTAATTACTATTTTAGGTTATGCTAGTTGAGTTGGCCCCACTATAGGTGTAACAACATTATTAGATGGTAGAGTTGCAGATTGACCATTATTTATTTTTTTCTCTGTTTCCAATATGGCTTGTAGGATTTGTGCATTATCAATGTGTTGTTACCTAATTCTATCTTTAAATCCCTATAATATCTCTTCTTCATTGATAATCATGTCATCATTGTTAAGTGGAGGGAGAGTGTCCCAATTTTCAATGTGTATGTCATCTTGCTCATGATTGTATTATTCAAATTCAAATGCATTATCATTAAAATCCACATCAGTAGGGTGTGAAAGATGCATAAATATAGTTATTATAGATCCTTTATACATGTTATAGGATAAAAAAGTAGGAATGTAAATGTGCTTTATATGATTACCACCTAATCTATCACTTCTTCCTAATGGAAGAGAGAGATTTTTTAGATGGCATAGAGTAAACAAATTGGAATAAAGCTGCTAAAATAGAATATATGAAATATAAAAAACTTAAAGTAGCCAATGAAAATAG
This sequence comes from Torreya grandis, assembly GCA_037957365.1. Classification (NCBI taxonomy): domain Eukaryota; kingdom Viridiplantae; phylum Streptophyta; class Pinopsida; order Cupressales; family Taxaceae; genus Torreya; species Torreya grandis. The sequence continues at coordinate 1,540,981 of JARHVA010002320.1, forward strand.
GAAAAAGAAGGATAAAAACCCTAAGAGCATCTAAGGTTAGGTTTTTTTTAGGGTTGCTTTAAAAAAATTTATGCTACATTTAAATAATTGAAACCCTAATGTGAGGTTGATTAATGAGCTAGGTTATGCCAAAATTTTAGAAAAATAGAAGTTTGTAAACATAATTATTGCACACAAATTTAGAGAATGTAATCTAGGGTTTTAAGAAATATTCAAATTAAGTCAAGTTCACCAAATGTTTTAACCTTTTAGGGTTTAGCTACATAAATCCTAAGTTTGATTAAAGAGATGAGTAGTTTAAATCAATGAAATAATATGCAATAAATAAACAATGATTTATTATAGAATTTAACTTGATTTGAATTTCTAAAAATAATAATAAATATGTGAAAATATTTACTTGTCTGGAAAACACCTAACATAAATGATTTGAGTACTAAAAACTAGGATACAAATAGATCTAAGTATTGTCAACAAGATTCATGTGTCAGATCCTCTCTTAGATAATAACGCCACACTTGGATAGTAGTTCCATTTGGATCTAGTGTCCTAAAAATGGCACTAGTGTCCTCTATGTAGGAATGTTTCAAAATTTTGGGTACATATGTGCCTGTGTTTTTGGGTTCTATTCCTACACGCACAAAATTTGAAACTCCATATTATGCCTGTAATAGCTTATTTATGATGTTAACCCTAATCCTCTTTGAAAGTAAGGCATGAGCTGAAAATATGTGTTCATTAATAAGATAGAGTGGACATCCTAAACACCATGTTGTAAGAAGAATTGCCCATATACCAATAATCCAAGGAGGGATCAATCTCGATGTAGTTCTCCCACCTAAGTATTGGTGCAAGTGCAAGTGATGCTAGAATGATAGTGGTATTGAATGCCTTGAGTGTGCTTGAGATTGGAAATATAGAAAATCTAGGCTTAGGGGAGCTATAGATGGTAATATGCATAAGTCAGGCAGAATAGGGATTAATAACCTTGATTTTTCTCAACTTGTTTCATGTTTGAATATCTATTTTGAATCTATTTTCCATATAATAGATAGAGGTCTAAAAGTTATATATTTATAGTGTCATGTAGCTTTTATGATAGTAAAATATGCTTATCCCAACCTTAGGAGGGTTTAACTTTTGAAAATATATTTGTTCAGGAAAGTTAAGCAAGGGAAATTCGTGCCATATTGGGGACACTAGAACCATGTGTCTCTAGTACCCTTAATCTGGTGCTAATGTCCAAGTAGTAGGTTTTTGGACATGAAGGGATAAAATTTAGTAATGAAGGTCTGAGACTATGTTTTACCTGATTAAAGACACTTATAGTCAGTATAAAGGCTAGAAAAGTGTGATAAAAGGCTTTAGGATAGGTTTAGGTCTAATATATGAATAGGTTATCTCAAGTAACACTCAAATACCAATTTTAGGTGATTACATTCCCTTCCCCTTTATGTTAGAAATGCATCAAATCAAAATGACTAGTGTAAAGTAAAAAAGATGCATACCTAGACTTACCTATGAATTGAAGCCCATGTCACTGAGTCTAAGTATGTGAAGTTAGGTCTATGTATATGAATCATGATCCAAATTATGACCTTCAATGATACATGAATAAATCAATCCATAGTTAAGATATATCAAAAGTAAAAGACTATGTTGAATAAAGAAGTAACTAAGTAAAGAGATATGAAAGAGGAAAGGAATGAATACACCTCATTAGGTACATGAACCAATGTATGAACCTGGTAATAACATATATGTGTGCATGTATATAATGATCAAATTGTTGAATAGCTTAGACTGAGTTGATAGCTTGCTCAATCCTCATATATGGGTGGCTTAAGAACTCAATCCGGTTTTGACTCCATCATTACCTACCCCTACTTAGTGGATCATGACCTATGAATAACTTATATTAGATTGAAAGTGTGTTTAACCCTCTCATGTAGGTAGCTCAAAACTCAAGTAGGCTATGAATCCATCATTTTCCACCTATGTATAATAGATGCATCTTAAATTAAACTACGTAAAGTGTTTTAAATATCTAACTAGGTATATCTAATTGTGTATGTTGGATCTGTGACCACTTGGGTACATTAGGTGGCTCTAGGACACTCAAGAATGTCAACCACTATAGATGGAGTAAGACATGAATATAGTGAGAACTTGTAAAATGATGTCAAGTGTATATATAATATATAACGATATGGATTTCCAATTCCATTTGAGCAATCAATATGTAACTGAGCATATAGAAATCATGTGCCGTGCACATGCTCCCAATCTGGTATTCAAGTATACTAATTCTATACTGAGTTGTAATGGTTATATCTGAGTATCTTAACTAAATGTGGGAATGATCATGTCATACTTGATGCCCCCAATCTAAGAAACTGATATGAATATGATTTGAACTAGTGTGAATCTAAGCATAATTATCAAACTTATAACTATATTTGTGCAAACCTATATTCTACCTGGTGTATTATTTTGGCTAATATAAATTATCCTAAAACTAGGGCTACTCGATAGTAATGCCATGTATTGGATAGTATCAACATGTGGTGCTAGTGTCCTAATTTGGGCACTAATGTCTATCTAGTCTAAAATTTGAGTCACTGAACTACTTTCTAAGTCCTTATTTTTTCCTTTGTTTTACATTTGATTTTATGAAACTGAGCTTGTGTGCTGAAACATGTTTTGTGAATGCAATGTCAAAGCTTAATCTTTGTGACAAATCCTTATGAATTCCACTTATTTTGAGGGTGTTTGTTGACATATGTAGTAACTATCCTAAAAATAAATAGCTTTTTAAAATTTGTTAGTTAGAACATATATGATAACTACGTAATAATCCAATATAATATGTAAACAAGACATCATAATGTAAGATAATTTGAGCATAAGTATGTAATGTAAGATGTATGTCATGTCTATCATTTCACAAGGGCATCAAGATAGATGTAATCAATGTTTATAATAGGAAATATAAGTAAGGATGGGGCATGATGTCCATCATGACACCCAAGTAGGAAGGGTAGATACATGAGGTCCCTCATAGCATTGAAAACAGGTGTGTGTAATAATCAAACATAAGTGTCATGGATATGATTTATACAAGAAAGCATACATACAAAACACATGAGGCACACAAAGTTGGCCAATGGGCCACAATACAAGGGACATGGGCACATGTCACTAAATCTAAGAAAGAAGATATATAAGGACATGTTCAAATATCCACATATGCAAGCAACAAGCAAGTTGGCTTAGAGTCACATAAAAGGACATGTGAAAATTTCCTCAGACATAATCATTAAATCACACTCAAGGGACATGGGTACATGTCCAAGGCATACATGAATATAAGTGGCATAGAGCGAAAGACAATGTCATATTCAAAATCCCTCGAATGGAAGCATCATAGATAATACAATCAAGACTATACTAGGAAAGATATAAATGAAAGCTTGCATGAATGTAGTAAAAATATATGTAAGAGCTAGGATGTACATATGTTGAGTCTAATATGAGTAATAATGATCAATATCAAGATATAACAATGTTATAATTAGAATGCAAGGATAGAACCTGGAAATATAAAATTTGTATAATATGTCCCAAGTGAGTGAATGTGTCAAATGAATAATAATGAATCAGTGTATATGCCCCCAATAGGAAAATGATAGCAAGTTTGGATCAGTGTAGTGGACTTGAGTCCTATAAGAAATCTACAAGCACTCGACAATAGCAAGTGAAGCATGTATGTATGATAAAACTAACTATACTAAGATAGTTATTATATATAATGTCTAGGAAATATAAGAAATGTAAACATAACAACGCATACAATCTATATTTTTTGTATTTTTTGAGTAATATTTGAATGTTTTTTGTATTTTGGCATGTTATATTATTATTTTATTTTTTGGATATAAGTTATGTACAATCAAATGAAAATAAATTATGTACAAGGAGAAAGAAAATAAAGTTTGTATAAGTGGGTAGGAACCATACTAACCAATGATTCTTATGGGAGACTCAATATCATTGTGACCTATGTCAAATAAAGGAACTATGATTATGTGTGTTATGTGAAAGGGAAACTATGATCCCATAATCTACTATAGTGAGCAATATGTGTCTGTATTTGCCTGTACAGTGGTGTTATGAATTTGTGGCACTAACTTTGATGCCCTATGAGATGTAAGGGCCATAGGAACCCATCTGGTAGAAGAAGTTGTAGGTGAGGTAGGTGCCCTATGCTGAGAACCACAAGAACCCAATAATACTAATCTTGGCATAAAATGAGTAGAGGAAGGTCATCTAGAATTGATGACATATATTTGATGTAGGGGATAATCGTAGCAATTAAATTATAGCAAATCGAATTCTAATAATGTAGTTAAGATTATCCATGGGAGAGTATACATACGTGTTGATACCTAGGAGTATACCTCACCTACACTAGTGGATCTATTAAACTCTGTGATGTATACATAAGAATTATATTCTAAGCTATAACTAATAATTATTTTATATCTAGTAATGATGCTAGAACTTGAAGTGGTGATTATGTTATAACTACCTATGGGATGGGTATAGGATAGTCATAGGGGAGGCCCTCAACTTTGACCACCTAAATTTCATGCATGTACTTTAGGCATTTATGCACTATGGATGGGATGGCTCAAAGTTATTATAACCATGGCATACTTAATAACATATTAAACATGTTTGCATTGGGTACTACTAAGAATTAAGTGGATATATGTACTGTTCCAACTTGTAATGGAAGCACAATCTCCCCAATGGAGCTCTAAACATGACCACTAAAACCACTAGTGACTATGTATGTGAAGAATATATCCTATTCTGAGTACCCCAAATGTTGTAAAAGTTTCATAGTGCACATGCTAATGCTTAACCCATTGTCAACCATAACACTTTGGATAAGATGATGATTTATGTATTCTTGTATAAAGAGTGCATGTAAATCTGTATCATCATCAATAATATCTTGCTCTGAGAATGTGATGAGTGGTCTTGGTGGAACTATAGTATGGTACATGCTAATAATTTTATGAAATGGGTGTGCCTCCTTTGTAATAGTATGATATGAATCTAGTGGTGGATGTGCCTGATATGTGTAGTGGACACCTAATGTGCTCCCTACCTCATTCATTGTGTGCTTTAGAAATGGGTCTGAGAATATATTTAGTGCCTTAGATTCTATTTGTTTTGTTTTTGATGCCTCTTTAGGTGTGCCCACATCAATACTATTAGACTCAATAATATCTTATATCATATGTTTTAGGCTTATGCACGTGTTTGTTATTTGTATTGGTGCCCTATGATACTCTTAGAATGCATTAGAATGATAGTTTTTTGGAAGAGGCCACGTTGTATCAACCTATTTAATGAGAGGGAGAGATATGACATTGCATTCCAAGAGCTACTATGAAACCCATACTGGTGACTATGTAAGGTTGTTGAATATTTGGCACTAAGTAGATAAAATCAATCTAAGAGATGGCTCAGAAGATGAATTGATTGTGGCCTTTTGATCACTCTTGTTCTCAGTGGCCCTTACTTTATATGGAGGTTTATTTAAACTCTTAACATTTGATCTTGATCCATTGGTATACTTGAGTTTGCCCATTGATAGAATCTTAAATTCTCTTTCTTTTACTATGTGGCACAAATTTGTAAATGTAGGAAACTTATTGAATAAGATAGTTTTGTGTAATGCTAGTAAGATACTTTGTTTAAATATATCCTAAATCTCTCTATCTGCCATGGGGACTAGTAAATTTGGATAATATAGTCTTGTATTTAAGACATAATCTATGATAGGCTCATTTGAATTTTGTTTTAACTGTGCTACTTGAGTTTATGATATCTTATCACTAATGTTGATGGATAAGTGTGATAAAAACATGTTGTCCAAAGGATTGAATGCTATGATAGATTGATTTTATAAATCATAAAAACACTTTAGGTCATAATCCTTTAAACTAAGTGGAAACAAATTCATTATAATCTAATCATTAGATACGTAGGCCAAACATGTTGCATGAAAATCTCTGAGATGGTGCTCTAGGTCAACCTTGCCATCATATAATTTAATATTAGATGCCATGAAATCAGATGGTAAGGGAGTTGTTACTATGTGATATTCCAAAGGTGTGTGTATGAGAATATTATAATCCAAGGCATGTAATGGCCTAGTGGATCCCTTCTTAAGATGTAACACCTTATCCTATAGAGTATGAATCTCATGCATAAGGGATTTTACATCTGGAGTGGAAGAAATATCTATAAGAGGTGTAGTTATCATTGAAGGTTGTTGAATTACAATTTTAGGTGTGCTAGCTGAGTTGGCCCCATTGTGAAGAGATTTTCCTATGTATTGATACTTCAAGAAGGGATTAAGTCTGATTTAGTTCTCCCCACCTAAGTGTTTGTGTAAGTGCAACTGATGCTAGAATTATAGTGGTCTTGAGTGCCTTTAATGTGCTTGAGATTGGAAAACTAGAAAATATAGGCTTAGGGTAATTGTAGATGGTAGTGTGCAAAAGTAGGGAAGAATATGGATTAATAACCTTGATTTTTCTCAACTTATTTCATGTTTAAATAGGCCTTTTGCATCTATTTTCCATCTAGTGGATAGGGGTCTAAAATTCATGTATTTATAATGTTCTATAGCTTGTACGGATAATAAAATATGCTTAGGCTGACCTTAGGAGGGTTTAAATTTTAAAAATATATCCATTTAGGAGAGTTAAGACAAGAGACGTTAGTGCCATGTTGGGTACACTAGCACCATGTGACTCTAGTGTCCTTGATGTGGTGCTAATGTCTAGTTGGTAGTCTACAAGGTACACAGGACCATAATCTAGGAATGAAGGTTTGACACTATGTTTTAACTGACCAAGGATGCATGTGGTCAGTACAAAGGCTATAAAGTGTGATAAAAGGCTCAAGGATAGGTCTAGGGATAAGTTAGGAATATTTTTTCTCAATTAGAACTCTTAGCACTCAAATACCATTTTTAGGTGATTACATTGCCCCCTTTATGCTATAAATGCAACAAAGTGAAATGACTAGTATAAAATAAAAACAAGCATAACTGGACTTACCTAGGAAGTGAAGCTTGTGTAGCTGAGTCTAAGTATATGAATTTGGGTCTATATATGTGAAGCATGATCCAAAGCATGACCTACAATGAAAAATGCATAAATTAATCCTTAATTTATATCAAAATCAAAAGACTATGTCGACTAAAGAACTAAGTAAAGTTGAATAAAAATATGAGAATGAGGAAAAGAATGAATACACCTTATTGGGTACATAAACCAATGCATGAACCTGGGGACAACCTACATGTATGCATGTACATAGTGCTCAAATCATTGAATATCTTGAATTGAACTGATAGCTTACTCAATCCTCATATGTGGGTGGTTCAAGAACTCAATCCAAATTTGACTCCATCATTACCCACCCTTGTTTGGTGGATGATGACATATGAATATCTTAGATTGGACTAAAAGTGTGTCCAAACCTCATGTGGGTGGTTTAAGAACTGAGTTAGGCTATGACTCCATCATTTCCCACCCATGTGTAGTATAATTGTAGAAAGTGTTGTAAACATCTAACTGGGTATATCTAACTGTGTATGTCAGTTTTGGAGACACTCGACCACTTAGAAATGCCAACCACTATAGATGGAGTAAGGCATGAAACTAGTGACAACATGGAATATGATTTCAAGTGTATAAAACATAGATAATGGCATGGTGTTTTCCATTCCATCTGATTAACCTATGTGTAACTGAGCATATGGAAACTGTGTCATGCACATGCCCCTAATTTGATATCTAAGTATACTAATTCTAGACTAAGTTATAATAGTTGTATCTAAGTATCTGAACTAAATGTTAGAATGATCATGTTGTGCATGATTCCCCCAATATGAGCATCTGATATGACTCTAAGCTGAACTACTATGAATCTAAGTGAAATATAAGCATAATTGGCAAAAATGTAACTATATTTATGTAAATATTTATTGTACATATTGTATTGTTCTATTTAATCTAAACTATTTTGAAATTGGGGCTATTGGATATTAGCCCCATGTCTTGGAAATTAGTGTCATATAGTGCTAGTGTCCCAATTTAGGCATTAATGTCTATCCAATTTAAAATTTGAGTCACTAAATAACTTTTTGAGTCCCTATTTTTCTCTGTGTTTTACCTGTGTTTGATTTTTAAAAACTGAGCCTATGTGTTAAAATATGTTTTGTGATTTCCCCTCTTTTAAGGGTAGTTTTTAACTTGTGCAAGAACTATCCTCAAAAGAAATAGCTCTGCAAAATATGTTAGGCAGAGCATATATGATAAATGTGTAATAATTCAATACAATGTGCAAATATAACATCAAAATATAAACATACATATTTAATTTTAGATGTAAATTTTGTATATCATTTCACAATGGTGTCATGGAATATGTAATAAATGTGTATAACAACAAATTTGAGTAGTTACCTAGGGTGATAGGGCATGATGTCCATCATGACACCCAAGTAGGAAGGGTAGATGCATGAGTTCCCTCATGGCATCAAAAATTGGTGTGTGTAACAAGAACATACAAGTGTCATAGCCATGAAGTATACAATAAAACATATATACAAAACCCATGAGGCACATAAAATAAGCTAAGGGGATATGATATAAGGTACATGGGCACATGTCAGTAAAATATGAGAAAGAAGACATATAAGGACATGTTCAAATATCCACATACACAATAAAAAATCATGTTGGATTAGAGTCACATATAAGGACATTTTCAAATGTCTACATGCACATGTCCAATGCATACATGAATAGAAGTGGCGTAGAGCCAAAGAATAATGGCATATTCAAGTGCCCTCGAACAAAAGAAGCATAAAGAATACAATCAAGTATAAACTAGGAAAGATAGAAATGAAATCATGCATGAATGTAGTAAAAATATATGTAATATGTAGGATGTACATATGTTGAGTCTAAATTAGTGATATTTGGAAAAAAAATATGAGTATGACTAGCAATGATCAATATTTAGATATATCAATGTGAAAACTGGAATGTAAAGAATGTCAAGATATATCGAGATATAGTTGGTCAGCCAAGATGATTTACATACTTTTTATACCTTTTAAATAGGTCTTCATACATGCTACATGGGTGAAACACTCCACTCCATAGGTCGGCCATAGTCCTTAAGACTCAAATCCTCCATTAAGCCTTAATGAGACCCAAAACAATTAGGCATTCGCATCCACATGTTACATATGAGACTACTTGGGCCACATTTATTCTTTACCAATGCTTTGAATATCCCCTTTCTCACTCTCATATGGTTTCATGATATTTGGAACACTAACTCAACACTTGAACCTACCAATTAGGTCTCCTTGCTCTTTAGGCCTTCATACATAGAAAACATAGTCTCAAACTTTTGAAGCAACTAGTCAAATATTTCACATAGATATATTACTAGATCACATGGGTTAAACCTTAAAGACATATTATACACCTCAATTTTTCTTAGACATTCCAACACAGGCTCTAAGCACTCAAAATAACTCTCTCAAAATGACCACTCAAACTGGTCATATATAGTCAAGCTATTTTGACTCTCCGCAATTGAATATGGGTAACATAAGATCTCCAATACCTTCTTATGAACCTTTGAGACTTCCTCGACATCTTAATATTCATTTTTTTCTCAAATATTATTAGAACACCTTTAACTCACTCCTACAACATGGTCACCCAATCTGCCATTGCATTCAACAAACACAATCAACTTCTAAGTAATTTATTCATACTGAAGAAGGATTGGTCAAACCTCCATAATATATACAGATGGTCATCATGGATTATACAACACTCTCCAATATTTAGTTCATATTGAAACATCAAATACCATCAAGAACTCTTTAATTATCCTTCTTGGGTCACTTGTAAAACATGGTCAAACACACAATCAACTTTGGAGATCATTAAATTTGATTGTACAGATAGTCAAACCTTTTAACTAGATACTATGGATGTGAGTTGAAGTCATATTCAAAATTTCATTTTACACCACCATGAAATTCATCTTAGATCAAAATATATAGCTCAAACACTATAGACTATTTTTTCCCTTTACTAATTCAAATGCCAACGATCACTTGTTAATGCAAAATCATCTGCAGACACGTGTATTCATCTCGTGTCCTTACGTATCTTGAAAAAATACACTCCATTTATCTCCTTGAGATTATCCTAGTATTTACCTTGCATTTCTCATTATTGATCTTAGATATTTGCTTTTGAGATAAAGCCACTTGGCAGCCCTGCATGCCCTTTGTGTACCCTACAGTTAGTATCTAATGAACTTCTACCACTTTGAAGCCTCACATACCTTTTGATCATCCTTTGACATATTGAATTAATATGCACTGTTGGATCACTATCTAATAAGATCACGTACTCCATTAGATCCTTATCTAGTCAAATTAATCATTCATCTTAGATCTTCATCACCCAATTAAATGCTCATGATAGATCTTTGATAATGAAAATTTGGCTAAGTATGGGAACTACTGCAGTCTGCTTCAAAGGCCAACTTTACACCTTAATAAAAAAATTTACTCTCAACCTCATGACCTAAAATTTGAACCACATGATCAAATTTCATGGGGGAATCCATCCATATATCAAAATACTCTTGAAACTTTTAGATGTGTGAAATATGATGTCATCAAACTACTTACTCAATCTTATCTGTCAAGATGACTACTTGAACCTAGACACTCATATGACTACTCTAATAAATTATTTTCACTTACAAAATCACTTAAATCACTCATAACACCCCATAGGGTCTCTAAAACATGACCACACCATCAATAACATCCACCATTTTCTTATCCTAGTCAAACACTAAAGAACTATGCAAGAACATTGAAGCACACTTTGTCATTATCATTCTAGAACACATGAAACCTCATCAACATCCTTGTTCACCCTGGATACATCATTGACAAACCTCCAATAATCTCCCCCTTTATCATTGATGTCAAACACCAATACAAATCTTATGCTCATACTGTATCTCTCTCTTCAAGTACTTTTTCTCCCTTTGACATAACTATAAAGTGGGCTCAACTTCTGATCTTGTGAACCTTAAAATACTTCAAGGACCAATAATAATAAAGGACCACCTCTGAGATATGATACAAACTCCTCCTAATATTGTGCATACCTCTTCTTAACTTGAGCTTCTTAAACATGCTCTATGACTATACTCTTCTTTGATCATACTTAACTTTTATGAAGACAAAATAGACATGAACATTAGAAACTGCATGAAATTACCTTGAAAACATTAAGACAGACTCCCCCTAAGTCACCTAAGATTAGGCACCCTTTTGAGCATCTTCAAACCATTTCCAACAATGATGAATCAACATAATTGCCTTCATACCTTCTCTCTCAAATTCTACTACATACTCCTCTGATCCTAAGACTTGACCATTTACAAAGCTCCCCCTTTGTTTATTCATGAAGATTCAATATATTTTCAAAAACACATGACTTAGTTTGATCAATTCATCATACAAATATGCTTGAAATCAAAAATTTAACAGATATCTTCATATCTTCACCATGATTGAGGCATCTCACATATGCTCCCCCTCACATCATGCACAACTCTTCAATCCTTTCAAACTATCTGAGTTAGCCCTTGATAACTCCATGCTCCACCTAGATCATGATATCTTCAAAAACACTTATCAATGAACTAGATCTGCCATCAACTCTTCAACACTATCCACGCTCAGTCAATATCCTTATGAAACCACTAATAGATCTCATATCTTCATTATATCAACTTAAACAACTAAATCAGACATGAATAACTCTCATATGGATCTCAAAGACAATTACCCTTTATCCTCTACAATCAATCATGGTTTAGAACCTTTTCAAAGTGCTCTCATGGAACTATCTCATCTTTATAACACTATGAACTCCATGACAAACACAACTTGTCATATACAGAACTCTAAGACCTTCTTCATGATACCAACAATATGATAACATATTCTCCTCATACTTTATACCAATCTTACATTTAGTCTTCATCATTTTGATCAATCAATTTAAGCAAAATATTTGATTAGAGACCTAGAGACCTCCATTCCCTGCCTACAAACCTTACACACACTTCATTCTTCACCATTTGACTAAGTAGATCATCCTTCAGATCATTGAAATTCTTGTCCTTTCATAGTAAGCCAACACATCTTATCATTACATATCTTGTCTTGTAACATCAATAAAAAACTCAATTAGCATCCACCATGATTCTTCTTATTAACAAGTGTCTCCTTGAAGCCTAGATAGAGACACCCCTAACCCACAATGTCCTAGAACATTGTGAAACCAAGAGTTGCCCATAACTCCTCATATTCTCTCTCCTTCTTGGATAACATAAACTAATGATTCTTATTATTCTTATTTTGCTTAACTAATTCAACTTGTTTATCTTCTTTATCACTTTTTTTCTTCTGGGATGGTATTGATAATACATGGAGAAAATAAAGATTATTGACATACCTTTTCACATGAAGTATCAGTATCACATTTCAACGCATCAACACTTGACATTGTCAACTGATATTATTTATAGGAAACTTGATCAATATCATTAGTTTATTTACTTAAGTTTACAGATACCTTAGGACAAGTTTCAACTACCTTGGTCTCTTTAGTGAGCTTTGTCTATTTATTCTTAACATGATCAGATAATGAGTACCCTTGGCATTCTTCAACCTGTGTAGAATCTTATACAATGGAAAATAGTCCACTTGGACCTGTAGATTGATCATAGCACATACTTTTCACTTTTGGTTTCCATATTTTAACTTGTCATCTATCTTGCACTCTAGGAGCCTAAAATGATTTATTTTAACTTGATGTCCTTTATTTATAGAACTTATCAATGTGATCAATTCCCATAAAATTGTAGAAAACCATTCTTTTATATGGAAACTCGGTTTGTCTTACCTTATTAGGATAAAATATTGCAATGTCTCTTATGTCATGACAACTATAGCACTCACTTTGACTCACAGCACTTGATTCATGATTCCATTCATAATTCTAAGCAAGTTCATTCCTAGAAGGTCTTTTACACTCTCTAGCCTTATGACCAAATTGATTACAAGTGTAGTAGTAACCATTAAAGATTGCATGCATCATTGCATTTGGTTGTGTAATTTGATTTGTCTTCCTTGTGTTAGCAACTTTATTTCTTGATTGATTAATGATATTTAAAGTCTGATTGTTCTTTTTCATAAAAGTCAAGTCATAATGAGTAGTATTCTTTTGATCTTCTATGTATCCAAGACCAGTTCTATCACTTACATATTTTTGACTACTCAGAATGTTATCTAGATCAATTGATCCATTTTCAAACTTCACAAATGACATCACTTGACTTGAAGTCATTTTCAACTCATCTCTTAGATAACTAATCTTAGTTACATACCTTGAACATTCAACTTCTTTGGCCTTCAATTTTGCATTCATAGTCTCTAACTAATCATTAAGAAGCTTGATTGAATTTTTATACTCTTTTAAGTCTTCATCTATTCTTGCCTCAAACACACTGAATTGCACCTCATAGTCCTTTATTTGAGACTTTAACTTCTTGGTTTTTTTCTTCTCAATATTTAGATATTCAAGGGCATTCATCAACTCAGTCTCACAAATTATATTGTCTTCTTCATCATTTATATAACCTAAACCAACTCCAAACCATGTAGATTCTTCTTGATATGAACCATGAAGAGAGATTCATATTCAATAGGACCATCATCTTCATGATCATTCTCAGAATCACTGCCATCATTCTCATTAGATGAGTTGTAATATCCCTTGGTGTAGAGACAACTCTTGTCCTTATAAAACTTTTTTTGGCCATTATACCTTTTAAAACTATTCTTACTCTTATCAGACCTGAATTTATTCTTGTCATTATCATGATCTTCTTCATGTTCTTCATTATCATTTACCTTATGCTTATGAGGATACTTTTTGGCAAAGTGACCTATCTCTCCATAATTGAAATATTTGAAGGGAAGTTTACCCTTAAACTTGCTTGACCCTATTTTTAGTTTTCTTATTAAAAGAGATATTAGTTCATCATCATCAATATCAAAAATCTCATCATCCTTGACCTTCTTACCTTAGAACATCTTATTTATCTTATTTTCTACATTTAAAGTTGCTTATTTCTTTGGTGGTTTATCCTCATTAAATCTCATATCATAGGCAAAAATAATTCCACATAATTCATCCATCCTTATTTTGGTGAGATCATGACTTTCTTCTATAGCAGAAACTTTTGAATCAAATTTGAAAGTGAGAGACCTTAATAACATTTGCACTACAGTGCCTTCTTCAATAACCTCTTCCATGCCTTTTATCATGTTCACTACCTTGTCAATTCTTAGAAGATAGGAAGCCATAATATCCTCTTCCTTCATTTTGAGACTTTCAAATTGCCTTTGGTAGGTTTGTAGTTTGACCAACTTGAATTTTGAATCTCCTTCATAGATGAGTTGTAATTTGTCTCAAATCTCCTTCGTAGACTTGTATTGGATTACCTTGGTGAACCCAACCTTTGAAAGACCATAAATAATAGAATTCATAGCTTTAGAATTGTTCTCACTCATCTTCTTTTCTACAACACTAGTTGGAGGAATAGTTATTATGGAATAATCATCCAAAATAGATTTCCAACTGTCAAAAACCAAGGACATGATGTAGGTATTCATTCTTACTCTCCATAAATCATAATTGGATCCATTGACTAATGGATCTTGCTTAATAAATAAACCTTGAGAACTTGTTATTGTATCTAAGATTACCTTCAAGTGGTTAAACTTGTATAGAAGGTCCTGCTCTAATACCAATTATTAGAGGTACAGTCAGTGAGAGGGGGATCATTCAATGAATCAAGATACTTAAAAAATTCAATCTTAATCCTTCAAACCCTTAGTCATACACCATAATCAATCAAAAATCAAATAAGCCACTCATAATAATAAATATGAAAGATAAGCAAGACAACACAAGATCTATATGGGAAATCCTCTTGGGGGAGAAAATCCACTCTCAAGCCTAAAAATACATGGACTAATTGTCCTATAAGATGATTACAAACATGAGACTTTAGTGAAGCACCCACTTCATAAGGAGCACCAACCCCTAAAGATGATAAGCCCTAACTTGCCTAAGATGTTGATCACCAACACAACATCTATGAAATGAACAACCCCATAACTCTAGTTTATTATCATATAAATGGTAAACCCTACACCTCCTTCAATCCTATTCACTCATTCAAACCTTCACACACAAGCAAGGCATCCAAAACCACCTTTTAGAAAAATCTACACACCTTCACTTATTCTCATGCATCAACTTATAAATTCAACATTAGAATTATGACCACAAGGTCATCTATGTAATCTATAATATGATCTACCTCTCAAGACATCCACATGGATCTCACATCCTTCATAAATTTTTTGTTCATCTACACACTTTCTCAACAAAACAATCAGTCTAATTAGACCTTGTACTTATACCACTCTCTTATTTTAACACATCTTGGTTGGCCAAGATGCTTTACATACTTTTTCTACCTTTGAAATAACCCTTCATGCATGTTACATGGGTGAAACACTACACTTCATAGGTTGGCCATAGTACTTAAGACTCAAATCCTCCATTAGGCATTAATGAGACCCAAAACAATTATGCCTTCACATCCACACATTACATGTGAGACTACTTGGACCACCTTCATCCTTTACTAACGAATTGAACACATAAAACCATATTAAATATCCAATTAATCAATATCATATGGGTCCATTACACCTATAACACTAACTCAACACTTGAACCTACCAACTAGGTATCCTCGCTCTTTAGGCCTTCATACACATAAAACACAGTCTTAAACTTTTGAAGCAACTAATCAGATATTTCACATAGATTTATGATTATATCCCATGGGTGAAACCTTAAATACCTATTATACACCTCAATTTACCTTATACATTCCAACATAGGTTTTCAACACTCAAAATAACTCTCTCAAAATGACCACTCAGACTGGTCATAAATAGTCAAAATACAATCAAGCTATTTTGACTCTCCACAACTGAATATGGGCAATATAACATAACTAATACCTTCTCATGAAAATTTTATACTTCTTTAACATCTTAATATTTATTTATTTCCTCAAATTTTCTTATAACACCTTCAACTTACTCCTGTAACATGGTCACTCAATTTGTCAATGCATTCAACAAACACAGTCAAATTTTAAGCAATTTATTCATACTAAATGAGGATTGGTCAAACCTTCATAATACACACATATGGTCATCATGGAGTCTATAATACTCTCCAATAGTTATTTCACCTTGAAACATAAAAATACCATCAATAACTCTTTAATTATCCTTCTTGGGTTACTTACAGAATATGGTCAAACACACGATCAACTTTGGAGCTCAATAACTTTGATTGTACAGATAGTCAAACCTTCTAACTAGATTCTATGGATGTGCCTTGAATTCTTATTCAAATTTTCATTTTACACCACCATTAAATTCATCTTATATCAAAAAATATATCTTAAACACTATAGATTAGTTTTTCCTTTTGCTAATTCAAATGCCAACACTCACTAGTTAATGCAAAATCATTTACAGACACATGTCTTCATCTCATGTCCTCGCACAACTTAAATAAATAAATTATATCAATATCCTTAGTAGTATCCTATTATTTATCTTACATCTCTCACCTTTTATCTTATATCTTTGATTCCAAAATTAAGGCACTTGGCAGCCTCCCATGCCCTTTACATACCTTGTAGTCAGTCTCCAATGTACTTCTGCCTCTTGGCAGCCACATATCCCTTCTGAGCATCCTTTGATATTTTGACTTAATACACACCATTATATCACTATATAATGAGACCATGTAATTAATTATATCCTTATGTATTCAAATTAATCACTCATCATATATCTTCATTACTTGGTTAAATGCTCACAGTAGATCTTCGATAATGCAAATTTGGCTAAGTATGGGAACCACGACAATCTACCTAGAAGGACAACTTTACACCTTAATAAAATTTTCTAAGCTCAACCTCATGACATAAAATTTGAACCACGTGATCACATTTCATAAGGGAACCCATCCATGTATCAAATTTCTCTTGAAACTTTTACACATGTGAAATATGATGTCATCAAACTGCTTACTCAACCTTATCTGTCAAGATGACTACTTGAACCTAGACACTCATATGACTTCTCTAATGAATTAATTTCACTTGAATAAGCACTTAGATCACTAATAACACCACATAGAGTCTTTTCAACATGAACACACTAACAATAACATCCACCATCTACCTATCCTAGTCAAACATTGAAGAACTATGCAAGAACATTGAAACACACTTTATCATTATCATTCAGCACACATGACACCTCATCAACATCCTTGATCACCTTAGAGACATCATTGATAAACCTCTAATATATTTATCAAAATGTCACAATAAATGCAACTTTTGAGCCATCTCTTAGATTGGTTTTATCTACTCTTCAGTGTTGAATCTTCACAAACCTTCCAGAGTCACCATCACAAGTTTTATAACAGCTCTTGGAATGCAATGTCATATCTCTCCCTCCCATTAAAATTTTTGATACGACATGACATATTATAAATAACTATGATTCTAACACATTCTATAAGTATTTTAGGGCACTAAGCCATATAATAAATAGGTTTATGTTAAGTTAGGAATAGGTTGTCTCAAGTAACACTCTTAACATTTAAATACTAATTTTAGGTGATTACAGTTAGGAAAAATTGTCAAGTTTATAGCATATTAAGTACCATGTGCAAGATATAATCATGGATAAAGTCATTTTTAAGTACATATGTAAGCTTAAACATGATAATGAAATGTGATCATCAAACCATATAACCTATGTGTATCAATATTAAAGAAGTGGATGCCCCAGGTGTCTATATAACATGAGTAGAGGGAAGGCCCAACGTCTAAAATAATAATAGAGAACATATTTTTTATATTCTTGTATCACACTCAAGTATAAGTATGACATACATATGTATGTAGGAGTAATTGAGTATGCCATCCATCAATGTGAAACTAACACATAGATGTCAAAGAACTAATAGAACATGTAGTTGTTGAACATATTGTTAGAATTTTGAATGTTTTTGATTTTTTGGTATTTTTGAATATTTTAATTGAATACTCTATGATATCATCCAACAAATGGTCATAGGTATCTCCCCCACTCGATGCCTAATAACCTTAAGTTGTATCTTTTACATTATTTGCATCATGATTGGATAGGTTGAAAAGTTACATAGCATGTTCTTCCTCGCATTTTGCATGTGTAGTAGAAGAGGTGATGCTATAATTTAAAATATGTATTGATTTTTCCTTCATGAGGAAAGGAAATACTTTGCTGATTTAGATCAATGTTTGATTCCATTTGGTATAGCCAATGATTTCCTAATATAAGTGCATATGGAGATGTGGTGGGCATTACCCAAACCCATGTTTGAATTAATTTAGGACCATAATCAATGGGTATTATTATGTTGCCCTAGGATTATTTCCAATTGACCTTCCTTTGAAATTATTTTAGACCAAAACTAAGTTAATTAAAATAATTTATATGGCAAGTGGTTTTTATTTGTAAAGATCAAATTGATTATGCCAAAAATAAGCACCACCCATAAATAATGCAATTGTTAAATCTTGTTGGTGTGGATGATTTTTGATTTGTTGTGAACCTTATTCCTTTGGAGGATAATCAAATATAATCATTTTATCATCAATGAGATCTTGGATCTTATGTTTCAAGGTAAACCATCTTTTCGTAGAATTCCCTAGTCCATAATGATAATGAAAATAAGCATTCGCATTATATCATTTGGGTATATTTTTAATCATATCAACCTCTATATTTTGAGGGAGAGATATAATCTTACACTATATTATCCATGGGAGTAATGAAGCTAAAGACTTAAGTAAATGTGAGAGTTGTCTCTTCAATTGTTTAGATAGAATAGTCTAGTTAGGTTCTTGTACTAGTGTATCAATTTTGGACTTATATTCAAAGGATTGTGGTTTAGGATTATCTATTTTTTTATGATTTCATAATGATTTAAGTGATTAAGATCTATTGGACATGTGAAAAATAATCATTGATGACTAAATTTTAATCATGCATGTAATGTAGAAGGAACTACATACATCTCATATATCAAAGGCTATCCTAAATAATGTTATAGTTTAAATCATTTGGCATAACTTAGCATAAAGTGGGAAATATACAGGGACCCAAAATAATATTCAATGTTATTCATCCTGATATGCATCACAAAATATTATCAAATCCCTTGATGCTGATATTAGATGGTTCTAGATTGAAGGTTCAATACCAATTAAGGAAAGAAAAGATAAGCTGTAAATGATGAGTCTTAAACCATTGTCCACAAGAACTCACTTTAAAATTTTGTTTCAAATGCATACCTATATGTAGAGTGGAAAATAACTATTTATAATATGTTGATGTAGTAAATCCTTGTTTTCAAAGGATATATTATTTTTAGTCTATTTTATAGAATTTAAGATAGAAGCCACATATTATGGTTTGGCATTACAAAGGAGTAGGGTCTATGAAATACATCTAAAAGGATATCCTTGTAAGGGGTTGAATTACACGCCATGTATAATAGTGAGGTTTTGGTAGTACTATCCTTGGATTAGTTATTAACATGAACTAGGGAGGAAGATTGTTTCATGCACTCCCTTTGGCACTTTGTAGTGATAGGTAAAAGCTCATTCCAAACATTAGAATAATAGGGAGTATGCAGGAACATGGGTTTTACATCCCTTATAGCTCAAAATGATTTGATCATTCATGAGATATAAAAATTAATAGCCACTATAAGGTATTATAACATGAAATAATTTATAAATATATCCATATCAAACATGATTTCAAAATTATAACAATCATGGATTAGTAACAAAAAAAAAAAAAAAAACCCTAATTGTCCTAGGTTTTGATGTTCAAAGATTGGGTTCACCAAATGTTTAACTCTAAAATGGATTGAGGAATCCGAAATTTGGTGTATGTAGGGTTAATAATATAGAAATGATAATGTACAAGGGTGATAATCAAATCTACAGCAGGCCAACTAGGTGTTAAACTTAGATATAAACCTACACTAAATTTATTATGCTAAGAATAAGATAAAAATAGAATGTACAACTAAGTTATGCATGGAAATGACAAATAAGTAATATATTTAGTTGGTTCTAATGCTAAAATAGTGTTGGATATAGAATAGGAAAAATTAGTTTGGAAGATGATTCTATAACAATCATTACATTCTAGATCTGATGCTTCTAGGGCTCTAAACACTAACAACATCCTAGGATAGTTGTGTCGATACTACTATTTGGGTTAGACATAAGTGTCCTATATGTAATACCTATTGAAAAATGATTTAAACACCTGAATGTTTCTAGTTTTATCTTTTCCTTCACTCTAATGCATTCATATCTAGGTCATGGGTTGTTACTCATAAATTCATAAAACCCTAGTTCTTCATATCCATGGTAACCTAGGGGAAAATGAGTTAGTGGGCACATGGTGTCGAGTTAATCCCAAAGACCCCTCTATCATGAGTTTTGCCTACATATCCAATACTCTAAAAAGGGCCTTATACTTGTATATGTGTTATACCTATAACTGATATGGAAATAGGGAAGCTTTATTCAATTGAATGCTTGATATAGTGATTTTGATAAGTTACCTTGGTCTCTTTAATCTTTTCTCGGTCTGTGATATGTGAGGAATTAATGAGGGTTAATCTTGTATTTATATCAATCCCTTTGGATAAGTAATTCACATTAAAACACTTAGGTTGACCATTAGGATATGTTTGATTTGTAAAATAGATGATTGTAGGGCACTAGACACTTGTATTTGGGTTAGGACACTAATGTTAATGGTAGTGTTTGTCCCTAACATTAGTGTCTAAGGAGTATGAAAGTATGTACAACTTTATAACTTGCATAAGTGGAAGATAAGTACATTTTAAGCATTCTGGGAAAGATATAAGGCCTATCATCAACATAAGACTAGTCAGACTAAGAGATTAGGTTAAGAGGTACAAAATAGAGTAGATGTGAGACTTATAGAAGTCAAAAAAGGTCCACAACTGGGAGGAACACCCAAGGTTTGATTTTTCAAAGTGTACAAGATTGAGGTGTTATATAGTCCATAAATATCATCTACATTTCCCCCCTTTAATCTAGTAATGGAATTGTTAATTTAAAGGAAAGGAATGTGTACTTGGGTGTGTAGAACACACCTTGTCTTTACATATGCCCAAATTAAGTGCTTTGTTGGTGATTGACCTAAAACTAAGAGCATGTTATAGTATATAATTAATGCATATAATCTAGGAATGAAAGTACTTGAAATAGATTGAAATCTAAAGAGTAAGGTTTAGGATTACACTTGTGTTGATGTAACCACCTTGCCTATTGACAATTTGATTTGAAAAATATGTATCATTATAAGGATCTAAAACTAAGATTAGGACAAATATAGATAAATCTTGAAAGTTCATATATCCAAGGAGATAGAGAGAGAGAGAGGGAGAGAGTGAGAGATTCAAAGTCACATGCCCCCAACCTTAGAGCAAAGGTGAGTTTCCACTGGGAAGTTGATATTAGCTCAACTGTGCAACCCAATTATACTTATAAATTGGTGAGGCTACATGATATAAATAAGTCCAACCTAAAAATTTGGAAAGATTAAGTAATTTAATCACCTCAACCATACCAAAAAGTGAACTAACTACTGTAGTAGATTACCTTAATAAGGTTCATAAAAGTCTGGCCAAGGTATCAGTATGTAAACGAGTTTTAGAATCTAAAACTAATTTGTATTTTGAAATATGAGGTAAAAGTTTCATAACATATGCACCTTAGATATATGTCATGTAGAAATTATGTATAACAATGGTACCAATTTATAGAATTATAACACAACAATGAATCTGAATCATATAATCATTTGCTTTAGCCAATTCAAAAAACTATGTGTGGATAACATGCTTACAAAGCATGCATCCACTATATATGGAGAAACATTAAAATTTATATAAGTACCAATATGGATAAAATGTTTTCAAAACATGCCCCCACTATAATTTGGAGATGTTGAATATTGAAGAGGTGTAGAGAACATGCTTCCAAAGCATGCCCCCACTAAATCTGAAAACTATGAGTGTGTGGAATTCATGCCCATATGATATGCCCCAATTGAATCTAAAAACTATGCCAAGTGTGGAGAACATGCCTCTATAACATTCCCCCACTAATACTCCTCCCATTTATATGAGGTAAATATAAGAACTGATAATTAGCTCACCTCAAAAGGATAAGACAATTGTATAATCTATGAATGTAACTATGTAGCATATAGAAGTAACATGTCTAGGTATATATAAATCATAGAAATGATGTGATCATGTGAAGGCCTAATAAGCATGATAAGGATCATGGCAACATTGAGATAGTAGTAGTACAATATGAACAAGCAAAAAATCACACACACAAGAGCACTCAAAATCAAGTTAAAAGGTAATGGTCCAAGGAGACTTTAAACAAGGGGCATGTTCGAATATCACACAATTGAAGGAACATGACTTAGTCAAATGTTGAAAAAATCAAGGATGACATATTCAGATGTCCATACAACAAACAATGACATGTGAAAATTTAAATGAAAGCATACATGGGCACAGAGGCCACAAGCAAAGGAGCATATGTAAATGATCAAATAATTAAGATAATAGAAAGATAAGACACTCAAGAAAGAGCATAAAATAATGCATAAGCAATCAACATAAACATGCCATAGCAGCTGATGGATCAAATGTGTTAGGAAAAAATGTCAAGTGTCTAACATATTAAGTACCATGTGTAAGATATAATCATGGATAAAGGCATGTGTAAGTACCTATGTAAGCTCAAACATGATAATTAAATGTGATCATCAAACCTTATAACATGTGTGTATCAAGATCAAAGAAGTAGATGCCCCTAATGTTTGCATGACATGAGTAGAGGGAAGGACTAACATATGAAATCTGAATAGATCATGTATTTTATGAATGTTTGTCTTACAATCAAGTATAAGTGTGATATACATGTGTATGTAGGATTAACTGAGTATTTCATCCATCAACATGGAATTAGCACATAGATGTGAAGGAGCCAATAGAATATGTAATTTTTGAATATATTTTGAGATTTTTTGAATGTTTTTCTATTTTTGGGGTATTTTGGAATATTTTTAGAGACTACTCTATGATCTCATCCAATGGATGGTCATAGGTATCTCCCCCCACTCAGTGTGTGATAACCTTAAGTTGGATTTTTTATGTGTTTGCATCATAATTGGATAGGTTGAAAAGGTACATAGCATGCTCCTCATTGTATTTTTCATGCATATTAAAAGAGGTAATGTTATCATTTGGAATATGTATTAATTTTCCTTCATGAAGAAAGGAAATACCTTTTTGATTTAGATCAATGTTTGCTTCCATTTGGTATAGTAAAATATTTCCTAGTGTAAGTGCATATGGATATGTGGTGGGCATAAGCTGTTAGAATTTTCTAGTATATGATATTCTGGTAGGGTGAACACACAAGTATTCTAAAAATTAATGATTTTAATTGTATTAAAAAATGAACAAAAAGATGTGCAATAATTTCATAATGTATTGAATTGTCTTTTAGTTTACACTAATCAGCTCAATTACAATAGCATGGTGGAGAGGAATATAAAGGAATAGGGGGAGTTAACTCACTAGAAAACTCAAGATGGAATTGAGTGTAACTCACTATGGAACTCATAAGAGAACTCATAGTGGTGCTCAGTGGAACTCCACATGGAATTCTAGGTGAAACTCACCCTCTCACCCACTTAACTTCTTATCACACCTAAGTAAGCTAAATCTACAAGTGTAGACATTATCCATTTAATAAGTAAATAGAAAAATTAATATCCTACACCAACACCGCCCTTAAACATAGCTTAGGTGGGTGAAAAAGAAAAGATAAGATGGGTCCTGATAACAAACCCTGATGAGGTACCCATGTATAGTGCAACTCTCAAAAGTGGAGTAAAAGGAGAAAACCCAATGGGAAAAAACTCCCCCCGAAAAGAGAGACAAAGAAAATAAGTTGGGAATATAAATCCCACTCCAACACCCCCCTTAAGCATAGCTTAGGCGGGTTACAAAATTGGGTCTTGGAAATGAAGCTTGATGAGGTACCTAAGTACATAGTGATGATCCCAGTATCCTATAAAATGTGAAAGATGTGTGCCTTCACAAAAAAGAGAAAGAATATATGCATATAATGTCATATGATGAATGTTGTAGTAGGTCCATCTATAATAAATATTTTCTTTTCCTTTTGGAAGAAATAAACCACAAGCTGTCAAACTACTAAATTCCCACTTAAATGAGAAAGGGGCCTTCCAACCACTTATTGGAACCAAAACGGAGATCTTGACATCCTCAAAACAAAAAAAAGACAAAAATATTCTTGCCCATACACTTTGACATTAATTTCTCTAGAAAACACTTATAGAAAGTGTTTTTATTGTTAAAAATAAAACTATTTTAAATCAAATTTAAACAAGTTTTAATTTTTAATATTTCTAAAAATTAAAAATAGCTATTTAAAAGTGGTTGAAAATAGCATATTTTCTAAAAGGAATTTTTTTTAATGATTTTGTCTTTTAGTAAAAGAGATAAACTCGGTCATTATGCATGTATACACACCTTTAACTTCAACACTCTTCTGTCATTATTCTTCCTTCAACAGATTTCAAACTCACCATTAGAACAATAACCTAGGTATCACCAAAATTTGTAGTGATGAAGGAGGCATCCAGGGCCACCAAATTTAGACAATGTTTAGTAATCCATTCTATGGGTTTTCTCCTCAAATCTCTCACTCATGGCCTCCTCCACACTGGTTGATCATAAGGTGTTATAGATCTATCAGATGCTATCAATTTTCTTAGATTGTGTACTAAGTTAAATTGACAAACAAAACTCTTTGCTGCATTACTTAATCAAGTCAATAGCCTCATCTAAAGAATGACCCATGACCTACTACATCCCTTGATCCCTACACTCATTAAAATTGCCTATAATGTGAAAATGGTGATGGAAGGGAGTTAGAACAAGTTTGAAACTTAGCATGATTTGCATTCACAAATAATCAAGTGAATAAAATATCATGTGGTAGGTGCTATGGGAGGCCACACTTTTCTCAAAAAACTCCATGCTGTGAATCTACCCAGTCATGAAACACACTGCTAAAATGGAAGTATAATTGCATGTTGAAAATAAGCATGAGAAGCAAACTAGGTAGTAATAGGCCATATACAACCTAAATATATAATCTTAACCTTATATGACAATAGGCAAGCATGCAATACAAACAATATTCAAATTCTTCTTCAATAATTTAAAGAATACATAATAGAAATCAATAGATTAATCAATGCTCATTACCAAAACCTAGCTCTGATACCATGTCAGAATTTGCTAGTAGGTGATCTTTTGGTAGGGTGAGCACATAAGTATTATACAAATTAATTATTCTAATTGTATTTAGAAATGAATAATAAGATGTGCAACAATTTCATAATGTATTGAATTGCCTTCTAGTTTGCACTAATCAACTCAATTACAATAGCATGGTGAAGAGGAATATAAAGGAGTAGGGGGAGTTAACTCACTAGAGAACTCAAGATGGAACTAAGTGTAACTTAGTGTGGAACTCATACGAGAACTCACAGTGGTACTCATTATAACTCCACATAGAACTCTAGGTAGAACTCATCCTCTCACCCACTTAACCTCTTATTAGACCTAAGTAAGCTCAATCTACAAGTGTAGGAATTATCCATTTAATAACTAAATAGAATAATTAATAACCTACACCAACATAACCTAAACCCATGCTTGAATTACTTTAATACCATAAAAAATAATATTATTATGTTACCCAAGGAGTCTTTCCAATCAACCTTCTTTTGAAAATCTTATAGACCAAAACCAAGCTACTGAAAATGTTTTATATGGCAAGTAGTTTTTGTTCATGTAAGATCAATATGGTTATGCCAAAAATAAGCATCACCCACATATAATTAAATTGTTAAATCTTTTTGACATGAATAATTTTTGATTTTTTTTTATCCTAATTCCTTTGGAGGATCATCAATGAGATATTGGATCTTATGTTTCAAGGTAAAACATCTATTCATAGAATGCCATGGTCCACGATGATAGTGATAATAATAATTTGCATTATATATTTTGGGTAGAGGTTTACTCATATCAACCTCTACATGATGAGGGAGACATATAAGCTTACACTCTATTATACGTGATGAAGCAAAAGACTCAGGTAAATGTGAGAATTTTCTCTTCGATACTTTAGATAGAATAATTTGGTTAGGTTCTTGTACTAGTGTGTCAATTTTGGACTTATATTTGGAGGATGATGGTTTATGATTATCTATTTGTTGGATCATTGCATAATGTTTGAATGGATTATGATCCATTAAACATGTGCAAATTAATCTATGGTGACTAAATTTTAATCATGCATGCAATGTAGAGGGAACCACATACATCTCATGTATCCAAGGCCATCCCAAAATAATGTTATAGTTCAAATCATTTGGCATAACTTGGCATAAAGTAGGCAATGCATAGGGACCCATGGTAATATTCAATGTTATTTATCCTAATATACATCATGAAATGTCATCAAATCCCTTGATGCTCATATTAAGTGGTTCTAGATCTGAAGGTCCAATAACATTAATGAAAGAAAGGATAAGTTGTAAATGTTGAGCCTTGAACCATTGTCCATAAGAACTCATTTTATCATTTTGTTGCAAACACACACATGGATGTAGAGTGACAAATAACTATTTATAATATGTTGAGGTGATAAATCCTTATTTTCAAATGATATATTATTCTTAGTCTATTTTATGAAATTTAATATAGAGGCCATATATTATGGTTCAGCATTACAAGGGAGTAGGTCATGTGTAATGCATCCTAAAGGATATCCTTGTAATGGGTTGAATTATGCAACAAATCCAATAGTGAGGTTTTAGAATTACTATACTTGTACTAGATGGTAACATGACCTAGGGAGGATTATTGTTTCATTCACTCCCTTTGGCATTTTGTAGTGACAAGTAAAATCTCATTACAAACATTAGAACAATAGGGAGCATGTAGGAATGCAATTTTTGTATCCCTTATAACTCAAAATGATTGGATCTAACATGATATATAACAAGTAATAGCCAATACAAAGTATTGGACAATGAAATAATTTATAGAGATATCCATAGCAAACATGATTGCAAAATTATAGCAATTAAGGATCAACAATAAAAAAAAACTAATTATCTTAGGGTTTGATGTTCAAAGATTGGGTTCACCAAATGTTTAGCCCTAAATTAGATTGAGAAATCTTAACTTTGAGGTATATAAGGTTAATAATATATAAATAATAATGCACAAGGGTGATAACTAGATCTACAGTAGCCTAATTGGGTGTTAAACTTAGATATAAACATACACTAAATTTCTTATGTTGTGAATAGGTTAAATATATAAATTACAACTAAAGTATACATGGACATGACAAAGAAGTAATATACGTAGTTGGTTTTTATGTTCACATAGTGTTGGATCTAGAACATGTAGAAAGTAGATTGGAAGGTGATTATGTAATAGTCATCAGATTCTAGATTTGACACTTTTGGGGCTCTAGACATTAGCATTAACCTGGGACAGTTGCATTGACTCTATTGTCTAGGCTTGGCGTAAATGTCCTATATGAAATACCTATTGGAAAATTATGTGACCACCTGGATGCTTTTGAGTTTGTCTTTGTCTTCATTTTAGTGCACTCATATCTAGGTCATGGCCTATCACTCCTCATGAATTTGTAAAACCCTAGATCTTCATCTCTATGGTGACCTTGGAGAAAAATGGGTTAGTGGTCACATGGTGTCAAGATGACTCTAAATACTCCTCTGTCAGTGAGTGATACCTACATAGCTAATACTTTGAATAGAGCCTCAAGTTGATGTAGTTATCCCCTATATGTTGGCTTGTGTGTGACCTATCATGAAATATGTGCAAATAAATTACAACAATGACCTATCTTGTAACTTGGAAAATTAGGCTCTTGAGCTACTCCTTTAGTAATTTAGACCTGTATATGTGTTGTACCTATAACTAGTATGGAAATAGAGAAGATTTTTTTAATTGAATGCTTGATAGGTGTTTTTGATAAATTACCTTGGTATCTTTGGTATTTTTTAGGTATGTGCTAGGTGAAGAATGAATGAGAGTTAATTTTGTATTTATATCAATCTTTTTGGATAAGTAACTCACATTAAATCATTTAGGCTGATCACTAGGATACATTCCATTTGAAAAATATATGACTTTAGGGAACTAGACACTTGTGTCAAGTGATGTTAGTTTTTGTTTGAGATGATAGTGTCTAAGGAATAGGAAAGTAGGTACAACGTTCAGAACTTGCATAAGTGGAAGATAAGTACATTTTAAGCACTCTAGGCAAGATATAAGACCGAGGTCATCAATATAAGACTGGTCAGACTAAGAGATTAGGCCAAAGAGCATAAGATAGAATAGATATGAGACTTGCATAAGTGGGAAAATCTCTAAAATTGGGAGGAACAATGAAGTTCTAAGTTTGCCAAGTGTACAAGACTAAGGTGTTATATAATCCATAAATATCATCTACAATATAATAAATTAACGCATGTTTCCCTCAAATTTTTTTGTGTTTATGGGAATTGGGTTTAATTTGCTACACCTGTATATTGTTGGTAAGACATAGGATTTGTAAAGTCATTAATAATAATTATTTCATTTTAATTATTTGAAGCATTATGAATAAGAGCCTTAAGTATGTTCATAATTTGATTTAAACTACATTTTTGAAATTTGTATAGAGTTCTTCTTTCGTAAATTAATGAACCATCTGGTGTTTTATGGTTGATGACTACTAGGTAGGGTAATCTTTCCATTGTAATGGTTAGCATAGTGATATATTAGTATGGTAATTTAATGAATTTTGGTGGTCTTTGATTATGTTCAAAAGATAAACATTGTTTCTATATATCATTATTCATAATGAATGTATCAAGTCTGTAAAAGAATTTACTATCTCTGAAGAGTGCATATACAGTTCTTAGTTATTTAATTTAATATTTGGCAAATTATATTTATCTGTGTATTTATAAAAAATTAATAGAATGCATACATCATTGGTATGAATTTGTGTAACTAAAATGTAGTGATCTTGTAATTTTTTCATAAAGTGTTTTAGATACTTAGATGATAAATTTAGTTGATGCCAGTTGGTAATGTGCAACATTATTTTGTTATATAAATTATTATGAGTAACATGTTTTCTTTACTTTTTGAATGGGAATCAAGATTGTCAATATTGTAAGGATTCATGCCCTTTGATTATGGTACTGCAATCTCTAGATCTAGTTTTAAATCAATATTAGGTTCTATGTAAATAATTTATTTAACTTTCCATCAGAATACATGACTTATATATATACAAAATCAGTATATGAATTATTATAGTATTTGGGAACATGATAAAGAGCCAAAAGGGTTCTTACCTTTGGGACATCATTAAGTTGATAAGGAATATGAGTCATGGTCTGAATGCTATAAATAATGAAGTTTGTTTGGGGGAAAATCTAGTTATTTGGTTTTAAATTTTGTGTTCCAAAAATGTATGCATGGATGAGTAAAGTTAATTTAGTTCATAAGTTCCTATTTATTGTTGTCATTATGTGAATGCCAATTACTCAATTGAATAGATGTACATAAATTTTAAATATTTATTTGTTATTATAATTACTTGAATAATTAGTTATGTTATGAAAATTTGAAAGAGTAGTTTGTGATTGAATTTTAAATGTATTTATATAAAATATAGAGATGGACTTAATGACTTAGTATTTAAAATAATAATGTAGCATTGTGGTATTTGTTACTACATTGTTTATCTTGAAACTCGCTAATTTTATATAATTTGAGTTGATTGGATTGTCGATATATTTATTTATTAGTAGATTACCCCAAGAATATGTAGGGAAACCAACAGGTGCAAGTTAACCTATACGTGAACTATTGGGTTCCACTCATATTTATGAGATAATTGTCTAGTTGGACTCACCTATAATTTTAGTTGTCATAAGTTTTAATAATCTTGTTATAATCATTACATGTAAATTACAGAGTTGAATGCGTCATATTGATCTTGTATTAGATTTGTTAAGTTTTAAAGATGCATAAATTGATTCAAGACTTAATGAAATCTTGAGATGGTAATCGAGGTGAATAGAAAATATTCATTGTGATTATGATCAATTTGAGTAACGGATAAATCTAAAGTTCTTTTATTATTTTTTAAATATGAACTCCAGACATTTATAGAAGGATGTGAATACCTAGCATGGTTATGATTCAATTGTAGCCTGATATTCTATATTAGCAAAACTACTTAAGGGTTACATGTTATAAAAATAAATTTAAAAAAAAAATATTATTAGATAAGAATTGAATGTTGGGATTAGTTTGTCTAAGCTAATGATTACCATGTCTTTTTCCATTGGTAAATGGTGATTAGTTAAAATTATAGAAATTACTAAGATCAAACCTTATCAAAAAGATAAGGGAAATTACTTTTTGACATGGTATTTTTGTATCAATCACTATGGATTTTGAAGTAGTGTTGATTGAATTTCAAACCATTGGGCAAGATGGCATAAGTTGTGGATGCATCCTTAGATGTTACTGTTGAACCCATTTAGGTTTAATGGAAACTCCAATTTGAAAAATTAACATGGATTTCAATTTTTTTAAAATTTTTGTCTTCCTTCTTAAGCATGATTGAACAATAAATGCCTTTGTGTTTTATTGTAATTTTAAAGGTGATTTAATCATTTATAATGTTACAGTCATTTATTGTTGATGTATAACACAAAGTTTGTTTGATCTTGGATGTGTAATCTCATTTTTTTTTACTTCTACACTTTTTGATTTGGTTCACACTACTCTATGATGGAATGTGATTAATATGAATCAATTATACAATTCAGTTCAATCACTAACTGACTTCAGTGTTGCAAATTGTGAGCATGACCCCATTTAAAATTAGGATTTAATTTTTTGTCAAAATTTGGGGTTGTGACAATTATTATCAGAGCCTTGGTTTAATTAATAAAATAAAACTTTTATGAAATGTTATTATGAATATCTATGTTTAAATGTGCTCAACTTGAGAAAATTGGAATGCCAAAAGTAACCTAGTTGACAATCATGGTCCAAATGAGCATGCACATGTTAATTTTCATGTTGATCATGATGGAAGCCAGAATAAAAAATAGGAAAAATCTAAAGCACATATTATTGAGTAATAAAATGTTGTTCTACATGATATCCTAAGTGCGTTGTATAATATTCAAGGGTGAATGGAAAGTTACGATTTAAGGTTGACTAACCTAGAAAATTGACAAGAAGGTGGATAGGAAGAAGAGATTTGTGATGTGAATCCTCAACAACCTAAGGTTGTGAAGCCCATAATTAATGAGATGAAAAGGCTTCCTCCTCCCACATTTTTTAGAGAGGACACTGATGATAGTGTTGAGGCATGGCTAATTAAATTTTAGAATTATTTTACTTTGCATATATTGGTTCTAATGTTAAGGCACACATTAGAACTTACTCACTGGTAGGTGATGTTGCCTTATGGTGGAAACACTTATATGCTCTTAATGGGTACAATTATTTGACCCTTTCTTAAGAAATATTTGAGAAATAGTTCAAAAAAAGGTATCTAAATTATATTATATATATATAACAAAAAATCACTAAGTTTTAGTTGTTGAAACAGGGAACTATGACAATTTTTAAGTATAAAAATAAGTTTCTAGGACTTTTATGTCATGTGAATTATATGAAGGATGAAGAAACAAAGGTCAACAAGTTTAAATTGGGTTTAAATGATATATTGATGCATTATGTCAATATGACAAACCCTAAGACCTTAGTTGTTGCTCTGGATTCAAAACACAATGCTAAAGAAAAAGAGATGTCTCATTAGAAGGTAAGACAAGACTTCCAAAATAGGAGGTTGAAAAAGAAGACAAATAAACTATTCCTCCCATGGGTAATAATTTAATTACAAATTATCAAAATAAGACAAGTGAAAAGAGTTATAATTTTGTAGGGAAATTTTATAATAATAAAAATTCTAATTTCCACTCTTTTACTAAGAAACTTGATGGGAATAATGACCAACATAACATTTGTTGACCTACCATAAGAGATAACATAGTCCCTCTTCTAATAAAAATTATTGTTGTATGTTGGGAATGTGGTTAAAATAATTATCATAAGGACTACCCAAAACTGAAGGGCAATCATAAAGTTTATGTTGTTGTAGACAACCAAAATGTAGGATTTCAGTCAATTCTAATTGAGACCTGAGATATAATTTTTGGTTTTCCATTCTTAATTTTGATAGATTAAAGAGTAAATTATAGTTTAATTTCTCTTTCTAGTGTTTCAAAATTTAAATTCAAACCATCTAGACTTATATAAGATATGAAAGTAAAGTTTGGCACTAGGAAGAAAGTGGTTGTTTAAAAATATATTGAGCAAGTTGAGCTGAACCTAGGAATTTTTAAGACTCAAATTAACTTATTCCTTATACAGTTCATATCTTATGATATCATCCTAGGAATGGATTAGTTTAAAACACATCAATTCAAGCTTGATTGTTTCAATAAAAGAGTCTAATGTGTATATGATCAAGATAATATTGTAGTTATTCAAGGGATCACAAAACCTTCAACTCAAAGACTAATCTTAGTTGTATAATTTAATAAGGTTGTTAGAAAAGGATTTCAAGTGCATGATCTCAAATTAAATGAGGTTCTGGAGGAAACAAACACTATTATCCAAGAATACCCTATTTTAAAGGATTTTGCAGATGTTTTTTAGGAATAACTACCTGGATTGCCTCTACATAGAGTATTTGAATTTGCAATAGATGTAACACCTAGGTAAATACCTACTTATAAACAATCTTATCAAATTAATGTGTTTGATCTAATATAACTTAAAGTTTAGTTATAAGAACTATTAGATAAATTAATTATATGTCCTAGTGTACCACCTTGGGAAGCTTCAGTGGTGTTTATGAAGAAATATAGTATACTTAGACATTGCATTGATTATAGAATGCTCAACAAGGTCATAATTAAGAATAAGTATCATATCCCTATAATTGATGATCTCTTTGACCAAATTAAAGGAGAAGTTATGTTTTCAAAGATAAACTTTCAATTGGGGTATCACCAACTCTATGTTAAGGATAAATATGTTTATAAAATAACTTGTAGAGCTAGATATGGACATTATGAATTTGTGGTTATGCCATTTGGACTAACTAATGCCCCTATAGCCTTCATGAACTTGATGAATAGTGTATTCTAAGATTTACTTGACCAATTTGTGTTGGTATTTTTAGATGGTATTTTGACCAATTCTAGGAATGAACAAGAACATGAGCAACATTTAAGGTTGGTGTTACAGCATTTGAGACAACATAAGTTATTTGGAAATCTATCCAAGTGATAATTCTTCTAAACATAAATTCACTACCTAGGATATGTGATTTCTAAAGATGGATTTATAGTAGACCTTGAAAATATTACACCCATAAACGAGTGGCCAACTACTAAGAATGTGCATGAAGTGAGATGTTCCATGGGGCTTGTAGGCTATTATAGAATGTTTGTGTAAAAAAAATCAATAATTTTCAATCCTATAACTTCTCTGCAAAAGAAGGGTAAGAAATTTGATCGGTTCCCTAAGTGTGAATTAGATTTTGAAGAGCTAAATTTTTTGCTTACTTTAGTTCCTATTCTGACCATATTGGATCCAAATGGTAACTTTGAAGTTTGGGTTGATGCCTATAAAATGGGAATTGGTGTTGTTTTGACTCAAAATGACAATGTGGTTGCCTATGAGTCTAGGAAGTTCAAAACTCATTAGCATAATTACCCCACTCATGATCTATAATTAGCTACTATAATTCATACACTAAAATAGTGGAAGCATTTCCTATTAGGAAATCATTTCAAGATTAAATCAGACCATCAAATCCTAGTGTATTTGTTTGCTCAAGATGGGTTGAATGTAAGGTAGATAAGGTGGCTAGAATTTATCAATAATTTTGATAACGATATTGATTATGTAAAGGGAAAGGAGAGTAGAGTAACCAATGCATTAAGTAGGTGACCTTACATTATTTTTCTCTCTATTATGAGGTCTAAATTCAAGAATTATTTGCTTGAACAATAAAAATTAGACATGGAGTGCCTAAAATTTTGTATTGAAATGGGATCAGAAAGTTTTGATTGTAATTTTTTAGTTTATTTAGATTTTTTACTAAGATATAAAGGTAGAATTATAATTCCAAACTCAAATAATTTTAAGGGAATAAGTGTTAAGTGAAGTGCATGTTGCACCGTATGATGCCCATCCTAGTGTCAATAAAATGACACAAGAGCTGAAAGTGTTGTATTTTGGTTTGGTTTAAAGAAAGATATGGATACATATGTATACAAGTGTTTGTAATGATAGAATGTGAAAGCTGAGCATGTTCATCCTGTAGGGTTACTTCATCCTCATTCCATTTTGTAAAGGAAATAGGCAATAATATTGATGAATTTTATCATGTAATTACCTAAATCTCAAAGTAAACATCATTCAATCATGGTTATTATTGATAAAATCATTGATATGGTTCACTTTATAGCTGGAAATATCATGAATGATGCTACCATCCTTGCCAAAATATTTGTAAAGGAAGTAGTTCATCTTCATGGTATATCAAAAGTGATTATCTTAGTAGAGATAAGTTGTTTGCTTCTCAAATTTAAGAAACCATGATGGTTTCTTTTGGTACAAAGCTAAATTTTAGTTTGGCCTATCACCCAGAAATAGATGGTTAAACTGAAAGGTTGAACATGATTATTGAGGACATGCAAATAATGTATATTATATATCAAAAATATAAGTGGAAAGATTTTCTTCACTTGGTAGAGTTTGCATATAATAATACTTACCATTGTGTGGTCAAGATGGAACCCTTTGAAGCCTTGTATGGGTGAAAGTGTAGGACTCCATTAGGCTAGAATAGCTTGGAAAACATGTGTTTTCAAGTCTTAAAACCTTTCAAGAATATGATGAGCAAATGGTTGTCATACATCAAAGTTTAAAAGCTATCATTGATAGGTATAAAAGATATGAAAATTTGAAAATATCACATAGAGAATTTGAAGTCCTTAATAAGATATATCTAAGGGTAAGACTTCAAAAAAAATCAGTCAAGTTTGGCAAAGCTTCTAAGTTAGTGCCACAATATGTTGGCCTTTTGACATAGTAGAAAATATCAACCTAATGGCTTTTCACATGTCTATTCCTCCTTTATCTAGAATTCATGATGTTTTTCATGTAACATTGTAATGAAAATATGTTTCAAATCCATCAAATGTTTTTAATTAGAATACTATTTAGGTGGGGCACAAGGAAATAGTTCAATGAGAGCCCACCAAGATTCTAGCTCAACACAACATTAATTTATGAGAAATAAAATTATAGCAAGTGTTGGTCCAATGGGATCAAATAGGTGAAAGAAGTGTTATGTGGGAAGATGAAAATATTTTTTGGAAACACTATCCTTACTTATTTTAGGCCCCAAGGATGGCCATTCTTAAGGGAGGGTGGACATAATGACCACAATTACCTAGTACTTTGATTAGAATTAACTTTAAGAGTATTTTGTTTTACCAATAATTTACTATGGATATTATGGAGGGTCCAATACATTTAATATTGTCTCAAACTAATTTTTAATTAATTTAGAACTATTTATACACTTGTTTAGTATTTTTATATGATTAGATACTTCTAATGTGTGTTTGTCATATTAGATGCAGATGTTGCCTCAAATGAGCTAGGTTGGACCTAGAAGATGACGTGTAGTAAAAAAATGTAGTATGTAGGTAATGGTAGTAATATGATGAAATTATGGTTAAAACACAAACCTTTTGCTGGTCATTGTTTGATTTTGATCTATGTTTTTAAATCTTGTGAAATTAGTCTTTTGTCTGATTGCTTATTTTCATCGTTTTAGTCTTGAATGGTGTTGAGTAGTCATATGTCAATTTTGGCTACTTGATTAATTTAATTGTTGATTTTGAATTTTTTTGGTTATTATGATAAACCAACCAAAATTGAATTGAGAACATGATTATTATAACATTAATAAGTTGATATTATAGTTAAAGGGGATGTAGTTAGTGTATGTAAAGGGAAATGCAATTGATGTATTAATTAATCCTAGCTCAGAGAAGATAAATCCTACTTACACTTCTAGTTGTTGACACATTAGATATTTGGGGTCATGACTAAAATGGATCCACTAGACCTATCCAAGGGATCTCTTACCATAATAACATCACTAGAGAGGGTTCTAAAACCTTTAGTCAAGCAACACCATGTAATAACCCTATCTAGGTCCTATGTTTTCATATTCACAAAAGTAAATGACAAGTAAAATCTAATCTAGTACTCACCAATGCTTGTGGCACCAAGTGGGGGTAATAAATATAAAAAGTAAACATGCATAGAAAATATATACTCATGTCTATGTATATGAAATCTTAATACATGGAGAGAGTAATATATTCAAAAGACATTACTTATGATACTTATATCTACTAAAATAAAGGAGTAAAGTTAGAGATACTTACCTTGAAGATGAACCCATCAAGACTTAATCTCCCTTGACCAAAGGTGTTTTTCAAGAAGTTGTTGTGGTTTGTAATTGTCATTAAGAAAGGTCAAATCCTTTGAGGCTTTTACATAAGATAAGATTCTTCCAAGTGCAAACCCTAAGCTATAACTCCTCAAGTAGAATGGCATAAGATCAGATTGTAAAGAAGCATAAATGAATAATTAACTCTTGTTGTCTCTAAGAAATGGAAAAATAAATGTGTATATATAATTGGATCTAACCCTAAACCTTTCTAAAAGTTTAGCTGATAGGGTCATCCCCATCGACTTTGTATCATTCTTGATAAAAATAAATTAGATTTTTGTCTAGGTCATCCAAGGGCCCACGTAAACCCTAAATGAATTTTATCAATTAGAGTACATGGTTGATGGGGATGACAATGTAACATAAACCATCAAAAAGGGTTTTTAAGCTAGGAAAGGGCTAATGAAGGTATACAATGACTAGAGGAGGGTGAAAAAGAGGAGGAAAAGCCTAAGGGAGTGTTTTTAGAGAAGGTTAGATTGACAAAAAGTGGTGGTATAGAAACAACAATGTTTTAAAGAACCAATGGTCTGCCTGCCCCTTTCTTGGTTCACTCCTTAGGGCATGTACTCAAAGAGATTGAGACTCAATAGATTTCTATAAGAGATAAAGCATCAATAATTGATAAAATTTGAAAATATTATGTGTACATATATGCACCACTCAAAGCTTATCATGTGTCACTTAGGTGCAATAGGGGTTGGTGATTTAAGAAAAGAACATAGTAACACACAATGCTCAAGCTAAAAAATTACATTATTTTAAATCATAAAATAACTAAAGAGAAATGACTAAAAATAAAAATAATGTATGTGTACCTTAACTTACCTTTATTTTTGGATGGTTGTCTGTTGTGTTTGTATTTTTTATCATGGAGGGCATAGAGACTGCTTTCAATAAAACCAAGGATACAAAACTAAAGAGCAAAAACAAATAAATGCAAGAAAGACAAGATAACTGAAGTGGTGTAGATGAGACGTACTTGGGAATTTAGTAATCTATGGTGAAAAATGCTAAGTTAGGACCAAATGACCAAATAAAATTTTTGGAGTAAGTTGGGTAGCCAAAAAGCCAAGGCTACTAAAGACTAAAAAACTCAAATAAGTAAACCTTAAGTAAGAAAGGCAAACTCACCGAGTCAAACCAATGATACATGTCAAAAATGGAAATCAAACATCAATGTAAAATCAATAAAAATCCTTACTTAAATAAAGATGGATAAGAAAATGGTAAAATAACCTTGATGAGTAAGCAGTAATAATCCTTAATCATCAATAGAAAAACTACATACAATGGAAAACAACACTAGTGAGTGAGAAGTAATAAACCAACCTCACTCAACAATGGAAAAATAACATGAAAGTAGAAATGGACTTAGGTGTCTGAAAAAAAGGTAGTACAACAATATAAAATGGTAAAAGAAAACAAGGCAATTCTATAAATGTAAATCCACGGTGTAAAGAAAATAATCCATAGTTTCTCAAGCATATTGTCTTGTTCTAAGGATATATAAAACTAAAACAAAATAGTGCTAGCATGTTTTAAAGATGTGAAGAAGAGGAAATATAGAAGAAATGGTAAAATAGATTTAGAATCACACTTACTTTTCAAAGGGGGAAATGAAATGGGTAAAGGGTAAAATGAAGGAAAAATCAAGGTAGAGAAACTCTTTATCAAAGTCAAGACACTCAAATGAGGTTTTTCAAAACAAGAGGACTTTTGACATTAAATACTCTACATAACTTATTCTAACACACAAATCTTAGGTCAAAAAATTAAGAATTAAGATCATCCCATGAAGGCTATATGCATGAAAATTAAAATGGACCTACCTTCTCACAACATGTTCCATGTTCCTCAAGACCCCTTACAGAGTTGTTAGTCTACTGTGAAGATTGAGTACTTGTGTGAGAAAGTAGATAGCACTATAGAGTTTTTTCAATTCTCCTATTCTAATCTACTGACATATGGCACCCTAATGGACCTCAAATCTATTATGAGACCAACTATGGAGTTTGATCTTTTATTGGAGATAGGATATCTACTATGAATCATGTCTTTTGGTGTGATTTTGACTTTTGACTTTGTATGTTTCCTTTTGTATCATTACCTTTTGTTTCAAATGATTTGAATTTAAATTTTTTGATGGAATTTTCTATTATTCCTCCATATGGAATTAGAGATCCAAACATGGGTGTTAAATATGAATATCATTTAAAAAATTTGGACTTGGATGCAAGGAAAGATAACTTAGAGAGCATGGTGTCTAAAAGTCTTGTTAATTCAAGTGAAATAAGATTGTTATCTTGACTTCGACCATGCTTGATCCAAAGTGGAATGAAAGGAGAGGAAATAAAGAGAAATGAAACATGAAATAATTTCAATTACTTCAAATTGTAAAAAATGTGATAAAGGGGAAAAAGGGATACAATGAAAGTGAAGTGTGATTCCTTATCATAAGAATGTGGTAAGTGTATGAAAACATGCTAACACTTTATTGTTGTGAAAATTTAATCTATAAAAGAAGTAAAAGATAAAATTAAGAACAATGGATCATGAACTTGTAACCATTGTGAACACATATAGAAAAGGAACATTGAATTAAAGATGGTGATTTTATGAGGAAGCCCTAGTCCTATCCATGGTCTTACAATGCAACTCATAAAAGAGAAACCCAAGAGGGTGCATAAAACATGAAAAATAGAGTGATAAAGATGGTATTTTTTAGGAAGGCTTGGTCTTATCCATGGTCTTACACTATAAATCATAGATAAAAACCCAAGGGGTGAAAAAATCATTGGAAATTAAAGAAATATTGAGAACAAAAAGGAAATCATGAGGAAGATCGGGTCTTATTCATGGTTTTACAATGCAAATCATGAGAAAAAAGAAACTAAATGACCAAAAAAGAGAAACTAAGGTTTATGGAAAGAGAATTTTTGCATGGGGTGAGACCTATGTAGATATCTTGAAAAAAGTGTTATAAGGATAACATATATAAAGTATGATAAGAAGGGAAATATCAAAGCAAAATACTTCTTTAAAAATTGTGCATTAGTGGGCTCTTTGAAAATATGGCCTTTCATTAGTTTGAAGGTGATATATGCTAGGACCAAAATATATTTTATGAAATAATGAACCCACCATTTTTAGATGTATTTTCCCTCTTTATCATGAGTGCAGTCTAATTTAAGGATAGGATCACCAACATTAAAAGTGTAAACTTAACTCTTTTGTTATGTTGTTTGGCAATATGAGCCGTATATTGGTGATTGTGTTGTAGCATGGAAATATGATGTTTGTCAAGAAGATCAAGAGTATGAAGGTGAGTTTCATGTAATTTTTCATTGGGTATTATATCATGAAGATATTTACAAAGAGAGGTAATCTCCACTTCTAATGGGAGGATGAATTTAGAACCATAGACTAGCAAAAATAGCATTGCCCTAATGGTAGTGTGTATGCTAGTATGATAAGTCCAAAGAGCATGATATATGAAGATGTCAATCCATGCAGGTTTCATGGATTATATTTTGGATAATTTTATTAATAATTTTTTTAGTGGCTTCAACTTGGCCATTACATTGGGGATGGTAGGGCATGAAAAATTTATGATTGATTTTGAATTTAGTACAGAGCTTGTTAACGTCTTTATTTTTAAAATTACCACTATTATCAGAGATGATAGTGTGAGGAACTCTAAATAGATAAATGATTTGATTGAGTATGAATTTAGTAATGGTGGTTCTGATGACATTGATGATAGGCATGGCTTTGACTCATTTGGTAAAATACACAATAGTCATGAAAATAAAGACATACCCATCATGTGATCTAGGTAATTGCCTATGAGATCTAATCCCTACATTGAGAATGGATAAGGAGATTTCATAGTTTGGATTTAGCTGGGGGAGAATGGATTAGATCACCATGAAGTTGGCATGGACTACACTTTTTATCAAACTTGATGGAATCCTTTTCAAGAGTAAGTCAAAACTAGCCCATGCATAAGCATTTATGTGTTGTAGCATGTTCATTATAGTGACCACTGCAAATGCCCATGTGCTTTTTCAAGGAGAAGAGGAACCTCTTATTTCATAACATAGCAAATCAGGGTACCTTTAGCATTATGATAATAAAGGATATTATATCAAAAGACATATTTGAAATCTTGTTTATGAATTCAAGTCTTTTTACAAGAATATGTATTTGGAGGATAGGTTTTATGCTCAAGGATTTGAATGATATCTTTATACCATGGGCTTTATTGATTGATGACAACCTCAATATGGTAGATAAGTGAATCTTATGGATGAATGGAAGATGGGGACTTTCTTATTTGAATAATAAAGGTAGAATTAGTAATAACTTAGTGTAGATG
Source organism: Torreya grandis (assembly GCA_037957365.1). NCBI lineage: Eukaryota > Viridiplantae > Streptophyta > Pinopsida > Cupressales > Taxaceae > Torreya > Torreya grandis. The sequence goes on from JARHVA010002320.1 coordinate 1,582,652, forward strand.
AAAAAGAGATGTTGAAGAAGCAAATAAATTAGTGATAGAATTTTGATCTTAAGGGATGCACTTGATGGTAAAAGAATTAAATTATTTGGCAAGGGTAGTGGCTATTTGATGATAATCAATGAAATTTTCTCTTTTTCATTGATAATCACCATTAACCTGGTGGTAGATGAGTTAGGAGTCACCCAAAGCATGCAAATATGTAATGTCTAAATAGAGTGGCACTCTCATGCCTAAGATGAAGGCTTCATATTTTATCATGTTATTAGTAACATAAAATGTAAGGAAAAATGTCAAAGGGGTGATTTTACCAAGAGGACTAGTGAGGATACAACCTACCTGAGCTATTTGAAGGCATTTGGCACCATCAAAAATAAGGGTCCAAGGATCTTCATGTAAATTGACATTTATTTCAAGTAATTCTTTGATGACTACTTTGGATTTAGTAGTATCAGGAAAGATAAACGACTCTTCTAAATTACTTGCTTATAAATTAATAGTGAAATTATGGAAGTAATATTTAAGATATATATCTTGATTAAGATCTTTAATAAAGAGGATATTGTCATATAGGAGACCATCTTGAAGGTGGTTAGTAGCAGGCATGGGAGCTACTGTAAGTTGGTCAGCAATAATTTGTCTTTTGATAAATTTTTGTGTGATAATGTGGAGATCAAATTCCATCAGAAGTACCATCCATTTACTGATTCTATTACTAGGAAGAAAGGATTTGGATAATAAATGATGGAGTGGATAAGAATGAATGATAATGTAAGTTGTTTGATAAAACATATAATGATAGAGCTTTTCAGCTACAAAATATATAGCAAGTCAATCACATTCTACTTTTGTATAATGCTTTTCATAGTTAATGAGCCTCGATTGATATAATAGATGGCATACTCTCTTTTGGTATCATCTTGTTGGGAAAGCATTGCCCCAACTAATATGGGTGTGGAAGAAGTATATAAGATTAAAGGATGGTCATTATAAGGTGGGCAAAGGGTTGGTGGATGAAGCAAAGATTCTTTCATATTTTTAAATGCTTTTTGACAAGTATTTTTATATTCAAGAGCATTACTTTCTTTATAAAAGAATTAATAAAATAGATATGGTAAGCCATTTTAGGGACAAATCATCTTATTATCCCAAGCTTGCCAAGGTAAGTGTGAATATTTTAAATGGAATGAGGGATAGGCATGTTGATAATAGCATTGATCTTAGTGGGATTGACATCAATACTATGAAGAGAGACTATGAAACCTAGTAATTTTCTAGATGTGACACCAAAGACACATTTTTAGGGATTTAGTCTAACTTTATATTGGATGAGACAATCAAAGATGATAGCAAGATCAGAAAGATGAGTTTGGTGGCTTTTAGACTTGGCAATGAGGTCATCCACATAGATTTCCATAATATTATGTATAAGGTCATGTAAAATGTGGGTCATTTCATGTTGATATGTAGCTTCAGTGTTTTTTAGGTTGAAGGGTATTTTAATGTAACAATAGGTGCTCCATTCCATAGTGAAAGTTGTCTTATGTTGTCTTTAAGGGAAATGTGAAATTGATTATAACCTGAGAAACCATCCATAAGGAACAACATTTCATAGCCATCATTAGAATCAATGATGGAATCTATGTAAGATAATGGTAAGTTGTCCTTGAGATAAGCAAGATTTAGATTACAAAAATTGGTGTAAATGTGAATGAACATGGTGACTATTTTTTGAACAGGGACAATGTTTGAGACCCATTCTGAATAGTCTATAGGCTTGATAAATTTAGTATCGAGAAGTTTAATGATTTATTTATGACATAAATTAGAAAATTTGGGTGGAAATTTATGTTGTTTTTGTTGCACAAGTTTGGAATCAAGATAGGTGATGATATTGTGCATCACAATGCTAGGATCAATGTCAGATATGTCTTCATAGAACCGAGCAAAAGTCTCACAATAGATATCAAAGAATAAAATAAATTTATCATGTTTAATTGGTGTAAGTTCTTATAGACTATGATTTGTCGAGGACATGATGGGTTTTTATATTCAATTCGGGTAGTTTCTTTAATAAGCATAACATTTCCTTCTTGGAAATGATATGGCACATTAGGTAAAGAGGAAATGGGATTGATTTTAGGATCAATACCAAAAATGAATTTGTTAAAATGAGGGTCCCTTTGCTTAAAATTCCTAGGTTTATGATGTTATCAAGGAAGTTGAAGTTCTCAGACACAGAGCAATTCAAGAATGGCTTCATCACTAGGAAAAGTGGGAAGAGTTCCATAATAATCCACATATATATTGAGATCAATAATTTTGTTATCGTGGAAGTCATATTCATAATGTATTTGACATACATATATGCCCTTAACATCAAGTGTGATCACATGAGTAGGTGGAATAGGGTAAGAAGGTTGATCTGATTTGATTGGTTTATCATTAAAAAAATAAAGGGAAGATGATTGGAGAGAATGATGGATTTGGTGGGAGGTATAAAAAAAGCTAAAAAAATTGGAGGTTTGGAGGGTAAGATTTGTTCTACCACCCAATGAGTATCGATGAGTGGGGAATTAGCAGGAAGTACATGATCTTTAGGTGATAAATCAAAATCTATGGAAATGGTATGAACATCACAATTGAAAGGATATATCTGATCTAGAGTTTTTTAATAATGTTGAACATCCAAGTCTCATGATTGAGGTTGGGCCATGATGTAGTTATCATCATAAATTGGAGAGGATTTTCATGCTTGTGATTTGAGAGGAACTTTGGAAGGGGCGATGCCTCAATCACTAAATTTATGTGGAGACATGATTAAAGGATCTTGTAATAATTTAGCCACTCCATAATCATTGCACATAAAGTCATCTTCTATGTAAGAGTCTCTCTGAACATTGCATAGAAGGGGGAAATGGGGAAGATTAGTGATCTCATCAATGAGAGGGATGGTGAGATCATGAGGCACTAAAGAGAGTGGTAGCCACTCTAAGATGTAAGGAGGTATCTTGGTAGTGTTACATGTATTTTTTAAGTCACTAAGCTTATCGTCATTAGAATCAACAAGAGTGACATGTAAACCTAGATTCATGTTGACAAGTTCAAGTAAAGGAGCACTATTAATCTTTAGAATGGTGGGAATCTAATATTGAGATTTATTATTTGGATGTTGAATACTCTAAGAGTTAATATTAGTGTATGGTTTATACATTTTTTCATTACAAAGGAACTTGATACATAGGCTGCCTGAAGAGGTAATAGCCCTCATTTTATGAGTTCATTGGCATCCTAGGAGTATGTTGTAAGATAAGGGTAAATAAAGGACCATGAGCTTAGTTCATATAGTTTTAGGTCTGATAGTAAGAGGGATTCAAATGTAACCAAGTGTTTTTTGATTAGTTTTGTCAAATTCATAACATGTCAATCGAGTTTTTTTAAGATGATCTTTGTTGTAGCCAAGTTGTTGGATGAGCCACAAAGATGTCACATTAATACCAAACCCTTCATTTACTAATAATTTACAAATGAAGGTGGTATTAATGGCTATTTTAATGAAGAGGGGTGGATCATTGGATCGAAAGAGGATCTCATCATTGACCATGTCTTTTTTGAGGAACTCTATGGAGGGTTTAGAATAAGGACAAATGGATTCAATGGTATGCACTTTGGTTGGTTAAGGCTCATGAGAAGGTGGTTCTTTGTCTAAAGTAGATGGTGTATGAAATTAGAAATGCATCATGTCTATAAATTAATCCTAGCTTGAATAAGATAGAGCATACATATACTTTCAATTGGGAATACATTTGTTAAGTGAGATCATGACCAATATGGGGATTAGTTAGACACAATTAGGGGATCACTTTTCACAATACACCATGATAGGAAGGGTTTCAAAGCCTACAATATAACACAATCATGCAATAACCCTAAAAGAATCTTAGGCTTAATGTTCACTCTATTCTAATAAATAAGAAAGTAAATCTAATCTAGTGCACACCAAAGATTGTGGCACAAAGTGGGGGTTATAAATAAAACAAACTAAAATAAACATACACAGACGACATATACTCACATCAATATATATAGAATCTTAATGCATGGGAGGGAAGCACACCTGCATTATCTATCTACTCTTACCAAGGAGAAATAAAGTTAGGAATACTTACCTTGAAGATGAACCTATCAAGCCTTAATATCTCCCTTGGAAAAGGTGATTTGTAAGATATTGTTGTGGTATGTAAGGATAACAAAGACAAATCAGCTCTAGGATATACAACTTATCTATGCATCCAAAATACTTCTCTATAAGACAAGATCTGTATCTCTAAAGAAAGTATGGAACCCTAAGATTTATTCCTCAAGTAGAATGGTAAATAAGTATATGTTCATTCATAATTATTCTTCTTCATTTATTTATTCTCAAATGGTTGGAAATGAACTTGTATATATAGGTAATTTTTTCCCTAAATCCTTCTAAATATGTCCACTATACAGGGTCAACCTAGTCGACCCTATATGTTTTTGGGAGATAAATCACTAGGTCCCAAGCTAGGTCAATCGAAGGGATAACAAAAATCCAAGTGAAAAATACTAAAAATAGTACAGGGTCGACCCAATCAACCTTGTACGGTAATCAGAGGCTAAAATTATATAGGGTCGACCTAGTCCACCTAGTATAGTCAACTATTGAAAGGGGGTCAAGGCAAGAAAAAAGAGGATTATGACATGACAAATGTTTGGAATGGGTAAAATAGAGAAGAATAAACTTAGGATAAATGGTTTTAGGAGACAGGTGTGTATATGACAAGTGGAAAAAGGGACAACAATCCTATGAAGCACCAATAGTCTACCCACCCCTTCCCTAGTGTACCCCTTAAGGCATGCACTCAAAGAGATTGAGACTCAATGGGTTTCTACAAGATATAAAGTTTCAGTAATCAATAAAAGTTTGAAAAAATTATGTGCATATATGTGCCCCACTCAAACCTCATCACATGTCACGTAAGTGCAACATGGGATGGTGCTTCAAGAAATACAATATGATAACACATAACACTAGTGCTAAGTAAATTAAAGTAAGTAGAAAAAAAGATAAATGAAAGGACATAATTGAAAAACACATATCTTTACTTACCTTAGTGTTTTAGATAAAAAAGTAGACTACAAGAGATGTGAAGGCATCCAATGTGAAGAACACTAGGCAAACCTATATAAGTTAGTGCAAAAAATAGCCAAAAATTGATTTTTTTTTTTAATATAAGCATATGATAGTGGAAAATATTCTCTACATCATTATGATTCCAATGCATTTTGTAGTTAAAAAAATGGATGAGTAAAAACAAAGATATAAGCAAAATAAAGAATCTACTTAAAAATAATTGAAAATTTTGAATTGCTAGAAAGTGTTTTAAAATAGGGGAAAGAGAAGTCATTTGGTTATTTTGACTTATGAAGGAGAGAAAAAGAGCTTTGGAGACAAAACGAGCTAGGATGATGAGGAGACGATAAGCTAGATGAGGGGGAGCTCCAAGAGCAACAATGGGTGTACTACAGGTATGCAACTATGAATCTTAAACCAATTTTAGAATATTTTAATGAATTAAGTGTATTTTTAGGAAAAAAATAATTTTTAGCATTTATAAATGTCATAATGAAGCCAAATTAGATTTTATAGGTAGGAAAATCTAAGACGGGAAATGGGTTTGAAAGAATTAGGGAGAAAACTAACAAAAGATGTTTTTTTTAGGAAAATGCAAGGGGTCAGTCGTAAAAAACAACTAGGTTGACAGGTCAACCTAATAGGCTAAAAATGAGTGAAATACACATTGCTAACCTAGTAGGTATGTGTCGACCGTATATGTTTTATAGACTGTTGACCTAATATAGTTTTCCAGTTGATCCAAAAAAATCCAGAATGACAATGCATTACTAGGGAGGGGAAAAGAAGAGGGTTGACTTAGAATTTTAAGTCAAGCAAGTCAAAAATAAGGAAAGTTTGGTCAAACTAGGTTGACCAAAGAACTAAAATGGTATGAAAATGTGTGCAAAAGGCTAAAAGAAGGATAGAATCACTTGAAATGACCAAATAAGGGCAAAAAGGATCGAGTAGGCCAAAAATAGGTTCAAATGAATCAATTAAAGCAATTTAGGTTTATTTTTTAATTAAAATTATAAAAAGAATGTATTGTGATTATAAATGACATCGAGGATCTAATACATCTTTTGTGGTTTTTTGGTTGTAGGGATGACCTAGATTCTAGTGATTGGTAGATGCATCATGGCTACTAGATCTACTAGAGTGTCTGACAATTGGAGATAGAGTTAGACTAGTATTTGTATGCCTAGGAGGGATAACTAATATGTGCAATATTTCCTTGAGTGTTGATCTATTAGTCATGTTATTGGGATGTTAGAAATAGTTAAGTAACACCTTCAAATGGGAGGTGGATGGGGATGTGGTAGAGGTAGATATAATTCTAGAGGATATACATGCCTTCCTATGGCTATCAATAGTAGGAGCACTAGTGACTATAGGGGTATCAAACAACATGAAGGAAAGGAGAGCCTTAGCCATGTGAGCTACAAGCTTAGAGGTGATATTTTTAGGCAGGAGAGTTAGCATGTTTGATGTATATACATCATACATTTTAGATATCCATAAAGCTATGATAGGGCTTATGACACAATGAGTGCTATGTCACAAGTTGAATGGCAAGGTGCCACTGTTCATAGTAGCCTAGAGTAGGATGATCCTAAAGGAGGGAGTATTATATGATCTTAGTTCTCTCATCTGGGTCTAGCTCATACATGATATGTATGAGGTGATGGTTAAATGTAATAAGTTGATAAGACCGATCATGTTAATAATGGCTTGGATGTATGAGAGGTTTCCCATGTATCAATCAGCTAGGTTGCCCCATGTAGTAGATGATAGGTCACCTCAAGTGCAAAGATGGAGAGAGGACTAGGTAGTGTGATTCATGCCCCATGTACCATAATTATATATAGTGAGATACATAGACATAGTGTGGTAACCATATGGGCATATAGTGATGATATGGCTAAGCTAGGACACAATTACACCAGCTATAATGAGGATAGAGGTGGTTGGACACTACACCTAGTGGAGAGAGACACATTTCATGTTATGAGTACCAAGATAGATGGGCTTACCTTATCTAGTGGCATTGATATTGATTCTTAATCAATGGTCTTGATATGTGAGAGAGTCATATGGGAGGAGGGGACTAGGGCCACTCATGATGAGGGTAATTCTAAGACCATGTCATGAGTGACTATAGATTAGTTGAACTTGATAGGGAGTAGAGTAGGAAAAGAGGGGTATAGAGGTATAAGTACTAGAGATACCATCACCAACTCCACAATGAGATGAGTAGTGACCATTGAAGACATGATGTCGATGGAAGAAGGAGGATCATGAGAGAGTGGAGACTATCGCCATCCTTAATGACCCAGTAGGTGAACTAGAGGAGAGATGAATGATAGAGAGGCCACTCAGGCATAGGCTGAGGTGGATTTGATCCATGATAACCATATTTGTATGAAGAAGGTGACCTATAGAGGAGGTGCTAGGAGGCCATGTAGATGGAGAGACTATGCTAGGTAGTTGTGCATATATTGAGACCATAGTGGCTGAGACACATATAGGTAATAAACACGATTAAATTATTGCTTGAGTTTTTATTTTGAAATAGAGACTAGAGATAGATAGATATTGTGAGATATAATTGTTATCTAATATCTATCTAGGTGTGATTTTGTAGGTGTAGTTGAGGATGAGGAGGAGAGATGGGGTCCCTTATGAGGGAAGCACTCAATAATGTCCTGGATGAGACTTCATAGTTGTATGACCCTACTACATTAGAGGACCCTGATGTACCATCTACCCCAACTTAGGTGAGCTTGTTTAGATTACTAGGGGAGGTAGTGAGGTATACATGAGCATAAAGAGAGAGTATATAACCACTAATAGAGATGGGTGTAGGTGAGATATGGGCATGGTAAGACCTAGTAGAGGAGAGATTTGTGCATCTAGATATAGTGATGTAGATGACATATGCACACACAGTGACCCTGACCTAGTTGGCACAGGCATAAGCACAAGTAGTACACCTATATGGATAGGTAAAGGGACTAAGATATTAAACAACCTCTTTAAATTTTACTATTCATAGGATTCAGACTGAGGCTTTGATAGGTAGCATGGTTAGGCCGTGAGATAGACAGGATGGAACCTAGCCATATAGCTAGAGCATTATATATATGGTTATACTTCTTGTATCAAAAACTCATGATATATATATATGATGTATAATTTTGGAATATGGATGTTGATTGTGTATGTTGTTGTCATTATGGTTGTGGTTGTGGATGTTATGGATATATTTTTTTCTAGCACATGTATTTAGTTGTTTGTTGTATATGTCATTAGAAATATATGAGATGTGGTTTCTTTTCTAGCATTATGTATAACCCTTACATGGGTAAAAATAAATATGTAAAAAGAACTTGGTAAAATATAATCAATCAAAAATGTACTACACACTATTTCAAGTTGGGAAATATGTAATAACAAGAAATGATTAAGTATAAAGAACCAAAAGAATGGTAAAATAAAATGTTAAAAAGGAATTTGTTTTTAAACCAAAGTGAAAGATTTTTGCACCAAATTAAAATAAGTAAAATCATACTAAATCACGTTGGTAAGTATGAAAATTATGTAATAAAATTCAAGGTATGTAAAAGGACACAAATGGTATAAAAACAAATTAATTGATTCAATCAATTATACTAAATCATGTTGAAAAGTATAAGAGAAAAACAAAATTGACAAAATTTGGTCTTAAATTTATCACATTAAATCAAGCTGGGAAGCATGTCAATGACGTGTAACTTCATAATTGATCACATCTTATCTCATATTTGACACATGTAATTTTTGTTTGTGACTTGTATTATTGGAAAACTTTGTGAGGAGGGCCAAGTCCTATCCATGGTCTTACACTACAACTCCACAAAAGGGACACCATTAGGGTGAATAAATAGGAAAAATAGGTAACAAAGGATGTGGGTAATAGGAAGGAAAAAGTGGTAATTTGTGAGGAATGTTAAGTCTTAACCATTGTCTTACAAAACAACTTCACAAATGAAATTCCAAGGGGAGTGTGTAGTAGACAAAATAATATTTCTCAAGAGAAAATATGAGGGATATAGGGAATGAAAAAGGTAGTGTAAAAATCATAATTTAGGTGTCTTATGAGAATATCTTAGGAGGAAAGAGGCATACTAAGGACATGAGAAAACACTAAGTGACTAGTGACCATCAATGTACAAAGGAAACATGTTCGCTATAGACACAAATCTTTATAGGTAAATAAGCATGCTAATAAGATCAACTCATGAAGTTATATTGGTACAAGAAAAGGTAAAATGGACCTACATTCCCACAATGTGTTCTCCATTCCTCAATAACCCTTACAGAGTCATCAGTCTACTGTGAAGATTGGGTACTTACATGAGAAAGTAGGTAGCACTAACATATTTTTTATTCACCTTTTCTAATCTACTAGCCTACTGCACCCCAAAGGACCTTATCTCTATCATGAGGCCAACTATGGAGTTTGATCTTTGAATATAAAAAGGAGATGTGATTTAAATCACGTCTTTTAGTGTGATTTGACTTTTAAAAATATTTTTGCCTTTTATATCATTGCCTTTTATAAAATTATTTAGATTTTAACTTTTTATGGATTTTTAAGATCCTCCTCCAGATGGATTGGAATGACCATCATGAGAGATGTAGTGAAACACATAAATAAGCTTTAGGTTGAGGCTAAAGAAAGCTAAGTAACTAAATATAAATATTGACTAGGACACTTAGGCTTAACAATGAACTAGTATGTGATGTCAAAAAGGAAGAAGCTAAAAAGGATATCCAAAGGTGGGTTGGTGAAAGGAAATAATAATGAGATGCATTATTTGCTAATTGATCACATGGTAAAAGGAAACAAGGACCAAAGGGAACAAGGTTGGTATAACCAAGTCACAATGACAAATAACTATGAAAAATAGAGATAAGAAAGCAAATAATCATGAAATCAAGAAGGGATTTTTGAGAAAAAACTCAAGAAATAAAAATGATACAATGATAAAGAAATATAATCATATGCAAATATAAATGACAATATAAGCAAGATATAGTACAAAAGGTAAAATTACTATATAATAAAAATATGAATTTGACACAGCATCAAATGATATAACATATAGATAAAAATAAAATTAGAGCACACATCTAATAAAAATATAAATGTAAAGGCACCTTGCATGTGCTCATAAATATTTATAAATCTATCCACACACATTATCCTAAACATCAAATAAATCTCTATAAAGATGGATACAAACTATTGCTAATGTCTCATCAATCTTCAATGAAAAATGGGAAAATACTTCTCTTCTAATATCCTCAACTAAAAATTTAAGAATACTTTATGGATCATGCTAAGGAGGGAAATAAGGTAAGGGATATTTGGGAAAATGTTTGGGAGTGGGCTCTATGAGAGATGCAAGAATCATTGGTGGAGAAGGATCTATGGGTGAGGGAAGGTCCACAAGTGAAGGAATCATGGGTAGAGGCACAAAAGGTGATGAAGGGACCATAAGAGATGATGGAACCATAAGAGGAAGAGCCATGGGAGAAGAAGGAAAAGCCTTCTTATAGGTATGACCTAGGGAAGAATGGAAGAAGGTTCGATGATAGATATAAGATGATCCTTAAGGTGTTGTTGAAGGATGTGGTAATGATCAGTGTGATGGGTGTCACATTAGTCCTATAGACAATACACCTCACCATACTTAGGTATATATTCATGTAGAACCTTTGGGGGAGGTATGGATTTGTCTGAGGAAGGAGAGGAATGACATAAAGTATCAATATACTATTGTAACTTATGACAATGGGTAGAAGAATGATTATTTTTCCCATGAAAGCAATATATACACTTGTGAGTGGTCTTAGAAGAAGCACTCATAGAAAGAGTTATAACAAGAGTGGAAGAAGATGGAAAAGACTCATCAACCCATTTAGTGGGAAACAAAGCCATTTGAGGCAAGGGAATCAAACCATATCCAATGAAAGGTGATGATGGAGGAGGAATGGAACTAGGCTCAATGAAAGGATCAATGGGATGATAATTATGGGTAGGCTCAGTAAGAGCAGGAGTGAGAATAGGCTCAACTATAGTAGGAGCAAGAATGGGCTCAACTATAGTGAAAATGGGAATGGGATCTGATACGGGATATACTAATGGAGGAGCAAGATATATAAAAGGTCTAAGAAGGGTCACACTAATATCAAGAGTAAACCAACTATGGTTATTAGGGTACCTATCAAAATAGTAAGCCCTGTTCATAACACAATCCATGAGCATGCTCCTATGAGGCTCCTAAAAAATTGAAGGTGTTGGTGCCATCTCTACCCTGTGATAAAGAGGAAAAATAATAAATTTAGGAAATACAAATAAAGGGATATAGGAAGATATGTGAAAATACTCAGGTAAAGAATAATGATGACAAATAATCTTGGCATCATGGGCATGTATAAGACCACCTAAGAATGGATCATCTAGGGAATAACCATCATCATAATTTGGGGTGCGAAGATCAATGACATAATTAGGGATGACCTTGTCATTTGAGGAAGTGTGGTGAATAGAATGTTGATTTTTGGTCAAGACTATGAGAATATCATCACAAAGAAGCTTGAGAGAATGAATCTATAAGGAAGTAGGAAGCTACAAGATGAGGTCAGGTGAGAGATCAAAAGTTTTAATCTTTAGGTTAATCTCATCGATCTCATCATCATCAGAATCTAAAAGGTTAGAAGGAAAGTTTCTGAATCAGGTTGGGATACGCATTATAACCTCGAGTTGAATTCATAGTAAAGTTAAGGTGTTGAGACTCATGAAATAGAATGCTAGGCAAAGGTTAAAGAGTAGGAATCTTGAAGATACCATGGTCTTGGAATTGTTTAAAATTTCAAGGGTTGCTGTCACCTTGAATTCTATAAATGGCTCCATTATGAGGGAATTTAATGCATTATCAGGTAGAAGAAGCAATGAATCTCATATGGTGAGTCCATGGCCTACCAATTAATATGTTATAAAAAAGGGGAAAGTTAACTATCATCACCTTCACATGAATGGTGATAGGTGGAATAGTAATGGGAAGCCACACATAACCTAAAAGAGGCATTTGCCTTCTATCATATCTTTGGTAGGTGTTGCGTGTAGACTTGAGATTACATTTTGAATATCCAAGGGTCTTAATGAAGTCAATATAGGCAACACAGGTGCCAAAACCCTCATCAATCAATGCACACTTAATATGGTTATTGCCTATTTGGATAGTAATGAATAAGGGAGGATCATCTACATGAAGTAGAATCTCATTGTGAATCATAGAGGTTATAGGGAATCTTAAAGAAAGATAAGTGTCCATAGTTTCATCAACATTGATAGACATCTCTTCACATTATTATAATATAATATCATCAGATCCAGATAAGGCTGCCTCCCATCTTACTAGGGGAGGATGAGGGACATTCATCTTGAATAATAGTTGCATAAGATGGTTTCTATGATGTGGAGAAGTCCTCATAAGCTTAAGGAACAAAATTTTGGATGGGAGATTAGTGAGTTCCAAAAGGGGATCCCACTCATCATAACTCCTAAGAAGTATGTTAGATATAGGTGCATAATGATTAAGTAGGTCCTCTAAGGGAGGAGTCGAAGTGCATTGAAATTTATGATGATAAGAAAGAGAAGGTGTAAAACAAGGTTATAAATTATGTTATGATGATGAAGTATCTAGTTCAAGTTGATTTTGAGAATTGGTATAAGAAGTGTTAGTAGAAATTTGAGTATCATTAGTGTGAGAAGATGATGGAAGAGTGGTATAAATAGAATGGGAAGTGTTATCCAAGGGAGAATAAAAAATTGGATCATCAAAAGTAATAAGGTCATCTTTCCCCAACTCATTTAAATGAGATGGAGAAGAATATTGGATAACATGATATGTTCTAGATGAAGGAGTGTAGATAGGTTAGAAATTGATAAAAGCAACCACCATTCACATATTAGTCATGTTAACCACTTTCTTTTTAGAAATGGGTTCAACAAGACTTTCTACATTGTTGGTGGAAGGGATGGATTTGTCTTGATTATCTTGGATAGGTTGATGATTAATAAGAGGGTATTTATAGATAGCCAAATGAGCATTGGCTTGGTTCAAGGTTTGAGATTTATCATGTGATTTATAGTCCTTAAAATTAATTTCATAAGCTTGTTGATACTTTCGAATGATAAAATCATGATCAAAATTAGGACCCAGAAGAACTTACATAGCTGAATTATGAAGTTATCTACAGGTCTCATGAGAATGACCCTAACAAGTGTGAAATCAAAAAAACTTATTAGGATCATACCAGGATTTCATAAGATAGGTAGGGTCAAGTTCTCATGGAAGAGGCCTAGGTATATGCTTAAGCAATTCAGCTGAGGATAGAGGTCTATGAACATTAATGTTATTTAGTAAAGATAAGTGAGGATTGGTATATTGTTGAGACGGTGGAATTGGTTTTGATAAAGGGGTAGGAATGACAGATTCAACATTATGAATGGTGTCATAAGAATCTATAACACCATAATTGGTAACATTGTGATTTCTATTCTTAAGAGACAAGGACCCACAAAAGGTTGGGGTGGTTTGAATTGATGCATAAGGAAATCTTGTCATTTGGCTTGGTTAATAGCCTCTATATAAACATAATATTTTCAAACTTTTATTGATTACTGACACTTTTTATCTTGTAGGAACCTATAGAGTCTCAATCTCTCTAAGTAAATTCTTTAATGGGTGCATTGGGAAAGGGGTGGGATGATCATTAATGATTTTTAAGATTGTTTTCCCTTTTACCACTTGCCATCTACACATTTGTCTCCTAAAACCATTTAACCTAAGCTTATTCTCCTCTATCTTACCTATTCTAGTCTTTTCCTCTTTCCATCCTTCCTTTTCTTGCCTTAACTCCCTTTTGGTCAGTCAATTGTACTAGGTTGACCCAATATAGTTTAGGTGTATTTTTCACTTTCTTAGCTTGTTAGCCTTTTGGCCAACCTAGATTAGACCTAGAGAATTGTCCTTGAAACCACACTGGGTTGACTGGGTCAACCCTCTATAGCTAACATTTTTGGGAGGATTTAGGGCAAGATCTGCCTATATATACAAGTTCATTTCCCACAATTTCATAAGAGAAGAATTAAGAGAGAAGAAGTGTGAATGAACATGTACTTATTGGCCAATCTACAAGAGGAATAAATCTTAAGGTTCCATACTTTCTTTGGATATATGGATCTTATCGTATGAAGAAGTCTTTTAGATCCTTAGATAGGTTGTGTAGCCTAGATTTGTTTATCTTTGTTATCATTACATATCACAACAATCTCTTGTGAAGTACCTTGGCCAAGGGAGAGATTGAGGCTCGATGGATTCATCTTCAAAGCTAAGTATTCTTAACTTCATTTCTCATTTGTAAGAGTAGATAGATAATGCATTTGTATTCTTCTCCCATGTATTAGGATTATGTATACATTGACATGAGTATATGTCTTCTAATACATGTTGAGTTTAGTTTGTTTTATTGTTTCTAACCCCCACTTTATGCTATAAGCTTTGGTGTGCACAAGATTATATTTACTTTCTTATTAATAGAAAAGTGAATGTTTTAAACCTTAGGACTCCATTAGGGTTGTGTGATTCTATTAGAATATAGGATTTGGAACCCTTTATAGCATAATGTGTTGTGACAAGTGGTCCCCTAATTGGGTCTAGCATATCTCCATATTAGGCATGCTCCTGCTTAACAAGTGTATCCCCAATAGGAAGTGTAGGTATGCTCTATCTTCTCTAAGCTAGTATTGATACATTCAGGTGAACCCAAAATCTAACTAACACTTTCAATATTTATTTCACTTATTTTCATTCTTTTTATCATACTGGATCGACTTTATCGACCTAGCTTTCTGACTTATATGTGCAAGATTTCAAGTACCAGCTAGTATATTGACCCTATCAGCTTAGTATAGGTTTTTAACTATTTAAACATCTATTCCAGACTACTAGGTCAACCCAATTAACCTTGTACATTTTCAAGCACTCAGTAGTAAGTTTTTTAAGGCTTGATCAACCATGTCAACCCAGTTAGCATAATTTTCAAGTATATATCAAAGTTCTTCATTAGCAATCTTCCTTCAATAGATCTCTAATCCACCAAGGTTAATTTATAATTCTCTATTTCTTTATTTTCTATCTTTAATTTCAAAGTTTTCAATCTTAAAAACTACCCTTGCACAATCAACTAGATTGACATTATTGACCTACTGTTTTATGTGTTGTATGAACTAACTAGATCGACCTTGTTGACCCTGTGCATTTTCAAACCTTTCTTCTATAGTACAAGTTTTACCTTGTTCTATATTTTGTGCATATAGTGTCAACACTATACCTTGTTTCAAGTTGGAATTAATCTCTATATGTTAGTAATTAGTTCACACTTTCTTTTCTTGTTTACATGCTTAGAATAGTTCACATAGTCTAATTAGGGAGTTTTTAAATTAAACTCTTAGTTTCACTCTTTTTATTTTATTCACACATGACTAAATCAAAAAAACATAAACAAGAACTTTACATTATCTACCCAATGCCAACCTACTTAGATTTCATCATCAAGGGGGAAGCCAACTTGATACTCTGGTCAAGTATAAAGTGTGGTTAATGGTATATTCTGGCTAAGCACACAACACCCTTATCACTATGGTGTGTGAAGTGAGGGGGTAGGCCCCAATACCAATCTTGTATCATTTCCACTATAGTCCCTTTCAACCCAAACTACCTGAAACTATCCTTATATTGTTATCTAGTACCTTGCTTATAGCCAACTTCCAATCACATTAAAAATCATATCTTAATAATATAATAAACATTCAGGTTGACCAATTAGTTAGCTCTTTACTTTTCAAGTTGATTTCTTTCTCTTTGCTTAGTTTTGTGTGCAAAATTTTTCATTAACCAGCATTAGTGTAAGATTTTGTTTTGTGTGCTTCAATTAGATTGACCAAGATTAATCTAGTTGACTATCTATTTCCTTTCAGTACTTCCTACTTTTCATTTCTTTAAAAAATATTTTGTTTCATTTTCACAATCTATTTTTAGGCTTCTTAAATTCCCTATCTACTATACTAGATTGACCCAATCGACCCAATAGATTTTTTGCCTTCTATACATTGTATTAGATCAACCTAGTCAACCTTATATAGTTTTACAATCCTTATTTATGTGATAGGTTGACCTAGTCAACCCTATACTATTTTATTCACCTCTTTGTCCTTTAATTTCTCATCTCTCGTATTATACCTTCATCATGGACTTTATGTTGGATTATGACATTGAGTTATAGTCAATAGACATGGTAAACTTTACCAATTCTAATAAGGTCTCCCATAGACAGAGTAGGGATCCTATTTTGAATGCTAGTATATTTCATATTTCCACTCGCACAATGAACTATGGGATCCCTCCTAATACCTCTTCATATCATAATCCCCTTTTCTCATTAGAAAACCAAATTGAGTTAGAGTATACTCTTGAAATGCTTTTCTTTTTTTTCAGATTTCCTCAACATCAAGGAAAGGATCCTTCTACCATTTATAACCTCATGATTAGTAGTCAAATTAAAGAGCCTCATTCACCTACTCCAACATTCAATACTAGATTTGGGGGTACCACTTTCATTAATTCTCAGCCTCTTCCTTCAATTTTGACTCATTATGCCATGACATCTTCTTATCTAACCTCTTCTACCTCCATGCCTAGTATCTCAACTAACATGGAAAATTCTAATTGTAGTGGTCCTCTCATAAGATCCACTATCCTTAATCCTTCCACTAGTGCATCATTTGATACCAAAGGTAATCATGCTTCTAGTACTTCTTCTTCTCAATCATTCACTAGTACATCTTTTGCTGCATAAACAAATTTTTCCACTAGTGCCTCACATCTACATAATTCATCTCAAGCTCATATCAACACTAATAGTGGCACCTAAGCCACTAATACCAACACAAATACCAATTCTAATGCTTCTAATGTTAATCAAACACATCAAATTTTATTGCAAAGTCTCAATCAAATGAATACCTTCCAAGAGCATAACATAAATCAAATGATGAGGATGCAAAACCACCTTCTTAATCTTCAATCTCATCTACAACCAATGGATTTGGTCACACATAACCAAAATGTTCCCCTCTGCTTCGAGATTATCAAGGAAATCTCATTCCTCAAACTTTTTTAGTTAATAAAACCATCAAACATCTACAAAATGAACCTCTCACTACTCAAATTGCTAACATTGATATAGGAGGTATAATGCCTATAATTTCTTATAATGGGTCAATTAATCCTACCCTTCACCTCAAAAAATTTGGAAATCTTTGAAAAAATTGGGTCAAATTAAACACATTTGATACTACCAAGCTCCTAGCCAAAAATCTCCTAGGTGATGCCTTGGATTGGTACAATCAACTTAGAGCTCATTCCATTATTAGTTTTGAGGAATTAGTCAATGATTTAGTTCAAGAATTCCAAACTAATGATCTTCTTGAAAACACTTTGGCCCATTTCATTAATCACAAACAACATGAAAATTAAACTACCCAAACTTTTGTTAAGAGATGGAAAAATTTATATCGAATCCGCACTCTTTCGCCACATACTTTGGAGGAGGCTATTAACCAAGCTAAACATCAAGATTTATTAATGTGTCAATTTGAGCCACCCAAACCTTATGTGGGTCCTCATCTCTTACTCAAAAATAAAAACCACAATATCACTAATGATGGTGTCACCAATTCTTATGATACCATTCACAATGTTTAAGCTATTGTTCCTAAGCCTTCTTCAAAACCATCTCCTTCTCAACAATATACCAATCCTCATTTTTCTTCACCAAATAACATCAATGTTCACAAACTTTTATCCTCAGCTGAATTACTTAAATGTCTACCCATGCCTCTTCCACAAGATCTTGACCCTACTCATCATATGAAACCCTAGTATGATCTTAACAAGTTTTGTTGGTTTCACAATAGTTGAGGTCACTCTCATGAGACCTGTAGACAGCTTAGTAATTTAGCCATGGATTTTCTTCATAGACCTAATTTCAATCATGATTCCACTATCTATAAGCATCAACACACCTATGAGATTGCTTTCAAGGACTAAAAATCACATGACAAAACTCAAGCCTTGAATCAAGTCAACACTCATTTATCTATCTATAAAGATCCTTTACCTAATCATCAACATATTGAAGACAACCAAGATAAGCCCACCCCTTCCACCAACAATGTAGAAAGTCACGTTGAACCAATTATGAAGATAATATGGTTAGCATAACCAATATGCAAAGGGTGGTGTCTTTCATTGATTCTTAACCTATGTACACTCATCCTTCAACAAAGACATATTGTGTTATCCAGGATTCTTCTCCACTCATTTAAATTAGTTGGGGCAAGATGACATTATTAATTTTGATGATATAATTTATGATTCTACCTTAGATAACACATCCCATACTATTTCTACCACTCTTCCATCATCTTCCAATACTAATAATAACCAAGCTTCTACTACCAATTCTTCTTCTAATTCTCAAAATCAACTTGAACTAATCACTTCTTCATCTACACATGATTTACAACTATGTTCTAAACATCCTCCTTCTTATGAACATAAATTTCAATTTACTTTGGCTTATCCTTCCGAGGATCTCCTTAATCACTACACAACTTTATCTAATAACATTATTATGGGTTATGATGAATGGGATCCCATTATAAAGCCCACTAATCTCCCATCTTAGATTTTATTTCTTGAGCTTATGAAGACTTCCCCACATCATAGAAACCATCTTATGTAGATCTTATTTGAGATGAATGTCCTTCATCCTCCTCTAATAAGATGGGAGGTAGCTTTATCTAGTTCTGAAGACAGTATTTTACAACAATGTGAAGAGATGTTTATCAACATTGATGAAACTATAGACGCTTCTCTTTCTCTATGATTTCCCATTGCTTCTATGATTCCCAACAAGATTATTCTTTGTGTGGATGATCCTCCCTTATTTATTATCATCTGAATCGGTGATATCCAAGCCAAGCATGCATTAATTAATGAGGGTTCTAGCACATATGTCACTTCTCTTGATTTCATTAAGACTATTAGGTATTTCAAATATAATCTCAAGTTCACACATAACACATGCCAAGGATATGATATAAAGAAAATGCCTCCTCTAGGTCGCATGTGGTTTCCCATTACCATCCCACTTGTCACCACCCATGTGAAGGAGATGATCTTTAATTCCCCCCTTTATTATAACATCTTTCTTGGTAGGTCATAGACTCACTTCATGAGATCTATCACTTCTTCTAGCTACCAACGTATTAAATTCCCTCATAATTGAGCCATTTACAAGATTTAGGGTGATACTAACCCTTAAAATTTAAAATAATTACAAGATCATGGTGTCTTCAAGATTCCTACTCTTGAGCCTTTGCTAAGCATTTCATTTCATGAGTATCAGCATCTCAACTTTCCATTTAACTCAACCTGAGGTTACAATGGGAATCCCAAGCTCATTGGTAATATTCGTCCTAACCTCTTACACTTTAATGATGATGAGCTCGGTGAGATAAACTTAAAGATTAAAACTTTTGATCTCTCACCTCACCTCATCTTGTAGCTTCATGTTTCCTTGTAACCTCATTCTCACAAGCCTCCTTTACGATGACATTCCTATAGTCTTGACTAAGACTAGGAATTCTATTCACTATGCTTCATTGAATGACAAGGTTATCCATACCTACATCATTGATCTTCATACTACAGATTATGATGATGGCTATTCTTTAGATGATCCATTATTAGGTGGTCTTATCTAGGCCCATGATTTCAAGATTATCCATTATCATTCTTCTTTAATTGAGTATTTTTATGCATCTCATCATTTTCCTTCACTTATAGTTCCTAATTTTTGTAGTTTCCCCATTTATCATAGGGTAGAGAAGGCACTAACACCTCCAATTTTTAAGTAGCCATGTAAGATTATGTTCATGGATCATGCTATGATCAGGCCTTACTATTTTACTAGGTACCTTGACCCTCATAGTTGGTTTACCCTTGAGGTTAGTACAAATCTCCTTAGACCTTATATAGATGTCATTCCTCCCTTAGTAGAGCCTGCTATAGTTGAGCCTTTTCTTGCTCTTGATATAGTTTATCCTATTCCTACTCCTATTATTATTGAGCCTATCCCTGCTTTTGATGCTATCACTCTTTCCATTGAGCCTAGTGCCATTCCTCCCTCATCATCACCCTCTCTTGGTGATGTTTTTATTCCCTTGCCTAAGATATCTCTTCTACCCACTAAATGGGCTGATGAGTGCTCTTCAGCATCTTCTATTCCTATTATACCTCCTTCCATGAGTGCTTTTACTAAAACCACTCACAAGCATATCTATTACTTTTATAAGATAGATAATCATTCTTCCACCCATTATCATAAGTTATGACAATATATTGATACCTTTCATCCTTATTCCCCATCATAAAATAAATCCATACCTCCCCTAAAGGTACTTCTTAAATATCTTACCAAGTATGGTGAGGTATATTTTCTATGACATCTATGCAGCAACCATCACACCA
The DNA here is from genome assembly GCA_037957365.1 of Torreya grandis. NCBI lineage: Eukaryota > Viridiplantae > Streptophyta > Pinopsida > Cupressales > Taxaceae > Torreya > Torreya grandis. The sequence continues at coordinate 1,603,502 of JARHVA010002320.1, forward strand.
ATCATTGTCACATCTTACAATAACATCTTAAGGATTACCTTATAGCCATTATTGGGCCTTATACCACTCCTCCAATAGGTCATTCCTACAAGAAATCTCCTCCTTCTTCTCCCATGGCTCCACCTTCAATGGTTTCATCACCTCTTGTGGTCCCTTCACCACCTTTTGTGCCTCCACCCATGATTTTTTCACCCGTAGACCTTCCCTCGTCTGTGGATTCCTCTCTACTGGTAATTCATGCATCTCTAGTAGATCCCACACCCATGCATTCTCCTGACCATCCTTTGCCTAATTTTTCTCCTCAGCATGATCCATTGAGTATTCTTAATTTTTTAGTTGAGGAGATCAGAAAAGAAGTATATACCTAGTATTCATTGAAGATTGATGAAACTTTAGTAATTGTGCATATCCAGCTTCATAGATACTTATTCAATGTATTGGATAATGTTTGGGGACATATTTACCAATATTTATGAGCACATGCATAGTGATTTCACATTTATATTTTATTAGATGTGTGCTCCAATCTTATATCTATATGTTATATCATTTGACACTATGTCAAATTTTTGCTTATCTTATATCATGATTTCTTACTTATTGTACTATATCTTGCTTATATTATCATTTATATTTGCATATGTTTGTCTTTTATCATTGCTTTCCCTTTTTCCCTAGAGTTTTTCTCAAAAATATATTTCTTGTATCGTTATGATTGTTTGCTTTATTATCTCTATTTTTCATAGCTAATGTGTCATGGTGACTTGGTTATACAAACCCTATTCCCTTTGGTTATTATCTCCCTTTACCATGGGATCAGTTAGAAAATAATATATCTCGTTATTACTTCATTTTATTGGTCCACCTTGGATCTCCTTTTTCCCTTCTTCCTTTTATGGAAACTAAGCATATACACTGTTGAGACTTGAGATCACATGTTAGTTCATTATCAAGCCTAAATGTCTTAGTTAGTCTCTATCTTTGGTTACTTAGCTTCCTTTAAACTTAGCCTATAGCTCATTCATGTGTATCACTATCTCTCTCATCATTGGTCATTCTAAATTTGTATAGAGGAGGAATCTTACAAAAATCTTCAAAAAAAAATTAAAATCCAAATCATTTAAATAAAAGGCAATGATATCAAAAGGCAAATATATTCTTAAAAGTCTAATCACACTAAAAAACATGATTTAAAGCACATTTCCTTCTTTTAGTCAAAGCTCAAACTCCATAGTTGGCCTCATAGTAGAGTTGAGGTCCTTTGGGGTATGGTAGGCTAGTAAATTAGAGGAGGAGAATTAAAAAAGTCTTTTAGTACTACCTACGTTCTCACGCAAGTACCTAATCTTCATAGTAAATTGACGGTTCTGAAAGGGTCCTAAAGAATAGGGAACATGTCATGGGAAGGTAGGTCCATTTTAATTTTCCTTGTACCAGTCTACCTTTATGAGTTGATTTAAGAAGCACACTTATTTGCCTATAAAGCTTTGTGTTTATAGCAAATAGGTTTCCTTTGTACATAGACGACCACTAGTCACTTTGTGTCTTCTCGTGTCCTTAATATGCATCTTGTCTCCTAAGGTCTTCTCATAAGATGCCTAAGTCTTAATTTTTACATTCCCTTTTTCATTCCCTATATCCCTCATATTTCCTCTTGAGAAATATTATTTTGTCTACTAATCACTCCCCTTGGGATTTCATTTGTGTATTGTTTTGTAAGACTGTAGATAGGACACGACCATCCTCACAAATTACCATCTTTTCCTTTGTATTACCCACATCATTGATTACCCAATTCTTTTGGGGATCAACCAACAATTTGATTACACTTATAAAAGCAATAAACTGTGGAATTAAATCAGATAGATAAGCAACTAGAATGATAAATAGCAAAGAACAAGAGATACAAGAAACCACCCTAAAAACTTGTATTAAACTCTTTACAGAAGGAATACAATTGAAGAAACTTATTTCTTCCACACCTCTCTCAGATGTATAGATCTTTCTCTAGATCTCTTTCCCTCAAGAGCACTTTCTCTCAAGTACAATCAACTCCAACAACCTGGAATGATTCACCTATACAATTTTATACTGTTCTTCAACATTCAAATACAATAAGCTAAGAAGATCTATTCCTACATATAGAATTAGGAAACTTGAGCATGCATATACAACCAACAGTTAAGCCTCTTGAACAAGGGCTCTAAAAATAGTCTTACTAATAATAGAGATGCGAACTTAAGACTATGACTTAATCTCATCATGCAAACACTCGGTTCTATCCTCGGAAATAGCTCTCTAGACGCAAAGGTAACTGACGCCGGTTCCTACCTGCTTACCTGTGACCGACGTCGGCTAATCCCTGCCAACGCCGGCATCTCCTAAACTGCACCTGATCGACGTCGATCGCTCCTGACTGACGGCGGTGACTTTGTAACTACTGCAACTCTGCAATCCACTCCTTGGTGAAGCTTTTAGGCTCCACACCTTAACAATCTCCCACTTGGAGATAAATAGTTGCACCAGTACCTATACAACAACATCTTCTTGCTCCTCCATCTTCAACTCAATCATGAAGACCAACAGAAGTTAAATGAAGATTCAACTTCTCCTTTGTAACTGGCTTGGTTAACATATCAACAGGATTCTTATTTGTATGGATCTTCTCCAGCTTCAACTCACCATCTTCCAATACCTGTCGTATGAAGTGTTACCTTAGCTGTATATGCTTTGTTCTTGAATGAAAGGCCGAATTCTTAGCCAAATGAATGGCACTCTGACTATCACTATATAGTCTGCAACTCTCTTGCTCCTTTCCAAGCTCTTCCATGAACCGTGTCATCCATATCATCTCTTTGCTAGCCTTTGTGGCTGTAATATACTCTGCTTCTGTAGTTGACAAGGCAACAACCTTCTGCAAGTTTGATATCCAACTAACCGTTGTTCCACCTACAGTGAAAACATACCCTGTGGTGCTCCTCCTGCCATCCAAATCACCTGCCATATCTAAATCAACATAACCATGTAGAGAAGTATCTGAACCTCCATAGCACAAATGCCTACTACTGGTTCCTCTCAAATATCTAAGGATCCACTGAACTGCTTTCCAGTGTTCTTTTCCTGGATTGGCCATATACTTACTTACAACTCCCACTGCTTGGGCAATATCCAATCTAGTACACACCATTGCATACATTAAACTCCCTACTGCAGAAGAATATGGAACTTTACTCATGTACTCTACCTCATCATGTGAATTAGGACATTGTTATTTACTCAATTTAAAATGTCTAGCCAAAGGTGTGCTTACCGGTTTAGCATCCTGCATATTGAATCGTTTCAACAACTTGTTCACATAATCCTCTTGAGACAAAATCAACCTGTGATTTTTCCTGTCTCTCTTAATACTCATGCCAAGGATTTTCTTTTCTGCTCCCAAATCCTTCATGGCAAACGTTTGAGCTAATTTCACCTTAAGCTCAAAGATATCCTGCATGTGTGATCCTGTAACCAGCATATCATCTACATACAATAATAGAATAATATATCTACCATTATCCAATCTCTTAAAATACACACTATGGTTAGATTGACACCTACTGTAGCCATGCTCAGTCATAAATCTGTCAAATCTCAAATACCACTGTCTAGGAGCTTGCTTGAGGCCATACAAGCTTTTCTTCAATCTGCACACTAACTTCTCCTTACCTTTGACCTCAAATCCTTCCGACTGCTCCATATATATTTCCTCATCTGGATCTCCATGAAGAAACGTTGTCTTAACATCTAGCTGCTCAAGATGCAAATCCTCAATAGCAACTAAAGACAGTACAGTCCGTATAGAAGTCATTTTAACAATAGGAGAAAAAATCTCACCAAAATCAATACCTGGCTTTTGTGCAAATCCTTTCACTACCAACCTGGCCTTATATCTCATATATCCATTCTCACCTTCCTTCAATCTGTAGGTCCATCTGTTCTTCAGTGTCCTCTTACCTACTGGCAACTCAACCAAATCCCATGTTTGGTTCTCTCTTAAGGACTCCATTTCCTCAACCATGCCATGCTCCCACTGACTCTTGGACTCCACCTGTAATGCTTCTTTAAAACTCTCTGGTTCTCCACCATCAGTTAGCAATAAATAGAATAATGAAGGGGAATATCTAATTGGAGGCTTACTTACCCTTTCTGACCTCCTGATGGGCATCTGAGACTCGTTCACAACACACTGTCCACCCAAATTCTCTGACAGTGACCGATCTCGGTCACTTCTAGGCCTGTTATTGGCTGACGCCGGTTTTGCCTGACCGACGTTGGTGCCTGTACTATCAACGTCGGTCTCTGTATGACCGACATCTGTTTCTATTCTATCGATATTGATTCTTGCCTTATCGACGTCGGTCTCTGTGTTTTCCTGCAAGTGATTATTTCTTTTTCCCGCGAGCTCATTTTGGACCGTCACCTCGTCTAATTCTCCATTGCTCTACCCAGATTGATTCAGCTTCTTCAGCTGATCACTATACATCACTTTTTCATTGAAAACAACATCAAGGCTCCTAATTATCTTGTTAGTTCCTAGATTCCAAAATTTGAAACCAAAATCATCTGAGCCATAGCCAATAAACGTGTACCTCATAGACTTAGCATCCAGCTTCTTTCTATTTTCCTTATCAATGTGCACAAAGGCTTCACAACCAAAAACTTTGAGAAAAGAGAGATCTACCTTTTTACCTATCCATGCCTCTTCTGGAATTCCACCTTCCAGAGCTGTAGAGGGTCCTCTGTTAATTAGATACACTGCAGTGTCAACAGCTTCTGCCCAAAACTCTAAGGGCAAACCAGCATGCAATCTCATACACTTTGCACGCTCCATGATTGTTCTGTTCATCCTTTCAGCAATTCCATTCTACTGAGGTGTCCTTGGAACTGTCCTTTGCCTATGGATCCCATGCATATAACAATACCAATTGAACTTATAACTGCAGAACTCACCACCATTGTCAGATCTCAGGAACTTCAATCTTCTGCCTATTTCATTCTCAACCATAGCTTTCCAAATCTTAAAAGTCTCAAATACATCATATTTCTTCTTAATACAATAGATCCATACCTTTCTTGTAGCATCATCTATGAATGAAACATAGTATTGTGATCCTCTAATAGAAGCTACCTGAGCCGGTCCCCACACGTCTGTGTGAACAAGCTGCAACTTATGCTTCTTCTTTGTTGACCCAGTCTTGAGAAAAATCACTCTCTTCTATTTTCCAAAAACACAGTGCTCACAAAATTCTAGATCTATGCTTTTCAAATCTGAAAGCTTACCTTTAGACTTAAGAATTGACATTACCTTCTCACTCATGTGGCCAAGCCTTGAGTGCCACAATTTTGCATCCACATCTGAAGTAGATAATACAGAAGGAGAATTGTTAGTAACACAATTACATAAATAGAGAGTACCTACTCTGTTACCTTTGGCCATAACAAGTGCACCCTTGGTCACCTTCCAAGATTCAGCTGTGAGAGTTACTGTACAACCCTCATCCCCTAACTTTTCTGCAGAAATCAAATTCCTCTTCAAGCTAGTAACATGCATAACATCTCTCAACACCCATGTGTTGCCATTCTGCATTTTCAGCTGCACTTTACCTTTGCCAATAATTTTACAAGGCTCATCATCCCCTAAATACACTATTCCAAAATCTCCATGGATATAGTCACTAAAATATTCTCTATTAGGGGTAGCATGAAAAGATGCACCAAAATCTAACACCCAAGATTCTATATTATTATGCAAAGAGAATATTAAAGCATCTTGTGCAATACCTGCAACCTTTGCTTCTTCCTTTCCTTCGTGCTGATTGTCCTCCTTAGGCTTTGACCAGCAATCTCTGCTTATGTGCCCCATATTTCCACAATTCTAGCATTGTGGCTTCCTGCCATTTCTGAATTTGGATCTACCTCTCACCTTAGACTTAGATCTTGATCTCCCTTTCTTGCTTTTTTCTTTTTTCCTTCCCCTGCTCTCAAAATTTAAAGCATTCCCTGATGTTTCCTCTGTGTTTTTCCTGTGAATTTCCTCATTCAAGATAACACTAACAACATCCTCTACTTTTAAAATATTTGAAGCAAATGCAGTATTACTAACTGCCATTACTAAGCTATGCCAGCTTTCAGGAAAAGAACATAATATTAAAAGAGCTTTAATTTCATCATCAAACACAATATTGACTGAACTTAATTGATTTACAATTCCATAGAAATTATTCAGGTGATTAGATACAGATTCACCTTCCTGCATACACAAATTAAATAACTGCTTCATAAGATATACCTTATTAGAAGCTGAGGGTTTTTCATACAAATTTGCTAAAGTAGTCATCAACTCTACTGTTGTTTTTGCCTGTGATAAATTAGATATCACAGTAGATGATAGACTCAGTCTTATAGACCCCAGAGCCTTTCTATCAATAACTTCCCATTCTTCATCATCCATGTCTGTGGGCTTCTTTGCAATCCCACCTAACGGTAAGTATAGATCTTTTTGATACAGATAGTCCTCTATCTGCATTCTCCAATGTTGATAATTTTTGCCATTGAACTTCTCCATTCTTAGTTTACTTTCTTCTGCCATTGCTTCTCCCACTCAAACAGAAATCCCTGCAGAAACCCTTGTGAGTAACCTGTAATCAATACACACTACACAGATCTGAACCACCTGTTAGTGAACCTGAGCTCTGATACCACTTATTAGATATCAAGCTCTAAACCTAAAACCAAGGCTCTGATACCACTTGTTGGGGATCAACCAACAATTTGATTACACTTATGAAAGCAATAAACTGCGGAATTAAATCAGATAGATAAGTAACTAGAATGATAAATAGCAAAGAACAAGAGATACAAGAAACCACCCTGAAAACTTGTATTAAACTCTTTACAGAAGGAATACAATTGAAGAAACTTCTTTCTTCCACACCTCTCTTAGATGTACAGATCTCTCTCTAGATCTCTTTCCCTCAAGAGCACTCTCTCTCAAGTACAATCAACTCCAACAACCTGGAATGATTCACCTATACAATTATGTACTGTTCTTCAACATTCACATACAATAAGCTAAGAAGATCTAATCCTACATATAGAATTAGGAAAATTGAGCATGCATATGCAACCAACAGTTAAGCCTCTTGAAAAAGGGCTCTAAAAATAGTCTTACTAATAATAGAGATGCGGACTTAAGACTATGACTTAATCTCATCATGCAAACACTCAATTCTATCCTCGAAAATAGCTCTCTAGATGCACAGGTAACCAACGCCGGTTCCTTCCTGCATGCCTGTGACCGATGTCGGCCGATCCCTGCCGACGCCGGCATCTCCTGAACTGCACCTGACCAATGGCAGTGACTGTGTAACTGTTGCAACTCTGCAATCCGCTCCTTGGTGAAGCTTTTAGGCTCCACACCTTAACAAATTTTACCTATTTATTCCACCCCAGTGATGTTCTCTTTATCAAGTTGCAATGTAAGACCATGAATAGGACCCAACCCTCCTCACAAAATTTTCCAATACCCAACTCACCATCCAAATTACATGTATCAAATTTGAGATAAGATTCGATCGATTATGAAGTTACGCATCATTTTACATGCTTCCCATATTGATTTAATGTGTTTTATGCTTACTTAATTTTTATTTCACCTTCTTATCTTCTTATTTTTCAAATTCATGTAAGAATACAACCATTTCTTGAATTTCTCATATTTCCCAACTTGAATTAGTGTGATAAATTTAAGACCAATATTTTAAAATTTTGTTTTTCTTTCATACTTCCCAACATGATTTAGCATGATCAATTAACTTAATTTAATTTGCTTTTTACCATTTTGTGCCCTTATACATACCTTCCATTTTATTACTTTGTTTGTCATACTTCCCAACGTGATATTAGTATGATTTTGCTTGTTTTAATTTGGTGAAAAAATCTTTCACTTTGGTTTAAAAATAAATCCCTTTTTACCATTTTTTTCACCATTTCTTTTTTCTTTATACTTAGTCATTTCTTTTTATTACACATTTCTCAGCTTGAAATACTATGTAGTATATTTGCTTGATTGAATATATATTTTTAAGTCTTTTTTGCTTATTTATTTTTAACCATGCATGTGTCCTACAAAATGCTAGAAAAGAAACCACATCTCATATATTTCTTATAGCATATATAACAAAGCTAAATATATGTGCTAAAAATAAATATATCCTAAGCATATACAACTTCAACCATAATGAACAAACAAAACCATGATAATGACAACATGCACATCCAATAACAATATGTCAAAATGATATATATATATATATATATATATATATATATATATATATATATATATATATATATATATATATATATATATATATATCATGAGTTTTAATACAACATATACAACCATATATAATACTCCATCTCTATGATTGGGCTCCATCCTATCTATCTCATGACCTAACCATGTTGCCTATTGAGGCCTTGATCTGACTCCTCCAAATAGTATGCTATAAGGAGGCCATCTGAGATCTCAATCTCTCTACCTATCCCTATAGGTATGATACCTACACCTGTGACTCCACCAATTGGGTTCAAATCTCTGTCATCTTTGCTACTATAGCTAGATGCATAGCTCTCTCATCTATTAGAGCCTATCATGCCTATAAATGACCTTCACCCATCATTGTTGGTGGCTAAATCCTCTCTCTCTCTGCACTCGTATCTACCTTGCTACCTCTCTGGCTAATTTGAATTAGCTTGTCTGAGTTACGGTAGATGGTGCACTTAGATCCTCTAGTATCATGGGGTCATATGGTTGTAGAGTCTCATACAGGACACCATGAAGTGATCCCCTCACTAGGGACCCCCATCTCTCCTCCTCATCCTTAGCGCCACACCAAAGGGATATTAGACCATCATTATATCTAAAAATATATATCTGCCTCTATTTCTAAATAAAAACTTAAAGCAATAATTTAACCATATTTTCTTACATGTCTATGTCTCGACTACTATGGTCTCACCATTTGTGTAACCACCTAGCATAGTTTCCATGTTTATGTGACCTCTTAGCACCTCCTCTATAAGTCACCTCCTCAACTCAAATACAGATGGCATTGCTCATGTCCATCTCAGCCTACGTCTGATTGATCTCTTTGTCATTTCTTTTGGCTCACATATGGGGTCATCTAGGATGGTAATAGTCTCCATTCTCTCCTAATTATCCTACATCCATCAATGTCATGCCCTCGGTGTTTATTCCTCATCTTGATATGAATCCAGTACTTGTACATATGGTATCTCTATCTCTACATCCCTATACTCTTGCTCAGCCCCTCATCATGCTTGACCAGTCCACGATCACTCTTGATGTGGTCTTAGTGTCAGCCTCACTATCTATGGCCTCAGTCCTCTCCTCCCCTATGGATCCCTCACATGTTGAGCCCACTACTTGAGCATCAATATCGGTGTCATTAGATGAGGTTGGCCCATATACCCTACACTTATATCACCAGATGTGGCTCTCTCTACCAAAAATAGTGTCCAATAACCTTTATCCTCTTTATCACTAGTACAACTATGTCCCAACTCACCCATGTAGCTATTATGTTCTCATATGGCTACCACATAATTCATGTACATCTCATTTACTATAATGTTGGCATGTGGGGCACAACCTATGCTACTTGGTCCTCTCTCCATCTTTGTACCCAAGTTTACCTATCATCGACTACATGAGGTAACCTAATTGACTAGTACATAGAAAACCTCTCATATATCCAATCTATCAGAAATATTATCAATATTATGGTCCTCTACCCTCTGACTAGAATCTCATACATATCATGTACTAGCTAGACCCAGATGATAGAGCCTAGGTCATATAAAACTTGCTCCTCTAAGATCATCTTACTCAAGGCTACCACGAATAGTGGTACCTTACCATTTGATTTGTGACATAGCACATGTTATGTCATAAGGCTTATCACATCATTTTATATGTCTAGAATCTATGATGTATAAACATCAAACATGTAAACTCCCATGCCTAATAATATTGTCTTTGAGCTTGTAGCCCACATGACTAAGGCTGTCCTCTCCTCTGGGCTATTTGATATCCTTGTGGTCACTTTCTATCCTATTATAGGCAGACCTAGGATGGTATGCACATATTCTATTATGATATCAACCTCTATATATCCCCATCCACCTCCCATCTGAAGCTTTTAGTTAATCATTCCCAATAATTAAAAAACATGACTAATAAATCGACACTAAAGGGGATCCAACACATATCAACTATCTTGTTTAGACCTATGGATCCTAGTCTAGCTCTATCTCCATATGACAACCTATCTAAAAATTTCACTAACCATGCCACATCCACCAAGTCTCCAAAGTCTCCATCATCCCTGCACCCAAGAAATAACAAAGGATGTATCAGTTCCCCCATGTTATCTATAGTCATAATATACTTTTAGCCTACTCGGTCCTTCTTAACCTTACTTGGTCATTTCGAGCCATTTTATCCATATTTTAACCTTTTAAACACTTTTCCATATCATTACATCTCTCTAGTCAAACTATTTTGACAAAAAATTTCCTATCTTTTCACTTGGTTGACTCAAAAATCTGAGTGAACCCCCTTTTCTTCCCCTCCCTAGTGTTGAATTTCCATTCTAGACCTTTCGAGCCACCTGGTAACTCCAAACTAGGCCATTAGTTTGTAGAATTTATAGGGTTGACCCATACCTAATGGGTCAACACTATGGATTCTACTCATTTTTAGCCTATTGGGTTGACCCAGTCCTTTTTGCCTATCGACCCCTTGTATTTTACTGAAAAAGTGTTATTTTCTTGTTTTCTTCCTAAACCCTCTAAACCCATTTTTCATCTTCCTATTTGATACCCCTAGAATCTAATTTTGTTTCATTTGATATATACAAATTCTTAAAATTCAAAGAATTTCTAAAAATTCACTTAATTCAATACAAATTTCAAAAATTGATTTGAGACTCATAGTTGCATGCCTGTAGTGCACCTGCTACTGCCTCTAGACCTCCTCCTTGCCTAGCATGTCATCTCCTCACCATCCTAGCTTAATTTTTTCTATAGAGCTCTTTTTCTCCTCTCTCACAAATAAAAATAACAAATGACTTGTCTTTTTCCCTATTTAAAAACACTTAGCAATTCAAAGTCTTTCAATTATTGTCCTACAGATTCCTTGTTTTGCTTATATCTTTGTTTTTACTCATCCATTTTACAAACCATAAAATGCATTAGATTCATGATGACGTAGAGATTTTTTCAATATCATATGGATATATTCCAAAAATTTTGATTTTGGACTTTTTTTTGCTTTAACTTCTACAGGTTCGTCTAGCATTTTCTACATTGGACACCTTCACATTTGTTATAGTCTAATTCTTTATCTACGACACTAAGGTAAGTTAAAGGTATGTGTTTTTTAATTTAGTCCTTTCATTTATCTTATTTTTTACTTACTTCACTTTACTTATCATCAGCATTGTGTGTTATCATGTTTTATTTCTCAAAGCACCAACCTGTATTACACTTACATGAAACATGATGAGATTCTAGTGGGGCATATATATATACATAATATTTTCAAACTTTTATTGATTACTGACACTAGTATCTTGCAAGAACCTATTGAGTCTCAATATCTCTAAGTGCATGCCTTAAGGGGTGTACCAAGAAAGGGGTGGGTAAACCATCGATGTTTCATAAGATTGTTATCCCTTTTGACACTTGCCATCTACACACTTGTCTCCTAAAACTATTTACCTTAACCTTATTCTCCTTAGTCATACCTATTCCAGTCTTTTCCTCTTTCCATCCCTCCTTTTTTTGCCTTAACTCCCTTTTGGTTAGTTGATTGTACTAGGTTAACCTAGTGTATTTTAGGGGTATTTTTCACTTTCTTAGCTTGTCAGCTTTTTGGCTGACCTAGCTCAGACCTAGTGAATTGTCCATGAAAACACATTGGGTCAACTTGGGTTGATGCTATACAACCAATATTTTTGGGAGGATTTAGGACAATATCTATCTATACATATAAGCTCATTTCCTACCATTTCATAAGATAAGAATTAAGAGTGAAGAAGTGTGAACAAACATCTGCTTATTGACCATTCTACTTAAGGAATAAATCTTAGGGTTCCATACTTTTTTTGGAGATACGTATCTTGTCTTATGGAGAAGTAATTTGGATGCTTAGATAGGTTATGTAGCCTAGAGTTGATTTATCTTCATTATCCTTACATACCACAATAATCTCTTGCGAAGCACCTTGGCCAAGGTAGAGATTGAGGCTTAGCAAATTCATCTTCAAAAGTAAGTATTCCTAACTTTATTTATCTTTTGTAAGAGTAGATAGATAATGCATTTATATTCTTCTCCTATGTATTAGGATTTATTATACATTAACATGAGTATGTGTCTTATAATACATGTTTAGTTTAGTTTGTTTTATTATTTCTAACCCCCACTTTGTGCCATAAGCTTTGGTGTGCACTAGATTAGATTTACTTTCTTATTATTAGAATAAGTGAAAACCTTAGGAATCCATTAGGGTTATTGTGTGATTATGTTAGATTGTAGGATTTGGAACCCTTCCTATCATGATGTGTTGTGACAAGTGATCCCCTAATTGGATGTGGTAGATCCCCATATTGGTCATTCTCATATTTAACAAGTGTATCCACAATTAGAAGTGTAGGTATGCTCTATCTTCTTTGAGTCAGCATTGATTTATAGACATGATGCATTTTTGATTGCATACAGCCTCCTCTAATGTACATGGAGAGAGAATGCAAACTTGATATTGAAGTTTAGGAAAAAGGGTATTGGTAATGAGATGGAAAAGATTATCATCAACCATGTTATGTTCATATTTATTTGACAAAGTTTTCCCCTTTTTAAAAAGGCTTGAGTAGTTTCATTTTCAAGTTGCTTACAATTTATGAAGTGGCCAAAGTATTTTTGAGAAGATCACTAGTTTGGAATTATGGAACTAAAGCATTCACTAAATCTTCCAAAATAGTAATGGAATGAGTTCTAAGCTAGTTGTACCAATCCAAGACATCACCTATGAGATTTTTGGCTAAGAGTTTGATAGTGGCAAAGTTGTTCAATTTGACCCAATTCTTATAAATATTAGTGGCAAAGCTTTAATGGGTGAACTGGGAAAGGGGTGGGAAGACCATCGATGCTTTAAAGATTGTTATCCCTTTTACCACTTGCCATCTACACACTTATATCCTAAAACCATTTAACCTAAGCTTATTCTCCTTTATCTTACCTATTCTATTCTTTTCCTCTTTCCATCCTTCCTTTTCTTACCTTAACTCCCTTTTGGTTAGTTAATTATACTATTGATTTAGGTGGATCTATGTACCGTTCCATTTTTTAAAGTCTTCAAATTCTGTTCGAATCATTTTCACATCGTAGAATTCATCGAGAGCTTTCTAGCGCTTCTTCTGGAATGAAAAATGAAGTCTGGATGCTCAAGATATGGTTAGTTAAAGACATCTTGCGACAAGCAAAAAAAAAGGGTGTCGAAAGTGACGTGGCACTATTGAAATATGCCAAGTGGACCAATAGCCATTTAACACATGGAAAAATAATTCACTGTAAAAAAAAATTTGGTTTGGTGTTTTTTATTTCACATGTTATTTGAGAAATTTTTAAACATTTATCACTTAGAAATAAGGCGCCAAAGGCCAACTTGCACAAGCTGCCACATCACCACAAATTCAAAGCATTAACCAAACCTAATGGATGGCACCTAAGTCTAAGCATTGGAAAAGGGATTAACTTACCTATTTAAAGCATGTAAAGTATTATTCCCAGAAAATGTGGGATAAAAAGAAGTTAAAGTGCACCAAAAAAAGAGGAGGCTGACCTTTTCACTCGTGCCAAAGCACCTAAAAGAAAGGCCAACAGTTTGAACCCTTGACCTACCACCCAAAAGGGATAAGCTTTGACTACTTGTGCTATGGGGATCGAAGTGCTATAAAATGGATGAAATTCTACTTGAAGAGACACAAGAAGCCGACTGTGTAAAGAGATTTAAGAAGGTTAGAGTCTTATTATTGCTTTGTACCACCTTGGGCCATTATTTTCAAGTCTAAGAGATATAATTACAGGCAAGCAAAGATCAGAGAAGGTGAATTAAAGATTTGTATTGATTTTGGAAGCTATTTTTTGCACAAAATTAATGAGAATGGACCTCACTTCGAACGGACCCAAAGACGTAGGCTATTGAAGCCAAACTCCGTTATCAATTTGTTGGTGAATTCTTTTAATTTCCTCTAATTATTATCTAATTCTAATCTTCATTTAAATTCTGGTTTTAATTTCTTTATACAAAATTAAACAAAAAAAAGTGAGAAATTGAAGGATCTCTTAAACATGAAAAAATGTTTTGTGGATGTACTACACTTGTATTTTCAGTTTACAGATCATATTTTTGGTATCAAAGCGGTTGTTATTTAACAGTGATTGTTAGTGTATGTTGACAAGGTCTAAATCTCAAAAGGGTGAAGGAAAACTCATTGAGTATAATCCAAATATTGGTTCAAGGCATGCTTAAAGGATGGCCAAAGAAGAGATGGAATCTAAACAAGCTTTCCACCGAGCCTTCGTGGACATGAGAAGCATGGTTGAAGAACTATACCGTGACAAACAAAGGAAATTTGAGAATGAAAAAGAAGGTAATTCACAAGAATCAAAAGGTAAAGAAACCAAAAAAACTTCTTCATCAGATAACGGTAAAAAAATTGTGGAATCTCTCCCTTCACTAAAATTGGATATTAAGTTTGAATTACCAATGTTTAATGGTGAAGTTAATGCCAAAAAGTTGGATAATTGGGTCAAGCAGATTGAAGTTTATTGCAGGGTCCAAAAGATTGCAAGGGATGAGTCAAAAATTCATTTGGCTACTCTTCGTATGGCAGGCATAGCTCTCATCTGGTGGGAGAGTAAGTTGAAGGAAGCTGAGCTTCAAAAAGGTAACTTGATTTCTACTTAGAAGGAATTTATTGAAGAACTCATAAAGCAATTCTATCCTTTAGGCTATATGCAACAAGCCATGATGGATTGGCAAAGTTTCAGACAAGGAAAAGGCCAAAATGTTCAAGATTATACACAAGAATTTAGGAAAAAATATTTACTTTTAAATGTTCCTCTATACACACAAGAAACACTGCTAAAATATATAGGTGGGCTACATAGTTACTTAAGACATATGATTCTTATGTTCAATCCCATTAATTTAGATGCAGTATGTGTTCAAGCCACTCATTTAAAGGCTAGATGAAAACAATCAAAAGAATATTTTCATAAAGTAAAAAGTAAGCAATCTAATGTTAAGCAATCCAAAGGGGAAAGTTCATCAGGAAAGGGTAAATAGAAATCCACTTATATTATTAAAAAAGAAGAAGGAAAACCATTTTGTAATCATTGCAAGAAAAATTATGATGAGTCTAAGTGTTGGAAACTACATCTTGAGTTAAGGCCTAAGAGGTTTCAAAAGAAAGAAAAGAAGGCTAATGCTATGGTTCAAGACTTAGGTTCAGATTCAGGTGATGAAACTAAGATCACAGCTATGGGATTACATAATGATTTTTCTCTTTCAGTTTCTAGCACTAAGTCATCAAATGATGCATCTTCTTCTAAACAGAATTCTTTGCATGTTGATAAGAAAAGAAATGAATTGTTCCACATTAGAATTGTTTCAAAACATACTAAGATTGACACTCTATTTGATAGTGGTTCACAAGAAAAATTAATTTTTGAAGAGGTTGTTAAGAAGTTAGGCTTACAAATCAATCCCCATCCGAAGCCTTATTCACTAGGTTGGGTGTGTGACAATGCGAAACTACAAGTCTCACAAACTTGTAGACTAAGGTTTGCCATCACATCTAAGTTCATAGATGAGGTTGAGTTGGATGTTGTTCCATTGGACATATGTGGGATTGTTTTGGGAAGCCCATATCTTTATGATAGGAAAGCAATTTTTTATAGAGAGGAGAATAAGTACTTTCTTGTTAAGGATGACATTGAATATATAGTTTGAGCACATCACATTGGAACAAGTCTTTCTTTGGTTACAGTAGGGCAAATGAAAAGACTAGTTAATTCAAGCAAGACTTTTTGTCTCATGTTGATTAAGTCTAAGGAAAAAGAATATTCTTAGGCTTTGGAAAAGTGTGATCCTAGACATAAGAATGAATTGGTTGAAATCATTTCTACTTATGATGATGTATTTCAGGATCTTCAGGGCTTGCCCCCTAAAAGGGCAGTTCAACATGAAATTCAGCTATTGCAAGATTGTCCTCTCCCTAACATTGGCATGTATAGGTTATCAGTGGTGGAAAATGAGGAAATCAAAAAATAGGTAATGGATCTATTAAATAGAGGTGTTATTCATCCAAGTTCATCTCTTGTTGGTTTGCCAATTATTTTGGTGCCAAAGAAAGATGGCACTTGGTGAATGTGTGTTGATTGTTGTGCTTTAAACAAAATTACTATTAAGAATAGTTACCCTCTTCTTCGTATTGATGATTTATTGGATCAATTAAAACATGATATTTATTTCACTAAGCTAGATTTGAGAAGTGGATATCATCAAGTAATAAGTAATGAAGGTGATGTGTGGAAAACTACATTCAAAACAAAATAGGGATTGTTTGAATGGCTTGTTATGCCTTTCAGGTTATGTAATGCCCCGGCTACATTCATGAGATTGGTGAATGATGTTTTTAGACAGTTCCTTGATGATTTTGTTATAGTTTACTTAGATGATATATTGATTTTCAGCAAATCTTGGGAAGAGCATGTGATCCACATTAAGAAAGTCATGGATGCATTACGAAGGGAAAAACTTTATCTAAAAATGTCAAAATGTGAATTTGGCAAGACCTCTTTGATATACTTGGGTTACATTGTAGGACATGGTAAATTGAAAATTGATCCTGTAAAAGTGGTAGTCATTGTTAATTGGCCTACACCCACTAACACAACTGAGGTTAGAATTTTTCTTGGTGCAATACAGTTTTGGTGAAAGTTTATTACTCAATTTTCATATATTGCATCACCTTTGCATTCTTTGACAAGTGTGAAATAGGTCTTTCAGTGGGGAGGCAAACATCAAAAAGCCTTCGACACTTTGAAAGAAAAGATAAGTACTACTCCAGTCTTGGCACTTCTTGATATACAACAACCATTTGAGATCAAGACAGATGCAAGTGAGTATGCTATGGGAGCTATTTTAATGCAAGGTAAGAAACTAGTTTGTTATCATTCTGAAACCTTTACAAGTGCAGTTAGAAAATATCCAACTTACAATAAAGAATTATATGCATTGGTTCAAAGTGTTAAAAATGGAAACATTACTTAATGGGCAAAGAAACAATAATACATACAGATCATTAGCCCTTACAGTATCTCCAATAACAAACCAAACTACAACAGTCTAGACATTTTCATTGGATGGGTTTCTTACAACAATTTCATCTTGTGATCAAGTATAAAAAAGGTATTCAGAATAAGGTTGCAGATATGCTATCTAGGCCTCCTATGGTTGTTTCATCTATTCTTTTACAACATGGTTCTTTGTATCATGAAAGTTATAAAGAACAATATGTTAATTATCTTGATTTTTAGGATGTTTATAAAGACTTGATGAGTAGTAGACAAGTAGACGAATTGGACTATCATGTACACAATGATCTTTTGTATCATTTGGGTCAACTATGTATTCCTCAAAATGAGAGAGTGCACATGATTAGAGAAGCACATACTTCTCTTATTTATGGTCATTTTGGAGTTTCTAAAATGGTTGCACATTTGAAAATGTATTGTTATTGGCCTTGTATGCAGGAAAATGTTGCTAAATATAAATAGGGATGTACTCTTTGTGCCACTAGTAAACCTAGTAACAGGTAATTGGGACTTTATACTCCTCTACCTGTTCCTACTCGCCCCTAGGAAAGTATCTCCATGGCTTTTGTGGGGGGTTGCCTGTGACACAAAGAAAACATGACTATTTATATGTGGTTGTGGATAGATTTAGCAAAATGTGTGTTTTGATTCCTTGCACTAAGCAAATTACTGGCGAAGGCACTACACATTTGTTCTTTAAACATGTATGGGTTCATTTTGGTTTGCCTACTTCAATTATTTATGATTAGGATTCTAAATTTATTGGAGAGTTTTGGTCAACTTTGTGGGGACTAATGGACACTAAATTAAAAAAGAGCACTGCATTTCATCCACAAACTGATGTACAAATAGAGGTTGTGAACCACACTGTGGTACATTTGCTTAGGGATTATAGCAATAAACATCCAAAGTTATGGGATGAACAATTGTGTTACATACATCATGCATATAATTGGGCACTTCATTCTTCTACTATGAAATATCCATTTGAAGTTTGTTATGGATACTTGCCTAAATCTCCTCTAGATGTTTGCTATGGACATGATATAGCTATTGGTGAACCAAAAGAAGCCAATCAAGTTAAGAAGTTCATTGAACAAATACAACTCATACATCAGACTATTCATACTCAATTGGAGAAAAGTCAAGCCAAGTACGAATCTAGGCATGACAAACATCGTATTGATCACCAATTTGTTGTAGGTGATATGGTATGGCTTCACATTAGTAAGGAAAGACTGATAGGTGAAGGTAAAAAGTTGAAACCAATTCGGTATGGTCCTTTTTGGATAATGGAAAAAATTGGTACAAATGCTTTTTGATTAGATTTACCATCTTACATGCATATTTATTTAGTTGTAAATGTGGAAAATCTGAAATTGTATGAGCCTCCAATGATAATTGATCATGATGAGAGTGTATCCATTCCTTTCGTTGATGATTTTTCTCTTGAATATCTAACAAAATTGCAGGAAGATATTATACTTGACAGGAATATGTGGACTTTGTGAAGAGGTAATGTTGAATATATTCATGTTGGTCACAAAGGGATGCACCCAAGCAAGGCCAGATGGATGGAATTTGGAAAGGTGAGGGAAAAATACCCTCACCTCATTACTAATTAATTTCAACTTTCAGAGGTCCAAAAGTTCCCAGTGGGGAAGAATGATCCAGGTGGATCCATGTACCGTTCCATTTTTCAAAGTCTTCAAATTATGTTCGAATCATTTTCACATCATATAATTCATCGAGAGATTTCTAGTGCTTCTTTTGGAATGAAAAATGGAGTCTAGATGCTCAAGATATGGTTAGTTGAATACATCTTACGACAGGGAAAAAAAATGGTGTCGAAAGTGACATGGCACTGTTGAAATATGCCAAGTGGACCAATAGCCATTTGACACGTGGAAAAATAATTTGGTGTAAAAAAATGTTGGTTTGGTGTTTTTTATTTCACATTTTATTTGAGAAATTTTCAAACATTTATCACTTAGAAACAAGGCACCAAAGGCCAACTTGCACAAGTTGCCACATCACCACAAATTCAAAGCATTAACCAAATCCAACCGCTGGCGCCTAAGTCTAGGCATTGGAAAAGGGATTAACTTACCTATTTAAAGCATGTAAACTATTATTCCTAGAAAATGTGTGATAAAGAGAAGTTAAAGTGCGCCAATAGGAGGAGGCTGACCTTTTCACTCATGCCAAAGCACCTAAAAGAAAGGCTGATAGTTTGAACCCTTGACCTACCACCCAAAAGGGATAAGCTTTGACCACTTGTGTTGCGGGGGTCGAAGTGCTATAAAAGGGATGAAATTCTACTTGAAGAGACACAAGAAGCCGAATGTGTAAAGAGATTTAAGAAGGTTAGAGTCTTATTATTGCTTTGTACGGCCTTGGGCCATTATTTTTAGGTTTGAGAGATATAATTATAGGTAAGCATAGATTAGAGAAGGTGAATTGAAGACTTGTATTGATTTTAGAATCCATTTGTTGCACAAAACTAATGAGAACGGTCCTCACTTTGAACGGACCCAAAGACATAGGCTATTGAAGCCGAACTCCGTTATCAATTTGCTGGTAAATTCTTTTAATTTTCTCTTATTATTATCTAATTATGATCTTCATTTAAATTTTGGTTTTAATTTCTTTATACAAAATTAAACAAAAAAGTGAGAAATTGAAGGATCTCTTAAACGTGGAAAAGTGTTTTGTGGATGTACTACACTTGTATTTTCAGTTTACAGATCAACTAGATTGACCCAGTATAGTTTAGGGGTATTTTTCACTTTCTTAGCATGTTAGCCTTTTGCCCAACCTAGATTAGACCTAGTGAATTGTCCCTGAAAACACATTGGGTTGACTAGGTTAACCCTCTATAGCTAACATTTTTGGGAGGATTTAGGGCAAGATCTACCTATATATACAAGTTCATTTCCCACCATTTCATAAGATAAGAATTAAGAGTGAATAATTATGAATGAACATCTACTTACTGACCATTCTACTTGAGGAATAAAGCTTAAGGTTCCATAATTTCTTTGGAGATATGGATCTTATCTTATGGATAAGTCTTTTGGATCCTTAGATAGGTTGTGTAGCCTAGAGATAATTTATCTTCGTTATCCTTACCTATCAAAACAATCTCTTGCGAAGTACCTTGGCCAAGGGAGAGACTAAGGCTCGATGGATTCATCTTCAAAGCTAAGTATTCCTAACTTCATTTCTCATTTGTAAGAGTAGATAGATAATGCATTTGTATTCTTCTCCTGTGTATTAGGATTATGTATACATTGACCTGAGTATATGTCTTCTAATACAAGTTTAGTTTAGTTTGTTTTATTGTTTCTAACCCCCACTTTGTGCCATAAGCTTTGATGTGCACAAGATTAGATTTACTTTCTTGTCATTAGAAAAGTGAATGTTTTAAACCTTAGGACTCCATTAGGGTTGTTGTGAGATTCTGATAAACTGTAGGCTTTGGAACCCTTTATAGCATAATGTGTTGTGATAAGTGATCCCCTAATTGGGTCTAGCAAATCTCCATATTAGTCATGATCCTGATTAATAAGTGTCTCCCCAATAGGAAGTGTAGGTATGTTTTATCTTCTCTGAGCTAGTATTGATACATTCTGGTGAACCCAACATCAAACTAACCCTTTCAATATTTATTTCACTTATTTTCATTCTTTTTATCATATTGGATCAACTCTGTTAACCCAATTTTTTGACTTTTATGTGTAGGATTTCAAGTACAGGCTAGTAGATTGACCCTATCGACTTAGTACAAGTTTTCAACTATTTAAACATCTAGTCCAGACTACTAAGTTAACCCAATTGACCTTGTACATTTTAAAGCACTCAGTAGTAAGTTTTTTTAGGGATTGATCGACCATGTCAACCCAATTAGCATAATTTACAAGTATATATCAAGGTTCTTCATTAGCAATCTTCCTTCATTGGATCTTTGATCCACCAAGGTTACTTTCTACTTCTCTATATCTTTCTTTTCTATCTTTACTTTCAAAGTTTTCAATCTTAAAAACTACCCTTGCACAATCAACTGGATCGACACTATTGACCTAGTATTTTATGTGTTGTATGAATTAACTAAGTCGACCCTATTGACCCTGTACATTTTCAGACCTTGCTTCTGTAGTACAAGTTTGACCTTGTTCTATATTTTGTGCATATAGTGTCAACACTATACCTTGTTTCAAGTTGGAATTAATCTCTATATGTTAGTAATTATTTCACACTTTCTTTTCTTGTTTACATGCTTAGAATAGTTCACATAGTCTAATTAGGGAGTTTTTAAATTAAACTCTTAGTTTCACTATTTTTATTTTATGCACACATGACTAAATCAATAAAATATAAACAAGCACTTTACATTTTGTCTACCCAATGCCAACATACTTAGATTTCATCATCAAGGGGGAAGCCAACTTGATGCTCTAGTCAAGTATAAAGTGTGGTTAATGGTATATTCTGGTTAAGCATTCGACACCCTTATCACTGTGGTGTGTGAAGTGAGGGGGTAGGCCACAATACCAATCTTATATCATTTCCACTATAGTCCCTTTCAACCCAAACTACCTGAAACCATCCTTAGATTGTTATCTAGTACCTTGCTTATAGCCAACTTCTAATCACATTAAAATCATATCTTAATAATCTAATAAACATTCAGGTTGACCAATGAGTTATCTCTTTACTTTTCAAGTTGATTTCTTTCTCTTTTCTTAATTTTGTGTGTAAAAGTTTGCATTAATCAACATTAGTGCAAGATTTTGTTTTGTATCTTTCAATTGGATTGGCCAACATTAATCTAGTTGACTATTTATTTCCTTTCAGTACTTACTACTTTTCATTTATTTAAAAAACATTTTTTTTCATTTTCACAATCTATTTTTAGGCTTCTTAAATTCCCTATCTACTATACTAGATCGACCTAGTTGACCCAATAGATTTTTTGCCTTCTATACATTGTATTGGATTGACCTAGTCAACCTTGTATAATTTTACAATCATTATTTATGTGATAGGTTGACCCAATTGACCCTATACTATTTTATTCACCTCTTTGTCCTTTACTTTCTCATCTCTCTCCTTTTCCCTTCATCATGGAATTTATGTTGGATTATGACACTGAGTTATAGTCAATAAACATGATGAACTTTACCAATTCTAATAAGGTCTCCCATAGACAAAGTAGGGATCCTCTTTTGGATGATAGTAATGTTCATATTTCCACTCGCACAATGAACTATGGGACCCCTCCTAATACCTCTTTATAGCATAATCCCCTTTTCTCATTAGAAAACTAACTTGAGTTAGAGTATACTCCTAAAATCTTTTCTTTATTTCCAAATTTCCTCAACATGAAGGATCCTTCTACCATTTATAACCTCATGATTAGTGGTCAAATTGAAGAGCCTCATTTACCTACTCCTACATTCAATATTATATTTGGGGGTACCACTTTCATTAATTCTCAGCCTCTTCCTTCAAGTTTGACTATGCCATGACATCTTCTTATCTAACCTCTTCTAACTCCATGCCTAGTATCTAAACTAACATGGAAAATTCTACTTTTAGTGAGCCTCTCATAAGATCCACTATCCTTAATCCCTCTACTAGTTCATCATTTGCTACCCAAGGTAATCATGCTTCCAGTGCTTCTTCTTCTCAAATGTTCACTAGTACATCTTTTACTACATAAACAAATTTTTCCACTAGTTCCTCACATCTACATAATTCATCTCAAGCTCATATCAACACTAATAGTGGTTCCTAAGCCACTAATACCAACACAAATACCAATTCTAATGCTTATAATGTTAATCAAACACATCAAATTTTATTGCAAAGTCTCAATCAAATGATACCTTCCAAGTGCATAACATAAATCAAATGATGAGGATGCAAAACCACCTTCTTAATCTTCAATCTCATCTACAACCAATGGATTGGGGCACACAACCAAAATGTTCCCCCTCTTCTTCAATATTATCAAGGAAATGTCATTCCTCAACCTCTTTTAGATAATAAAACCATCAAACATCTACAAAATGAACCTCTCACTACTCAAATTAATAATATTGATATAGGAGGTATAACACCTACAATTTCTTGTAATGGGTCAACTGATCCTACCCTTCACCTCAAAACATTTGGAAATCTTTACAAGGATTAGGTCAAATTAAACACCTTTGCTACCACCAAGCTCTTAGCCAAAACTCTCCCAGGTGATGCCTTGGATGGGTACAATCAACTTAGAGCTCATTCCATTGTTAGTTTGGAGGATTTAGTCAATGCTTTAGTTCAAGAATTCCAAACTAATGATCTTCTTGAAAACACTTTGGCCCATTTCATTAATTACAAACAACATGAAAATTAAACTACCCAAGCTTTTGTTAAGAGATGGAAAAATTTGTCAAACAAATGTGAACATACCATTGTAGATGACAATCTTTTTCATCTCTTTACAAATGCTCTCTTTCCTAAATTACAATAGCGAGTCCGCACTCTTTTTCCACATACTTTGGGGGAGGCTATTGACCAAGCTAAACATAAAGATTTCTTAATGTGTCAATTTGAGCCACCCCAACCTTATGTGGGTCCTTATCTCTTACTCAAAAATAAAAACCACAATATCACTAATGATGGTGTCACCAATTCTTATGATACCATTCACAATGTTTAAGCTATTGTTCCTAAGCCTTCTTCAAAACCAGCTCCTTCTCATCAATATACCAATCCTCATATTTATTCACCAAATAGCATCAATGTTCACAAACCTTTATCCTCAGCTGAATTACTTAAATGTCTACCCATGCCTCTTCTACAAGAGCTTGACCCTACTCATCTTATGAAATATTTGTATGATCTTAACAAGTTTTGTTGGTTTCACAATAATTGGGGTCACTCTTATGAGACCTGTAGATAGCTTAGTAATTTAGCCATGGATTTTCTTCATAAACCTAATTTCAATCATGATTCCATTATCTGTAAGCATCAACACACCTATGAGATTGCTTTCAAGGACTACAAATCACATGACAAAACTCAATCCTTGAATCAAGTCAACACTCATTTAGCTATCTATAAAGATCCTTTACCTAATCATCAACATATTGAAGACAACCAAAATAAGCCCACCCCTTCCACCAACAATGTAGAAAGTCATGTTGAACCAATTATGAAGATAATATGGTTAGCATAACTAATATGTGAAGGGTGGTGGCTTTCATTTATTCTTAACATATGTACACTCCTCCTTCAACTAAAACATATCATGTTATCCAAGATTCTTCTCCGCTCATTTAAATGAGTTGGGGCAAGATGACCTTATTACTTTTGACAATCTAATTTATGATTCTCCCTTGGATAACACATCCCATACTATTTCTACCACTCTTTCATCATCTTCCAATACTAATAATAACCAAGCTTTTACTACCATTTTTTCTTCTAATTCTCAAAATCAACTTGAACCAATCACTTCTTCATCTTCACATGAATTACAACTGTGTTCCAAACATCCTCCTTCTTCTTATCAACATAAATTTCAATTTAGTTTGGCTCCTCCTTATGAGGATCTCCTTAATCACTACATAACTTTATCTAATAACATTATTATGGGTTATGATGAATGGGATCCCATTATAGAGCTCACTAATCTCCCATCTTAGATTTTATTTCTTGAGCTTATGAAGACTTCCCCACATCATAGAAACCATCTTATGTAGATCTTATTTGAGATGAATGTCCTTCATCCTCCCCTAACAAGATGGGAGGTAGCTTTATCTAGTTCTGAAGATAGTATTTCATAACAATGTGAAGAGATGTCTATCAACGTTGATGAAACTATAAACACTTCTCTTTCTCTATGATTTCCCATAGCTTCTATGATTCCCAACAAGATTATGCTTCATGTAGATGATCCTCCCTTGTTTATTAGCATCTAAATAGGTGATATCCAAGTCAATCATGCATTAATTAATGAGAGTTCTAGCACATGTGTCACTTCTCTTTATTTCATTAAGATTGTTAGGTATTTCAATTGTAATCTCAAGTTCACACATAACACATGCCAAGGATAGGATAGAAGACAAATGCCTCCTCTAGGTTCTATGTGGTTTCCCATTACCATCCCACCTATCACTGTCCATGTGAAGGTGATGATATTTAATTTCCCCCTTTCTTATAAAATCTTTCTTGGTAGGTCATGGACTCACTTCACGAGATCTATCACTTCTTCCAGCTACCAATGCATTAAATTCCCTCATAATTGATCCATTTACAGGATTCAGGGTGACACTAACCCTTAAAATTTCAAATAATTCCAAGATCATGGTGTCTTTAAGATTCCTACTCTTGAGCCTTTATAAAGCATTCCATTTCATGAGTCATAGCATCTCAACTTTCCCTTTAACTCAACTTGAGGATACAATGGGCATCCCAAGCTTATTGGTAACATTCTTCCTAACCTCTTACACTTTGATGATGACGAGATCGATGAGATTAACTTAAAGGTTAAAACTTTTGATCTCTGACCTCACCTCATCTTGTATCTTCATGTTTCTTTGTAACCTCATCCTCGTAAGCCTCCTTTATGATGACATTCCTGTAGTCTTGACTAAGACTAGGAATTATATTCACTATGCTTCATTGAATGACAAGGTTATCCTTACCTGCATCATTAATCTTCATACCCCAGATTACAATGATGGCTATTCTTTAGATGATCCATTATTAGGTGGTCTTGCCCAGGCCCATGATGTCAAGATTATCCATTATCATTCTTCTTTACTTGAGTCTTTTTATGCATCTCATCATTTTCCTTCACTTATAGTTCCTAATTTTTGTATTTTCCCCATTTATCATAGGGTAGATAAGGCACCGACACCTCCAATTTCTAAGTAGCCACATAAGACTATGTTTATGGATCATGCTATGATCGAGCCTTACCATTTTACTAGGTACCTTGACCCTCATAGTTAGTTTACCCCTGAGGTTAGTACAAATCTCCTTAGACCTTCTATAGATCTCATTCCTCCCTTAGTAGAGCCTCCTATAGTTGAGCCTCTTCTTGCTCCTGCTATAGTTGATCCTATTCCTACTACTATTGTTGAGCTTATCCCTGCTTCTAATGCTATCACTCTTTCCATTGAGCCTAGTTCCATTCCTCCCTCATCATCACCCTCCCTTGGTGATGTTTTTATTCCCTTGCCTAAGATATCTCCTCTACCCATTAAATAGGCTAATGAGTGTTCTTCAGCTTCTTTTATTCTTATTATACCTCATTCCATGAGTGCTTCTACTTAAACCACTCACAAGCATATCTATTACTTCTATAAGACAGATAATCATTCTTCCACCCATTATCATAAGTTACAACAATATATTGATAACTTCCATCCTTATTCCCCATAATCAAACAAATCCATACCTCCCTTAAAGTTACTTCTTAAATATCTTCCCAAGTATGGTGAGGTATATTGTCTATGACATTTATGCGTTACCCATCACACCAATCATTGTCACATCTTACAATAACATCTTAAGGATCACCTTATAGCCATTATTGGGCCTTATATCACTCCTCCCATAGGTCAATCCTACAATAAAGCTCCTCTTTCTTCTCCCATGGTTCCACCTCCAATGGTTTCATCACCTCTTGTGGTCCCTTCACCACTTTTTGTGCCTCCACCCATGATTTTTTCACCCGTAGACCTTCCCTCATCTGTGGATTCCTCTCTACTAGTGATTCCTATATCTCTTGTAGATCCCACACCCATGAATTCTCCTAACCATCCTTTGCCTAATTTTCCTCCTTAGCATGATCCATTAAGTATTCTTAATTTTTTAGTTGAGGAGATTAGAAAAGAAGTATTTTCATAGTATTCATTGAAGATTAATGAAACTTTAGTAATTATGCATATCCAACTTCATAGATACTTATTGGATGTATTGGATAATGTGTGGGGACATATTTACCAGTATTTATGAGCACATGCATGGTGCTTTCACATTTATATTTTATTAGATGTGTACTCCAATATTATTTCTATAAGTTATATCATTTGACACTATGTCAAATTTTTGCTTATCTTTTATCATGATTTCTTACTTATTGTACTATATCTTGCTTTTATTATCATTTATATTTGCATATGTTTATCTTTTATCATTGCTTTCCATTTCATTGGTCCACCTTGGATCTCATTTTCCCATTATATATAATGTTCCATCTCTATGGTTGCACTCCATCCTATCTATCTCATGACCTAACCATGTTGCTACTGAGGCCTTGATCTGACTCCTCCAAATAGTATGCTATAAGGAGGCCATCTGAGATCTCAATCTCTCTACCTATCCCTATAGGTATGCTACCCACACCTGTGACTCTTCCAGTTGGGTTTGATTCTCTGTCATCTATGATACTGTAGCCAGATGCATAGCTCTCTCATCTATTAGGCCCTATCCTACCTATATATCACCTACACCCATCATTTTTGGTGGCTACATCCTCTCTCTCTACACCTGTATCTACCTTACTACCTCTCCAGCTAATTTGAACTAGATTTTCTGAGTTAGGGTAGATGGTGCACTTGGATCCTCTAGTATCATGGGGTTATATGGATGTAGAGTCTCATATAGGACATCATGAAGTGTTCCCCTCACTAGGGACCCCCAACTCTCCTCCTCATCCTTAGCTACACACCAGATGGATATTAGCCATTATTATATCTCAAAATATCTATCTGCCTCTATTTCCAAATAAAAACTTAAAGTAATAATTTTACCATATTTTCTTACATGTCTGTGTCTCGACTACTATGATCTCACCATTTGTGTAACCACCTAGCACAGTTTCCATGTTTATGTGACCTCCTAGCACCTCCTCTATAATTCACCTCCTCAAATCAAATATAGATGGCATTGCTCATGTCCATCTCAGCCTATGTCTGATTGATCTCTTTATCATTTCTTTTGGCTCGCATATGGGGTCATCCAAGATGGTAATAGTCTCCACTCTCTCCTATTTATCCTACCTCCATCGATTTCATGTCCTCAGTGGTTTTTCCTCATCTTACTATGAAGCTAGTAGTGGTACATATGGTATCTCTATCTTTACATCCCTATACTCTTGCTCAGCTCTTCATCATGGTCGACTAGTCCATGATCGCTCTTGATGTGGTCTTAGTGTCAGCCTCACTATCTGTGGCCTTAGTCCTCTCCTCCCCTATGGATCCCTCACATGTTAAGCCATTACTTGAGCATCTGTATTGGTGTCATTGGATGAGGTAGGCCCATCGACCCTATCACCTATGTCACCAGATGTGGCTCTCTCTACCAAAAATAGTGTCCAATAACCTTTATCCTCTTTATCACTAGTATAAATATGTCCTAACTCACCCATGTAGCTATTATGTTTTCATATGTATACCACAAGATGTATATACATCTCATTGACTAGAGTGTTGGCATGTGGGGTATAATCTATGGTACCTAGTCCTCTCTCCATCTCTGTACCCAAGGTTACCTATCATCGACTACATAGGGTAACCTAATTAGTTGGTACATAGCAAACCTCTCATATATCCAATCTATCAAAAATATTATCAGTCTTATGGTCCTCTACCTTTTGACTAGCATCTCATACATATCATGTACCAGATAGACCTAGATGATAGAGCCTAGGTCATATAGAACTTGCTCCTCCAAGATCATCCTACTCAAATTTACCACGAACAGTGGTACCTTGCCATTTGACTTGTGACATAGCACCTAGTGTGTCATAAGGCCTATCACAACCTTCTAGATATCTAGAATCTGTGATGTATAAACATCAAAAATGTTAACTCTCATTCCTAATAATATTATCTCTGAGCTTGTAGCCCACATGACTAAGGCTCTCCTCTCCTCTTGGCTTTTTGGTATCTTTATGGTCACTTGCTATCCTATTATAGGCAGCCCTAGTATGGTATGGACATATTATATTGTGATATCCACCTCTATTGTATCCCCATCCAACTCCCATTTGAAGGTTTTAGTTAATCATTCCTAACAATTGAGAAACATGACTAATGAATCGACACTAAGGGGGATCCAACACATATCAACTATCCTGCCTAGACCTAAGGATCCTAGTCTATCCCTATCTCCATATCACAACCTATCTAACAAGTTCACTAACCATGCCACATCCACAAGTCTCCAAAGTCTCCATCATCCTTGCACCCAAGAAACAACAAAGGATGTATCAGTTCCTCCATGTTATCTATAGTCATAATATACTTTTAGCCTACTCGATCCTTCTTAACCTTACTTGGTCATTTCAAGCCATTTTATCCCTATTTTAAACTTTTAAACACTTTTCCATATCATTCCAGCTCTTTGGTCAAACTATTTTGACTAAATTTTTCCTATCTTTTCACTTGGTTGACTCAAAAATCTGAGTCAACCCCCTTTTCTTCCCCTCCCTAGTGTTGAATTTCCATTCTAGACCTTTCAAGCCACCTGGTAACTCCAAACTAGGCCATCATTTGTAGAATGTATAGGGTTGACCCATACCTAATGGGTCAACACTATATATTCTACTCATTTTTAGCCTACTAGGTCGACCCAGTCCATTTTGCCTATCGACCCCTTGTATTTTCCTGAAAAAAGTGTTATTTTCTTGCTTTCTTCCTAGACCCTCTAAACCCATTTTTAATCTTCCTATTTGATACCCCTAGAATATAATTTTGTTTCATTTGATATATACAAATTCTTAAAATTCAAAATTTCTAAAAATTCACTTAATTCAATAAAAATTTCAAAAACTGGTTTGAGACTCATAGTTGCATGCCTGTAGTGCACCTATTACTACCTCTAGACCTCCTCCTCGCCTAGCATGTCATATCCTCACCATCCTAGCTCAATTTTGTCTCTAGAGATATTTTTTTCCTCTCTCACAAATCAAAATAACAAATAACTTGTCTTTTCCCCTATTTAAAAACACTTTTAGCAATTCAAAACCTTTCTATTATTGTCCTACAAATTTCTTGTTTTGCTTATATCTTTGTTTTTACTCATCCATTTTACAAACCACAAAATGCGTTAGATTCATGATGACGTAGAGAGTTTTTTTCACTATCATATGGATATATTTCAAAAAAATTGATTTTGGCCTTTTTTTTACTCTAACTTCTATAGGTTCGTCTAGCATTTTCTACATTGGACACCTTCACATTTGTTATAGTATAATTCTTTATCTACGACACTAAGGTAAGTTAAAGGTATGTGTTTTTTAATTTAGTCCTTTCATTTATCTTATTTTTTACTTACTTCACTTTACTTATCATTAGCATTGTGTGTTATCATGTTTTATTTCTCAAAGCACCAACCTGTATTACACTTACATTAAACATGATGAGCTTCTGGTGGGGCATATGTATACACATAATATTTTCAAACATTTATTGATTACTGACACTTTGTATCTTGCAAGAACCTGTTGAGTCTCAATTTCTCTAAGTGCATGCCTTAAGGAGTGTACCAGGAAAGGGGTGGGTAAACTATCGATGTTTCATAAGATTGTTATCCCTTTTGACACTTGCCATATACACACGTCTCCTAAAACCATTTACCCTAAGCTTATTCTCCTTAGTCATACCTATTCCAGTCTTTTCCTCTTTCCATCCCTCTTTTTTCCTTAACTCCCTTTTGGTTAGTTGACTGTACTAGGTTGACCCACTACAGTTTAGGGGTATTTTTCACTTTCTTAGCTTGTTAGCTTTTTGGCTGACCTAGCTCAGACCTAGTGAATTGTCCCTGAAAACACATTGGGTCAACTTGGGTCAACCCTATACAACTAATATTTTTGGGAGAATTTAGGGCAAGATATATATATATATATATATATACAAGCTCATTTCCCACCATTTCATAAGAGAATAATTAAGAGTGAAGAAGTGTAAATAAACATATGCTTATTGACCATTCTACTTAAGGAATAAATCTTAGGGTTCCATACTTTCTTTGGAGATACGTATCTTGTCTTATGGAGAAGTTTTTTGGATGCTTAGATAGGTTATGTAGCCTAGATCTGATTTATCTTCATTATCCTTACATACCACAACAATCTCTTGTGAAGCACCTTGGCCAAGGGAGAGATTGAGGCTCAACAGGTTCATCTTCAAAAGTAAGTATTCCTAACTTTATTTTATCCTTTGTAAGAGTAGATAGATAATGAATTTATATTGTTTTCCTCTATTTTAGAATTTTTTATACATTAACATGAGTATATGTCTTCTAATACATGTTTAGTTTAGTTTGTTTTATTATTTCTAACCCCCACTTTATGCCATAAGCTTTGGTGTGCACTAGATTAGATTTAATTTCTTATTATTAGAATAAGTGAATGTTTTAAACCTTAGGACTCCATTAGGGTTATTGTGTGATTAAGTTAGATTGTAGGCTTTGGAACCCTTCCTATCATGATGTGTTGTGACAAATGATCCCCTAATCGGGTGTGGCGAATCCCCATATTGGTCATGTTCCTACTTAACAAGTGTATCCACAATTAGAAGTTTAGGTATGCTCTATCTTCTTTGAGCTAGGATTGATTTATAAACATGATGAATTTTTTATTGCATACAACCTCCTCTAATGTATGTAGAGAGAGAATGTAGACTTGATATTGAAGTTTAGGAAAAATGGTATTGGTAAAGAGATGGAAAAGATTATCATCAACCATGTTATGTTCATATTTATTTGACAAAGTTTTCCACCTTTTAACAAAGGCTTGAGTAGTTTCATTTTCAAGTTGCTTACAATTTATGAAGTGGGCCAAAGTATTCTTGAGAAGATCACTAGTTTGGAATTATTGAACTAAAGCATTCACTAAATCCTCCAAACTAGTAATGGAATGTGGTCTATGTTGGTTGTACCAATCCAAGACATCACCTATGAGAGTTTTGGATAAGTGTTTGGTAGTGGCAAAGGTGTTCAATTTGACCCAATTCTTATAAAGATTTCTAAATATTTTAAGATGAAGGGTGGGATCGATTGATCCATTATAATAAATTATAGGTGTGATACCTCCTATATCAATCTTAGCAATTTTAGTAGTAAGAGGTTTATTTTGGAGATGATTAATTCTTTTGTTGACTAAAGGAGGTTGAGGAATGATATTTCCTTAAGAATATCAACGAGGAGGAGGGGTAACATTCTAGTTATGTGTGCCCCAATCCATTGGTTGAGGATGAGATTGAAGATGAATAAGATGGTTTTATATTCTCATCATTTGATTTGTGTTAAGAGATTGAAATGTATTCATTTGATTGAGTGTTTGTAACAATAGTTAATGTGTTTGATTAGCGTTATTAGAAGCATTAGAGGTGGTAGTAGTGGCTTGGGTACCACTATTGGTGTTGATAAGATCTTGAGAGGAATGATGAGAATGTGAGGCACTAATGGCAAAATTTTCTTGTGTATAAAAAAATGGACTAGTGAATGGTTGAGAAGAAGAAGCACTAGTAGCATGATTACCTTACATAACAAATGATGCACTATTGGAAGGATTAAGGATAGTGGATCTTATGAGAGGCCCACTAGATGTAGAACATGCCATGTTAGTGGGTATACTAGGCATGGAGGTGGAAGAAGTTTGATAGTAAGAGGTCATGGTATGAGAAGGGGTCATAATTGAAGGAAGAGGCTGAGAATCAAAGAAAGTGGTACCCCCAAATATAGTTGAGAATGTAGGAGTAGGTGAATGAGATTCTTCATATTAACCACTAATCATAAGATTGTAAATAGTAGAAGGATATTTTCTTCGATGTTGAGGAAATTCAGAGATAAATAAGAGAATTTAGATGGTATACTCTAATTTGATTTGGTATTCTAATGAGAAGAGAGGATTGCACTGTGAAGAGGTATTAGGAGGAGTCCCATAGTTCATTGTGCAAGTGGCAATATGAACATTACTATCATCCAAAAGAGGATCCCTACTATGTGTATGGGAGACCCTATGAAAGTTGGTAAAATTTAACATGTTTTTTGATTGCAACTTAATATTGTCATCAAGCAGAAAGTCCATGATGAAGGGAAAGAAAGATAGATGAGAAAGCAAGGAAATAGGAAATGATAGAATAACAGAAATAGTATAAGTTTAACTAGGTTGAACTAGCACAAAAACAAGGTCTATAAATAGTACAAGGTTGATAGGGTCGATCCAGTATAGTAAATAGAGGCTAGAAAAAGAGTTAATAGGGTCTTTAAATAGTATAGGGTTGACTGGGTCAATCCAGTATAGTGAATAGAGGCTAGAAAAAGGTACAGGGTCGATTGGATTGACCTAATATAGTAGATAGGGAAAATTAAGAAACCTATAATAGATTATGAACTAAAATAAGATAACTTTTGAAAGTAATTTGAAAATAAATAATAGAAGGGAAAAAAATAATCAATCAGATCAACATTGGCCAATCCAATTGAAGCACACAACACAAAACTTTAAACCAACATTGGTTAATGTAAGTTTTTACAATATAAAATACAATTGAGCAAAGAGCAAGAAATCAACTTGGAAAGTAAATAGCTAACTAATTGGTCAACTTGAGTGTTTATTAGATTATTAAGATATGTTTTTAAGTGTGATGGGAAGTTGGCTATAAGCAAGGAACTAGAAAGAAATCTAAGGATGGTTTCAAATAGTTTGGGTTGAAAGGGATCTGTAGTGGTAATGATATAGGCTTGGTATTGGGGCCTACCCCCTCACTTCATACATTGTAATGATAAGGGTGTCGGGTGCTTGGATAAAATATGTCATTAACCACACTTTATACTTGACCAGAACATCAAGTTGGCTTCCCCCTTAGTGATGAAATCTAAGTAGGTTGGCCTTGGGTAGACAAATACTAAAATGCTTACTTAGATTTTGTGATTTGGTCATGTGTGCATAAAATAGAAAATAGTGAAACTAAATGATTAATTGAAAACCACATAATTAAGTTATGTGATCTATTCTAAGCATGCAAGCAACAAAAAAATAAAGTGTGAGCTAATTACTAGCATATAAGTTAATTCCAACTTTGAAATAAGGTACAATGTTGATATATTCAATAATATATGCAATAAATATAAAATAAGGTTGACAAGGTCAATTATATACTACAAAAGTAAGGTCTGAAAATGAATAGGGTTGGCAGAGTCGACCCAGTTATCTAGATAACACACAGAACATAGAACTAGGTTGGTAGGGTCAATCCAGTTGACTGTGTAGGGATAGTTTTAAAAACTATAAAATATAAAAGGAAATACTATATAGAAAGAGATAGAGAGATATAAAGGAACCTTGGTGGATTAGAGATGCAAAGAATGAAAATTGTTGTTCAATAACCTTGATATATGCTTGTAAATTTTGCTAACTAGGTCAACTGGGTCAATCAATCTCTATAGGAACCAGTTGTTGAGTGCCTAAAAATATACAGGGTCAATTGGGTCAACCTAGTAGTCTAGATTGGATGTTTGAAAATTTAAAAACTTGTACTGAATCGACAGGGTTGATCTAGTAACCTGGACCTAAAAACTTGCACACATAAATTAGAGTTGGGTCGATACAGTACCCAGTATGGCAAATATATGATAAAAATAATGATGAAAAGAATGAAATAAGGTGAATAAATCTTGCAAGGGTTAGTTCAATTCGGTTCACCAGAATGTATGCAATCAAAAATACATCATGTCTTTAAATCCATCCTAGCTCAAAGAAGATATAGCATACCTACAGTTTTTATTGGGAATACATTTGTTAAGTTAGAGCATGACCAATATGAGGATTTGTTAGACCTGATTAGGGAATCATTTGTCACAATACACCATGTTAGGAAGGGTTCTAAAGCCTATAGTCTAATATAATCATTTAACAACCCTAAAAGAGTCCTAGGTTTAATGTTCACTATATTCTAATAAACAAAAAACCAAATCTAATCTAGTGCACACCAAAGTTTTGTTAGGTTGTGGAGCTAAAAGCTTCACTGATGTAGACATGGAGGAGGTTATTGAGAGGTTGTTGAGTTGCAGAGCAATCGACATTGGTCTGATCAGCCGACGTTGGTCATATACAGTGAGAAGAGAAATTGATGTCGGTCAGGGATCGGCCAATGTTGGTCACCTCCAGGCAGACAAGGACCAACGTCGATCACCTGTGTGGTTCCAGAACTGCCAGTTCACGAATAGTTAGTTAATGAACTAGTTGTTTACATGTCAAAGGCCAATTTAAGACTTGAAGCTGTGGATCTAATTATTGTAATTAGGTGTCTAATTATTTTTTACATGAGATCTAATAATAGACTCATGGGTTGTATTGTAATTCATGCTAGTTTGAGTTGAGTAAGGTTAGCTCCTTCTGTGTGTGAAGTGAGCAAGGGTGTTCCTCCTAGTTCCACAATAGTGCCAAGTGTGAGTGCTAGTTTGAAGAATCAGAAGGATTCTTCATGTATGTAAGATCTTGGTCAGTAGGTGTGCAAGGCCACATTTGGAGATCTACATGGTAAGTAAGATCATTGATCTTCAGGTGTATGTGTGTGTAGGATCCAGGTTTGCAGGTGTGCAAAACCAAATTGATTTGCAGGTGTGCAAGATCAGGGAGGACAGCAACATAATAGGTAGCAAGATCAAGAGAGATCTACTTGGAGTATGGTGTGTACTCGGTTATTGAGCAAAGAGGAAGGCAAGGTAGATCCTTCCATAAGTAAGATCATTTGAGTTACAGGTTGTTGCAAGTTTAGGGGAGATCTACTTGGAGTACGTTGAGTACTTGGAGTGCATGGAGCACTTGTGGAGTGCGTGGAGCACTTGTGTACTGGCAGTAGTGGATACTGATTGGTTGGAGGTGAACACCAACTCTATGTTTGAGTTGTGTGTTGGGACCGTAAGAGAGAGAGCTTTGAGGAAATAATTATTGTACACTTGAGGTGTGGGAAGCCTCTGAGAGGTGGGAAGAAGAAGTGGCATCTTCTTTATTATATTCTTTTCTGGATGAGTATTAATACAAGTTGTGTATTGTCTCTCATATTCTGTGTTATTTCTGAATTCTAGTTACTTATGCATTCTGGTTAATTTCTACATATTAAGTTGCTTGTACATGGTAATCAATAGTGCTTCCATGGGTTCCCAATAGTTGGTATCAGAGCTAAGGTTGTAGGGAGCAGGTTTGTGTTTGGTTACAGGTCACTCTCAGAGGTTTCTGATTGAGTGGGAGTATAGCAACGGCAGAAGAAAGTACACTAAGAATGGAGGAATTGAAAAGCATGAATGGTCAATTACGGTCTTATGGAAAGAAAGAGCAAGTAAAGAAATATTGTTGGTTGGTAGCATATCAGCATGAAGGAACTGAAGAAGCAGATGTTGCAAGTGTTGTTGCACCGGATGCTCTAGGATGTTTCTTGGATAAAGTAGAATCTTGTTCTATAGATTATGTTGCCTCTTTCCATGCAGCCCCAAGTAGAGGGGTTGGAGAGCCTTGTCATAGTATTGGCAAAGGGGAAGTGAAGCTAAAATTGCAGGCAGCCAACACATGGGTGTTGAAGGAGGTCATGCAGGTCCCAGTCTTGAAGATGTGGCTAATTTCTTTAGGAAAGTTGGGTGATGAGAAATGCACAAGAACTCTCATAGTGGATGCACTTGAATTAGCTGGTGGTAAGAAAGTAGGTACTCTTTATCTACTTGCTTATATTACTAATTCTTCTTCTATTACAGAGACGTGGCTTTGTAGGCTTGGTCACATGAGCAAGAAGGAGATGCATGTTCTTAACAGGAAGTCAGATGTCTTTGACAGACTTAAGAATTG
Source organism: Torreya grandis (assembly GCA_037957365.1). NCBI lineage: Eukaryota > Viridiplantae > Streptophyta > Pinopsida > Cupressales > Taxaceae > Torreya > Torreya grandis. The sequence goes on from JARHVA010002320.1 coordinate 1,640,862, forward strand.
GAAAGCCTTGGTGTTTATGGAGGAGATGGCAGACAAAGATCAGTGGAGAAGGCTGAGTAACTCTGAGCAAGGTGGTTTGGATAGAGTTTTGATCCATGGAGAGCTCATGGGTAAAAAGTCATCACTCACAGGCATACACAGGTACCGGCGTCGGTCAAGGGTAACCGACGTCGAACAGATAGGTGTCAACGTCGGTCATGTGTAGACCAGAGAAGTCGGTGGTGTTAGGCAGGTGGAGACTAACGTCGATAGGATAATCAGCGTTGACAACCTGGACAGTCGCATGGAACTGACGTTGGTCGGGTGCAGACTGTGTGGTGACCGAGGTTGGTCACTGAGACGGATTTTGGGTGGACAACAAGCTGTCAAGGAGTCTCAAATGTCCATGGGGAGGACTGAAAGTGTAAGTAAGCCTCAAATTCATTGTTCCTCTTCTTTATACTACTTGCTCACTATAGAGCAGGAAGGATCTAGGAAACAGTGGGAGCATGGCATGAACATGATGCATAACTAAATGAGAGATTTGGTAGGGTTGCCAGCCAGTATGAAAAGCACTGAGACGAATGGATACCTTGGTTGAAGAATAGAGAGAATGGATACGTGAGACTGAAGGCCAGGTTATATGGTCTTGAGGAAGCTGTAGGACAGTGGTACAGGTTTTGACAGGTGGATGACAAAGCAGGGCTTTAGTCAATGTCAGTGTAAACATTGTGTTTGTCTTACCAGGTGGATGATGATAGCTACATTATCATGTTACTATATGTGGATGGTATGCTAGCTAGCAGGTTTGTACATACATGGTTTTGCTGAGCTAAGGGTAAGGTTAGTTTAGTGGCATGTCATGAGGAATTTGGAGTAGGGAAATTCTTTGGCATGAGAGACATGGAAGATCACAGGTTGATTTTGTCTCCAGTGGGAGCTGATGTGAATCAGGTGTTGGCGAGGTTTAATATGTAGGATGTAAAACTGGAGCACACCAAGGGCTAGACAGTTCAGTGTCTGAAATGACATGAGGTCTGGTATAGACCTGAGTTTGCCCAAGCAGTGGGTGCTGTCAGAAATTTTGTAGTCAATCCAAGAAGGAAGCACTAGAGGGAAGTTCAATGGATTTTCAGGTATCTGAGAGGGACCAGCAGCAGGGATTCATGTTATGTAGGGTCAAGTACTTTGAATGTGGTAGGTTACTTGGATGGCAGGAGGTGCACCATAGGATTTTTGGTGGTTGGTCTTCAAGGTTGAGCTTGAAGAGGGATACAAGCCAGGAAACAAATTAGACGGTGTACAGGTATAGGTACAGTGTAGTTGTTTATCTCCAAGTGGGAGATTGTTAGGTTGTGGAGCTAAAAGCTTCACTGATGCAAACATGGAGGAGGTTGTTGAGAGGTTCTTGAGTTGTAGAGAAACTGACGTCGGTCTGATCAGCCGACATCGGTCATATACAATGAGAAGAGAAACTGACGTCGATCAGGGATCGACCAGCGTCGGTCACCTCCAAGTAGACAGGGATCGATGTTGATCACCTATACAGTTCCAAAATTGCCAGTTCACAGATAGTTAGTTAACGAACCGGTTGTTTGCATGTCAAAGGCCAATTTTAGACTTGAAGCTGTAGATCTAATTATTGTAATTAGGTGTCTAATTATTGTTTGCATGAGATCTATATAATAGACTCATGGGCTGTATTGTAATTCGTGCTAGTTTGAGTTGAGCAAAGTTAGCTCCTTATGTGTGTGAAGTGAGCAAGGGTGTTCCTCCTAGTTCCACAACAATGCCAAGTGTGGGTGTTGGTTTGGAGAATTAGAAGGATTCTTCATGTATGTAGGATCTTGGTCAGCAGGTGTGCAATGCCACGTTTGGAGATCTACATGGTAAGTAAGATAATTGATCTACAGGTGTATGTGTGTGCAGGATCCAAGTTTGTAGGTGTGCATAACCAGATTGATTTGCAAGTGTGCAAGATTAGGGAGGACAGCAACACAACAGGTAGCAAGATCAGGAGAGATCTACTTGGAGTATGGTGTGTACTCAGTTATTGAGAAAAGAGGAAGGCAAGGTAGATCCTTCCATAAGTAATATCATTTGAGTTACAGGTTGTTGCAAGTTCAGGGGAGATCTACTTGGAGTACGTTGAGTACTTGGAGTGCGTGGAGCACTTGTGGAGTGCATGGAGCACTTGTGTACTAGCAGTAGTGGATACTGACTGGTTAGAGGTGAACACCAACTCTGTGTTTGAGTTGTGTATTGGGACCGTAAGAGAGAGAGCTTTGAGGAAAGAATTACTATACACTTGAGGTGTGGGAAGCCTATGAGAGGTGTGAAGAAGAAGTGGCATCTTATTTATTGTATTCTTTTCTAGATGAGTATTAATACAAGTTGTGTATTGTCTCTCATATTCTGTGTTATTTCTGAATTCTAGTTACTTGTGCATTCTGGTTAATTTCCGCATATTAAGTTGCTTGTACATGGTAATTAATGGTGCTTCCGTGGGTTCCCAACAAGTTTGTGGCACAAAGTGGGGGTTAAAAATAAAATAAACTAAACTAAACATGCATATAAGACATATACTCACGTCAATGTATATGAAATCCTAATTCATGAGAGAGAAGCAAAACTGCATTATCTATCTACTCGTATAAAGGAGAAATAAAGTTAGGAATACTTACCTTGAAGATGAACCCATCGAGCCTCAATATCTCCCTTGGCCAAGGTGTTTTACAAGATATTTTTATGGCATGTAAGGATAACAAAGATAAATCAGCTCTAGGATATACAACCTATTTATGCATCTAAAAGACTTCTCCACAAGACAAGATCTGTATCTCCAAATAAAGTATGGAACCCTAAGCTTTATTTCTCAAGTATAATGGCCAATAAGTAGATTTTCATTCACACTTATTCTTCTTCACTTTTCTATTCTCAAATGGTTGGAAATGAACTTGTATATATAGGTAGATATTTCTATAAATCCTTTCAAATATGTCAGTTATATAGGGTTGACCCAGTTGACCCTGTACTACCCAAAATGGGGGAGGAGGGAGAGCCCCCCAACCTATATATCTCATCTTGAGCATAGAAAATATTATGTTATCTTATCCCATATATATATAGAGGGGGTGAGGGCCCCTATCTCTAGTCAGCACCCTATATGTATAGATGGTGACTAAAGACTAGAGAGGTTGAGTCAATCTAAATACATATATGGATGGGGTGTCTAATTCAACTATTTACTATGCCACCACCCCCACCCCATATATATATATATATATATATATATATATATATATATATATATATATATATATATATATATATATATATATATATATATATATATATATATATATATATATATATATATATATATATATATGGCGTGGGGGTGGTGGCATAGTATATATTTGAATTAGCCACCCCATCCATATATATATATATATGGATGGGGTGTCTAATTCAACTATATATTATGCCACCACCCCCACCCCATATATATATATATATATATATATCATAAAAAATTATATATATATATATATATATATATATATATATCTGGTTATCTAAGGAGGGGTGACTATTTATGGATAATCGTATAATCATGAAAGGCCCTCAATAATTTTTGAGAGATAAATCACTAGGTCCTGAGCTAGGTTGACCAAAGGGCTAACAAAACTCCAAGTGAAAAATACCCAAAAATAGTATAGGGTCAACCTAGTCAACCTTATACAGTAATCAGATACTAAAAACTATACAGGGTCAACCCAGTCGACCTAGTATAGTCAACTGGTGAAAGAGGATCAAGGCACGAAAAAGGAGGATAATGACATAACAAATGTTTGGAATGGGTACAATAGAGAAGAATAAGCTTAGGTTAAATGGTTTTATGAGACAAGTATGTAGATGACAAGTGGTAAAAGGGATAATAATCTTACGAAGCACCAATGGTCTGCCTATCCCTTTCCTAGTACACCCTTTAAGGCATACACTCAAAGAAATTGAGACTCGATGGGTTATTATAAGATACAAAGTGTCATTTATCAATAAAAGTTTGAAAATATTGTGTATGTAGATGGCTCCTCAATTTCTTGAAGTTTTTGCATGAGTAACTTACGATGATAAGAAGAGGTATGAACTAACTCCATAAGAGGAATTTTTCAAGGCACATAATTTAGTTTTTCTAAGAAGTTCCAATGGGTTTTGCAAGAAGAATCAGCATGAGGCTTACAAGGTAAAATAGTTTTATGAGGAAGATAAGTGGTTGGGACTTTGGAAGGAGGAGATGGTTCCTCATAAGTTTTCAAAGATATGTGAGTAGTTTTAGTATCTTTGAGGATTTTCTCTTCCAAAGATAGTTTCTTAGGTTTGGTGACAGGATCTTTGTGAGCAAGTTTACATCAATAATTAACCTTATCCATGTTGACATATTTATAATTGTTGTAATATTGATCATTGTCAGTGTCAATTACACAAATATCCTTGTTGTCTTGTTGAGCATTAGATGTGAAAAAATATTTTTGGTTATTATAAGAAGCATCTTTGGGAACTTGTCATTTTTAAGAAGCATTAAAGTAATCTTGATGATGGAGTTGAATCGTGGATTCATGATTGAAGTAATCACCAATCATATGGGAGACAACAAATTGTGTAAGCCCTCTACACGTTTTATGGGAATGACTTATGTCAATGTGGAATCAACAAAAAAATTTAGGGCCATACCATTTAGGAGGATTATTAGGATAAGTGAATGGTTTAGAGGGTGTTAAAAATTATTTCATTTATTGTATAGTTAATGGTGTGTGATAAAGTTGGGGATTGTCAGATTCGACAACTCCTAGTTTGGGTTGAGGAGGATTATTAGTTATGGAATTATTTGAATGTTGAAAAGATCCTTTAATGATTTTGGTATTAGGTATAAACTATTTCATTTAGAATTCTTGACACTTGGCTTGGTCAAGAGCTTCATTGAGTGTTTGAGGAGCAAAAGTCTGAACCTTATATTAACGTGAATGAATTAATGTTATAAAAAGTTTAAACAAATTATCATCATTCATGTTATGATTAGACTTGTGAGCTAGATATTTCCCTCATTCGATAAAATCATGAGCTAATTCAATGGGAGATTATTTAGCATTGATGAAATGGCTAAGGCAATTATTGGGAAGATCATTGTGTTGAAACTCTTTAACTAAAGGATTGACTAAATCCTCTAGTCACCATATAGAATGTTTACAAAGTTGGTTATAGCATTTTAATATATCACCAATGAAAATTTTAACTAATAATCTAGTTGTGTTGAAAGTATTAGTTTGGATCCACTCCTTATAAAGATTGCCAAATGTCTTAATAAAAGATGTAGGGTCTTTAGTCTCATCATATTTAAAAGTTAGAGATATATTAATATTATCAATAGAAACAATGAAAGGGGCTAAAGGCTCATTTTGGATGTGTTGAAGCATCTTATTGTGCATGATAGGTTGGGGGATGGCATTCCCCATGGTATCTCTAAGAGGTGGAGGAATAAAATTTTGATTGTATTGAGGGAGAAGAATGGGGGATTGATTATCCATGTTGATCAAATGATGTTGTAGTTGCATCATTTGGGAGGTGTTAGATGTTTGCATTATGTTCATATCTTGTAGTATCTATGCAAGAATATAAGTGGTATCAATTGGTGGATTGGGTTTTTAGGAGGACTCCCCAAAATGGTATTAGGGGGAGGGTTGTTAGGTTGTGGATTCCATGTAGGGTTATTAGATAGACTTATGTCAATTTCCCCCACATTGTGGTGAGATTTTTAAAGATATGAATTATCTTGATATGTATGAAAAGGATTTGATACACCAATCTCATCTTGTGGTGTGATTTGAACTATGTTGCAATCTAAAGATGAGGGAGGAAAAGAAGTAATCCAAGAGTGAGGATTCTTTTGGGAGGTAAAAAAGGAATAAAGGATCACCCCATATAGTGTCTAAATGGAATTTGGTTGTCCAAGAAGATTTTGATATGGGATTTTATGATGCTTGATGAAATAATTTGAGATTAAGAATGAAAAATAGGAACAAAGTTGGCCTAATAGATAAATGTGTTAGCCAATAGGTACATAACCAACTAGGTCAACATAGTACTACTTAGACACAGGATAAAAAGAATACACAGTCGCATGGGTCGATAATGTATTGTTAAACAAGGAATAAAATAGGGAGATAGGGATACATAGTCATGAAATTTGACTACGTATAATAGGCAAGAAGGTTAAATAGTCTGTAAGAGACTATATCAACTAGAATGACAATGTTTTAAAATAGGGGAAATTTTTTCAAGATCATTTGAAGTAGAAATGAAAGACAACACACAAGTAATTGGATCAATGTGACTAGTCTAATTGGAACACATAGCACAAACCTTGCACCAATGCTATCCAATTCAAGTTTTATAATACAATAGATAATGATCAAAATGAAAGCAACAATTAGAAAGTAAATGCTAGTTAGTTGGTCATCTTAAGTGTTATTAAGTTATAAGAAATTTTATTTTAATGTGATAGGGAAGTTGGATAAAATAACGAACTAGAAAGTAATCTAAAGTTGGTTTCATGATGTTTGGATTGAAAGGGATCTATATTGATGATGGTACTGGATTGGTATTGGGGCCTACCCCTCACTTCAAAATCCCAAAATGAGAAGGGTGTTATGTGATTTTTTAATTTATATCATCAACCACATGATTATACTTGGCCAAAAAACTAATTTGACTTCCCCCCCTTGGTGATGAAATCCAAGTAGGTAAGCCTTGGGAAGACAAATGTTTAATGCTTTTTGAATGTAAAGTGATTTGGTAGTGTGTGAAAAAAGAGGAAAATATTGTGACTAAAATGGTAATTTGAAAAACCACCTATTTAGGCTATGTAAGTTACTCTAATCATGCAAACAATTAAACAGGAAAGGTGAATTAATTACTAGTAAATAGAGGTTAATTCCTTGATTGAGAATAGTACAAAGTCAATTCAGGTGATACTGTATACAAACATTATAAAATAAAGTACATTGGGTCATTATTATTCTAAAGAAGAAAGGTCTATAAAAGGTCTATAAGAGTCAAATAGGTCGACTATATCTTCTAGACAGAAGACAAACTACAGAACTATGTCGAACAGGTTAACCTAATTGGATGTATGGTTATAGTTTTATAGACTGTAAACTTCTGAAAAACAATATTGAAAGAAGAAATGAAATGATAAACAGAGAAATTAATGAACCTTGATGGGCTTGAAGTTGTTTTAGATTGTAAATTTATATTGTGATGCTCAAATGTTGATTCAAAATTATGCTAACTAGGTCGATTGGTTTAACCAAGTTTACAAAACCCTATATGCTAAAGAAGAAATAGTGAACATATTCAACTAGTTTGACTATGTTTGTAGACATGTATGTTGATTGAAGAGAATAACAAATAGAGTTAACCAGTTTGACTATGTATGTCAATTTAGAACTAAAGATTAATATTGTGCCAAACTGATAAATCTAGTAATATATATTTGGTGAAGCCACTACACAAATAGAATAGAGTCATTTTGAGGTGACTTTGTGTTAAACTTGTGTATATAAAGCTAGAACTATACCAATTAGTTTTATATAGTACTGTAAATATATAAAAATATAATATGATGATAAAAATGATGGTGTGAAGGAAAACCTGCAAGGTTTATATTGTATGCAAAAGGAAATACAATTGATATATTAATGAATCCTAGCTTAGAGAAGATAAATCCTACTTACACTTTCGATTATTGATACATTAGATAATATGGGGTAATGACCAAGATGGATCTGCTATACCTAGCAAATGGATATCTTACCATAAAAACATCACTAGAGAGGGTTCCAAAGCCTCTAATCAAACACCACCATGCAATAACCCTAGCTACGTCCTATGTTTTCATATTCACAAAAGTGAATGATAAGTAAAGTAAAATCTAATATAATTCTCACCAAAGCTTGTGACACAATGTGGGTGTAATAAACATAAAAAGTAAACATGCATAGAAGATTTATACTCACATCAATGTACACAAAATCCTAATTCATGGAGAGAGTAATATTTTCAAAAGTCATTACTTATGTTACTTCTATCTACTAAAATAGAGGAGTAAAGTTAGAGATACTTACCTTGAAGATGAACCCATCGAGACTTAATCTCTCCCTTGGCCAAAGGTGCTTCACAAGAGGTTGTTATGGTTTGTAAGGATCACTAATAGAGGCCAAAACATCTAAGACTTTTTCATAAGACAAGATTTTTCTCCAAGTGTAAACCCTAAGTTATTACTCCTCAAGTAGAATGGTGCAAGAGTAGATTGTAAAGAAGTGCAAATGAATAATTAACTCTTGTTGTCTCTAAGAAATGGTGAAATGAATGTGTATGTATAGTTTAATATAACCCTAAACCTTTTCAAAAGTTTAGCCAATAGGGTTAGCCCAATTGAATTTATATTGTTATTGATAAAAAAAAATAGGTCTTGGTATAGGTTGGTCAAGGGTCAACCTAGACCTTAAATGATTTTTATCAATTAGAGTATAGGGTTGATGGGGATGATAATGTAATGTAAACCATTAAAAAGGGTTGTTAGGCTAATTAATGGCTAATGAAGGCAAAAAATTACTAGAGGAGGGTGCAAAAGAGGAATAAAATCTTAGGGAAGTGTTTTTAGAGAAGGTTGGATTGATATCAAGTGGTGGTATAGGGACAAAAATCCTATGAAGTACCAACAGTCTACCCACCCCTTTCGTAGTGCACCCTTTAGGATGTGCACTTAGAGAGATTAAGACTTAACAGGTTCCTCGAAGAGAGAAAGCATCATTTGAAAATATTATGTGTATATAATTGGCATCTAATTGAAAATTGAAAGTTTGTTGAAGGTCATGAGATCGTTAATGAGTTTTAGGGATTCTTTGCCTTCAGGACCATATGTAGGTATAAACATCAAGTTGCCTTGATTAATTACTAGAAAGACTAAGGCATATTTACTTGGATTAATATGACCCTTTTTGGATGATTAGGGTCCCTTTCCTAATGCACCCCTTAGGGAATGCACTTAGAGAGATTGAGACTCAATAGGTTCTTGCAAGAGAGAAAACATAATTTAAAAATATTATGTGTATACAATTGGTATCTGAGTGTAAATTGATGGGTTTTTGAAGGTCATGAGACCTTTAATGAGTTTTAGGGATTCTTTGCCTTCAGGATCATATGTAATTATAAACAATAGGGTGCCTTGATTAATTCCTAAAAGTACTAATGCATATTTACTTGGATTAATATGACCCTTTCTGCATGATTAGGGTATATTAGTTTGGATGCTACTTGAACCCTAAAGTCATGAATGACTTGGGTTGATGGCATATTCAACTATGGTTGTTTTACATTAACTAAACCATGATTTCTATTATGACCAATTAATTTAGGTAATGAAATAATTGATTAGGGTTTGATTGTGTCAAAACTAATTGATGGTGCATGGCAGTTGCAGGCATGTAGCATAGATGAGGGTTTTAGCTCATCATCATGCAAAATGGAACTATGTTTAGACTACAAGGTGGATTTTAGTAGAAGATCCACTTGGTAGAACTAGGAGTTATACCAATTGGAACTACCATTGAATTTAGTGGAAAAAGAATAAAAATAAATGGAGGGTTGAAGAAAATAGGAGGGAGGGATAAAAGAAGAGAAATAAACTAGGAAGTGGAACTTTAAGTGCTGAGTTTTTCCCTATCTACATTAAGTGATAAATAAGTAAGTATTGCACTTTGTTTATGAGTGAATGTTTATTAGGTGATGGAAATAGAGGAAATTGGAAATATTGTTTGAATGTAAATGTAGTGGACTCCTTAATAGACCATAGATGTGCATTTTATGACACAGTCAAGTAACACCCATATGGGTGAAACTACAAGTTCTCCTCACCCACAAGTAAAAATTGAACCCATCACCACCAATCTAAAGGGTTTAGACCCATCCTATAAGTACAATTAAAAAACATCTGTCATAAAAAAATCAATCATCAATATTTAAATGTCATGATTGAAGTGTAAAATTTCTTTAAAAATGACAAAAGAAAGGCCATTTAATTGAATACCCATCAAAAAGTTGTCTCTGCAATTAAGAGATTATGACAAATAAAATGTAAATTTATTTCTTCACATGTCCCAAAGATTTTTTATTTTATTTTTACATTGCCTTCAACTTTACACATGTACTTTGATTTGATAATAGATATAGGTGTATTAATTACAACTATGTTTCCACTTTCCATCGATGATTCATTAGGTGGCAAAGAATTAAGAGTGTTTTCTATGTGACACAACAATAACACGGTTCACCATTACTATTATATCATACCTAGTCCTAATAGTGGCAAGATAGCATTCTTTTGTCATCTCGATGCACATCTATAAAAAAAAATTACTTCAAGTTTTGTGGCCCTCCTTTCCCTTTTGTTGCAAATAATTGCTTATGGATTAGATGATGATGTGAAAAATAACCTTCACAATTCACTTGTATGTTATCTCTTCTCTTTATTCTAAGATTATATGGTTGTCTATAGGGTAGGCAATTAAAAGCTCTACTTTTATTTGGTAGTCTCAAAGTTTACAATGGACAATGTTACTTGAATTCATAGTTTATCCTAAAGTAGGTAAAATATAGGTTTTATTAGAGAATAAAGAAATCTGATACTGATCAATGGTAAAATGTTCATTTAGGTTATCTTGGTTTAGACAATGGAGCAATGTTGATCGATAGCATTTTTTAACAAGAATTTTTTAGAATAATCAACTTTGGTAAATTCATTTGTTAACTAATGAATAATGCAGGTTGGGAGAGAAAGAATGATACAATTGGAGGAGGAGAATGTGATATTTCACGTAGCTCTATTGTCGGTTTATGCCAACTTTACAATATAAACATTTCTATAAAAACATGAATTTAATGTAGGTCTCAACCCGAATGTCTTTCTTATCTACAAAGATGGAGTTGTTATGATTTTGATTTTCTTTAGGGCTATTATAATTAATAGGTTTGTTTGATTTATATTTTAAACTTTAAATTGAATTATAGGAAGATCTAGGCTATCTATCACCATTAAATTGGTAAGGTGTTGTGTAGAGGGAAGTGGCCCATTGCATCTTCGTATGGCTATGTGAATGCTATGTAATTTGGTGGTAGGATTATAGAATAAGCATACTCTACTTCACTAGACCTTCCAATTTATTATATTGCGGAAGACAAGGAGTTCACCATTCATTACTTCTAGTGGTTTTGAATAATATTTAGATTTTAGTAACTGTATGTGGTTGGGATTTCATTATTTTCAGGGCAATTGACTTCAACAATGCTGGTCACTATTCCTGTCTCTTCATTCTTGATTACTCTTACATTCATATCAGTAAAAATTTGTTTCCTCTTCTCACAACTTATTTTTGGGTTAATTATATAAATACTTTCATTTGTAAATACCAATAGAAAGTACCTCATAATTTAAATGGACTCACAATTTCATTATTTCCCATTTTGGGTGGCTTAAGTATATATATCCTCCATAGATAAATATATAATTAAATGATTATAAATGAGTAACTTGATGAATATTTTTATGTGTAGTTTAAGTAGAATATTTGTCTCTTTTTTAAATTTAATGAAAGGAAAATATGTCTTAATGAATAACAATACTCAATTTTTTTTTACATCCATTATATGGCTAATATGGAATTTGGTTATGGAATTGTTGAATATATGAGCATTACCATGCACATTTGAATATGGAAAAATATATTTGGTTTGTTTATTTTTATTAAAAAATTATTACTCTCAAATATATTTTTAAAGAACTATATGAGGGAATAAAACATTTATTCTATTTATATAAAGGTTTTCAATGTTTTCAATTTTTTGGATTAATACAAAAATTTGCATATTATTTATCTTTAAATTTGATTCATTTTCTCTTTGCCTCTTATAATTGCTCTCTTAGGTTTGTATCTTAAACAAAAATTAAGTAAATGTAAAGAAGACATAGAAAGAGCATGAAATCACACAGAGCCTTACCTCGAGTTTAATCACAGCGTTATAAAAACATCTTTTCTCTAATATGTAGTGCCTCATAAATTTATACTCTAAAAACTAGTGGTAGATGTTGAGAATGAGAGAATTATAGGACTAATAACTCATGCAGAATCAAAGCTTAAAATTTTACATATTTAACTTATTTTTAATGAAATGTGCACTTACTTTACTTTTGTCAAAGGAAGTGTAAATATTTTTACCACTTTTCATCATGGAAGGGATAAAGGAATATATACCCTTCACATTTAAATTAAGATCAACTCTTCAAATTTGATCATTGTCCTCGCCCATAGATGGCATATAGGTGAATTAGAAGAATCATTGCTCTATTGATTTCTCTCTTTGATCTTTTTGTTCCTTATTATGAATGGTTATTTTTGGGTATTTAAAAACCTAATTTTTTTATGTCATTTTTATGGTTTTATATTATGGTTGTGTGTAATGGTCATTTAAATCTTGAAGTTCATCTTATTTGAGTATTGGATTTGGTTTTTGTGTGTGTATTGAAATCCCTAGGTTTTTGGTTGTGACTTTACTATACATATGGCCTTATTACATCATGCTAGTGGTATTGCTTATATGATTCAAGTTTATCATTAGATGCCTACTTCAACTTCCAACCAATGGTTAGGGTGGGTAGGGATACGCACTAATGGATGGCTAAGTAGGTGTATGGATGGGATTTTTGCATGCAAAGGGATTATTTCTTCGAAGATAATCAGTTGGATTGGACATTGCAGTGCATTCAAATTAATGTTATTACCTTATATGTTCATGGTTTGATTAAATCAAATTTTATACTATAACATAGTTATGGATTTATATTTACTCAAAAAAATGTATATTACTATATGTATGTTAATGAAGGTTGTTTTTATTTTGGTCTTCATTCTATGGTGGGGATAGTTCTTTCCTTTGATTTTGTTCTTGTTGAATCAAATTTGCATAATGTAAATAAAATTAGAAATTTGAGTATGGCTTGACCCTTGTGATAGCAGTGCATGTGTAAGGTTTTGATAATCATAAACTTTGATATGTTAGAATGGTTTATTTTTCCTTATCCTTATTGGTTGAAACCTATAACCAATTGATAATGACTGAGTTGTTGTTGAGTAAATTTTAAGTTTCTATGAGAAATTAAAGCATGTTGCCCTCAAAGTTTTATTATGTTTATGAGAATTGGGTTTGATTCACTACACCTGTATAATGTTGGTAAGACACATGATTTCTATTTGATTCATTAAAAATTGTTAATAAATTTTAATTATCTGAAACATTATGAATATGATCCTTTAGTATGTTCATAATTTGATTTGAATTATATTTTTGAAATCAGTATAGAGTTCTTCTTTCATAAATAAATGAACCATCTGGTATTAAATGGTTGATGACTACTTGGTAGGATAATATTTCCATGTAGTGGTCAACATAGTGATATATTGGCACGGTAATTTAATGAATTTTGGCATTTTATGATTATGTTCAAAAGATAAATATTTTATTATATAATATTATTTATAATGAATGTATCAAGTCTCCAAAATATTTTACTGTCTTTGAGGTAGTGCATATGCAGTTCTTATCTATTAAATTTGATATTTGGCAAACTATATTTATATGTGTAATTTTAAAAATTCATGAGAATGCATATAAAATTGGTATGAATTTGTATAACTAAAAATGCAATGATCTTATAAATTTCTCATAAAGTGTTTTAGATATTTATATGACTATTTTAGTCAATGTCAGTTGGTAATGTGTAAAATTATTATGAGTAATAGGTTTTCTTTATTTCATGAATGGGAATGGAGCTTGTTAGTATTGTAAGGATTCATTTCATTTGATTATGGTATTATAATCTCTAGATCTGGTTTTAACTTAATACTAGGTTCTGTAGAAAATATTTATTTAACTTTCCATTGGAATACATGACTTATATATATACAAACTCAGGCCATGAATTATTCTAGTATTCAATAACATGATAAGAACATGATAAATATCCAAAAAGGTTCTTACCTCTGGGGCATCATTAAGTCGATAAGGTATATGAGTCATGGTTTTGAATGTTAAAAACAAGGAAGTTTATCTAGGGGAAAATAAAGTTATTTAGTTTTAAATTTTGTGTTCCAAAACTATATGCATGGATGAGCAAAGTTGATTTAATTCATAAGTTCTTATTTATTATTGTTATTATGTAAATGCCAATTACTCAATTGGATAAATGTACGTAAATTTTAAATTTGTCTCGGTTAATATAATTACTTGAGTAATTAGTTATGTTATGAAAATTTTAAAGACTACTCTATGATCGAATTTTAAATGTATTTATTTAAAATACAGAGATGGATATAATGACTTCTTATTCAAAAGAATAATGTAGCATTGTGGTGTTTGTTGCTATGTTATTTATCTTAGAACTCATTGATTTTATATAATTAAAGTTGATTGGATTGTTGAGATATTCCTTCATTGGTAGATTACCCCAAGAATATGTAGGGAAGCCAATGGTTTCATGGTAATCTATACATAGACTATTGGGTTCCACTCATATTTCTTAGGTAATTATCTAGTTGGACTTCAGCTATAATTTTATTTGTGATAATTTTTAATAATATTGTTATAATTGATACATGTAAATTATGGAATTGAATGCATCATCTTGATCCCTTGTTAGAATTGTTTAGTTTTGAAGATCCATAAATGGATTTAATACTTAATGAAATCTCAAAGATGGCAATCAAGATGAATAAGAAAATATTAATTTTGATTACTATCAAATCAAGTAATGGATAAATCTAAAGCATCATCATCATCATCATCATCATCATCATTATTATTATTATTATTTAATATGAACTCCAAACCTTTAAAGAAAGGTGTGAATACCTAACATGGTTATGATTTCATTGTAGCTTGATATTCTATATTAGCATAAATAATTAACAGTTACATGTATAAATAAATAAAATAATATTATTATATAAGGATTGAATGTTGGGATTAATTTGTCTAAGCTAATGATTACCATGTCTTTTTCCACTGGTAAATAGTGATTAGTTAAAACAATGGAAATTATTAAGGTTAAACCTTATCAGAAAGATAAGGGAAATTGCATGTTGACATGGTAGTTTTGTATCAATCACTATGCACTCTAAGTAGTGTTGACTGAATTTCAAACTATTGGGCAAGGTGGCATAAGTTGTGGCTATGGCCCTAGATGTTACTGATGAACCCATGTAGATTTAATGGAAATTCCAATTTAAAACACTAACATGGAGCTCAAAATTTGTTTTTGTTTGTCTTCCTTCTTAAGCACGATTAAACAATAAATGCTTCTATGTTCTAATGTAGTTGTAAAGGTGATTTAATCATTTTGAATGTTACATTCATTTATTTTTGATGTGTATCACAAAGTTTTATTGATCTTAGATGTGTAATCTCTTTGATTTTTCACCAACACACTTGTTGATTTGGTTCACACTAATCCATGATGGAATGTGCTTAATATGAGTTGATTGTATGATTTAGTTCAACCACTAACTAAATTTAGTGTTAGAAATTATGAGCATCACCCCATTTAAAATTAGGTTTTAATCTTTTGGGGGAGTTTGGGGTCATGACAAGATAATATGAATATGATTTTAATTAGCTTAGACACAAACTATGGAATTTATGTACATGATTGATAGCAAATAGGGAAGGTCTGATTAATGGAAAGCATGTAAGTGTGAAATAAGGGTGAATAAGAGCCATATGTGTACATATAAATCACATAAGGTGAATGTTGGTCAAAACTAACATTGTTGAGTGTCTAATACTATATTTTCATATCCATAATTTAATGGAAAACCTGAGACAAGATAACCTCCAAAGATTATGTCACTCGGGGATTAGTAAGAAGCCTCCACACAAGCATGATTTATATCAAATGTTGATATTCATCAAATTTTATATGGATATTGGTTATGGATATCATAAATTAGTGAAAATGTTGAAATGTCAACATGAATGAAGAAATTATCTACATTCTACAGTCTCCTATATTTGGAGAATTTATTAATTGGGCATCTTTTGGATCCAATGCATATATTTAAGAATGTATTAGTATATATATAGAATCACATCTTTATAAACTAAAAAGACACTCTAAGTTATAGAGTAAATCTAAAAATTAGTGGGACAAATAAGTATGTCAAAAAATAGGGTGATGTTCCATGGATATTAACAAGAGTGACTACCAATTAGGTGAATCAAACAGTACAAGACATTCACATGCCAAATGGATATGGGTCCTCCATGAAGCATGCATTCATCACTGATGGGCACATCATAGGACTCAAAACACATTATTTGTGTAATGTTTTGAAATTAATTCACATAATTCTGACCTTAAAGTATATATGTAATTTAAAAAATTCACATTTAACTTTATTTATTTATGTACAATATATTTCCATTGGCATTAAGGGGGCCATATTGTAAACTTACCCCTTGCCTACTAAAGGTATTATATCAAATTTCAATTTTATTGAGGTAATATAATATTTCTTTTCAATTACAATACTCAATTAATTATATGAGAAACATTAGAGTAATTTTCATGACTAACATTGTTTGTAAAATAGGTGGTTATATTCAAAAGAGATATCAAAAGCAAGGATTGAGAAAGATAAATAAATGTTGAAAATATAGTTTACAAATTGGAAAAGGAATTACCTACCTCCTTCATATACTCTCAAATACATCTATTAGTGTATTTAGTCAATGATCTTTAAATGGCAGATGTAGTTAATATGTGATGGATGTTTTAGCCAAAGAGGTACATAAAGACCTTAAAGGGATTTATAAATTTGTTGTCATGCCTAGAGGGCTCTATGGTGAATGGATAAATTAATTAAGAAACATTTTTATACACATAAAAATACCAAGGAGATGAATTTCTTTAAATTCCATGTATTTGACACGATGATTGTGAAAATGAAAAATTGGAAGACAACCTTCTTTGAAAAGGAAAATCCATGAAACTTGATATGTATTCAAGATCATAAAAAATATATACAATGTGTAACCAATCAAGTGTATTTGTAACAGTTAATTTAATTATTTAAATTTTTTATTATTAATTCATGTTGATAAATATGCCATTAAGCAACTCATACTATTCAATACTTTAAAAAAAGTTGTGTGGCTTGAAAAATATGAAGAAAAGACTAGCCATGAGATTCGAAGGATTGATTAGAGATGGTGACATCCACACAATCCACCCCCACCTAAGCTATAAAAACCAATTTTATACCAACCTACTCTTGAATGGATGAGTTCACATTTATAAAATATTCATATTATCAATCCAAAGACAATTGCATAGGAAGCATTATACATAGTGAAATGATGTGAAAGTTTAGTAAGTTGTAAAAATTATTTTTATATAAATGCATAACATTTTTTATATTATTATACTAATCATTTTTAAAATAATATGACATGAAGAATAATCATTCTACAATATAGTTAGAAGAAAATATTTCCTTGTCAAAAATATTAACAAGCAAAGGGTCACTTATTATTGTGGAGTTGTAGTTCCTTTTGAATAGGCTAGCTAAGAAAGTGCAAATGATAGGAACTTGGTCTAAGGTAAATCAGCTTATGTTGGAAGATAGAATAAATAATAAAACTTGATTATAGAAGTTTTGAATTTGTCATATTTAAGTGTACACAATACCCTTTTATTGATAACATATATTTTTAAATGAACACTTGGCGTGGTCTTTATTAAGTTGATTTTACTAAAGCATTACTTGAGGGAAAAACGCCATGTGTGTTTCCTCAACATTTTTATCATGTATTAATTTGTGTAAATTTTTATATGTACATCTTCTCTTCCTTCATTCACAAATTTTTGATAAGCAAGTCTTCTTTTTCATGTGAAAATTTGTATATGTACATTTATATCATAATTGACCTTTATTATAACTATGTTTATGTAGGTATTCGTCTATTCTAACATAGAGAGGTAAGGTAATTGGCAATTTATATTGCACTATGTACCAAGGATGAGACATGTTTTCTATGACAATAATATTATAACATGATCAGTATGGGAAAGGAGTAATGTTTCTAGCATACATGATCAAGATGACTACAATGACAAAGATTACCCTACAAATAATGACAAAGTTCTTTAAGATGATCAAGTTGTTGAAGTTGGAGATCATAATGATCAACTTGGTGAAGTTGATTTTTAAGATGATGAAGTTCATGAAAATGAAGTTGATAAAATTGATGAAAATGAAGGTAATGAAGTTGGAAAAGTTGTAGATAAAGAATAGGACGATGAAATGAATATCCCAATAGAGAAATATTAAGATAATGAATGTGATATGCCAATAACTAAATATATAGATAGGAAGGTGAAGGGGAAATTAACATTAAATGAAAATGAAAATAATGTAACCAATGAAGAAATGGAGGAAAATCAAAAAGATCAAAATGAATAATTTAAATATTCAATATAGCGATGTGTTGTAAAAAGGAAGTTGTACAATCAAATGCTATAAAATCACATTCCATATCTTTATTTAAGTTTTTTAAATAAAAAATTTACTATACTACATAAAAAATTATAATATTTAATTATAGCATATATATATATATATATATATATATATATATATATATATATATATATATATATATATAATGTATATATATATATATATATATGTGTATATATATTATAATTTTTTTATTATAAATAATAATATTATTCTTCAATTAATAATTATTTTATTTATTACATTTTATAGTGTATTAAAAAAAAATTGGTGGGTGACACAAAGGTGACACAAAAACTCATGCAACTTTCACCACTTTTGCATCACAAGGACCCCTAAAATTAAAAAATAAAAAGTGAGAGAGCTAAAAAAACCCTCCCACTTCATTCTTCTATTTATTGACAACACATCACATTGACCTCTATAATTAAAAAATAAAAAGTGGGGGGGGCCAAATCCCTCCCTCTTCATTCTTTTGTTTCTCGTTGGTGATAGGAGGAAAAAACACACTAAAAGCAATGGGAGGATAAAATGTTAGTGGAAGGGAGAGGAGAAAGGAAAATCTGAGAGGATAAAGGGATAAATAATAGCATACCAATATAAGTAGGGAGAAAAAGTTATACCTCTAGTGCAAATAGGACCTTTGGTGCAAGTAGAGGAAGAGTATGTGCAACCTCTATGAAATGCCATATTAGAGGTGTGTAGTTTTTTTACTTAAATTTAATGAAAAATTATGTAAACACTATGAAGTAAAATGTTGAAATCATAAGAAAGAAACCCTAGGATAAATTGTATAAACACTAAGATAAATTATGTAAACTCTATGCTAAATTGTGTAAACCCTAAGATGAATTATGTAAACCCTATGAAATATTAAATAAACCCTAGGATAAATTATGTAAACCATATGACAAATTTTACAAACCTTATAAAATTATATATATATACTATAATAAATTGTAGGGAAAAAAAACCCAGTTCTCCCTCATAGCCCATTGATAAACACTAGTTTCAACAAAAAACAAATTCATTAGGATAACTAGATTTTGGAAATTGCATATGATTTAAAAAAAAATCCAACAAATTTTGTGCATACCTTGAAATAAATGCATTTCATAAAATAAATTTATTGTTTAGGTAATTTTTTAAAATAGTTATATTCCATTAAAAAACATTAAATTTGAAAAATAGTTGTTGTGGTGAAGTTTCCTGTGTATCCAAGAATTTTTTATAGCCTTCCATGTTATTTTTTGGATATTAGAGATGACATGTTGCTAAAATAAGGACATCTCTTCCTAAGAGTATTCTCAAGAAAGTGTTGGATACCTTTGTCTATGAAAAATCTAACATTTGTACTTTAGCATTATATGACATGGAGGAGAATTTTGACGAAGCTTATAAACAACCTTGACACTCTTCCATGAATAAATTTTTGTCAACCTCTACACGCTCATCACATAGGTATAAATGTGTGGTTTATTTTATAATTAAAAATATTTGACTTTATTAAAATAATATAAGTATAAAACTTGATAATGATATATTTACTATGTATACAACCTGTAAGACCCATCTGACAAAGACAAGAGGGTTTGTATGAGTGGAGGTCCCTCAACATCTATGGATCCATAACAAAGATAAAGTTTTAGTTTATTTTTTGATTTAAAATAATATATTTTCATTAAACAATTATAATACAACTCATGTAGGATAGGTCTACTTTACATACACTGATAGGAGGATTTGGCAGCTAGGAGTAGACATCCTTCATTTGCTACTAGAGAGTTACCTATACATAGGTATACATTTAAAGTTTGTTTTTCAATTAGAAGATATCTTTTGTCATTGAAATATTCTAATGCAACTTGATTATGATTGGTTAACCCTAAAATGATCTAAATTGGGTTTATCTAGATGTTAAATGGGTATATAGAAATGAAATGACAAAATGGTGATTATCAAATATATAGCGGACCAATTAGATACTAAACTCATATATAAGCATGTATTGAATTTATTATGTTGAGATAGTTTAAATATGGAAAGTACAACTATTCTAGATATATAAATGATAAAGAATTGAATTACTTAGCTTGTTTTAATGTTAATATAGTTCTAGATCTAGAATAGGTGAAAATTAGGTTAAAAGGAGATTTTGAAATAATCATCAGATTCTGATTTTGATGCTTCTAATTATCTGGACAGTAACATTAGACTAGGATGGTTGCATTAACACTCTTGTTTGAATTCGATGCTAGTGTCTTGTATGGAATATCTATTGAAATAGGATACAACCACCTAGATGCTTCTAGGTTTTGATTCACCTTTGCTCTAGTGCATTTAGATATGGGTCATGGATAGTCATTTCTTGTGAAATGGTAAAACCCTAGTTTCCCATCTTTAATATGACCTTGGGGGAAAATGAGTTAGTGTGCACATGATGTCCAGATGCCCCAAAGACCCTACTATCAGTGGGTACTACTTACATAGCCAATACTCTAGAAGAGGGCCTCAGACTCATGTAGTTCTCACCTGCATGTTGGCTTGTGTGTGAATCATACAATATATGCAAATAAAGTACAATAGTGACCTAGCTTGTAACTTGAAAAATCAAGCTCTTGGGTTGTTACTTTAGTAATTCAAACCTATATATGGGTTGTGCCTATGATTGGTATGGAAATTGGGTTGTCTAGATGCTTGATAGAGTGTTTTTGATAAGTTGCATTGGTCTCTTTGGTCTTTTCTAGGTGTTTCTAGGTGAGGAATAAATGAGGGTTGATATTGTATTTATATCAATCCCTTTGGAGTAATAAATCACATTAAGTAATTTATGCTGACCATTAGGATACATTTTTTTTGCAAATTAGATGACTTTAGGGCACTAAACACTTGTGTCAAGATAGGATATTAACATTAACACTACTGTTTGTCTTGTACATTAGTGTCAAGGCAGCAAGAAAGCAGGTATAGGCTATAAACTTGTAGTGATGGAAGATAAATAAATTTTAAGCATTCTAGGCAAGATAAAAGACTTATCTCATAAACATAAGACCAGATAGACTAAGAGATATAGGCCAAGGGGCACAAAGATAGAGCATATGTGAGACTTGCAAAAATAGGAAAGGTAAATAACTGAGAGGAACAACCAAGGTCTGAGTTTTCTAAGTATACAAGACTAAGGTGCTATATAATCATAAAATATCATTTAAATTTGTGCCCCCTCCCAATTAATCTATTAATGAAATTACTAGTTTAAAGGAAAAGAATGTGTATCTGGGTGTGTATACACACCTTATATTTGTGTGTCCCAACTTGAGTGCTTTGTTGGTGACTGGCCTACAACCAAGAGCATGTTATAGTATAAAATCAATGCATATAATCTAGTTTTAAAGTAATTGAAATAGACTAAAATTAAAAGAGCAAGGTTCAGGAGCACACCTGTGTGTCGATGTAACCACCTTGCCTATTGAAAAGTTGTTACTAAAAAGATGCATCATTGTGAGGTTATAAAAATGAGATTAGGATAAATATAGATAAATATTTAAGTGCACATATCCAAGGAGATAGAAAGAGAGATTGGAATGCACATGCACCAATTTTGGAGCGAAAGTGATTTGCCACTTGGCAATTGAGATTAACTCAATCATGCAACCTAATAATACTTATAACTTGGTGAGGCTAAATGATCAAGTCCAACCTGAAAGCTTGGAAAGATTGAGTGATTTGATCACCTCAACCATACCAAAAGTAAACCAACTACTACAGTATATTATCTTAATAAAAGTTCATAAAAGTCTATGGGGTATCAGTATGAAAAAGTCCATGATATGGTAACAGTCCATAAAATGGTTTTGAAATCTAAAATTGATTTGGATTTTACAATATTAGGTACATCTTGCATAGCATATTCACCTTAGATATGTCTCATGTTGAAAATATATATAACAATAGTACCAATGTATAGAATTTTGCCACAATTATGAATTTGAATCATATAATTGTATGCTTTGGCTAATTTGGATAATTGTGTAAGTGTGGAGGACATGCTTCTAAAACATTCCCCCACTATATATGGAGAAATCCAAAAACTAATATAATTACCAATGTGGAGGACATGTTTCTAAAACATACCCCCACTGTAATCTATAGATGTTGAATACTGAATAGGTATGGAGAACATGCTTCCAAAACATACCCCCACTGAATTTGAGAATTGTGAATGTGTGAAATCCATGCCCATATGGCATGCCCCCATTGAATCTAAAAATTGATATAATTACCATATATTGAATGAGTGTGGAGAACATTCTTCCAAAGCATGACCCCACTGAATTCAAAGATTGATATAAGTACCATATAATGAATGAGTGTGGAGAACATGCTTTCAAATCATGCCCCCACTATAAACTAAGAACTGTGCCAAGTGTGGAGATCATGTCTCTATGACATTCTCCCACTCATATGTCCCCCCTACTTTGAGGTGAGAGAAAGATAAGAACTGGTAGTTACCTCACCTCAAAAGGATAAGACAACTATATGATATGTGAATGTAACCATGTAGCATATATAAGGAACATGTCCAGGTAGATATAGCATTGAGGTGCATAGAACTAATGTGATCATAAGTAGGCCTAATATGCATTATAAAGACCTGGGCAACTTCTAGATAGTAACAATACAAGATCAACAATCAAACAAACACACTCACAAGAGCACTAAAAATTAATTCAAAATTCAATGGTCTAAGGAGACCTCAAACAAGAGGCATGTTTAAATAATGCACAATCAAAGGGACATACTTAGTCAAATGTCTATATAATCAAGAAATACATATTCAAATATCCATACAATAAACAATGACACATGCAAATGTTAAAGAAAACATACATAGGCACAGGGGCTGCAATCAAAGGAGCATATTCAAATGCTCAAACAATTAAGACAATAACAAGGCAAAACACTCAAAGAAGGGCATAAAGTAAAACATAAGCAACCAAACATAAACATGTCATAGTAGTCCATGGATCTAATGTGTTAGAAAAAACATGTCAGCATATTAAGTACCCTGTATAAGATATAATCATGGATAATAGGCATGTGTAAGTACATATGTAAACTCAAACATGATAATGTAGACTTATCATCAAACTATATAACCTATGTGTATCAATATGAAATAAATAGATGCCCCCAATGTCCATATGGCATGAGTAGTGGGAAAGCCCAACATCTGAAAGAGGAATGCATCATGTATCCGTGTATGTTTGTATCACATTCAAGTAGAATCATGACATATATGTGTATGTAAGATTAATTGAGTATGTCATCCATCAACATGGAACTAATATATGGATGCCAAAGAGCTAATAAAACATGTAAGTGTTGAAAGTTTGTTTTGGATTTTTTAATGTTTTTTTATTTTTTTGGTATTTTTGGAATATTTGAAGAGGAAAGATTGTCCTATGATGCCATCTAATGGATGATCATAGATATATCCCCCACTATGAACCTTATAACCTTAAATTGAATATTTTACATTGTTGTAGTGATAATTAAGGTAATCCCATATGCAATGGAATCTGAATGGGAATAAATAAACTTGTCTGTAATGATCAAGTGGTAGCTAGGATTTTACTTTTAGTTCTAATAATGTAACTTATGTATCTATGGGAGTATTAAGTGTATCATATTCATATTTTGCATAATCAATATTGTCAGGATCATATAAATTTTGTAGTATCATTATAATTATAATCATCAATGTAATCATATAACTTGTTAGGTTGCTCTTGAACTTTTGATATACCATTTTGATTATTTGTGTATGAATAAGAAATTGCACCATAGTGTAATTGTGACCTTTTTAGTATTTCATTATTTGTATCTCTGTGAACCTCAAATGTTAATACCTTATGAACATCCTTAGCTACATGGTTAGCCTTGTTGTTATTTGTATTTGGTTCTATACATTCTAGAGATGGATTCAACCAATATGTATCAGGTCCTATAGGTATAAATAAATCATGTGGTAACGTATTGAATGGATCAAAACAAAGTTTGCTCAATTGTTCATCTTCTATATTAGTATTAGGAATAACATCATCATTATCATAATCATTTGGAATTATGTCTTCTTGCTTTTCAATATTGACTAACAAAAGGAGCTCACATGGTTTATTTTTTGGTGATTTTGGTAGCATTGGTTCCTTTGGTATGTCATTTAGGATTTTGGAAACATTTGGTAATGGTATTTTATTTATTTATTTATTCTTTTTACCCTTCTCTTTCTTTGAATTTTATTTTGATACCCATATTTGTTTTGGCACATGTGTTTTAGGAGAGGTATTTAGAATGTGAGTTGTTTTCTTAATTTATGTATCAATAATAGGATCACCACTATGTTTGTGACTTTTTATTTGATTTTTAAATGTAAAATAATTATCTATATGATGCCCATGCATTCTATGAAATGCATAGTAACATTTGGATCTCCTTATGGGATGTAGAGGAGGTAATTTGATCACTTTCTTTTGAATCATTTATCTTAAGATCTCACATGGAGTCTTAGTATCCTTTTGGTCACTTTTAGAATCACTCATTTTGGATGTATTTTATTTTAGTTGTGTATTTGGATAAGAAACATTATTTTGCATAGCATTGGTAGATGAGGATGAAAACACATAATTTATACTACCATGTGTTATATTTTTCATGTATGTAATCTTATTTTGTAACTCTTTTAATAGTTTTCTCATAATGGTGATTTGATCCTTTAGGGTTTCACAAGCACAAACCCTAGGTATTTTAGATTGAATATCTTCATTTGAAACTATATGGTTGGCCACCTTACCCCTTGGATAAGTGATAGCCTAGACCTAGATATAGGGATGAGAGTTTTCACCTCCTTAGGATTAATAGGATCAAGAGGCTCTTTTGTATCTATTTGAAATGTTCTAAAAATTGATATGAGAACATGATAAGAAAGACTTACAAATGTTAAGGAACAATCAACCATGATACAATAAGGATATAGAAATTTCAGATTGTTGGTTGAGTTTTTTGAAAATATGAGATAGGTTTTTATATAAAAATAGGAAATGAGATGAACCCATAAAAATAAGGAAACAAAAGTACATGTATGACATGTAGATCTAAATTTACTAAAAATAGTAAATTTCAAGATTTGGTAAATCCATACAATATTTTAGAAAACAAAAATAGGTTTTTGTTTATATCAACATATTAACAAATAAAATCTAAAGAATTTGAAATGTGATCTAATATGAATCATAAATTGGCCAAAAAATGTGGAATCTTTCATAAGCAAACCCTGAAATTTTCCAAATAAAGAATCAATAACTACAATAAATCATGAATATGTTTTAGATATAAGAGAGAGATTTTTGAATAAAATATGATTTTTAATGAAACCCAAAAATTAATTCCAACATAATTACACCATTCACCTTGTATGACAATATTTACTAAGAATGATAAATTGAAAAAGATGTACCAAATTTTGGAGAACAAAAAGAGGTTTTTGAATATACCAACTTGATTATAAAATACCTCTGAGTAATTTTAAAATGAATCTTTTTGGAGTATGAAATGTGTCAATCAAGGAAGAATCCACTTAAAATCATATACACATGAAGCCCTTATGAACAGAGGAGGTAAAACCCTAGGGTAAAGCTTTAGATCAAAAAAAATGTCATAAAAAGTTGAAACCCTTAGAGGATTGGAAGCCCTAGATTAGAATTTTTTTACATTCACATAGATCAGGTTTAACAAATGTTTAACCCTAAAATGATCTAGACTAGGGTTATATAGATGTTAAAGGGGTATATAGAAATAAAATTGCACAAGGGTGATATTCATATCTATAACATGCCAATTAGATTCTAAACTTTGATATAAGCATATATTAAATTTATTATGTTGAGATAGTCTAAATATGCAAAGTACAACTATGTTAGATATAGAGATGACAAAGAAGTGAAGTACTTAACTTGTTCTGATGTTAAAGTAGTTCTAGATCTAGAACATGCAAAAATTAGGTTGGAATGAGATTTTAGAATAATCCTCAAATTTTGGTTATGATACTTCTAGTTCACTAGACAGTAACATTAGCTTGGGATGGTTATGTCGACACTACTATCTGGGTTCGACACTAGTGTCATGTATAAAATATCTATTAAAATAGGATGTAATCACTTTAATGATTCTTGATTTTAATTTGCCTTTGTTATAGGGAAATCAGATATGGATCATGGACAATGGCTCTTTGTAAACAGCAAAACCCTAGTTTTCCATCTTCAATGTGACCTTGGGAAAAAATAGGTTAGTGGGCACACACTTTCAAACTACCCCAAAGATCCCATTGTTTGTGGGCATTGCCTACATAGCCAATACTCTAGAAGAGGGCCTCATATTCGATGTAGTTCTCCCATGTATGTTGGATTATGTGTGAATCATACAATATGTACAAAGTAAGTACAATAGTGACCTAATTTTTAACTTGGTAAATCAGGCTCTTCGATTGCTCCTTTAGTACTTTAGATTTGTAGATAGGTTGTGCTTATAAATGGTATGGAAATAGGGAAGCTTTCATCAATTTAATTCTTAATAGAGTGATCTTGATAAGTTGTCTTAGTCTCTTTAGTCTTTTCTAGGTGTTGCTCAGTGAATAATGAATGAGGGTTAATCTTGTATTTATATCATTCCCTTTGGAGTAATAACTCATATTAAAGCACTTAGGTTGACCATAAGGATACATTTTATTTGTAAATTAGATGACTTTAGGGTAGTGGACACTTGTGTTAGGACATGACAGTAATGTCAACACTATTATCTTTCTTGGATGTTAGTGTTCAAGGAACAAGAAAGCAGTTATAGGTTCTAAACTTGCAGAGATGGAAGATAAGTACATTTTAAGCATTTTGGGCAAGACAAGGGACCTAGGTCATCAACATAATACTAGTCAAACTAAGAGATATAGGCCAAGGGGCACAAAAATAGAGCAAATGCGAGATGAGGGGAAGCGATAAAGGTAAAGAACTGAGAGGAACAATCAAGGTATGAGTTTGTCAAGTGTACAAGATTGAGGCATTATATAATCATAAAATATCATCTAAAATGACACATCTACTTCCTATATCTACCAACGAGAGGATGAGAACATTGAGATGAGTGTAAATCCTTCATTTCATACAAATGACTTGCTTGCATGGAGGTATAAATTTTTGTTTTGTTATTTAAATTAATTTTAATTAATCTAGTTTGTTAGTAATAGAATGCAAACTACATTTCATGCTCATGTTTGAAATAGTTATACATGTGACATATGTTTAATTTTGTATAATTTCATCAGGCATTTAAGTCATGGAAAATAATGGAAGGTTAAACATCTACCTCGAACCAAATAGAAGAGGAAACAAAAGGCCAAGAAGGTAAAGAGTCATGTTCTTTTTGAAGCCTATATATGGGTGCATGTTTAGGAATAGGTTAAATTTATAAAATAGTTTTGGAATTTAATATATTGATTTCTGAGTATTCAATTCCATACTATGTTTTAAGGATGTCTTATTTTTAAACTAATGTATCCTCTTGATATATTTTATTGAAAGTTGGTCTAAACGATAAGAAGAAAAGTTATGTGTATTGCATCTCTTTGTATTATTCATGTTTTTTCTAACTAACTTAACATTTTATGAGTCATGTCACAACCTTTGAAGACTGAAGCACGTAGAAAGACTTGATGATGAATTATAGGAATCGTTACTAATAATGGTTCCATTATTGAGACGTAAATGTGTTAAGATGGTTGCCTAGTCAAAGGGACTTAGAAGGCTAGTTAGACTCAAGGATACATGAATTCGTAGAGGAAGATGTTATTAGAATACGAGTGTAACCCAATATATTATTTCTACTCACATATATGGAGAAATTTATGAAATTTTCTAGTGTGAGTTGCCTAAGGTGTTATATACATGGATATTTAAGCTAGATTATTATTATTTTAGAATTCATAGTATAGATCACCTTGTTTGGATGCAATAAAAGTTAAAATAGTGCACAACCTAGATATTAAGTGGACATGTACAATTGAGCACTAGGTGAAATCTACCATTAATGAGTATGTTTTTGAGTTTGTTTTGCAAGGGTAAGTTGTATTTGAAGTTATATATGCTCTATTTAGCAAAAGAATCAATGGTAAATTTTTGAAGTGACTTCCTTTATTATTAGAAAATCTAGTTGAGGAAAAATCCATGGTTTTGATTTTAGCTGATATGGAGTAGTCAAAAAGGGCATTATTTGTCAAAGGAATCAATAGTAAATTTTTGAAGTGACTTCCTTTATTATTTAAAAATCTATTTGTGGAAAATTCCATGGTGTTGATTCTAGTTGATATGGAGTAGTCAAGAAGGGCGATATGGGGATGCAAATTGGAAGAAGATGAATGAAATGTAGATAAACCACATATGTTGGACTAAATGAATCCTAAGAAGAAAAAATAATCAATGGATAAATAAAAATAAATGAATCTAAAAATATTATGGGGCTTCAAAGGGATCTACAAAAATAGAAGAGATGAAATAAACAAAATATTGTAGCAAGGGAAGGGTCAAAGATAGTTGTAAGTAGGAATGGTAAAGGAACTATGCAGGGAACGGAAGGAACTAGACCTTAAGTAGAAGAGTTTGAGTCCTATGTTTAAAGGGAGCCAAAAAAAATTCAAAGAACATAGATATTGAAGGGAATAAAGCAACCTACTAGGAATTTATGACTGGCCCATGAATGAAAAGAAAATATAAATAGAGAATCAATAGAAAGTATGTTGATAGGTTGTTAGACTAGGTTGATAACATGTGTAGTAAGTGGCTAGATTAAAAATATTCACGTTTGGAAAGGAAGAAATATATTTTTGGGATGCTTTGGTGAAGTCAACACCTAGGATAGGTTCATGATGGGTTAGTATGGACAACCTAGGGGTAGTTCATTTAATTTAGGGGGATACATCCCTTATGACATATTTATTTAAAAGAGTTAATATACCAAAATTACTTGTAAAGCTAGTAAAAACTATGAAGTTGTTTGAAGAAACTATTAAATTTGGGGATAAGCATAAAGAGGAAGTTGATGGTGAAGCTAATATAATTCTAGGTTCATCCCCACCTAACATATCAATCAATATTACAGGTAGTCCACACACACTAGTAAATGCACTCCCAATCTATTTTTGAGTTATCCACCTTCAAGAACCATATGACTCCCTGTGGGAGCCTTTGTCACATTGATTTTGTATGATGGGTCAAATGACCCAAACTAGTAGACATTGACATGTGAAATGAAGTGGCAGGTTACGGGTATAATGTATGAGGCAAACAAGAAGTGTGAATTCATAAGAACCTTGACTAGCAATGCTCTAGATTTAATTTTTTAAGATTAATCATGCTATGATGCCTTAAAGGAGGTCAATGATAATTTTATATGGGAATTTAAGATACAAAAATGTGTCATACAAGTTATTTAAGACAAAATAAATTATAAAAAATCCTAGAGAATTAGTATGGAAATATGATCAATAGTTTTTTGATGCATCAAAAAGGTGAATTTTCAATTTCATGGTCCTAATAAAGATGATTGGTTTGTAGAGGAATTATGAAGTAAGATCCATTTTGTTATATCCCAAGCCTAATTTATGACAAAAATTAAGGCCAAATCAGCTAGGATTAGGGGGATTGTAAAGACTATTGCCAAACTAGATGTGGTATTGTGCAGGATGGATGAAATCTAGGAAGGAAAGAAACGAAGGTTGGTTATATAGTGCATCAAATGTGGGAAATAAGGACATCAATGAAATAAATTTCCTACAGTCAAAATAGAGTTTTGTGTGCTACATCACACAAAAAGGCCGTTTGACCTCTAAATTTCATCTTCTATAATGGTATGTGCAATAATTATAAAGCTTGTATTGTAGTTTATGAAAATTTCATAATCATGATGATAAAAATTACTGAGCTCTGCAAGAGATCAAGGATATCAATAAGAATGTCTTTGTGGTAACTACACATCAACCTCATGTGTCGATGCCATGTATACCAATCTAGAAGTTGATATGGCTATACAAGAAAGTTGGAGCCTTATAGTAGTTTAGTATTCATCAAGATGGATTCCACCTTCTCCTCAATACTAATAAGTATGGGCTCTTACATCACCTACACAACAAAATTAGGCACCCATTATATAATAATATTAGGTTGGTTGGGCACCTCTATCTCCTTGGAGGCACTATGGAGGGTATTCAAATTAGCAGTAGGGTTGGGGATCACCTCAAATACATGGAGGCTTTTGGGTTAGTTATCAAGGTCACATGAAAGGAAATAGACAATAGAGATAGCCAATTACTTGATACCTATGTGGAAAATTAAATCATATAGCACAAAAATACTCTTGTATCCAAAGTGAGAAACTTATAGCGCCTAATGTAGAATCATAAGGAAATATAATATGGAGTATTTTTCAGTGTTAGAAAATCAAAGGAAGGATAAAACTATGCAAAATTTGAATATGGTAAGCTCTCAACAAATGAAATAAGTGTTCACTCAAGCAATCACATAGAATCAATATAGGGAACAAGGTTTTCCACCTTTGGAGATGTTGATAAGAGGTATTACTCGAAAGGTGCAAGAGGATAAATATATAGACTCTACAAGGGAGAAATTATTTATGAATGAAGTAACTTAGTAGGTTAAATCTATCCAAAACAAAGATGAAAATGAATGATATCCTTTAACTTACAAGGCCCATATACTATAACTTACAAGGTCCATATGTATGGAAAAATCATGAAAATATGCAACAAGATAGGGTAGTCATAGCCTTGATGGACCTCCTAAAACTAGTAAGTAATTTGCACAATGAAGATATTTCCCAAAATATTACAAATCTATTTTATAATTTTTTAGAATGTGCAAATAAAGGATAGAAAAGGGCATAAATGAGGTTTGGTATGTAAAGACCAATAAGCCATGGGACGTGGACACAAGAATGAATATCGAACTTATAGGATAATAAGTCCTCAATGTAGTTTTCAACTTCAGGAGTACCATGAATATGATTCCCATATCCACTTTAGAAGCAATTAGAAGGCACCACTATGTTATAGCCCTATCACTTTGAGTTTGGTAGATTATGGTCATGCTGAACCTATTGGGAGAATCAAAGATATAAAAATAAAGGTAGTTGACCTTTGGTTACATGGATATTTAGAGGTGATTGATATGAATATTGATGAAACTCACTATCCTAATCTAATAGGGAAGAAATGGGATTATGATGGTCACATGATCATCAATACATTGACCAACTAACTAGAAGCACATTAGGGTCATGTTATTATTGTCATGCATTTGATTAAGTCTGAGTGTAAGTCACATATGATACCTAAGGAACCTTATTTTATATATGAATATAAGGGGGAGAGTTGGTTTAAATTCAATATAGAGCCTAAGATAAAATAATGTGAGATAGAATCATACCTTGTATATCATAACCTACACAAGAAGCTCCATTATTCCAAATAATAGATCTATCATAAAATCAAACACTTTAGATATCTTAAGCACACCCTTAGTTTTAGAAGACAAGATATAAATATCTCTATTTCTCAATCAAAATATTAGAAATTGATAATGTCTAATAATTAGGTGCAACAGATCAGGACTGCATTCAAGCCACAAAGGAAGGTTTAGTACCACGGGGACCAACTTTGTTTGTTAGTGGAGAATTAGATACTAATATGTTGAATTAGTTATGAGATGATCCCGAAGTTAGACCATGTGAATGGTTTTCTCAACTGAAAGGCATTTTTATTAGTAATTTGGTATAGATAAATAAACATATTTCCTTCATAGATTTTAAGATCATGTTTCTCTCATGGAGACATGATTCAGTGCTCAGTTATGCACTAAAGTGAGTCACAATCAATTGGTGCATTCTTCATCAAACTAATGATGTCATTTGGGATGAAGCCTACAAGATGTTTCATGCAAGATTTCATATCTCACCTTGCCTTTCATAAAAGATGCCCTATCTAGGTAGGGCAATGTTCTGAGATGCACATTCATTTTTATGTTGACTTGTGGAAAACACTAAATATTTTATATGTAATTTTTCAAATGACATTAACCTTGTTACCAAGGGCTTGGTGCATACATCAATAACACATATGCGAGAATAAAACATGGCCTCATATCCAACAAGATTTCATATAGACTTTTGTCTTTGAAGATGAAAACTCATTTGTGCATAGGACCCTTCATAAATGAATATATTTTTATGCCATGGGAAACCATAGGATATACCTATTGTGACTAAAAAAAAAACTCAAGTCAATATGGATACAAACATTTATGAAATAGTTGATAAGCATTGTTATGACTAGGAACAAAAGGGGTTCATTTTGAAAATTTTTAATAGAATTTAGAACAATGTAAGTATCTCTACACACACATAACATGAAGGAGACATGGACATGAAATGACTATTGACCTAGAAAGGAGCATAAATATACTAGAGAATAAATATATATATAGAAGGATAAGGAAGATCAACTACACTATTTAAATATCATAGAACAACCAGGAGAAAGGGAAGAAGTGGATCCAATTAAAGTTGAGGTGAATCAAGCGTATCAAGAATATGTGCAAAAAAGGACAGATAACATCAATATATAAATATCACCTAAGAAGGATTCTATTGGGTAGTATTGGACACAACAATAGGTTTTAGAGTGTGTTCAATTGTTATGTAATTATGAAGATGTTTTCCATATGAAGTTCAATGGAGTAAAGGGAATAAATTGTTCATTGAGAGAATTGCATATTAAACTCAAAGAATATACACGCCCAATTAAGAAGTGACCATATAGGATGAATCCCAATATGAATATGAAGGTGAAAAAAAATTGATTGTATGGTAGAAGTGGGAATCATCTATCTAGTCAAGAAATTTAATTGGGTAAGTCTTATGGTCATTCAACCACTCAAGATAAAAGAAATATGTGTGTGTGGTGACTATCCCACAATGATGCCTATGTGAATGATCATTATCCTATCCCATTTGTGGATGAGGTGCTTGAAGTTATTTTAGGGCACAAGGTATATTCCTTTAAATATGGGTTCAATAGGTATCACCAAATTACCATTGTAGTTGAAGATTAAATGATGGTGACTTGCATCGCATAGTGGGGGTCATTTGATTATAGGGCAATGCCTTTTGGACTCAAAAATGCACCAAAAATGTTCTCTAGATTTATTTTTATTATCTTCAATAAATTCATCCATAAAATTTTGGAAGTATAACTAGATGATTTGGCAATTTTCTCCTTATTTAAGAAACATCTTTCCAAGCTAAAATTGATGTTGGAAAGATGTTGTGCACAATGAAATGCATTGAATTTAAAGAAGTGTTTTTTTTTCACATTGTTTGTTGTCTTTATTGGACATGTGGTTTATAATTATTAAATTTTTGTGGATCAAACAAAAATAATAGTAATAATGGGGCTCAAGCTACCTAATAACCCTTCAAAAGTGTGTTTATTTATGGGTCACAAGATATTATTGCAAGTTTATAAGGGGTTGTGTAACCATTTAAGAATCTTTGGAAAATTTATTGCGCAAGGATATTAAGTATGAATGTACCTTGAAATGCCAAAATACCTTCACAAAATTGAAGTACAGATTAGTTACAGCTCCAATTTTAGTTTTCCTAGACTAGAATAAAATGTTTAATGTTCTTGTCAATGCTTTGGGATTAACAGTTGGAATAGTCATTGCATAGCTAGGCAAAGGAGGTTTAATCCATCCCATTCATTTTAAAATCTAGAATTTGTTCGTTGTTGAGAAAAATTACACTACAACAAAGATAAAAGCTCTTGAAATGGTCTTTCCACTATAAATTTTTTAAGATTATTTGTTAGCTACTCCTTTTGAGTTTTTCACAAACCATTAAACACTATAATATTTTGTAAATAAACTAATTTTGTATGGAGGAAGGTTATCAATATGGTTAATGTTGTTTCAATTATTTCAATTCAAAATAAATGTCAAACTAGGAAGATAAAATGTCAGACCAGACCATCTCAGTCGAATTCAAGCAGGGAAAGAACCCAAAGACTTAAAAGATGAATTTCCTAATGCACATCTATTAAGGATTAGTGTGATCCCTGAGAAACTAAAACAAATTAGATTTTTTTAAACATGGATATATTTATATAACACTCTATAAAAAGGGAAAATAAACATCTTATCACACAAGCTCCACCTTTTAGTATAACAAATAATTTCCTTTACAAAATGGGTAAGGATGACATCCTTCATAAGGTGGTCATAGAACATGAGAGACCACAAGTGTTAGAAAAGGCACATCAAAGGGTTTATATAGGACATGTTTCATGGGAATTAACTTTGAGAAAAATATTATAGAGTGGGATTTGGTGGTGTACATTGTTTCAAGGCACTAACAGAGTTTTGAAACACTATAATATTTAGGAAAATATAGGAAAATTGAATTAAAGGGATGAAATGCTCCTAAATATAGTTTTGGCATCCAAACCCTTTGAGAAATGGGGGATTGACTTTGTGGGACCTATCAATCCTTTATCCAAGTGATCTAATTATAGGTATATCATCATAAAAACTTAATACTTTACTAAATGGGTTGAGGCAGTTACGACTCCAAGTTGTAGTGAAAATGGTGTTGTAAAAAAATTGTATGAAAATATATAACAAGGTTTGGTGTCCACATAAGTTTATAAGTGATAGAGGAACATAATTTTTTAACAAAACTATTCAAGCCTTAATATAACAATTCATTATTTCGCACCAAAAGAGTGCAACTTACCATCCTTATGCAAATGGTGTAGCGAAATCATCTAATAAGGTACTAGAGAAAATTCTCATGAAGATATATAACTGCAACAAGATGAGTGTGAAGACCACATCCTATAAATACTATTGGCATACAAAACCAATTAAAAATGTGTAACGTGACACACTTTGTTACAATTGGTTTACAACATGGAAGTTGTCATGCATATGGAATATCTACTACCTAGCATGAGAATTATGATTATTATAGGGCTTACGGATAAGATTCTTTAAAAAATCACTTTATGTATATTTCTCACATTGAGGAAACATAGAGGATGGACAACTAGAATCAAGAGGTACACAAATGAAGATAAAAATATTGGTATGATCACAACCTATGAATGAAGGAGTTACAACTAGAATAAAAGGTTTTACTTTGTGAGAATAAGTTCCAGATGCACCCATGAAAGCTAATAATTATATGGAAGGGAAAATACATAATTCATTATTTGGTAGGACAAGGCACCATAGTATTGAGAGATTTGAAAGGAAACATACTCCCAAGAAGAGTGAATGGTAGTAGGCTCAAACCTTATCGCACTTCAGATTGAAGGAAGGCAATGCAAAAAATAAGTGTTGTATATCATTTATCAGTTTGAGATTTTAATACTGGTATTTTTTGTAGGTTTTATATCAATAGGAGAGCATAACAATTTTTCAAACACAAGAGATATAAGGATGCAAAAAAATGAAGTTCCTAGTACCACTGTCAATGGTAACTCTAGATCGGGTTCGTGAGAGGAGTTTGTGATAGCTCTATAAATAAACTAAACTTGGGAATGAAGCATAAGAATGAAGTGAGTAGAGGAAGGAAAAGTGAAAACTAATCAATGGCAAAAAACTTGAAAGGCGGTTAAAGGTAGGAAAAAAAATTATATTATGTGGATACTAAAAAGGGTAAATTTTTTAAACAACAATTAATGTCCAAAAGTGGAAAATTATTGAAAATAAAATGACAGTGCATCAAATCATACAAATCAAAGAAATAAAAACTATGTACAACCAAATGTTAACTCGTTAACGACTACCAGAATTAAGACACACATGTAGGAAACATGAGGTAAATCAACATAACAAAATAGTCGAGGGGAAATTTTTCTATAAAAGAAAGGGACACTATAGAAAATATTACTTTACAAAAATTTTGAATTCAAATTTTTTTTGTTCAACCAAACAAGAACTTTTTAGAATAAATACAAGACTATGCACAATGACCCACAAATTTTAACAATAAAAAGGAATTCCACACTCAAGTGGAAAATATGGTCATGCAACCAATCATTGTTCCATTGAACATGTGCAGAAAGAAGAGATGGGATTTTTTTTTATCATTGTGACAATCCAGATGGAATGGTTTTCCCAACCAAGAGGAGTTGCACCATTGAGGGAGTGGTGGCCTTTATCAACATCTAAGAGGGTTGGATGTTGAATGATTGATCAAACTACCTAGATTTGGAAATAATGATGAAATCATGATGACCAAAATGAGTAGATATGATAAAGGATCCATTCACTTCTCCCTAGAAGTGATGATTTTTATAAATTCTAAAACTATGTAAAAAGCCACAAGGTTACCAAATAGAGGAAAATCACTACAAACATACAAGATAATAAACCCTCATTTATACGACAAGATTCAACATCAATATGCTCATTTAACCAGAGGATTAGCCATTATGTAGGTCATTGGTGTGTCAATAAGGGTTATTACAGAATTGCGTAATGCATTAGTATTGGTAGATGATGAAGGGTGCCAAGCACGTAAATAGTGCATAATTAATATTTCCATCAAATGGTGAGGCTAGGCGAAGAATTCAACTAGCCTAGCTTCCTAGCCATAAAAATTAAAATAAATGTAAATAAGTTACTTGAATGGATGACCTAGTAATTCTAGTACTAATTCTTAGTACTCATTATCTATTTCATGTAGTGGAAGACTCCTGAGGGACCATTAGCTATGGATGTAGACTATTAGTGAGTTTTATTTCCAAATCTAGTGTGGCAAGGAAGTGGAAGACCTTATGAACAATTTTTTGGATGCCCAAATAAGTCTTGGAATACGTAGGGCTTGTCACAAGTGTCACCAAGTTGCATTATGGAGTGGAGATCATAATCCATGAGTTGTATAAATTACTCTTCTTTCCAATTTCATTTTTAATAGACATGTCCAAGGCATAAACAAAGTTAATATGATATAATAGGTTGGTTGCATAGAGCATCCAACCATTAAAATTAATGTCAATGGGATATGGGCATTCACAAGCTTAACCAAAAACCTGAGCATAGGCCCAACCTTAGACACAACCACAATCATCCACCTCAACATTGTAGGAAACACCAGTTAAGTTCAAGGAACCTATGGCATAGTCATTACAACCACCACCAAAGAGGACTTGTAGAACAACACCATGTTTAAGTGACCCTTGAATGCCTAAAGTTGTAGTTGAGTATGATCTCAAACCTTGAGAAGTCACACCAAAATAAGTCTATAATGTGTTAATCAATGATGTAAAAAATACACATATGATGAATATGATGATAAATAATTTTAATTTTGGAAGGTCGTCTAGACATGTTAGGTTCATAATAGAAGTATTTATGTTCTTCTAGTTGAGATTCCACCACCTTCAAAGTCCATTAGAGTGGACACAATCACACAAGAGGAACAAGAAAAGTGCAATGTGTAACCTATGTTTCAAGAAGAGGCCTTATATTATGGTTCACAGGCACAAGCAACCACTACCACACATGACTTGAGCATAGTGCAAGAAGCATCACAAGGGATTAAGTGAAAACTAAAAGATCTAGTGGTACCTTTCATAGTGGATAGCTAAAGAAAAAGTAGAGGTTGAAGTCGGTTCACTGAATCCACTAGTAAAAAACCTCACATGTCAGGAGCCTACATGATTCCACCCCAAAGTCACAGAGCTAATGGAGACATTTTTAGTTGTAGAGGTTGCAATTAAGGAATACCAACAAAAACTCACAATGTGAGAGACTTTCTCGAAGGCTCACTATAATAAAAGTCTTACTCCACTAGTTACGAGGCTTAATAATTTTGTACCAAAACACCATACTATAAAATCTATGTAATCCTCTCCACAAACCACACCACCATCCCCTACACTATCCACCCATACATTATGCAAAATAATCTTATAGGTCAGATAATGGGTGCATCTATACACACAAGTACACAACACAAGCAAGCAAAGGTTGATCAACCTCCTCATTAAGAACACCTTAATTAACCATAGTTTAGGTCTAAGCAAAAGAGAATTCAACCGAGGACATTACAAAATTGAAAATAGAGGTAGATAAAATGGCTAAAGAAAATGCCTATAAATAAATGTAAGATTTGTTCGAGTAATAAAAAAGGGCTATCTATGAAGCAAAGAAGGACAAGGTATACCAACAAGAGGAGGACAAACAAAACTCTGAAAAATACCAAGCATCCAAGGAGGTTGAAGAGAAAATAACAGAGGCCCTAAGAAATCATAAGGAGGCAAAGAAGAAAGCTATTGAAGAACAAGTAGGAGCAACATAATTTGTATTTTTAAAAGCTACGAGTGACAAGAAGAAGGAAATAAAAGAAAAAGGAAGAACAAGACAAAAGGAAACGAAATGAGGTAGAGTAGAGAAATAAAGAGGAGGAGAATAAAAAATAGGAGGTGGCCCAAAGCACTTAGGATACAATGTAACCTTGGGCCAAGCATAGCCAATGCTAGGCCAAGGCACTCAAGAGGCACAACTACAACAACAAGGATCAAAGATAAAATAGGGAAAATTAGCTGAAGGCCTAACACAACCTTCCACAACATCAAGTTTTCATTTAACATGAGTGGACTTGTAGGAAGAAGGCTCACAAGGCCAAGAAGAAATTGAAGGGTCTTGGTGGTTAGCTAAATATTCATGCCCTAATAATAAAGTGCACAATGTATACTCTCCCTGCAATGCAGTTGTGACAAGCACCAACACTACCCTTTTCAGTAACAACATAAATGGTATTATTTATCAAGCCTGAACAAGTCACCTTATATAATTTGTAATTGAATTTACAAAATAAAATTGAAGGTGTTGTGATACCAAAAAAATAGGCCAACCTTTCGGAGGCCATAACTTTTGACCCGTAACTCCGTTTGAGCTCTTCCACATGCCAAAATGATCATATCAAAGATTTTGATTCTTCCCTAAGGTGATTTATCCCCTTATATTTGATTTTAATATCTTTTGGAGGCCAAACATGATCATTTAAGGGTCCAAAATTAACATTTAATGATTTTTTTGAGATTTTTCTATTTTATAAATTGTATATTTTTAGAACCATGCATCAAATTCAGTTGAATTTCATTCCATAGGCTAATTTTAACATTTAGGATATTTAGGAAAAAATTTAGAGCCATGTTTGCTTGCATGTGAAACTTACTATTAATAGCAACTGCTAAAAATAGACATTTTTTTTAGATTTTAGTTTTTTTCGAATTTTGCATGTAAACTCTAATTTTTGAGTTGAGGCTTATTTAAGCATGGTTTGAGTTTGTAATTATTGGAAGTCATTCAATATGAATCAATATTGGTTATTATTCAGAATCTTAGCCTATTTTTAATTTTATTGTCTTGATAGTTTTTGGATTCATTACACTAGGACATTCCACACATCCATTAGGTAGAAGGTTAGTTAGATATAATAAGATAATGACTAGTTGTGACATGAAAATGATGAGCTTCATGAGTGCCTTGCAAAGGCTAGGGAGATAATTGATGAAACATGACCTACTTTGGTGTAACATGTATTAGGGGGCCAGGTGATGTCAAAGCTAATCCAATTAACAAGCCTTATTAGTAAGCTTGCACAAGATTGGGAAGTGGTGCAATAAATTAAACATATCAAAATAAAAGTGTGCAAGTTTTGGGCTAAAACATGAGATATATTTGAATTATTAGAGGAATATGAGCAAGTCATAGATGTGACTGCACGATGCAAACATCATAGATTTCATGATAGCTATTAGATTGGAAAGTAAAACTCAAGGATGCATTATAAGACGACAAGGATGACCTCACCAAGTTTTAAGATGAAAAGGTGGTTACGAAAGGGTAAGGGCTAATAGCTAAAATGGATGTTGGTATTCAAACATCCTTGAAATATAGGGACAATCTAATGAACTGGTTGAGAACCTAAGAGTTGGAGATGTCTTGAAACACCTTTGCATGGGTTTAAAAACAATGGTACGTGGATTGAATGGATTAAATAATGTAGTATATTCAACACAAAGTTGTAACCCATAATTTGATCATTGTATTTCTAGGCGATGAGGATGTTTAGGGGATCATGCAAATCTAAGCATAACTTCAAACACTTTTTAGGATGGTAGGAGACGTAGTTACCTATTGGAACAACTACAAAATACATTTTACTAATATTTTAAACTTGGTCATGGATATCTAGAATGACCCAAAATACATTACTCCTTCTTAACTCATCAAAATATTGTGAGCAAAGAAAATGCTTCTAGTCCAACAGCTACAACAACTCCCTCTTTCTCAAACAAACCAACAACAAGATCATGACACATTAACTTGTGTAGCATCTTCCATGAAAACATCATCGATTGTAGCATAAAATACCTAGTCAACCCTGGTCAAAATAACTCCTTTGATGCCACCTTCTCGGTAAGTTGGCACAAATTCTCAATTTTGATCAATTTCGGCTTCAACAATAATTTTATGTGCAATTAAGTTTTACGAGTGGGGTCAAGAAGGTTAAAAATTTGTAAAGAGTGGCCTCTTAGTTATTCCAACCTATCGAAACCCCATAAATGGTAGCAAGTTGCTATGCTAATTAGTTAAAAACCTAAAATAACAACTAAGTAGTGCATAAAATGTGAAAACTAGTAAATAACTTATAATAGAACTGCAACCAAAGCTTCTGTATATCCAGTTGAGGTAAAGATCATAGAAACTCCACATATGGATATAAATCAAGATTCAAGCATGCACTTCGTTAGTAGCTTTTGTCTCAAGATGAGACAACAATTTAAGTCTGGGAATGTGTTAGTAATAAAGTGCAAAGTATAATTTGCATGCATGTTTGTAATAATTATGCATGCAATAGATGTTTAATATTATATAATGTACTTAGCCATGTAAGTTAATAAAAATAATGGAAGGTTTCATGTTTACCTCAAACTAAATAGAAGAGGAAATGAAAGGTCAAGAAGGTAAAGAGTCATATTCTCTTCAAAGTCTATATAAACGAATGTATGTAAAGGAATAAGTCAGCTCTTTAATATAGTTTTAGAATTTAATATAAGTCTTTGATTTCTAAGTATTCAATTTCATATTGTGTTTCAAGTATGTCTTCTTTATGAACTAATGTATCCCCATGCTATATTTTATTGTAACTCGGTTTAAATGGTAAAATAAAAAATTTATGTATTGCATTGCTATCTATTATTCATATATCTTTTCCAATTAAATTAACATTTTGTGAGTCTTGTCACAATTTTTAAAGACTAAAATAATTAGCAAGTCTCAATGAGGAATTATAGGGACTGTTGTTAACAGAGTTATAACATCATAAATTTTTACTACATATCTTTGCTAGATGTAGGACCCTCTTGTCCTCATAAGAAAAAAAATTCAAAACCCAAACAACAAGAGTTCTTCCCAACTAGCATCAATGATGTACTCCCAATACATCAAGGGGGGAGGATAACGACAAAGTAAGGCCGCCCCTACCAATGTTAAATGATGACATACCTCTCATCTTAGTCATGAGCAATATAAAAACTGAGTGAGAGGTTATATCGAAATGGACCTATATGTAAGTGATGATATGAAGATATTAATGGATGCTCAGGGAAAGTAAGTATTTTAATATGTTTTATTTTAGTGTTTTAATTTGTTTTGTTTCAATTTATTATTTTATTAGTTTTTGTTACTTTTAATTTATTGTTTTGTTTATTTATAGTGATTTATATTTAACATTCAAAATTTTTGGTTTCACTTCAAGAAATAATAGTTAACCAAGCCTGAAAATTATTTTATTCATTTTGTCAAATAGACTGGTATAAAATACCAGTTGTAAAATGCACAAAATTGGTCGCTATGATTCAAGAAGATTTCAGGAGTGCCTGCTACAAGAATATTTTAATTCAAAAATATGCCTTTGAAGGGTTTAAGAAAATAAAGAGACATTTGAGGGTAATTATGTGTGTGTGTTATAGTGTTTTAATAATTTTTTATCTCTATAATTTGTAGGTTCAATACCAAAGAAACACTAATGAAGAGAGGATAAATCTTGACCTCTCAGAATAAATAGACACACGGAATGGGTTTTGCAAGAAATGGCTAAAAAACTACACTGACATGGTTGCATGTTAGTTAATCATATTAATGAGATGTATTTTTTAAAAAAAAAAAAATTGAATATGGAAACTAATGCAAGGAAGAAAAGTAACTAGTTAAAGGGCTACGAAGTGTGAGAGACAAAAGGGTAGCAGAGTACTCATCACATGGGGCGATAAAATGTAGATGAGTCCGCTAACAAATTTCTAAGTTATATATAAATTATTTTACAGTTTATTTTGCTTACATATTTTTTTATATAAATTATTATTATATCTAATTTTATCATTTAACTATTTTTATAGGAAGGACATTGTGACAAGCCCACAATAAAGAAAGTGCGTTCGATGTTACAAAGTATGGGATATGACACATCTACTTTCAACCACTGAGCCCATGATAATGGCTTTGTGCAGGGATGACGTGTTGCTTAATTAGTTGTCAATTATGTAAATTATAAACTAAAATAGTAATTTAATTTTATCATTATATATTTGTAGGTCTAAAGACCCTTTGTCATTAGGGAGGAGGATGAGGTAGATTACTTCTAGTATGAAGAGAAC
This sequence comes from Torreya grandis, assembly GCA_037957365.1. NCBI lineage: Eukaryota > Viridiplantae > Streptophyta > Pinopsida > Cupressales > Taxaceae > Torreya > Torreya grandis. The sequence continues at coordinate 1,684,377 of JARHVA010002320.1, forward strand.
AAGGATGAGGATGATGGCTAATGACATTTAGTATGTAGTTATATAATATTTATTTGTTGTAATTTAGAAGGGACTTTTTATTACTCCCTCAAAAACATTATTATATAATTTTATTTTTTCAAATCTAAATGTTATCTTATTTAATTATTCAAAAATAACATTTAAATATTTTAAATAGCTCATTTTAAATTATGTCATAATTTTTTATATATGTTAAACCTAAAATATTAAATATATAACAATATAAATATATAAGATAATCATAAATAATATACATTAATAAAATATATATAATTATAGAAACATATTAGTTATATGTAATCTATTTATAAAAAATAAAAAAATATAATATGATGATTTGTAATTACAAATAATTATATTATATTTATTTTTTAATTATTTTTAATTATGTTTGCGTCATATTTACCTCACATTATGTTGGTTATGGGTGGTACAAAGGTGACATTAATATCATACAAGAGTGACACAAAGCTAGTATAACTAGAAATGTTTAGTTCCTTTACTTTTGCACTACAAATGTGCTACTAATGACACAAATTCCTTAATTTTTCATCTTGAAAAAATATTAAAAGAATCAATTTCTAATGCAAATATGATCCTATTTATGGTGCAAATTATAATTCGAGTAGTAGTGATATAAGCGCCCTAGAATTTGAAAAAAAAAAAAAAAAAAAAACTTAAGGTTTGGAGTCAAACACAAAGAAGCCAAAGGCTATTAGATCTGAGAGCATGTAATAGATTAAACCTCAGGAAAAAAATAATTTATCCTAAGATGAAGCAAGCTATAACCCTACAAAGGTGTATAGAGCACGAGTTCACTAAAATACAATATGGATAAATATATTTTCACTAACTTTCAACACAAATGCCCAATTACTTTTAACTAGGTTAAATAACAATTGTAAAATAATAATGTAAGCCCAATTAATTAATCCAAATATAGAAGTATGGCAAACACAAGGTTTAAGATTATATGATTTTTCGGAATTGATATGGTGATACTCATCACAATGAGATAGTTGAAATGTACATTTAGGAGTAAAAAATATTTGAACCAAAAAATTGACGATGAATTGAGTAATCTCCTAGGAGCATCTTCTCCTCTCCAAATAATATAAAGAGCATTAGGATGCCCTGGAAAAAATAATTGGGATGCCCTGGAAAAAAATAATAGGCATGCCAAAATAGATTTGATCATTGCATTTGTCTAGTCGTAATTTTTAAAAACGTCACCCAATTTTATGCACTTTGACTTTGATCACCTGCAAAACATATTTCTTCTTATTAACCTGATTGAGCAACAATATCTAAAAACTTTAAGAAAATAAAATATATTTTTGGGCATATGGAAAACTAGGGAATAGAAAAATCATCTTGATATTTGTGAGTGCTCTAAACATTAATAATATCGAAAACAACAAACCTCAATGATTGAAATAGTGTTAATAACATGCCAACTAGTGTTGCGTAGTGTGTGTCTAACATAAACTTGTGTGCTTAAATAAATACTCTAATTATTGTTTAGTGTCCTCTAAAATGCTTGTAAATGCTCAACAAGTTCATGTGAGTGATAAATCATATTGTGTGTCTAAATGAACTACAATTCTCATGTATTAAAGACAAATTGAATTCAAATTAGGACCATACTAATATCTAGTCAACATCCAACAATAAAAAAATGAAATAAATAGAACATAAGTCATATGGTCAAGCATGGGAAGGACCACACTGATAAATACGGGAACATCCAAACAATTTGTACAATTTATATAGCCTTAGGATAATTTGGAGATAAAACTTGATGTGAGGGAAAAAGATGAGGAAAGAGAAGAGGGCATTTGAAGGGTGTTGGGGAAAGGTGCGGGGACCATCAAAAGTCAAATAATGCATCAATAACACTTAGATTAAATATTCATTAAGTACACAAAAATGGGTAGAGAACGTTTTTAGGTGTCTACATAACCAAAATAATACATTGGGTTATGAGTATAATATTAAAAATAAAAATATCTATGTCAATAATAATTACGAATTAAGATGAATTTATAGGGCATTACACACATCAAATACTTTTCCATTCTAAAAACACGACTTTTACACTGCAATTCCACCAATTAAGGTCTTAACATCATCTTCCTCTCTGTATTAACATTCTTTAAAGATTATATAGAGGTACCTATTTTCATATTTGTGTGAGTGATTACATCTCTTCAGTACAAACATCACTAAAAGATCAATTCAAATATTTTTGGGATTACTGTGTTTTCATTTTTTAACTCAACGTTTCAAATCACTACCCATGATCATTCTTATTTCTCTTGAGGAAGGATCACAGGGAGTGATCCAAAACATCGAGCTAAAAAATGAAAACACAGTGATCCCAAAAATACTCTGATTGATTTTATGGACTGTGGAAGCATTAAATATTTAATCACTAAAAGATGTTCATTGTCTTTTAATAATAAAAATAATATATTTTTAAAGTATACGATACCAAGTATCGCTTTGGTTATGGTCTACAAAGTAGCTTACAACATACTAAACCACCTCGTACCCTGTGTAGAAGGCACCTTAGACAATGTTCCCCTCTTAGGGACTAATTAACTTATTTTAAGCAGGGACAACTGAGAAATTATAGGATCTTATTTTTATTTAAGGTTTCATGCATTTTTTAAATTTTCACTAAATGGACATATGCTAAAATTTAGGTTCTCATATATGTCATGGATTATTTTTCTTACATGTTATGTCTAGACGGAATTTTTGGAGGCAACCACATACAGGGATGCTATGTCGCATAAGAAAAGGTCAAATTTTTTGGAACAAGAGGAAGAAATTTTGTACCCATCATTGCTTCCCTCGACTAAAAAAATAAATGTTGTAATAATCACTTCTAAGTTTTTTCGAATTTTTTTTTAAAATGTTCAAAATTTTAAAAAACCATGAATCCCCATTTCTCATTTTTGTAGAGGCAATGACCCTGAACATAAAACCCAAAATGCAAAACGTACAAACCCTACCCCTTATCTATGTGATTTTCCTTGAGCATTATGAGTGAAACGTCATTTAAAAAAATAAGAAATAAGAAATAAGAAATAAAATATAAAAACATCTCACCATCTGTTTTTAAATGAAATAAGTGCCATATGAAATTCCTCCAAGGCAAAAACTCGACATACACGAACCGTTTGACGAAATTCCTCTCAGAAAAACACTCACCAGACCAGAAAAAGGGAAACCCTGTACGCCATCTGTTTGTCAAAACTCCTCACAAGAAAATAGACCTGAAAAAAACCACTGTACGCGAGCTGATTGACAAGAGTGCTCATATAAAATTCCCACATGGAGAACAACAAAATGACGGATCCACTTCTCCACCCTCCAAATTATTCATCTCTGAACGACTTCTGCTACGACATCACATGTCTTCAAGACCTAGCCCGCCAGGGCTCATGGCGCACAATCCTCGGAAAGATTACACAGGCCCGCAAGCTGTCCCTTCTGCAGAAGCCCCACGAACATCTGACATATCTGGCCTACAATGCGCTCGCTCTCGCCAAGCTTAGAAGGTACGGAGAAGCTGCAGAAGAATTGGACACCCTTGGAGATTTTGAAGATCTTAAATACAGGTACGAATCTCATGGTTATTTTTATGAGGGTATGTTTGGTTCTATGATTCCCTTTTTCTTGAGGTGGCTGCACGCCGAGATGCCCAACAGGCTCGGCCGGAGGCAGGAAACCCTAGATCGCTTGTATGAGTTGCTTGAATTTGTTGAAAATAAGATTGCTTTGAAAAAATCCGTGGAAAAAATGGATACCCATTTGGTGGAATCCTCAGACAACCCTTCATTAGGGTCGGGCTCTGAAACCCTAGAAAAGAGCTCCGAAACCCTAGACAAAATCCCTGAAGCCCAAGAAACGCTAGTGAAAGGCCTTGAAACCCTAGAAAAAGGGCCTGATACCGTGGAAACGCTTTGGAAAGGGCCTGATACCGTGGAAACGCTTTGGAAAGGGCCTGAAGCCCTAGAAACTGTGCAGAAAGGTAATTCATCTTCCGTGCCTTTTCCCTTTACATCCACATCTGCAGAGGAGGAGGGGGCTGTGGTTGTGGATCCAGTGGGGATAAATGAGAGTGGTTATTCTGGGGTCTTGGATTTTGTTCCTGGTTCCCCAATTCGGCATGTGGGTGTGGTTTCTGGGGGTTTGGATTTTGCTAGGAGTACATCAATAAAGCAGCATTTGGGTGATGGTGAAGGAGTTGCTGCGTTTGAGTCACTGAAATTGGATGAGCCCGGTCATGTTGAGATTGGTGCTACAAATCCGACAGATGCACTGCCTGTGGGACAGGATAGGGAGTCAAATGATTTGGACGAGGATTTTGGTGAGTTTGTCTCGGGCAACGCTTCAGGAGAGTCTAAAACTGGAAGTCAGCTTGAGGTTTCTGTTCTGGGGACGAGTCTCAGGCAGTGGCTGCGGCGAGAAGAGCTTGTCATAAACTCAATCTTGAGGCACCATCTGAGCCAGAAGGATCACGTGACAAGTATGAAGTGGCTTGAGAGGATGCTCAAGAGAAAGCCTTCGGATCCATTCTTGCTCTCGAGGGTTGGTTATCTTCAGCTGCAGTTGGGTGATTTGAGTGGTGCAAAAACTACTTTTTTGAGAATCGAGGCTATGGAGAACAAAGGTCAGTTGTCTTGTTTATTAAGCTCAGAAGTACTTAAAAATATGATAAATCGTAACAGAGCTCTTCAACATTTGGTTGAGAAGGATTATACGGCAGCAGTCAGAGAGTATGAAGAAGTGTTGGACCGCGATCCCGGTGATGTTGTGGCAACTAATAACAAGGCTCTCTGTTTGATGTATTCTAGAGATTTGCTTGGATCTATAAAGGTGCTAGAAAATGCCCTTGAGAGGGTGCCTGTTCTTACATTAAATGAGAGTGTTGTGTTAAACATATGTAGTATGTATGAATTGGCATTTGTGAACAATGTTGAGACGAAGAGGACTCTCAGTTCATGGATTGTGCAAATTGCACCAGAAGATTTTGATTTGTCTTGTACACGACTCTAAGAGATTAATTCATTTATTTTTTTTATCCAGGAGATTTATTTCTATTATATGTGTTTTATAACACTGTAGCACAGCACATAAGGTTTTAATTTGTTGTGTGAGTTTGATTTATTCTGTGGAGAATCTCAAACTGTAAGTTTTATTTTACAGTTTGGATTCAAGAAATTTCTTGTCGTCTTGACTACAACACATTTGCTATTCAGATTCTACTGGTTTTGCCCTTGTTTAGTCAGCTGATACATTTTAAATCTATCTTCAAAATATATTATTGACAAATTGTATTTTCAGTTGATTCAACAACTCATTCTTGAATCACCCACTCTGGGTTGATGAGGAATGTTGACATCATGTGGAAGTTCTGTACTTCCTCTAATGTCCCGAACATTTTTGTGAAGGACCAATTTTAGTGTCAAAATGGTGATCTGGAATGTGAGAACATTAACAGTAACAGTAACAATGATCTTTATGAAGTTTGGTTCTATAATTCGGATGTTCTACGTCATTCTTATGGGTTAACTGTTAACAAGGTTTAACCCTAATTTGAGGGCAATACATATGATGAAATAGACCCAAATCAGGATAGTGGTTTTAGTATCATTTACTGTCAAGGAACTTGTGAAAAATATTTTAGCTGGATTGTTACAAAGCTGCATCCCTTTCCTTGCTCTTATTTTCATTGGTAGTGACTTATTAGCTCATGATCTTTACAGAATTTTAGGTCAGGACATATTTTCATATATGACTCAGATATTTCTTTTTACTCATGGAAGGGATGGAGCTGTAAACAAAAAAATAAAACTTGTGTTTGGTCTGTGTGGATGGTACACCTTTTGCACCTTTACGTGTACTGTAAATTCCTTTCCTTTTTAAGGCTGTTTTTTTATCATAATGTACTCAACATTCCCATTGATTAATCCTGACCATCTGTTGCTTACGAATGTTTTTTATTTCTTTTTGTAATGCTGCCAGGTTATGTTAATCTCATGGTTAGTATTTATGAATAGTTTTGAGTGGCCGAAATCATAATTGAGTTTGACATATTCTATAATGAAGTATAATCATCGAGCTCTTTCTCCCCAGGATTAAGTTTAACATTTTTTCTGATTTATTTCTCAAAAGTTAATGTTCATTAGTAGATTATTGGGCCAAAATGCCTATGGGGAATGTATGCATGTTCTTTGTATATGGTATTTTTGTTTTGTCGATTTACCACAAAAATAGTAATGGAACTGTTGATAAGGCAACAAGTAGAAAATGAGTCTCTGGCCTTGTTACTTATTGTACACCGCTTTGTATCATATAAGTTTGAATAGAACTCTAATAGATTTGGCTTGACATGGAGCCACACGTTGGAGGGTGACAACTCTAGGTGAGATGGCTTGTTTCTCCTTGAGAAAAGACATCTGCCTCAACCCTTGTTTCAAGAAGCACAATGCAGGCAGGGTGTTTTGCGTTAAAATGCTAAGAAACGCGGACACAACCGGAACACGTTTTTGGATGGCTTATTTTCCATGTTATTTTGCTGTCACGCACAGCATTCAGCAGACCCTGATTGAGCCTCATTGGTAGGGCCGTCAATGCTGTTAGAAAAATAGTTTTTTTATAATTTACTGTCTTCCCATGTTGCTAATTGTTTAATGATATAATAATTGTGAACATTTGTGTTCCTAGTTGTTTAATGATATAACAATTATGATGATTGTTTAATTTAAATAGATATCAAAAAGAAGGCATTGCTCAGATTAATCATGTAGCTTGTTCCCTTTTTATGTTAAAATTATCATATATGATACAGATGACTTAAAAGAGCTTATCAGTTTTTTTTTTTAAAATGACACTTTAAAATATGACTATACTAAATAAAACATAAAAAATATATATCTCCTAATCTAGACATAAAAAATTAAAACATAAAATAAATTATACACCTTAAATAAAAAGTAAAATAATTAAATTTAAATTCTTAATTTTGTAATAAAGTATTAAAGCTAAAACTTAAAACAATATTAAAAATTTCATATTTAGATTTTTAATATTAAAACTAAAATATTAAAAGTTCCAAATTCAAATTTTTAAAATTAAAACTTAAACTAATAAAAAAAAGTTAAGTAGAAACAAACATTCTAAGTACATTTATTTTTTCTAAGAACAATTTTTTTTGGTTGATTGAGCAAATTTTAATGTTCAAATTATTTGTGTGGCAAAATTCTGTTCACTCCTCCCCCCACCCCGAAAAATAAAAATAAAAAAAAATTACAAACCCCATTTTCTATGCACAACCTCTCACAACCCTTCAATTTATTGTGGAAATGTCGTGATCCAGACGGGTAGTGACATTATTGGAAAATCAATTGTTAGTTTGTAGTGACTGATGTTGCTGCTTCAAACAAAGCCAAGCCACACTACATTATATTAGGGAGAGGATTGGTTTTTTTTGACAATTTTTGTTAAGCTTTCTCCTAAGATTTTTCCTTATATATATGTTTATTTTATTACTTTAAGGAATGATTAGGACCAAGAAACTGTGGAATTTAAGGGCGTATAATGGTAATAAGTGCTGTTAATACTGAGAAACATATTCTTCATGAACACAAAAAAAGGTTGAAAAGTGGAGTTAGCATGAGGATGAGGGACACTTTGGTGTACACCATTAAAATTGTGGGAGGTACATTACATGATTGCAAAAACAGATTTGGTGATGTTAAATATGCGAGCAGATAATCACCATGAGTGCATGTGAACCAATTTACTTTTTGATCTGCAAGAGTAGCATGCAGGAGCGAAGGCTAAGATTTAGCTAACATGAGGAGGGAAAACATTACCTCTTAAATATTACATAAAATTCAAATTCACTTGGAAAACAATTTCTATGGCTATTGCTATATCTCCGTTATTTCATATCAGATCATGTTAGTTTGGCAGAGCTAAAACGAAATCTGCTAGAAGAGATGGATTGAGTGAGGAACATAATCAAGAAGAGATGGATTGAGTGAGGAACATAATCACAATGGATTCTATGTTCCTGCCCACAAGTTTCCACATCTTGATATTTGATTTCCTGCTATCAGACATGCTTATAGTGTTTAGTGCATATGGTCCATCACCAAATCCGATTTTGCAAACATGGAATGTTCCTTTGAATTTGCTTATACTACAAATTATTCCTTATGGTAATACCACTTTTGAACTGCTTTTTCAGGTGTACAAATGCAAGTGGAAGTTAATGAAAATTAAATAATACGAGGCAAACAATAAAGTCTAGAGCACACCTTTTGGTGGACTTATAATGAAAGCTATTGCTAAATTCCCTCTTTTATGTCTCAGATCATGTCAGCATGGCAGATCTAGGGCAAGATATGCAAGAAGAGTTGGATTGAGGGAGCAATGTATTCATGATGGATTCTATTATTCCTGCATTGTGATAACCGATTTGCTGCTATCAGATGCATTTGTGGTGGATATTGATCTGCATATTTTCCATCACCCAATCCAAATTCGCAAGCATTGAATGTACCTCTGAATTTGCTTATACTCCAAGATGTCGCTCATGCCAATTCAATATACAACCTTTTTTGGATATTTAACTACAAGTGGAAGTTCATGAAGATTAACCTACATAAGGAGGGAGAGACTAAACTCTATAGCACCACACACGATTCAAATGCACTTATAAGGAAAGCTATTGCTATTGTTAAATCCCTGCTATTTCAGCTCACATCATGTCAGTGTGGCAGATCTAGAGCCAGATCTGTTAGAAGAGTTGGATTGAGTGAGGAATGTATCCACAATGGATTCTAATGTCGCTGTCCACAACCTGCCACATCCCGATATCTGATTTCTGGCTAATAGGTGTGCTATGGTGCATATTGATCTGCATATGTTCCAGGGCCAAATCCAATTTTGCAAGCGTGCAATGCCTCTCATGTGAGTTCGCTTATACAAGAAAATGCCCCTCATGCCAATTCCCCTTCCCAACCTTTTTCAGGTGTTCAGCTACAAGTGGAAGTTCATGAAGATTAACTGGCATAAGGAGGGTAAGCATAGACTTTAGAGTGCCAAGTACCGTTCAAGTGCACTTATAAGGAAAGCTACTGTTATTGCTGAATCTCCACTATTTCATCTCAGATCATGCCAGTCTAGATTGAGATCTGCTAAAGAGTTTGATTGAGTGAGGAATGAAGCCACAACAGATTCTAATGTTCCTGCGCAGGACATTCCATATCCTATTTTTTTGATAAAAGTAACTTGTATTTTTATAAGAGAATTGGTTTACAAAAAACATCCAGAAATTTGTTTACAGGGGAAGATAGACTTAGGAAGAACAACTACTAAGCATCTTCGGACAGAAAAGAGGGCTATAAACCCAAGATAGACAACAGGGCCTAAAGCCGCTTAGCACATATTACAATGGAAACAACTGATATATTCTGTGAACAAAGTATAAAGAGAAATATATAAAGGGGAACCCATCAGAAATCTGCATCATTAAACATCCTCAGCTATATAGATTTTTGTAAAAGAAACTATGGTTGGCATGACAACAGTGTGATGGTCCTGCCTCAGCTATGTGGCTATCCATAGTGCAATGATCAAAACCTTGTTGTAACTGAACAATATTGGGCTGAATAACAGGATCAATCCACTCGTTATGTTGGGCCAGATTGGTATCGAATTTGCAACTGTTGTTCGATCTTTTTCTGATGTTCTTTGCATTGGGTAGGCTGGCTTGATGAGCCTAAGCCTGATGATTACTGGAAGAGAGCTAGGCCATAAAATCATCAATGTGAGTAATTTGCGATTCAGGTTCTCAAAGTTATGCTTAAGTCTATGGCTTCTTTCTGTTGAGAGTTGATAGAAGTGAGTCGAACAACACATTCAACAAGGATTGGAGCAATATCTCATTGATCACACAGTTTGATACCAGGAAGCTTCAGCCCATTTTCCAGATTTTTGATGGCATTAAACAACTCCTGATAGATTTTGGCAAGATCAGACAAAGGGGGTTTGGATCTGAGGGGTTGGGATGGATAGTGGAATGAGAACTGGTGGGGAATGGCCCAGCTTGATAATGATTACCTATTGGAACATATGGAACCTGACGTGGACCTCCATGAGTAGGAGGGATACTTGCAAAGTGGGCATTATGAGCAAACACTTTGAGTGGATTAGGGATTTTCACTTGAGGAGGGTCATGCCTTTCATAGGCCAGCCTTTGAGAAAAGTGAGTATCGAACTAGTTGTAAGTGATGGATTCCATCCAAGAATGATGAGAATGGCCAAGTTCCATGGCCCAGCTTGATTGTGATCACCAATTGGAACGTATGGAACCAGACGTGAACGCCCATGAGTAGGAGGGATACCTGCAAAGTGGGGGCTATGAGCAAACGCTTTGAATGGATTAGGGATTTTCGCTTGAGAGGGTCATGCCTTTCATAGGCCATCGGACATCTTATGAGAAAAGTGAGTACTGAACTGATTTTGAGTGATGGATTCCCTTCCAGAATGATGGGAATGGCCAAATTCCATAGCACATACATAAGATTTGGGTTTATTCTTTGAGGTGCAAGCCTGCTGGAGACTTTTGACACTTTCATCAGTGACAATGGCATCGTCGTCAATGCAAATAATAACTTTTCCGACTCTCTGTTGATCGGTACCTCTGTGAACCTGTGATTGAGAGTTGAAGTCCATTGTTATACTAGAGATTTTCTTCATACCTTTGCATTAAATATTCAGATTACTTGATTTTTTGCAGAAAGCATTTGCAAATAGGGGCACGTATGGGCCTTTTTGTCATTTGTTTTGGACTCCTGCAAACCATTGTGAGATATTTTGAGTTGAGCATTAAGCGGAAACCATTGTAACAATACCCCAAGTCTATGCTGAAATATCTAGGATTTGTATTGCATCTTAGAGTATTTTTGTGAGTAGTTGAAATAGTGAGGTTCCTTGCTTGCAAAACAGTCGCATCCTTTTGGATTGAGAGATAAGACACGACCCATATAAGGATATGCAACATCTTTTAGCAGAACTAAACAACCCATAGTGGTGAGTAAGGATGAAAATATCATTGTTGTTAGAACCCAATCGCTGTGGATATTGTTAGGACCCTTAGTCCTAACCATTTATTTGTAATTGCTATTTTTAATAAAAGGTTACAAACACATACGCTTTGTAAGACGTCCCTCAAGTGTCACATCCCCAGTTCCAACCCACTCAGATGAATAAGAATCAATTCAGTTTGAACAAAGTTAGTTGCTAGAACTAGTTTTCATGGTTATTTAATTGAGTTCCGGTTCTAACTATGCGGCCGCCATTGATTCATACTCAATTGTGCACACTGTTTTCATTTCAGTTAGCAACTTATTGGAATGATTTGATAAGTCACATGATACATATATTTATATTGCATATCCTGTAAGTGGCATAGTTGTACTCTTAACTGTTAGCAACTTATCTTATTTTGTAACCGTTAAAAGTCTTGGGCCAAGACTTTGTTTCAAATGCAAAGGGTTTGTGATTACACAAGCATTGATTTTAGTTCTAGACCACGGTGAAAGTCAATGAGTTCATCGTTGGGCAATGGACCATGCTGAACATTCTTGCTGTTTGTTTGAATGCACTAATGTGACTGCTAGTATGATTTTTGATTATATTTCAATTTGTAAGAATAATGATGATCTAAGGTATGGTCATTTGTATAACCATTGTTCCCACTTATGTTCATGACTAAGACATGGTGATTGTCTAGCTGTCATTGGCACCAGGCCAATTGTGCCTTTTCAGCCCTTTGATTATCATTGGAATATGACTTCTTATTGCTTAAAGCAACTTAAGGGGATGTATTCGTAAGTCCTTTCTAAGATGTCATATTCTAACTCAGTTCCTTTTTGGAAGGTTGTTTAAATATGATATTTGTATAAACGGTGCAAGGATCTTACTCTGTTAAGTACCTGGCTGGTTTGGCATGTTATGGCCATGCTCCATTGGTCTTCTATGTTAAATTATTAACATCTACATGTATGTTTGAAGGACCTAAAAAAAGAAACAACTATGTTTGATTTCCTTATTAAATCTTTGTTGTCATATTATTGTACAACACATTGATATTGGCTTTATAATTGGTAAGTCAATTTAAACAATATCTTGGCCAATATTGATAAGCCTGTTTTGACCTTAGTCATGATTAAATCCTATAAGTATTTATGAAGGTATAGAACACGAATTTGTTTTTAGAATCGTTGAAGTTTTGTTTTGCTTAAAGTCAACAATATATATTATATAAATCATTGAGGGATAATTATGTGACTTTTGACTAGCATAATAAGATTTTGTTATCATTGCATTAGTGGACTTGAGTTGACTTAGCAAAAGAATTCTATTTAGGGTCTGCATCATGGATGTTGAAGAACCTTCCATGGCGCCATTTTAGGGTAGTGGGCACTGAGGTGGAAGTAAAATGGGGGACGCAAAATGAAGTTGTTAATTAATTTACTCCCATTCCTGTGCTCAAATTGCTGTTGTGATTATGAGAAGGGCAAAAATCATGCACCTCCTTCTAAATCGTGCCATTTCTGCATTTATGGAGCAGGGCATAGTTATAGAGGGCCATTGAAGGCAGAATTCAAGTGGAGGAAAAAGCCAGGGCAAAATAGGAAGACAGAGGACCCTCTTGTTACCAGGCAAGGTCCACTACTTGTTTGATTAACATTTTGTGCATTAGTTTAATTAAAACATTGGTAAATTAAATGAATCCACAATATTTGTTGTTGATTCAGGGTAGAGGGCCAAATATGCATAATTGGGTACGCATATATGAGCCCGAACCACGAATTGAGTGGAATGTGGGTTTTAAGGACTGATAATATTTGTTGTGATTGGATTGCTTTACTCTCCTTGGCGTAATGGGCTGTACTTAATGATTGTAGAATGATATTGTGTTTGGGTTGATTTAGCAAAGCTTAAACCCTAGCCTCTTGTGGAGGCACATATTGTAATGTCCCTCTCTCCTTGATGTTCATATGTGAAGAGATTGTCTAATCTTTTAATTCCCTGGATTAGAAATAAATTAAATCACAAGGGAATAAGGGGATATTTAAATAAAGGCTATATTCATTATGGAGTGTTGGCAGGGCCACTTTAAGAATTAACTTTGCCCCCTAGGCGATTCAATATGATGGGAAATTAATCCACTTAGGCCTAAGTCGCTTAATCTCTCTCAAGGGTGTTTATTTGAAAGGATAAAGATTTCTAATTTTCCAAAATGGAAACATTCTCTCCTTAGTTTTATTGATGGAGATCGACTGCTTTTTAGAAGATGGAATTGACAACTTTGGTTGATAAGAAGGGCTCGATTTGGTGGAGAAGGCATTCAGAAATTCATCTTTGATTTTATTTTCTCTGCCAAGCTTTGAAGGGAAACTTCAACAGGGCGCAAACCCTGGGTCTAGTATGATTGGGAGGAAAACCCTTGTTGCTAAAAGATACATTCTGCAAGGAAGTGTTGTTCTGACGCTGAATCGTTGCATACTGTGAAGGAAACATGCCTTGTACTTCAAGGATTTAGTTACCCGCTGTGTTCCCAAGGTGCTTGGAGGCAGATTTATGTGTTGCAAATTCAGGACTTCCATTATCTGAAACGTGGCTCTTAAAGAAGTTCTGGGCGCATCATCAAAAAGTTTATGTTTCAAACCAGCATTTTTTCTCAGGTTCTCTAATTGTTTATGCTCCATTATTAATTTTTGCAATTCTGGGCTAAGCTATCATTGTTAGGAATCGAACTAGACATTAGAAATTAACTCCATAGTACCTTCTTGTAGTGCTCTAAGACTGAACTTTAAATCTGTGCTAGTACCAGACAGATAAATTGCCATTGAACTCAAAATTTGTCATCAAATTTACATGCATTTCCATTGATAAAGTTGTTACTGTAGTTGTTACTATTCAAGCATATTTCTATATGCAATTTATTGTAATAAAACATCTATCAAAATTGAAATTTCCCAGAAGTCTATTCAAGTTTTCGGAAAGGATACTTCAATGGCATCAGAGCTAGTGATCTTGCCCGCGTGATAGGATTTCAATGTTGCATGTGGCTTTGGTTTATTGCATGCTTTGCCCAAAAGGATATTGAGGTTTATTACATAGATTTGGCTCAGCTAAAGCAAACTGGTCATGTTAAGGCCTACATCAATGAATTCCAGAAAATTGCAGTTATGGTCCCTGAGATGACTGAGAGGCGATTTTCTATGTTGTTTGTTGAATGTTAGAGTGACACAATGAGGGGTTTGGTGAAGGTTCATAAGCCTAGCACACTCCATGATGCCATTGCCCTAGCCCATGATTTGGAGACTGCACCTCCCTTCCAGCCTCAAAAGAAAGCTTTTGGTGGATTTCAGCGAAAACAAAAAGTTTTCAATCAACAAAAGAACATCCCATCGAAATCAAAACAAGAATCTAGAAACGAATTATGCAGGAAAAAGTTATGCTTCACCTGCAAGGAGCCATGGGAACTTGGTAATCGTTGCCTTGGGAAAGGTAAGGTTCACTTGATTGAGGTTTTTTCAGATGATGAAGAACAAAATGATTAGGAGATTGGTATTAGAGATGATAGTGTACAGGAGTAGCCACCATAGTTAGAGTTTGATGATTTTGGAGTTAAAGAGACTACGCAGAGTACCATAGCCTCTTTATCTGGAGTTCCTAGACTTAATTCATTTTGTTTGAAGGGTGTCCATAAGGGGCAACACATGGTTTGTTTGGTGGATAGTGGAGCCACACACAACTTCATTGATGAGGGTCTAGTTGCGTGTTGACGCTGTGGATTGCACCCTTGAGAGAAGGCTGGGCTTCTCTCTTCCACACGACACAATGGAGACTCCCCTCTTGCCGTGGGTTTGGCAAAATTGAGAGGAGAATCTCTAGATAAGGGCTAGCTTCCTTTGATGCATCTCTGAGTTATTCCACTACTACTGCTAATATATAAAAGGGGGGGTTGGAAAGAGAAGGATATTGAAAATAGAAACTAACCTAAGATGGTGATGCACCAAACAAATTTGATCTACTCATTACTCACACTTTGAACCATAAGAACACATACACTTTATCTGATGAAAGGACCAGACTGTAGGGAGCTTAACAGGAAGGCTTAATGAAGACACACAGAAAATGAACTTACCACAGGCACTGTAGAGAAAACACACTGTCTGGTAATCTTCTTCTGTCTCTGTGCTCTAGATACAGCTCTTCTTGTTACCTGCAAGGATGGCGCTTTGTCTATATCAGGGGTGTTGGTATCAAGCTTATGAAAGCATCATGAAAAAATGACTGAACACAAAGTTAATACTCAGGCACACTTAGAGATATATCCAACCAAATAGAGGTAAAAAATGCTTTCTATTGATTCAAGGTGAAAATTTCGCAGGGTTGTGCCATACAAGTGGTTCGTGTTGCGTTGAGAACATTGAGAAGAGGAAGTCGTTGAAAGAGCATGTTGTGTCAGCTGGGAGTTTTGACCTTTGACGTTTAAAATATATTAAACGTCATGTGTGAAAACATGGGCCACGCCGTTTGTCTGCAAACAAGACCCCTTCTTCAGACATTCACGCGGTTGTCTGCTCATCAATGCAAAATGAGAAAAAACAAGCCATGCCATTTACTATTTATGCTCTTTGATGACCATTTCATAGGCATTGTTCCAACCGCTATAATAACTCTCCTGCCCACGCCTCCCTTTTGCCCTCTGTGTTGTTTTGTCCATATCTGCGCTTGGCTCCTCGGGCTCCTTTTTCGACGGGTTGTCGAGTTAACTCTTGGCCTTTTGTCCTTTTCCTGGCTTTGTCTTTTCCATCTCTTGGCCCTTTTCGGGAATTCAAGCTCTCGGGGCTATCTTCTGTCAATCTTTGGCTCTTTGGGCTCCTTTCTTGGTGGTCTCTTCCTTTTGGCCCTAAGGCCTTTGAATCCTTTCAGGGTTGCGCTCAAACATTTAAAGACTAACGGTTATTTCATTACCGTGAATTTGATGTCTTCGGGCCCGTCACCCCTTGAGTAATTCCTTCGGCTTTACTCTCCTTCGACTTTCTTGTTTGATCCTTCCTGAAGGGAAGGTGTCCCTCCAACCTTGGAAAAGTCCCTCTTTTGGCAGCTGAGAGTCCCTCGCAAGGGCCCCTGCCCTTCGGGCTCCTTCAGGCTGCCTTGGTTTCTTAATTTCTTCGGACAAAATGTCCGAAGGAATTGTTCCCTTTGTTTTGCCGCTTGTTTCTTTCGGGCGAATTCTTTCAGACAAAAGTCCAAAAGTCCAAAGGAATTCCTTCGAACTTTCTTTTTGAAGGAACTTACCTTTTTCTGCGTTTCGCAAGGACACCTTTGGGTCCGAAACTGCTCTCCGCAGCCTGCTAGAATGGTCTAATTTGTCCCTGACTGCCCTCCACAAGGGTACCTGTCTTTCGGGCTTCGTAAAACCCTTTTGAACTTTTCGATTGAACTTGAACCTGAACCCTTTTTCGGAGTTCAATGGTTCAACGATTCAATGGTTCATCACCGTGTCCTGCAAGGAGTGACATTCATTCAATTGACCGCTTGAACCAAACCGCTTGAACCGAACAACTTGAACTGACCGATTGAGCCAACTGACTGAACCAACCGATTGAACCAAATGATTGAACCAATCAATGGTTCAACGGTTCAACATTGTTTAAGTTTAACGTTCAAAGCTCTTGGAAAGATCAGGTCGTTGAACCCCGACGTTGAACCACTTTTTCCAACCTTAAGGAAAAGTGTCTTGAACATTTTCAGTCTCTTTCCTTGTGAATTTCTTCAGACAAAATCCCTGAAGAGCTTTGTAAGAGCCTTGAATTCTTTAAACTGGTTCATCCTTTTGTTAAAAGACTTGTGCAACCCGAAATTGGAACTGGCTCAGAACAACAGGGGAAGAAGGAGACCGATTTTGGCCTGCAGGGCCAAAACGTTCAACAAATTGGCGATTCCCAGGAGAAGGATGCCTGTTATGCTTAGAAACCAGTAGCCTCAAAATCCATTGGGCATGGAGTCAAGAAGTAGCTTTGAAAGAGTTAGTAACAGCGTTGAGATATCCAAGAATCAATCACGAAGGTCTTACCCCAAAAAAAGAAATGAAACACACACAAGATTAAGAAAACTACTAACATGTGCAAAAGCACTTAGAGAAAACAGAGAAAAATAAGGAAAATATGAACATGATGGGAGAAGACTCAGTGATAATGCTTAAGATATATCCCATTAACTGGGATACATAGTTCTTCACTATCCAACTTGGAGAGTTGGAATACATTGTGCTGCTTGCACTGAGTGATGACATATGGACCACTCCATAGGACGTCGAACTTTGTGTGCTTTTCAATATTAGCTTGGTCCTCATCCCATTTCAAGACGATGTCTCCTTCAGAGAAACTTTTTGATGATGATCTCTTGTCGAAGTGCTTTTTCGTCTGCTGTTGGTAGCTGGTCATAGAAGTCATAGCTTGGTCCTTTGTTTCTTGAAGTTCCATCAATTCACACAGCGTAACCTCTATACTGCTGCCTTCTTCTAATTGCAGCTAGTGAGCAAGGTCCAAGGATGACAATTCAAGTGAAATAAGAAGTCTAGCTTCCCTTCCATACACAAGTGTGTATGGTGAATTGTCAATTGCCCTCTTTGGAGTGACCCTATGTCTGCCCATATGGCTGTTTTCAACTTGGCATGCCAAGTTCTATGATTTTCTTCCATTGTTTTTTTGATAATCCTGATCAGATTTTTATTGGTGGACTCAGCCAACCCATTACTTTGTGGGTAGTAGTTGGAAGAAGTGCTGAGATAGATGTCGTATCTCAATGGCCACTCACTTGTTCTGATTCCCAAGAAGGCCAATGCGTTGTTTGATATGATGGTAGCTGGGACTCCAAACCTTGTCACCAGGGCTTCATAAAAGTCCAGGACTGCACTTTCGTTGGCCTCCTTCAAATCGACAGCGTCTACCCATCTCATGAAGTACTCTGTGGCGGTCAAGACCAATTTGTGGCCAACAATGGAGGGAGGATTGATCATCCCTATGAAGTCTAGGCCCCATTGCATGAATGGTTGTTCCACTTGAATAGGCTGTAGAGACATTGCAACCAGCCATTGCTTCCCATCAAATAGTGCACACTTTTGGCACTTTTATATCCAGGCATGGGTGTTTTTGAATAGAGTGGGCCAGAAGTAACAAGCTTGCATAATCTTCACAGTTGTAGGCTTACGAGCAAAGTGACCACCAGCTGGCCAGTCATGGAACTCAGACAACACCCTGTCGACCTGACCTAGATCTATACACCTTAAAAGTACTCTTGAGAAAGTCCTGAATAACACTTCATCAATATCTCCTCTTGGTCCTATCAAGGCCTTGCGGGCACTCCCCAGTGAGAAGGAAACGCTTCATGTCTGATGTCCAATATTTTATGACTGCTGGTTCTTCTACTACGGAAATTCGATAAGAGAAATATTAGAGTCTGAAATATCTCCCTTGGTCCTATCAAGGCCTTGCGGGCACTCACCAGTGAGAAGGAAACGCCTCATGCCTGATGTCCAATTTTTCATGACTGCTGGTTCTTCTGTTGCGGCTTCATCATGAATGAGCAAACTGTCCTCTTTTTGCTGTTTGAAGTTTGCAGCAAGGTGTTCACACAGGGTTTTTTCTCTTACCAGCTTGGTGGTTTTGATATCCACATCATATTCCATTACTTTAGTGATCCATCCCGCTCTCTTTTTATTCAGATCACGATTGATCAAGAAATATTTGACGCTGGGATGTGAAACCATGAGGTGAACCTTGCTGTTGGACAACATATGTCTAAATTTTTTCAAGCTCCATATTACCGCAAGGACTTGCTTCTCCACATATGTATACTTGACGTCAAAACCCTCTAGGCCTTGGCTAAAAAATGCAAGTGGTTGTTCAAGGTTCTCACCATTCGCTTGGGTAAGCATAGCAGAGATTACCTCTTCATTTCTGAAGGTGTAGAGGTTGAAATCCTTGGTGAAGTCAGGACTGATCAAGGTAGGAGCCTAGGCGATAGCTTGCTTGATCTCTTCAAAACTATATTTCTTTTGTGCTGTCCACGTGAATTTCTCATCTTTCTTCAGCATAGAGGTCAATGGCTTGACTACCTCCGCAAAATTTAGAATAAATCTTCATGATAAAATTTATTTTGCCAAAGAAGCTTTGCAGACCCTTCTTATGTTTAGGCAAGGACAACTCTAGGATGGAGCGAACTCTTTTTGGATCAATGGTCAAGCCCTCTTTTGAAACAATGTGGCCAAGTAGTTTACCCTCATGGACAACGAACACATATTTCTTTGGGTTGAGAGAGATACCGAACTCTTTACACCTCTCAAAGATTTGTCTGAGGTGTTTCATGTGTTGACCCGCCTCCTTAGAGAATACTGTCACGTCATTAAGATACACCAGTGCAATGTTATTTATCAAGCCTTGAAAAGCCATGTCCATGGCTCGCTGAAAAGTGGCACCAGCATGGGACAGTCCAAATGGCATTTTCCGATAAGCAAACGTCTCCCACTTGGTAGTGAACGCTGTCTTATACTGGTCACAGTGTTGCACCAAAATATGATTGTACCTTGAATACCCATCCAGGAGGGAGAAATGCTCGCTCCTTGTCACCATTTAGAGGATCTGCTCTATACTTGAAAAAGGATAATGGTCTTCCAAAGAGACTCTATTTAAGTCTTTAAAATCTACACACAATCTGATCTCTCCATTCTTTTTTCGGATAGGAACAAGATTGCCCAGCCAAGAAGAGTGTTTGATCAAAAATATGATCTTTGACTCAATCAGCGTGGTGAGTTCCTTCCACATGAGAGGCTCAATCTTTGGGTTGACAGGGCTTTACTTCTGCTTGATCGGCTTGACGCCTTCCTTCAGCGCAATGGTATGTTGGGTCAAACTTAGGTCAAAACTTTTCAAGTCGCTATACTCCCAAGCGAAGACATCAACAAACTCCTGGCACAACAAGATGAAGGCCTGCCTTTCATGGTCTGTACACACTTTTCCAAGTGCAAGCAGCGTATTCTTGAATATTTCAACTTTTTCATAGTTCTTCGTTGTGATGCTTGCTTTATCATTTTTCAATTGGTCATCCTCGTTGAAGATACTTTTGAGAGTGACCAAGCCTTTGGAAAGTTTATTGTTCTTCAGTTGAACAATCTGGCCGCCATACTACTGTTGTAGCTTAACCTGGTTTTTGGAAGCAAACTCAATCTCTTCTTGCAAGAAGAGTGATATTTATCGATCGTTGTCAAACACCTGCCAGTTGGTGATGTTGTTAGGTACGGAGAGTCTGATTACTACTTTCAAATAGCGTGAATTGTTGTTTCAACCTATCTCCTTGGGGACATCAAACTAGGCACCAACTTCTGCTAGTCTGTCTGCTTACTTATTATGTTCTCTTGGAATAGAGGTAACATTGAAAGCAAAGAAACTCTCTACTAAGTTCCACACCCTGTACTTGTAAAACTTAAGTAAGGAATTCTTTGTCAGAGTTTGGCCTCTCACCCGATTCACGATCAGTTCACTGTCACCAAAACCCTGCAGTTCTCTAATTCCTTTTTTCTTTGCCCACTCCAAACCATGAATGAGAGATTCATACTCTACAACATTGCACGTACAAGAAAATTGGAACCTGAAAGCCAAAAAGTACTTCTCATGTGAAGGAGAAACTAGCACCACTCCCCCACCGGCTCCCAACTTGCTTCTTGAGCCATCAAATAAAAGCTGTCATAAACTTGAGCTCTCTTGGCTTGCTTTTATTAAATTTGGTACAAAGGTACTCTCTTCATGCATGCAATAAATCCCCAGGCCTGCCTCTTCTATGAACTTATAAGGGTCATGCTCAAAGTTGTCACTTCCCCATTCGTCTAAGAACATGTCAGTAACTCTTTCAAGGGCAAAGGATGGAGATTGATCCACTTGGAATTCTTTTTGATCAATAATGGCGTAGCTGACATTTGCTGCCTTGAGTGAGTATGGTTTCAGATGATCTCTGTGGAGTGGCTTCGACTCAATTTTGACCTTGGTCCCATGTTTATTTCTAAAAACCAGGTAGGACCAGTTTGTTGCTAGGTACCCACCTATTTTGGATGTAAAATCCTTGGACAAGCAAATGGCAAAGTAGGGAGGAACATCCGCCACCACCATGTCATGAGGAACTAAGAAAGTTGGACAGGGGTGGAGCGTCAAGTTCAAGCCCCTCACCACCCCTACTATCTTTGTTGGTGTTCCAGTCAGCAGTAGGACTCCCTTAGTCATTTCTTCGTATTTGAGCCCCAATTTATCCGCTATACATTTTGGCATTACAGAGGTGCTTGCTTCACTGCCAATAATGCAATTGTGCACCAAGAAATCTCCTATGACTAAGGACAAATAGAAAGGAGGAATTTTTTCTTCTTTCCTTACTTGCCCTGTTATGGAAGGGTGTCCATTCATGATTAGAACATTATCAGCTTTTGCTGTGACAACTTGTTCATTTAGCCTGTGCAATTCCTTTTGCAGCATGTCCTTTTGTCCCGGCATTGCCAATGAATCCCACAAGGAGATATTCATGTGTAGCTTCTTCATCGGTCCACCACATTGATTTGAGGATTGTCTCATTTCAATTTTTTTTTGGGATTGCTTGCCGCCTAGGGCGTAGGCCGAGGCGCTGAGGGTGTGAATGGCGGCCTGAAATTTAAATTTTTTTGGTTTGTATGTGATGAAGATGATGCTGCATACATTTGAGCAGCTGCCTGAGCTTCCTCCATAGCTCTCCTTTTGGACCTTGTGTTGGCTACAACATAGTCACCTTGATTATCCGCATTACCCACGTAGTTGACTACACAAAATTTGCCTTCTAGGTGATTCATGAAAGCAGAATCAAACTGAGCCAATCTGTTGTCCATGCCAGGTTGCAATGACGCCTCAAAGCTTGAGAATTGAGCAGCTGCCTGATTGTCTTGTGCATTCGTGTATTGCTCTGACATCTCATTTGTGTAAATACCTTGATCTTGACCGTATCCCATGGATGAGCAATTTGGTTGTTCTTATACTAGATTATTTTGAGCGGACATCATAGCGTTGGATGATGAAAGAGCGCTTAGATTATAGCCTTGATAAGGTCTGGCTTGTGTAAACTGACCCTGTCCTTGATTGTAATTTTGGAAAGGTGGTCTACTTACTTGCCCAAACTACTGATATCTTTGATTCGACTGATAGTTTTGAGTTTGCTGTCTTTTGAAAGCCACCAATTCATTGGTTACATTTTACAACAAGTTTTTAACTTCATGAAGGTCATTGGATGAAGTAGCAGCGGGCTTTTTTATGCCAGGTAGAAGAGCTAAGGTGGGTGCAACAGTGTTGACTGGAGGCAACAATTCAAGGAAGAGCGGCATATGAGGTCTAGGGGCTATCTTTCTCGCTTGTACCAGATAATTCTTAGCAGCTATGGCTATGTCATAGGCAGCGGGCAACACATGTCCTCCCATGGACTGCATCATGACATCAATGTCATTGTTCAACGCTTTTAAATAATAGAAGAAAGCATAGCTTGGGGTCGGCTTTATCAGAATGGGGATTCTGTCCCATGTCTTCTAGAACCGAGTGTTGAAGTCTTGCATGAATTCGTGTGGAGCTCTCTTCATAGTGGTTAGCTGCTCGACAAGTGAGAGGTGGTCACTCTTCTCTCCGAATTTGTTTGTTAAGAGGGTACCCAATTCTTTCCATGTATCGACTGAATTCATAGGCAAAGTCCCATACCAGTCCAGAACCTTGCCTTTGAAAGACAATGCCAGCAATCTGATAGCAATGTCTTCTTCAGTGACATTGTAAATATTACAGAGGTTAGCAATATTTTTGATGTGTTCAACAGCAGTGATAGACCTTTCTCCATTAAAGAGAGGCACACTCTTAAGAGTTGCACCTAGGATTGAGTCATAATGCAGAGGATTCAAAGGACTCTGACCATGAAAAGCCACAAATGGTAAAGCCATAGTTATGACAAGATTCAATCGGGACCTTCTTGTGTAAGTGTTACTTATAGCAGGTCTGGGAAAATGACTTGCTAGATAAGGATGAGTCCTTGCAAACCTCAGTCGCCTTGCTGAGTTTAATGGTAATTCAATGAATTCAAAAGGGACACCCTTAGCAACAGATCGTGTGGTGACCTTAAGTATAAGGTGCCAAACTGATCTTTAACCAGAGACTGATGCTCTTGATAATGGAGTTGCCAAATGTTGGATTAATGATTGTTTTTTGTTGTAACAGGGCCAACATCAATCCTAGAACTTTCTGAGTGTTTTTTAAAAAAAATGGTCCCACCAGACGTGCCAAAAATTGTTGACATTGTAGATTGCATCCTTGAGAGAAAGCTGGGCTTCTCTCTTCCACGCGGCACAATGGAGACTCCTCTCTTGCCGTAGGTCTGGCAAAACTGAGGGGAGAATCTCTAGATAAGGGCTAACTCCCTTTGATGCATCTCTGAATTATTCCACTACTACTGCTAATATATAAAAGGGGGGGTTGGAAAGAGAGAAGGATACTGAAAATAGAAACTAACCTAAGATGGTGATGCACCAAACAAGTTTGATCTACTCATTACTCACACTTTGAACCATAAGAACACATACATACACTTTATCTGATGAAAAGACCAAACTGTAGGGAGCTTAACATGAAGACTTAATGAAGACACATAAAATGAACTTACTACAGGCGCTGTAGAGAAAACACACTGTCTGATAACCTTCTTCTGTCTCTGCGCTCTAGATACACCTCTTCTTGTTACCTATAAGGATGGCGCTTTGTCTATATCAGGGGTGTTGGTATCAAGCTTGTGAAAGCATCATGAAAAAATGACTGAACACAAGGTTAATACTCAGGCACACTCAGAGATATATCCAACCAAATAGAGGTAAAAAACGCTTTCTATTGATTCAAAGTGAAAATTTGGCAGGGCTGTGCCATACAAAAATGAGAGATGTCTTCTCCAATGAGAGTTTACAATATATATAGAGAAGAAAGAAGCAATGGTGCCTTTTTGGAAAAGACTTTGGCGCCCTTTTTACAAGTGGTCCATATTGCGTTTAGAACATTGAGAAGAGGAAGCCGTTGAAAGAACATGCTATGCCAGTTGGCAGTTTTGACCTTTGATGTTTAAAATATATTAAACGTCATGTGTGAAAACATGGGCCGTGTTGTTTGTCTGCAAACAAGACCCCTTCTTCAAGACATTCACACGGTTGTCTGCTCATCAATGCAAAATGAGAAAAAATATGGCGCACCGTTTACTATTTGTGCTCCTTGATGACCATTTCATATGGATTGTTTCAACCGCTGTAATAACTCTCCTGCCCATGCCTCCCTTTTGCCACCTGGACTGTTTTGTCCATATCTGTGCTTGGCTCCTCGGGCTCCTTTCTCGGCGGGTCGCTGAGTTAACTCTTGGCCTTTTGTCCTTTTTCTGGCTTTGTCTTTTCCATCTCTTGGCCCTTTCTGGCAATTCGAGCTCTCGGGGCTATCTTATGTCTATCTTTGGCTCTTTGGGCTCCTTTCTTGGTGGTCTCTTCCTTTTGGCCCTAAGGACTTTGAATCCTTTCAGGCTTGCGCTCAAACATTTAAATACCAACGGTTTTTTCATTGCCGTGAATTTGACGTCTTCGGGCCCGTCACCCTTTGAGTAATTCCTTCAGCTTCACTCTGTTTCGACTTTCTTGTTTGATCCTTCCTGAAGGGAAGGTGTCCCTTCGGCCTTGAAAAAGTCTCTCTTTTGGCAGCCGAGAGTCCCTTGCAAGGGCACCTGTCCTTTGGGCTGCCTTGGTTTCTTAATTCCTTTGAAAATTTTGTTCGAAGGAATTGTTCCCTTTGTTTTGCCGCTTGTTTCTTTCGGCGGGCTTTTCTTTTGGGCAAATTCTTTCGGACAAAAGTCTGAAGGAATTCCTTCAGACTTTCTTTTTGAAGGAACTTACCTTTTTCTGCCTTTTGCAAGGGCACCTTTGGGTCCGGAACTGCCCTCCACAGCCTGCTAGAATGGTCCAGTTTGTCCCTGACTGCCCTCCGCAAGGGTACCTGTCCTTTGGGCTTCATAAAAGCCTTTTGAACCTTCCAATTGAACCTGAACCTGAACCCTTTTTTGGAGTTCAATGGTTCAACGGTTCAATGGTTCATCACTCTGTCTTGCAAGGAGTTACATTCATTCAATTGACCGCTTGAACCAAACCGCTTGAATTGAACAACTTGAACTGAGCGATTGAACCAAATGATTGAACCAATCAATGGTTCAGCAGTTCAACATTGTTTAAGTTCAACGTTCAAAGATCTTGGAAAGCCCAGGTCGTTGAACCCCGATGTTGAACCACTTTTTCCAACCTTAAGGAAAAGTGTCTTGAACATTTTCAGTCTCTTTCCTTGTGAATTTCTTCAGACAAAATGCCTAAAGAGCTTTGTAAGAGCCTTGAATTCTTTGAACTGGTTCATCCTTTTGCTGAAAGGCTTGTGCAATCCGAAATTGGAATTGGCTCAGAACAGTAGGGGAAGAAGGAGACTGATTTTGGCCTACAGGGCCAAAATGGTCAACATTGCGAAGCGTGGGCTACAGGTTGAGGAGTTTCCGAGATTCAATGTGACTATAGTAGATGGTTTTTAGTTGAGTTGCACTAGGATGGTTTCCCAGCTTAGCATCCAAATTGGAGATTACACATTGACTGATGACTTCTATGTGCTGGGACTTGGTAATATTGATGCAGTTTTAGGATTGAAGTGGTTACAATCGGGAGGTACATTCAGGACTTCCACAGAATGGAGTTAGAATTTATAGATGGTGGCAAAATGATTGTGCTGAAGGCTATTGCTGATGGTGGTCCTCAAGTAGTGTCAGCTAGGAGGATGGAGGTTTTACTCAGACATGGAGAGGTGGATTGGGCAATTTAGTGCTTTGTTTTTTCCAAACCTACTGCAGACAACAAGCCACATTATCATGTTGATATCCAGACTGAGTTGGATAAGCACAGTGTAGTGTTTGGAGTCATTCCTCCAGGTCAACCACCTGATTGCAGTTTTGAGCATGTCATTGAGCTCGAGGAAGGGGCTAAACTAGTAATGACTACACCTTACCGACACCCACGCCATTTCAAAGAGGAAATTGAGAAGACAATCAAGGAGCTTCTGAGCATGGGACACATTCAGCCCAGTTCTAGTCCGTTTGCCTCATTGGTAGTGCTGGTTAAAAAGAAGGATGGAACTATGTGCATGTGCATAGATTACAGGGCCTTGAATAAGAAGACAATAAAGAACAGATATCCAATTCCTAGGATCAATGAGCTGCTTGATGAGTTGCACAGGGTTGTGTTCTTTTCCAAAATTGATCTTCGCTCAGGTTATCAGTAGATACGGGTCCAGGAAGAAGATGTTCAAAAGACTACCTTCTATTGCCACTATGGGCATTTTGAATTCCTTGTCATGCCATTAGGACTCACAAATGCACTTGCCACATTCCAGTCGTGCATGAATCACACTTTTTGAGAGTAGTTATGAAAATTTGTTCTGGTTTTCTTCGATGACATTTTGATATACAACAGGACTTGGGAGGATCACTTGCATCATTGGGATGTAATGCTGAGTATCATGAAGGCTCAATCATTTTATGCAAAGGCTTCTAAGTGTGTGTTCATAATGACTAAGATACTCTATTTTGGGCATGTGATTAGGGTAGATGGTGTGAAGGTACACCAGGGAAAGATCCAGGCAATTCTGGATTGGCCGCCACCAAAAAACATATCAGAATTGAGGGGTTTTTTGGGTTTGTGCTCTTACTACAGGAGGTTTGTGAAGGGTTTCTCATAGTTGGCATCAGCTTTCACCAATCTAACTAAGGGTGCATTTCATTGGTCTGAGGAAGCATAGGGGACTTTTGACAAACTCAAGGAAGTCATGAGTTCGTGTCCAGTTTTAACATTGCCGGATTTTACACAGCATTTGTCTTGGAGTGTGATGCATCGGGACAGGGAGTTGGTGCAATTCTAATGCATAATCGACATCCGATTGCATTCAAGAGCCAGAAGTTGAGGGGTATAGAGACGCTGTATTCCACTTATGATAAGGAGATGCTAATGATTATGCATGTGCTAGCTAAGTTTAGGTAGTACTTAGTAGGGACTAAATTCATGGTCAGAACTTATCACAACAGTCTCAAATATTTTCGTGCGCAAAAAGACTTGAATGAACGACAACAAAAGTGGGTGAGCAAGATTCAAGGATATGACTTCGATGTGGAGTACATCAAGGGGAAGAAGAAGGAAAATTGGTGTTAGTCCCTTAAGGTATTGCAGATTGGAGAGAAATGAAGCTAAGAAATAAGGTGTTCCAAGAATATTTGATCAAATGGAAGGATTTACCAGTTGAGGTTGCAACATGGGAAAGGGAAGAGATACTCCAGCATCCTAATTTGAGATTGCTGGAGGACCAACAATCCTAGGAATGGAGGACTATAATGTCCCTCTCTCCTTGATGTTCATATGCGAAGAGAGTTTCTAATCTTTTAATTCCCGGGATTAGAAATAAATTAAATCACAAGGCAATAAGGGGATATTTAAATAAAGGCTAAGTTATTTAATTATTCATTATGGAGTGTTGGCAGGGCCACTTTAAGAATAACTTTGTCCCCTAGGCGATTCAATATGATGGGAAATTAATCCACTTAGGCCTATAGTCGCTTAATCTCTCTCAAGGGCATTTATTTGAAAGTATAAAGATTTCCAATTTTCAAAAATGGAAACATTCTCTCCTCAGTTTTATTGATGGAGATCGACTGCTTTTTAGAGGATGGAATTGGCAACTTTGGTTGATAAGAAGGGCTCGATTTGGTGGAGAAGGCATTCAAAAATTCATCTTTGATTTTATTTTCTCTGTCGAGCTTTGAAAGGAAACTTCAATAGGACGCAAACCTTAGCTCTAGTATGATTGGGACGAAAACCCCCGTCACTGAAAGATACATTTTGCAAGGATGTGTTGTTCTAACGCTGAATCGTTGCATACTGTGAAGGAAACATGCCCTATACTTCAAGGATGTAGTTACCATCTATGTTCCCAAGGTGCTTGGAGGCGGATTTGTGTGTTGCAGATTCAGGGGGACTTCCAGTATCTGAAACGTGGCTCTTAAAGAAGTTCTGGGTGCATCATCAGAAAGTTTATGTTTCAGACTAGCGTTTTTTCTCAGGTTCTCTGATTTTTTATGCTCCATTATTAATTTCTGCAATTCTGGGTTAAGCTATCACTGTTAGTAATCGAACTGGACATTAGAGATTAACTCCATAGTACCTTCTTGTAGTGCTCTAAGACTGAACTTTAAATCTATGCTAGTACCAGATAGATAAATTGCAATTGAACTCAGAATTTGTCATCAAATTTACATGCATTTCCATTGATAAAGTTGTTACTGTTCAAGCATATTTCTATGTGCAATTTATTGTAATAAAACATCTATCAAAATTGAAATCTGCCAAAAGTCTATTCAAATTTCTAGAAAGGATACTTCACATATGCATTCTTTCAAACAATACGACTTGCACTTGGTATAAGAAATGTATTTCTCTCCACAAATAAGAAATTCCACTACTGTCATATGTTGTTTTCATTTTGGCTTGAGCATGGTTGGATAGTGGTTTTGGTCAGGAGCTTTCAGTTGTCAAAACTACTATTATGGTCTAATAATTATGATAGAATACGAGCAAGATGTTTTGTTAAACATTGAGTTATTATGCCTTATATTAGTTGTTTTGTTGAACTTTTGTGTTAGTATGCTGGTTGTGCATTGATTTGGTTGGTTTCGCCAACATTCTTTGGTACTGTGCTAGTAATGCAATTATTGAAATATTTTGGTATGTGAATTAATTGGTATTACCATGGGTATATTGTTTATGGATATCAAGGGTACTTGCTAGTTTTAAATATTGGTTATGGTTGCAATATAAATATCTGAATAGCTCATGAAATAATTTGAGTTGACTTTGTAAAAATATCATTGAAGATGATTTATTACCTCTTTTAGATTACTCACCAATTTTGGGATGAGATCCTAGTCAATTATCTTTGCTTTATATGTCATATCCCCTATGTTTCGAATGTTGATATAGTTCAAGTTGGTTGGAAATCTATTGTATGTTTCTAAAACACCATGGTTGTATATCCATGAGAAAAACACATTTTTCATCAAGTGTGAGGTAAGTTCTTTGGTTGAAGGCTTCTTTATTTTGTATACTGTAAAATGTGGAGTGTTACTTGTATGAGGAGGCTCTCCTGCTTTTTAAGCTTGACATTGATTTGTGCGCTGGAAAGAAGATATTAACAAAGGTATTACATATCTTGGAAATGGTTTGCTGTATGGTGAGTTTTGTTGTCCAATATTAATTCAATTTTCGGGGCAATTAAGTGGCCATTGCAAATAGATCACCGTATGGAAGTATTGTTGATTAAGTCTGATTCTGCCAATAGTGTATAGTGTAAAGCTTGGTAACTGGTGTGTTTTGTTGTACTTTTCTTGTGGTAAGGGTTCTTGGGAACCATCATGGCTTGTATGACATTTTCTGGGTACAAAGATTCTAGATCTGATTGTTATGCCTTTGGGAATGATTATTCTCAACTTTATCTAGGGTTGTTAAGATGTTAATATTTTAATATGTATGTAATGATTGATTGTGCAATGGATTATTATATTTTGAAGAAACTTGATACTTGAAAGTCCATTTCTAGGGACAAGCCAATGAGTATCCTATTCTTGTTAATAAAGGTAAAAGTATTCCATCTTGCTATCAAGAAAGGTAAAAGATGGAGTTCCAGGCAAAAGAAACTTCCATGAATGATTTTCGCATATTTGATCTATTATGTCATGCAGTAGTATGAAATTTATTACTTGTGCACTTGTAAGAGCAAGTTGTTCAAATGACTCTTTTGCATAAAAACTATTTACTTCTTGCTATGCCTTCTAGTCAATTTAATGTATGCAAATGTTTATCTTTTGGAAAGTAGCCTTGCCAGTTTTGTGTTGACCTTTGTGGTTAAACAATTTTAGGAAAGAAAGATTGTGGATTGCATATTTCTTTACTGCACACAATAGCTCTTTTTTGCTCATCATTTTTTTGTATAAATTGATTTCTATTGTTCATGAAGATGGTTGTGAACTAGACAGTTTCTGAACAAGGTATTGTAAACAGTGTTGTTTTCAATAAAAAAAGGCATTTCCTTTTAACTTCATAATATTGTGAAACTTATGATTTATAGATGTTGCCACAAAACTCAATTTCAGAGTAGGCTATGTATAAACCTGTTGTAGTGCAAACTTTGTGAAGGAGTCTTGCATATGTTAGGTTGTGGAGCTAAAAGCTTCACTGTATGCAGACATGGAGGAGGTTGCTAAGGTGCAAATCAATCGACGTTGGTCAGGCCAACCGACGTCGGTCATATCCAGTGCACAGAGCTACCGACATCGGTCATGGATCGGTCGACGTTGGTCATCTCCAGACAGACAACGACTGACGTCGATCGCCTGTGCGGTTCCAAAACTGTCGATTTCACGAACAGTTTGTTAACGAACCGGTTGTTTGCATGTTAAAGGCTAATTTTAGTCTTGGAGCTGTGGTTCTAATTATTGTAATTAGATGTCTAATTATTGTTTGGCATGGGATCTATTTAATAGACTCATGCACTGTATTGTAAAGTGTGCTACATAGAAAGAGCAAGGTTAGCTCCTTCAGAGGGAAGAGAGCAAGGTTGGCTCCTCATAGTGCCACAGTGCCAAGTGTGTATGATCAAGTAGATCTACGAGAGAGCAAGATCTGGAAGAAGATCCATAGGGGTGCTGGGTTGGAGAATCAGAAGGGTTCTTCATGTGTGTATGATCTAGGTCGGCAGGTGTGCAAGGCCAAGCTGATCTGCGGTATAGCAAGATTATGTGAGATCTACATGTGTAAGTAAGATCTAGAATTTGCAGGTTGTTGCAAGATCAAGGAGATCTACTTAGAGTACGTTGCGTACTCGGTGGTAATGGAAGTAGTGATACTGACTGGTTGGAGGTGAACAACAACTCTGTGTTTGAGTTATTTGTTGTGACCGTGATTGAGAGAGAGAACTCTTGAAGATATTTAATGTTTTTGCCCTAGAGGTGTGTGAGCCCTAGAGGAGCGTGAAGAAGATTGTGGCATCTTCTTTCTTTGTATTTCCTTCTGGAAAGAGTATTAATACAATTGGGTATTGTCTCTCATATTCTGTGTTATTTCTAAATTTCTAAGTTACTTGTTACTTTTGGTTAAATTTCGTGTTTAGTTGCTTATACAAAGGTAATCAACTATGCTCTTTCAAAGCTGGGGTCCTGACAAAGTGGTATCAGAGTTCAGGTTGCTGGTTTTATGCAGTGATACCACTCACAAAGTGGTATCAGAGCCAGGTTAGGTTCACTAATAGGTGGTAAAGCTTGTTAAGTGTGTTGATTACAAGTCACTCTCAGGGGTTTCTGATTGAGTGGGAGTATAGCAATGACAGAAGAAAGTATGGAGGAATTCGAAAGCAAGAATGATCAATTACGGTGTTATGAAAAAAAAGAGCAGGTAAAGAAAGATTGCTGGTTGGTAGAAGATCAACATGAAAGAAATAAAGTAGCATGTGTTGCAGGTATTATTGCACTGGTTGCTCTTGTATGTTCTTTGGATAAAGTAGAATCTTGGTTTATAGATTATGTTGCCTCTTTCCATGCAACCCCAAATAGAGTATTTTCCATGTTAAGGTCCATGGAGACTTTGGAAAGATTTATTTAGGGGTTGGTGAGCTTTGTCAAATTATTGGCAAAGGGGAAGTGCGACTGAAATTGTAGACGGCCAACACATAGGTGTTGAAGGATGTCATGCAGGTCCCAGTTTTGAAAATGAGGCTAATTTCTTCAAGAAAGTTGGGTGATGAGAGATGTATAGGAACTCTCACAACGGATGCACTTGAATTAGCATGTGGTAAGAAAGTAGGTACTCTTTATCTACCTGTTTGTATTACTGATTCTTCTTCTATTGCGAAGACGTGGCTTTGTAGGCTTGGTCAAATGAGCAAGAAAGAGATGCATGTTCTTAAGAAGAAGTCAGATGTGTTTGACAAACTTAAGAACTGGAAAGCCTTGGTATTTATGGAGGAGATGATGGACAGAGATCAGTGGATGGGACTGAATAAATTTGAGCAGGGTAGTTTGGACAGGGTGTTGATCCAAAGAGAGCTCGTGGGTAAAAAATTATCACTCACAGGAAAACACAGGTACCGACATCGGTCAGGGGTAACTGACGTCGAACAAGCAGGCACCGACGTCGGTCATGTGCAGACTGAAAAAATTGGTGGTGTCGGGCAGGTGGCTACCGATGTCGGTCAAAGAACCGATGTCGGCGACCAGGTGGACACCGACGTCGGTCAGGAAACTGGCATCAACAGTCAGGTCAGTCACATGGAACCGACGTCGGTTGGATGCAGACTGGGTGGTGACCGACATCGGTCACTGAAATAGATTTTGGGCGGACAACAAGCTGTCAAGGAGTCTCAAACACCCATGTGGAGGACTGAAAGTGTAAGTAAGCTTCAAATTCTTTATTCCCCTTCTTTATACTTGTTGCTCACTACAGAGCATGTAGGATCCAGGAAACAGTGGGAGCATGGCATGATGAGAAATTTGATTCCTAGGATGCAGAACCAAACGGGAGATTTGATAGAGTTGCCAGCCGAAAAGAAAGCACTGAGAGACGAATGGATTCTTTGGTTAAAGAAGAGAGGGAATGGACACGTGAGACGGAAGGCCAGGGTATATGGTCTTGAAGAAGCTGCAGGATAGTGGTACAGGTTTGATAGGTGTATGACAAAGCATGGCTTTAGTCAGTGTCATTGTAACCATTGTGTTTACTTTACCAGGTTGGATAATGGTTGCGACATTATCCTGTTACTGTATGTGGATGATGTGCTTGTTGCAGGTGCATACATATAGGGATTTGCTGAGCTAAGGGTAAAGTTAGTTCAGTGGTATGTCATGAAGAATTCAGGAGCAGCGAAATTCTTTGGCATGAATTTTTCTAGAGACATGGAAGGTCACAGGTTGATTTTGTCTCCAGATGATTGTGTGGATAAGGTAGTGGTGAGGTTCAAGATGCAGGATGCAGAACCAGTTAGCACACCTATGGATGGACAGTTCACAGAACAGGGTCCCAATTCACATGATGAGGTTAAGTACATGTGTATTAGACCTGTTTTTGCCCCAATAGCGGGTGTTGTCAGCAAGTTCGTAGCCAATTCGAGAAAGAAGCACTAGAGAGTAGTTCAGTGGGTTCTCAGGTATCTGAGAGGGACCAACAACAGTTAACATGCTATGCAGGGTCAGGAACTTCTCTACATGGGTATGTAGATTCGGATGTGGCAGGTTATTTGGATGACATGCGGTGCACCACAAGATGTGTGGTGGTTGGTCTTCAGGATTGATCTTGAAGAGGGATACAAGCCAGAAAACAAATTAGACGATGTACATGTAAAGGTACAAGTGCAATTGTTTATCTCCAAGTGGGAGATTGTTAGGTTGTGGAGCTAAAAGCTTCACTGTATGCAGACATGGAGGAGGTTGCTAAGGTGCAAATCAACCGACGTCGGTCACATCCAGTGCACAGAGTTGTCAACATCGGTCATGGATCGATCGACGTCGGTCATCTCCAGACAGACAGCGACTGACGTCGGTCACTTGTGCGGTTTTGAAACTGTTAGTTTCACGAATAGTTTGTTAACGAACCAGTTGTTTGCATGTTAAAGGCTAATTTTAGTCTTGGAGTTACGGTTCTAATTATTGTAATTAGATTTCTAATTATTGTTTGGCATGGGATCTATATAATAGACTCATGGGCTGTATTGTAAAGTGTGCTAGATAGAGAGCAAGGTTAGCTCTTTTAGAGGGAAGAGAGCAAGGTTGGCTCCTCATAGTGCCACAGTACCAAGTGTGTATGATCAGATAGATCTGCGAGAGAGCAAGATCTGGAAGAAGATCCATAGAGGTGCTGGTTTGGAGAATCAGAAAGATTCTTCATGTGTGTATGATCTAGGTCAGCAGTTGTGCAAGGCTAGGTTGATCTGTAGTATAGCAAGATCAGGTGAGATTTACATGTGTAAGTAAGATCTGGGATTTGTAGGTTGTTGCAAGATCAAGGAGATCTACTTAGAGTACGTTGTGTACTCGGTGGTACTGGCAATAGTGATACTGACTGGTTGGAGGTGAACAACAACTCTGTGTTTGAGTTGTTTGTTGTGACCGTGATTGAGAGAGAGAACTCTTGAAGAGATTTACTGTTTTCGCCCTAGAGGTGTGTGAGCCCTAGAGGAGCGTGAATAAGATTGTGGCATCTTCTTTCTTTGTATTTTCTTCTGAAAAGAGTATTAATACAATTGGGTATTGTCTCTCATATTCTGTGTTATTTCTAAATTTCTAAGTTACTTGTTACTTCTGGTTAAATTCCGTGTTTAGTTGCTTATACAAAGGTAATCAACTGTGCTCTTTAAGAGCTGGGGTTCTGACAGCATAGGGGTTTGTGAAAATATGTTTTTGAAATATAGTGTACCTCTAGTTGTACTATTGTCTCCGTACATCGATTTAAGTTCTCTTTATTGCATATTTGCTAGACTTTGAGTATTATTCTAAGGCTGTAGCTTAATCCTTGAATTAATTATGGTTGGGTTTCTTTATCAGGTTTTCGAACCGTTACTATTTTATATAGTTGCCTTAATACAAGCATATTAAGTGGATTGACTAATTCTGATTTTTGCAATCAGAATTTGGTTGGGACTACCTTGTCTCAATTTTCTGTATTCCTCTTATTCTGCCATAGAAGCCACTACCTAAGCTCTGTAGGCAACTTTATGGTTGAGTAATGAATGTTGAATTGGGACAAGTTTGGTTGGAATTCTCCATGATTGTAGTCTTTTACCTTATTCTTTTTAGACCCAAATATCAAGCTTATGGCACATGCATAGATTTGGTTCATATATGTTTTCAATGGAATCTCCTCAAATAAATGTGAGGTATTACGTAAGTTGAGTAACCTAATTTGAAATCCTCGTCATTATCCAATTGGATGGTAGACTGGGAGCTTTATGTAAGCTTTAATGAGAATTTGCTAAATTGAATTATACTTAGCCAAAACCTAGTAGTAAGTGGCGCTTAGCATCAAGTATTGATTGCGAATTGTAATGGGTTTGCATATTTAAATTATCAAGAGGTAGTCTCTTGGGTGGTTCATTAAGTCGAAGAGAAGGTTAAAGTAATATCTTTCACCTTGCCTTAGCTGTGGAGGTTTTTATTGGGCACTCTCACTTTGGTAAAGATCACATATGCATTCAATTGATTGGGTTTGGTAAGCTTAACTGAGTAGTGGTGTTAGCATGTAAGTACCAACACCATCTGATATCAATGGTATCAATTTACTGAAGTGTTGCTTGGAAGTATATTTTGTTATCATTAACTTGGTTGGACAAATAAGTCTAGGTTGTGCTTAGTGAAGTTTGATTGTCTTCTAAAAGGAAATATTTATATAAGACTCTTGAGTGATATGAGGTAGTTAACTCTTTAAGTTATGAGATAACATTGTTGGTACTAGATCTCTTTCAGTTTTCCTGTCTATCAATTCAAATTTGTAATGAATGGGCAGAGATTGTTGATATATAGTAAGAGATATTTGATTGTGACCTTGAACCTTTGAAAAAGATAGACCTAATTTTAGGGGTTTAAGCCAAAAATGGTAATACGAGAGTGTGGCAAGGGATTGTTAGCTCAACTATATAGATAATTGTGAATCAGGTCACTCTGAGATATCAAAGAGGAATCGAGGATTATATTCTTTCTATTCAAAAGGGTAATCACATCTATTGTAATGGGTTTCTCATTTCTGAAAGGTATTCTCTCTTGTATATGGAAGGAGAGCGTAATTGAATATGTGATTATCGGCCCTCACACTGTGCTATATCTTTTTGATGGAATAGCTCCTTGTGGTACCAGGGTTTGTGAAGTCCCTAATTGTGGATCACCATTTCCGTATTAGAAGGCAAATAAAATCAGTGCGTGTTCCCTTTTGAACTCTGTATGTCTCTAGTAAGGTGAATTCTAGTAATCATGTGGGGGTTGACATTTAAGCTGTCGTTGTGGAAATTTGTTGCTAATGACAATGCCTTCACAACTCGTCTTCCTAACATTGTTGACCTTGATTGAGTTTTTAATTCAACACGAAAGGTAGTCCATCTATAACTTCCATTTTACAGCTCATAATTGATGATGTCCTTGAATGTAAGGAGTCATAGGTGAATGATGAGATATAAACCTTGGAATATATTTTTGTGGGGTGATCAATTTGGGTTCATTAAATCAAGCCCATTGTAATAATCCCACAATCATGAAAATCAATATTTAGTGAAGAATTAGTATAAATAGGACTCTAGACTAGTGAGAAAACATCCACGGATTGTATTGGATTGAACTTGCTCAAAGGAGGTTGCCCCCTTGAAGAGGCTAGCAATATTTGTAATGCAATTCTACACTCTTTTAACAAAATAATCAACCGTTTTGTTTCACATTCCATTATATTTATGCATATTTGCAATAGAGCACTAATCTATTTTAGGAAGGATCTTAACACATGATATTAGAGCTATTTCCAGAGTTGTTTGCTGCAACAACTTTATTGATTTAGGACTATCTATTTCTACGCATCGTATGCGCTCACTTTGCCCAAATGAGATCTTGGTGATAAGAAAGTGGTAACAAAGTGGTGGCACTAAGCTTTTGCCTTATATATATGCTCATTTTTTGTTTCTTTTTTGTCTCTCCCTTAGGCATAAATTGTGTTTTGACAGCTTTAAAACTAACAAATAGCAATTATTTTGGGCTAAGCTGATTTCAGTTTTACCTAGGTATGTGGAATGAGTGAGGGGTTATGCCCCAATACACAAGCCATTAGACAATGATGTGTATTTATTTGTGCTTATGTGTACCTTCAGGTATATAGGAAGACCTAGTTGTTTTCACAACCTAGCCATAGGAAGCCTTCGTCTATTTGTTTCTATAATGCACTGATATGCAGTTAGCCCCAAGAAGTTAGTTGCATCGTATCTCAGAGATGGGATGGTGGGCTACGAAATGGTTATCCACTATAATTAACAAATTGAAATATTGAGTTGATACTATTTTACAAATGAGATCAATATATTTGCAAGCTCACTGTGTAAACACAACTTGTAGTAACCTTCCTTATAACTCTGACATTCCTATAATCATAGACTTGACTTCTTAGAAAAAGTAGTGACAACGAATAGCCATAACTAGGGTAGTAGATTTTCTTGGTTGACAAAAACTCAATAATAGTAGCAGTCAAAAGGATTAGAATATTCCAAAACAGTTATTTGCACTTAGGGTAGTAGCTAGTAGACAAAAAAAAAAACACATTTTTTTTGGAGCCCATAGGTCGAATACACTTGTGATTTTCTCATTGAAATGGTTGTTTTAACGGACTATTTCAAATTTTGTGGGAAAAATTGACATTTTTTTCACCTACAGTTTTGAAAGCATTTTTTAAAGAAAAATTTCCACTTGTGTGAAAATATATCATTGCGATCATCTTGTTGAGCCAATCAATTTAACATATAACTTCAGTCAATTTTTTTTGACAACCCTAGTTAGCCATTCTTGATTCCCTTATCCAAATTCTCAGCAAAGCTATTAACTGTTGCATCCTCAGTTAGCCATTCTTTTGGAGCTACTCTCTCTCCTAATTTCTTTCTACTCGCATGACCTTCCCCTGTCGTGCCCTTTTGCCTCGATCCATTTTGTCCAATCACAGATGTCTATTTGGTAATTAATTTCTTCAGAACAACTCCTCTTCAGAGAGCTAAGGTAGGCCTTGATTTAAGCCATCAATCCCCAACTTAATAGATTTCTAACTGTTATTTTCCAAATCTGTTTCTTATTGTATAGACCAACTTGATATATTTTGTTTTTCTAGATTCAATAACAAATTGTATCAATCTGCTCAATACCACATATTTCTTTTGATCAACCTTTTTTCACATCTGATCTTCAATTTTCATCATGATCTCCCCTCTTAGAATCTTTATTGTGAACCTCCACCCATTTAGATTTTACATGGGCCACTTTTTCATTCCTTCCATGTCCACCAATGAGGGCAACTCCTCACGGTGTAATTTCTCTTAATCTCATACAAATTCTACTGAGTGTCGCAATATACACAATATTTTTTAACTTTATCAATTACTAATGATTTTTCTCTTGCAAAAATCCATCGAATCTTAATTTTACTGAGTGCACGCCTTAAAAGGGGTACCAAAAAATGAGTGGGCAAACCTTTGGTGCTTCACAAGATTGTTGTTCCCTATACCGCCACGTAAAACTAACACAAGTCATTCATATATGTTTTTCTAAGCTTTGACACCTCCCTTATCCTCCTCCCTGACCAATTCACCACCTCAAATATCCCCTAATTAAGCAAGACCCCTTCTTATCACCTAGTGAATGCAGTCAATTGGGTCAGTTTAGTTTTGGAAATCAAGCACATTATGGGACTAAGTCGGCCCAAGCGACTTAGTTTAGGACATAACTGCCCTATTTCCTAAATAACTAGGTCGACTGGGTCGACATAGTTAGGAAGATTTAGGGTCAAATCGAATTATATATACACATCTTTCACTCCATTTATAATAGAGAGAATCATTCATTTGCGCTTCTTTATGATCTGTTTTTCTGCCATTCTACTTGAGGAGTCATTACTTAGCGTTTCATACTTCTTGGAGAAGAATATTTTCTTGTGGAAATTTCTTGGATGCATAGGAGAACTCTTGGAGCCTAGAACTGACCAATCCTTATGATCTTTACGAGCTGCAACAACCTTTTTCAAAACACTATTGGCCAAGGGAGAGATTGAGGCTCAATGGGTTCATCTTCAAGGTAAGTATTCCTAACTCTCACTCTTCCATTTTGATAGATAGATTTGCATAAGTAATGGTTAATGAATGTATTGTCTTTCTTTGCTTAAGATTACCTTTACATTGACTTGAGTAGATTTCTTTTTCGCATGTTTATTATCCTCCATTTGTGCCATAAGCTTTAGTGAGCATAGATTAAATTTTATTTTATTATTTCATTATTATTCGACCTAGCTAGGGTTATTGTGTGGTGTTGCTTGACTAGAGGCTTTGGAACCCTCTCAAGCCATATTATATGAAAAGAGATTTATTAGGTAGGTTTAACAAATCCATATCGGTCATGACCCCAATTAAAAAAGTATTGCTAGTGGTATAGTTAGTTTAATTTACTTTCTCTAAGCTAAGGTTGATTTATATATCAACTTCACTTTTTCTTGCATACATTCAAGTAAACGCAACATGAACTAACCCTTGCAGATTTTTAACCTTCATCTTTAGACTACTAGATCGATCCAATCAACTCAGTATAATAATTTGTGTGTAGGTCTTAATACTTAGTCGATCTAATTGACTTAGTTCAACTCTGTGTATAGGTCATTTTATCATATAGATAATTGGATCGATCTAATCGACCCAGTTTTATATTCTTTACAAATCATCTTTTACTTCATCGATCCGATCAACATAGTTAGGTTATCATCTTATAGTTTTTTCAATTGAGGTGATCCTATCAATCTTGTTTAGCTCTCTGTGATCAGATTTTTCCTCTTAACACACTAGATCGATCTTATCGATTTAGTTATTCATCTTGTTTTTCAAATTTTCTAACAATATATGTTTAGACTATTAGATCAATTTTGTCGACAAAGTTATTTCAACTATTTTTATTATTCAGTTTTATGCAAACTTAGCAAACTCTTTCGACTTTGTATTAAAATTCTATCTTGTAGGTTCAAACCCTCATTTGGACAACACAATTTAAAAATAATAGTTCAACAGTTTCATTACATTATTAAATCAATCAAATTGACTTCATCTTAATTATCAGGTTCATTCTAACCAACTTAATTATTTCATTTTTAGTCAAATTTTAGTGCTATTTTTTTTTAATTATATAGAGCTATAACCTTACAATAAACTAAATCGACTAGCTCAACTTAGTTTTGTAACTGATTTTTACCTAGGAAAATCGGTTGACTTATTTGACTGCATTTTTTTGGACTATTTTTCAACAAACAGAGTCAACCAAATCGACTATGTCTTGTCCTATTTGCATACTAGGTTGACACAATCGACCTAATACTATATTTTTCAAGCAAATGAATTAATCCACATTGGTAGTAATTAATTCACTTTTTATTTTTGTTGATTGCTTGCTTAGAGTAGTGCACATAACATAACTAGGAAGGTTAATTTACTGGATTAGTCACTTTTTTATTTCACACACTACCAAATCATAAAATATCAAATAAGCATTCAAAAATTCTACCCAAGTCTACCTAATTGGATTTCATCACAAAGGGGTAAGCCGACTTGATTTTTTGGCTGAGTATAAATACGTGGTTGATGGTATATATTGGCAAAGCGCTTGACACCCTTATCACTGTGGAATTATGAAGTGAGGGGGTGAGCCCCAATACCAAGCTAGTACCATCACTAATATAGATCCCTTTCAGCATTAACATACCTAAAATCAACTTTATCTTACCTCTTTTTAGTTCCTTTGCAAAGCCAAACATCTTATCACATTTTAAAACATACTATACAATACATTAGGAATGTCTGCTAAGCATTTACATTTCACTATTGCTACTTATTGTTTACAAATTATATTTTGTATTACAAAACTTGTATTAGCTAGTATTGGTACAAGGTTTGTGTTGTGTACTATAATTACATCGACCTAATTAACCTAGTTGCCTGTGTGTTTAGCTTATTTCTCTACAAATTGCTACTTAGTCGTCCAAATTTATACCCTTTCAATTTTTTCCTACTTATAAAAGTTAGTCAACTAAGTCGACTTTGTTTCTCACATAGCTTTTCTATTTGTTCCTACTTATAGAACACAGTTGATTAAGTTGACTCAGTTTCCCATAGAGCTTTTCTGCTTGTCCTCCCATAGAACACAGTCAACTTGGTCGACTCAGTTTCTTATAGAGATTTTCTGTTTGTCCTCCCATAGAACACAATCAATCTATTCGAATTAGTCTTTTACAAACTCTTCTGTTTTACTTTCCCATAGAATACAATCGACCTATTCGACTCAGTCTCTTACAGGCTGTTTATTCTTCTGGCATAACACAATTGACATGTTTGACTTAGTATTTTACAGGTTATTCTATTTATTTTCCTTTTACACTTAGTCAACTTGTTTGATTTCATACCACCTATTCGACTTTGTAGGCCCTACTAACATAATTTTGTAAGTGACCGTCCTAGTTCAATAGGTGGCTGACCTCATTCAGTCACACATTAAATTCATAATTATGACTTATTTTCAGTTTTCAATTAGCCAAAAACACTATAATTAAATATTTAGATCAGAATCTTACTTATATTATCACTTTAGATGAAACTATTGAATTACTTCCTTCATGCCTTCCTAGCCTCAAACCAATTAATACACAATGTAATAAAGTTGAAGTTATTCATCCTAGTCCTTCTCTTACTACCAATATGATGCCCATCCTAACTCAAACAACTTGCTTTGATACAAAAACTATGTCAATGCACACACACCTCCTATAAACCTTGTTTATGGAATCACAAAACCTCACTTATGAAAGATAACTTATTTCCTTGATCTAACATCTTTGATTCATCTCATACATCTTAACACATCTATACAGACCTATTAAGGTCATTCATTCCTTTGTTAGAAGGCTTAAGATTCTCAAGATCCCTGTTGGCTTGTGCACCTTCCTTGTAGCCCCTTTCTCTTTTTAGGCCATATCTTTCAAAAAATCAGCTTAAACACAAATGTAAAGACACTTTTGGATACCCATTAAGCTCATATACAACATCCCTAAGAATCAGATGTGGTTCCTTTGTACGGATATGCACTTCTCTTTATAAGCCTTGCTCTAATTAACCCTCTTTTTATGCAAAGCTCCTTATCATGTTCATTGTATGGACTTCCTAGCCAAACAAAACACCTTTTAAGATACCCATTAGGCCCTTATAGGTGAATCAACCATTTCTTGGCCCTTTCCTTTGGACAAATCCACTTTTTTTTTCCAATCACTCTACTCTCTTATGCATGCATTCACCTAAAACTTGTTTGCAACAGGGTTTTTCCATCCTTTTCCATACTGTACCAACATGAAACCACCTCCAACAATTTGGGAACATCTCTAAGGACAATATTACAACTTTTTAGGTCATTCCACTAGTGGATTCTCTTTTTTTTTCAATTAAACCCTAGTTCTAGGGCTTTCAAGGGTCTACACAAGCTGAGAGTATACTTATTTCATTTGTGGGTGTTTTATAGTGTTTCAAGGGTTCCAAATGAGTGATTTGGGTCTGTCTAAGCATCCTCCACCTTTATTATTCATCAACCAAGTCATACTAATCCTCTATCCATCCCAACAAGGTAAACCTGGTTTCTTTCCACTGTGTATTCATAACAATCAACAGGGTTTTTAGGATTTCTTCACAATTCCGTTGTCCAACAGACCTTCAACGTGATGTTTAAGCATGTTAATTATCTAACACCTCCCCTATTCATATACTCATGTAAAAAGAGTCTTGTCATCCCATTTATCACACAAAACATCCCAAACTCTGTGCACATACCTGTAGACTATCACCTATAGGCCGAGAGTAAGCATTTTATGATCTTTAAGGCATATGAGGGTTTCTAAAGTCCACGTCCTCATAATTTGAGTTATTACTTACCTCAAGGATATGTTCCCATACTCCTATAACTTCCATGCATCTACTTTCATGTGGATCTACTGTTGATCCTTAGATTGTGAGCGTGTTTGAATGCCCTGTCAATACCCTGTTCCTTCATTCTCACAACATTAAAGCATTCTAAAACCTCTTTATCACAAAACATAAAATCTAAAAGGTTCTCCAAGCAATGTTTACAGTTACTAGATGCTATTCTTGAGCTAATAGATATTCATTACTCCTTATACTCAAAGGAAACACACACACAGGTTTGTTACTGTGTAAACTAGAATCCTACACTTTGAATCATTGTATAACATAATCATGGGAATCAAACATCCTTATTCACTTTATCAAACAAGTATATTTACAACATAGAGGCTTAATGTTTCATTCTCAATGATCAATGGCCACCAAAGGCCTTATTAGACAATCTTCATGCCTTCTTGTCTTCACATCAAATCTTCTCTCTCCTTGACTCTTACATTCTTTCACTCTTTGATCTCCTAGTTATCTCTCTCTCTAACTCTCTTACATCTCTTTCCTTGAATGAGAGGTCCTCCCTCTCTATTTATCCTCTTCTTCCCCTAGATGAATTTTTACAATATAAATATAACACTCTTTTAGAGTAAACTCTTTTTTCTCTCACCTACGCCCAACTTGGTTTCAAAAACCAACAAACATGATTTGCTAACTAATATGCTAATTGGAAAAGATTGTTAGGTTGTGGAGCTAAAAGCTTCAACTGTTGTAAACATGGAGAAGGTTGCTGAGTTTCAGGGAGACCGGCGTCGGCAGATTGTAGTGCATAATGAAATCGACATCAGCAGGTGTGAGTTGAAGATAACCGACATCGGCAGGAGGTCGGCCAACGTCGGTCACCTCCAGGCAGACAGGGACCGACGTCGGTCGCCTGTGTGTTCTAGAACTGTTCGTTACACAAACAATTAGTTAGTTGAACTGAGTGTTTGCATGTTAAAGACTAATTATAGTCTTGAGTTGCGTGTCTAATTATTGTAATTAAGAATGTCTAATTATTGTATGCATGAGATGTATATAATAAACTCATAGGCTATATTGTAAATGTGTGCTAGAGAGTAAGAGAGCAAAATAAGCTCCTTCAGAGAGTAAGAGAGCAATGGTGTGTTCCTCCTAGTGCCACAGTACCAAGTGTGGGTACTGGTTTGGAGAATCAGAGGGGTTCTTCGTGTTTGTATGATCTTGGTCAGCGGATATGCATGGCTTATTTTGGAGATATACAATGGTGAGTAAGGTCTAGTGATTTGCAGGTAATAGCAGAGAGCAGGAGATCTACTTGGAGTACGATTGTGTACTTGGTGTACTGACAGCGTTGTTACTGATTGGTTGGAGAGGTGAACATCAATTCTATATTTGAGTTGATTGTTGGGACCGAGAGAGAGAGGGAAGAAGGTCTTGAGGTGTGGCAAGCCTTTGAGGTGGAAGAAGAAGTGGCATCTTCTTTATTGTATTTTCTTCTGAGTATTTAATACAAGATAGTGTATTGTCTCTCATATCCTGTGTTGTTTCATATTTCTAGTTACTTATTGATTATGGTATAATTCTGTGTTTTGTTGCTAATACAAGGTAATCATATATACTCTTATTGGGGAGAGTAGGATCCTGACAAATATTTCCTAACAAACATCCTATGGTTGAAGATCTCAACCATTTTCCTTAATTGATCTACAAGCCAAGATTGGCTTCCAACATGGGGATTCTTTTACCTTGTCTTCACTTTTTTCACTTTTCACTTTTGATAATTACATTTACTCCTCCTTAAAATAACATTTTGGAGGAGAACAAGATTTGAATTTGAATTCAAACATGATTGGAACTTTGCATGCCCCTATTGAAGGATAACC
The DNA here is from genome assembly GCA_037957365.1 of Torreya grandis. NCBI lineage: Eukaryota > Viridiplantae > Streptophyta > Pinopsida > Cupressales > Taxaceae > Torreya > Torreya grandis. Next base: position 1,729,252 of record JARHVA010002320.1, read on the forward strand.
TTAACTTGACCATGTATAACATGAAGATAAGTGAAGATGCTCTTGCATCACAATATAGGGAATGCTCTCCTACCAACAATAACATTTTACCTCCTACCAACCTTAAGCCTCCCCAACCTCAAAATGGAGCATCCAATTTAACTAATTTTAATCCAACCCACCCTCCTTTAAGTCTAGAAGAATTTAAGAAGAAATTATCCCCTCTAAACCCATGAGATTTGATTCTTCCAAACCTCATCTAATATGGTACAATCCCAATAAGTTTTGTTGGTGGCATGCTACAATAGGTCATTCCCAACAGACTTGCTTTGATCTTCATTGATTCCTCCTTACCTTATTTATTGGTCCACAATCCAACATTGATTTTCTTACAGAATAATGTTACCAAGACTATCTTCAAGCATCACATGTTTGGGCATCTTGTGATGTCCATCCACTTGTCACTCTAGACTTTGGGGCATCTTGTGATGCCCATCCCTACGTCCACTTACCCTTTGGAGCATCCTACAATTACCAATCTTCTCATACATAATAACAAACATATTCAACTTCAGTAAACCTTCTGAGACACATAAACTTGTATTTCACATGCTCTTATTTGATATAAATGTTAGCATAGATTTCTCTTGTTTTGTTTGTCTCATGTTTATTTAGTTTTGTGTATTTTATTTCATTTAGTTTTGTTTTACTTACACCATTGTTTTCTTTGGACTCTTTGATTTTATTTTACTTTATAGTTTGTGAGTTGCATTGTAATACCTCGGATAGGACCAGGTCTTCCTCACAAACACACTTTACTGGCACCATTTTTTCCTTCGAGTCCTTTGGTTTTAAACACACTTTACTAATACCATTGTTTCCTTTGAGTCCCTTGGTTTTGTTTAACTTAACTAACACCATTGTGTCCCTTTGGGTTCTTTGATTTTATTACACATTACATTTGACCTTTATTTCCATTTTGGTTATTAGATATCTCTTTAATTATCATTATTTGTGATCTTTTTATGTCATTCTTTGCCTTAGTAGCTTTATGAATATTTTACTCTTATTTACTTTCCCCTTCTTGGAATGATCTTTTACTTTCCCCCTCTTTCAGGGTGACTATTTACTTTCTCCCTCTTTTGGGATGACTACTACTTTCATTTGTGTTTATGCTTGTTCTATTGTAGGTTAGTATGGCTTCTTAGTGGCATGACTATCATATCATGGTTCCATCCCTTTCATAACACTGTTTTACCTCCTTGTGATTAGTTACGAGCATATTCATCATTGTATCGCTTATTACATGATCCCTATCATTCTCCGTATTTCCTTTCATTTGAGGCACACATAGGTTAATTTTGAGATTGCACACTTAGTTGTGGGCAAGTCTAGGAGTATTTGGAGACCTTGGTCTTTAGGTCCTTTTCTCCAGTGACCAAGTGTAAGCTCTCTTATATTCATCACCTTTTTCACTCATGTTTGGTTCTCTAAATTTGTATAGAGGAGGAATAGAAAAAGTTAAAAGATTTAAAATCTCAATCATAAAAGAAGCAAAAGGCAATGATCAAAAGGAAAAAAACAATATTATAAGTAAGATCACACCAAAAAATGTGATCTTTATTTGGCACATCTCCTATTCTAGTCAAAGATCAAACTCCATAATTATCCTTATGATAGATCCAATGTTCATTGGGGTGTAGTAGGCCAATAGATTGGAATAAGAAGTCTCATTATATCATATACTTTTAGTGCCACCTACTTTCTCACATAAGTACTCAACCTCTGTAGTAGACCGATGACTCTATAAGGGGTCTCGAGGAAAAGAAAACACTTTGTGGGAAGGTAGGTCCATTTTATTTTTCATACATATAGACTTCATGGGTTGATTTATGTACTTTACTTGTTAACCCAAGCTTTGTGTTCATTAGTCAGAGTGTCCTAAGTCCTTGTTGTTGATAGTTCTTAGTCTTGTTCACTTTCCTAGTGTGTCTTATTTGTGATAAGGATGTTCACATCACCCTTGCACCGCCTCATATTCCCTTGTTTACATCATATTTTTCTTATATTCCCCTTGTTGGTTATTATTTTTAGCTGATCACATCTTTGATCACATTTTCCTTATTATGCCTCTTGGTTTATAGTTTGTGAGTTGCATTCTAATACCTTGGATAAGACCAGGTTTTCCTCACAAATACCCTTACACCATTTTATTACCACACCATCTCATTATCATATTAGTCATGTCATTAGGTGGTCGTGATTTTTTACATTATATCTTAGAACAAGCACTAAGTTTGAGTCTTCATCCTATAGAGCTTTTGATTTTCATCTATCCATCATGTTCTTGTTTGATTTTTGTGGACTTAACTTATCTTACATATGACATTTTACATATTTACATGTTTTTCTTTATGTATGATTTGATATGATTCTCTCACATATTGAATTACATCTCCTTTTCAGTCATTTAGGCTTTATTTGTTTTTGATTCCACATGCTTATCTTACATGAGGTTACCTTTCACTTGCTTACATATCTTTGGTAGAGTTTTCTTGCATTGATTTTTCATTTACTCGCAATGTTTTACATGCTTCCCAACATGATTTAGTATGTTTTACATTCCTTTTTGTCATTTATGTTTTATATACTTCCAAGTGTGACTTAATATATTTTACATTCTTTTTTGTCATTTATGTTTTACATGCTTCTCAACATGATTTAGTATGTTCTACATGCACTTTTGTCATTCATGTTTTACATGCTTTCCAACGTGATTTAGTATGTTATACATTTTGTCATTTACACGCTCGATATGTTTACTCTACCTTTGCCTTAACAATTTCACATTTTACTTCTATTTGTAGTCTTGTATCCTTAGGGTTTATCTAAAGCATATAATGCACCCTCCACGATCAAAATTATTTAGCCTTGTATCCTTAGGGTTTGCCCAAAGCAGTCTATGCATCCTCCATGATCAAAACTACAAACACAACAGACAACCATTTGGTGATAAAGGTAAGTCAAGGTATGTATACATTACTTAATTTTTTTTAGTTATTTTTTTATTTATCATTTTAGCTTATTACTTTATACTATAATTTATTTAGTTTAGCATTATTTGTTGCTATGTTATTTTCTTGAAGCACCATCCCCTGTTATAACTGCATGACACATGATGAGCTTTGAGTGGGACATATATATAAACATGATATTTTAAAACTTTATCAATTATTGATGCTTTCTCTCTTATAGAAACCCATCTAGTCTCAATCTCTCTGGGTCACAAGATTGTTGTTCTTTATACCACCATCTAAAACTAACATAAGTCCTTATATGTTTCCATAAGCTTTGACACCTCCCTTACATTCTTACCTAACTAATTCACTACCTCAAATAACCCCTAATTAATTAAAAACCATTATTATCACCTAATAAATGCAGTTGATTAGGTCAGCTTAGTTCTGACAATTGAGCATGTTACGGGACTAAGTCCACCTAGTCGACTTAGTTTTGGACCTAACTGCCTTATTTCCTAAATAATTAGGTCAACTAGGCCAACTGATTAACTAAATTTTTGAAAGGGTTTAGGGTTAAATCATGCTATATATACACATCTTTCACTCCATTTCCAATAGAGAGAATCATTCATTTTCATTTCTTTATGATTTACTTTTCTGTCATTCTACTTGAGGAGTCATTGCTTAGGGTTTCATATTTTTTAGAGAAAAATCTTGTCTTATGGAAATGTCTTGGATACACAGGAGAAGTATTGTAGCCTAGAGTTGACCTATCCTTGTGATCCTTACAAACCAAAACAACCTCTTGCAAAGCACCATTGACCAAGTGAGAGATTGAGGCTCGACAGGTTTGTCTTCAAGGTAAGTATTCCTAACTCTTACTCTTCTATTTTGGTAGATAGATTTAAATAAGTAATGGCTAATGAATGTATTGTCTTTCCTTGGTTAGGATTACCTCTACATTGACTTGAGTAGAGTTATTATTTGCATGTTTATAATTTATGTTTATTATCCTCCATTTGTGCCACAAGCTTTAGGGAGCACTAGATTAGATTTTACTTTATTTTGCATTGTTATTAGACCCAGTTATTGTTATTGTGTGGTGTTGCTTGACTAGAGGTTTTGGAACCCTTTCTATCCATATTATGTTATAAGAGATCCTTTAGGTAGGTTTAGCAGATCCATATTGTTCATGACCTTGATTAACAATGTATTGCAAGCGGTATAGTTAGATTGATTTATCTTCTTTGAGCTAGGTTTGATTTATAAATCAAATTCACTTTTACTTGCATACAGTAACATGGTTCAAATCAACTGAACTTTATACCTAATAAATATTGATCAACTTATTAATAAACTTAATGATAACAACATATATACTCCAAATAAGAATGAAAGCTTTAGTAATCTTCTACCATCCATTCTATTAGTTAGGGCAACCAACATCAATATTGGGGATCTACCTCCCAAATCTAGTGTTGGGAATCCTCCACCTAATTCTAATCCTCTACCTAAATCTAATCAAAATAGTAATCTCACTTTAATCCTATTCTAAATTCTTCAAAAGTCCTTGCACAAATGGTTCAATTAATGACTATTATGCAAGCTTCTAGTAGCAATCAAATCCTTTAAATGCAAAACCAAATCTTATAAGTTTCTAACCATGCTCCCCAAATCATCATGAATTAACCAAACCAGAATTACATCCCTCCTCCTCTTAGAGATGCCAATGGACATATTATTCCTCAATCACCAATGCACAATAAGATGCTTTAAAATATTCAAAACAAACCTTTAGCTTATTTCATTATGTTTATGGGTATTGGAATCATTTATCCAACCATCACATATGACAAACCCACTAATCTTGTCCTACTTATTAAAGCTTTTGGTAATATTTATAAGGTATGGGTTAAAACTAATACTTATGCTACTACCAAGATTTTGGCTAAAAAATTTGTTGTAAATGCACTAGAATGATATAACCAAATTCTAAAACATTCCATTACACAACTAGAAGACTTAGTCACTGCTTTAGTTAAGGAATCCCAACATAATGAACTTCTTGAAAATAGTCTTAGTAATTTCATTAATGCTAAGAAACTTCCTCACAAATCTGCCCATGACTTCATCAAACTATATAAATTATTAGCACATAAGACATGCCATAGCATGAGTGATGAAAATCTCTTGAAACTCTTTGTTACTGCTCTTGAGGCCCCTCTTCAATACAAGGTTAGGATATTCTCTCCTCAAACTTTGGAAGAGCATTTGACAAAGCAAAAAGACAAGATTTTTGTATGACCCAATTTGAACCATCTCAAAACACCAAAAAATATTTTTTCCAAACCTCAACCAATGCAATCAATACTTTTTTTTTTTTCAAAAAAAGCTTTCCCAATCCAAAATGGGAGCATCTAATTCAGATAATCAACTTTCCTCTGACTTTCCCTTTAGTATGCAAGAAATTATGAAGTTATTATCTCCATATAAACCACATATTCATTATTTGACCTCCCCACCATGGTATGATCCCAACAAATTCTATTGGTTCTAAGCCGATATTGGTCACTCTTATGAGACATGTCATGTAATTCATGAACTTACGATAAATACCATATTGAATAAAAAATTTAATATGACCTCATCACCAAATAATGTTTTAAAGAAAACCTAAAATCCTCTAATAACCAATCTTATCACCATAAATCTACAAATAAAAAATCTCAAAAATCATCTCAAATGTCTGATCCCAATACACAACATTCAAACAAATTCACATGTGTTGTTGATGTTGATTATGATCACTATTACAACTCCCACTTTGTGAATATGGTAAAGGTTAACTACCATCACAAGCCAACTCATAAATAACCTATTACTAAACTTAAGAAGCCTTTCCCTGACAAATTACTTCTCAAGGATATTACTACCAACACTATATATTCTTCTGATTTACCACCTAGTGATGATCTTGCTACACTATAGGAGCCTTAACCTAGCCCATCCAATCCTTCTACTGCCTTACCTCCTAATGTCACTCTTATAAATAAATCAAAATATTAATATGGTTCTAATTGAAAATCATAATAGAACTTCCTAGATGAACTTAATTCCATGTCTTGCAATATTCCTTTAATGGAACACATAAGAACATCACCATATCATTGAAAGTTTATCATGAAATAATTTAAAGATATAGAAGAATCCCCATTTAGTGAAATTGAACCACCTTCCCAACCTTTAAAATGTCCCACACTCATGGAAGTCCATGCTATCAAAATCATTTCTCATCTTTTCTCTTCTAAGAAACCTTCCATAGAGTTTTGTGAACAAGAAATCATTAATGATGAAGTAATTTTTCTAGTAGATGACCCATATTTATTTAGATTATGATCAATAATACTCTAATAAATAAAGCTTTAGTGGATGAAGGCTTGAGAATTAATGTCACTTCCCTTTGGCTAATCCAACAAATCAAATATTCCAAAGATGACCTCAAATAAACTAGAATCACATGTCGTGGATTTGACAAAACCAATCAAAAGCCTCTTGGTTGCATGTGGCTCCCCCCCACTATTGGGCCAAAAATAGTACAAACCAATCTTATGGCTCTAGATATTCCACTATCATATAATATCCTTTTAATTTGTCCTTGGACTCATTGCATGAGAGTTATCACCTCTTTCGATAGCCAATGTATTAAATTTAATCACGATGATAAGTGCTACAATAAAGCTGATCCCAATCCATGGGGTCTCAAATTACTTAATCCTAAAACACAATATCATATCTTGACCATTCCTAATATTCATATGCTCTTCTTTTTGAGTTCATCAATATGCATCTCGATTTGCAACTCACTCTTGGCGATTTAGATAATGACGAAACCAATAAACTATAATCTATTTGTAACACCACTATATTACCTCCTTATATAGAAAAATAGCTACCCCCATCTCTCCTACCATGAGATAGGATAATTTTATTTCTTGATGATGATACTAAAATCCCACCTCCTTGTAATGCTCAAGAAGCTTTGTATACAAAATTTGACTTTGTATGCAATGGCTTTGGGGTGGTTAATATTTTTAAGGATCCTTTATCATTGTCTCCTTGAACATTAAACCAAATTGGTGTACCTACCAAAGATACAATTATACTTTTAATATTTTTGCATCATATGATGATGATTAAATATATTCCCAAGCCTAATCACATAGCTTGGATGTACTTCATTATAAAAAATGTCTTGCTAAAATGCATGCCTTTAATCGAGATGTTCATCCGGTTCATATTTCTTCTGATTCTAGTGACGATGAAAATAAACCTCAAGGATATGTTCCTCCCATCAACCCATAATTGGAAAACATTCCATGGGTTGTCTAGTAGCTTTTTAAATTTACCAACAATTCTAACTACATTGATCAACCCAACACATTTTTTTCCAACACTGCTAATTGTATCGGCCAACCTGATATAGTTGAGCATGTTCCACAATTTTACAACTGTATCAGCCATGACTATATACAAAGTATTGATACAAATCAAACTTTAGCTCATAACTTCAATATCCAAGTACAACAGAGTGTTAATACAGTTGTAATAATATCCCTAGATTCTTCCAACTATATCGACCAACCTGATATAGTCAATTCCACAACTGCCTCAACCAACTATATCGATCATTATAATACAAATCAATTTTTTTCTATTTTACCATACTGTATCAATCAAACTGATACTATATAACAAAATTCAACCACTTCTTGTCAAGATTTCAAAATTATCTAGGATGCCAAACTCACCACTATGAGACATACTCACTCAAAATTTGATAGAAATGGTAATCAAATTATTGATCTATAGGTAGATGCTAAATATTATAGCCGATTATGTCCCATTACCTATACTTCCTAATAAAAAATCAATTTTAGAATTATTTCACACAATATGTCCTCAACTTCCACGTTAACATCACAAGCTTGGCCACTTTGAGAAATCTACTTTTCGCTTTACTAATTTTATTGCTATTATTGATCCTAAGCCTAAGCCTATTTCTAAGCTTCATTTTTAACCATACCATTTATAATATGGAAATTTAATTCTTATCAAATAAATTCAAGCAATAAATTTTGGTATAGTTGCAAATCCCAAATCCATCCTTATCTCTAATGAGCTCTACCTTGAAGAGAAGTTTAATTACAACCTATTTCTAGACAAATATCATGAGGTCTTTGCTTGGTAATATGAGGATATATCCAATATAGACCCTAAAATTATGACCTATCTAGATGTGAAACCCCTTCAACAAAGGTAATAGAACTTCCCTCTCGAGGTTTCTAATTTATGTCACAAATAAGTCATTAAAATCCTAGATGCTAAGTTTATCAAGCTTGTAGATTACTTGGAATAGGTCTCCAACATAGTACCTATTTGTAAGAAAGTCACCATGGTCATTCACATTTTTATTGAATTCATAATATTAAATTATCATTCCCTAAATACAATTTTCCTCTACCCTCCATTGATGTTATTATTGATTTCACAACTAGGTATGAGATGCTTTCTCTCATGGATCAACTTACCAACATATTGCTATGTTAAGATGACTTTTGGCCTTAAAAATGATAGATCAACTTACCAACATGCATAACCTACATTTTCCATGATTTCATCCAAAAAATAGTCAAAACCTATGTGGATGACCTTATAGCTAAATCCAAGCATTGTGAAAATCATCTCCACGACCTAACTATCATCTTTGATTGCCTCATTAAATAAAAAGTTAATCTTAATCCTCATAAGCATATTTTTGGTGCCACCTTTAGAAAAATTATAGGATTCTTGGTCTCACTATGAGGGATTGGTGCAGATCCTTTTAAGATCAATGTTATTCTCAACATGCCTATACCTTGATCCATTCCTAACATTCACACTTATCTTTGAAAATTTGGGACAATCCATAAATTTATTCTCAAGTTAGTATTTTATTTTACATATTTTATAAACTCTCTTCGTAATAAAGGTGTTAAACTTGAATGAATTGATGCTTGTCAAAAAACCTTTAATAACATCAAGAACTATCAAATTCATCATCCTATCTTATGACCACCTTCTAGAGTTTGCCTCCTCATCTTATACACATCATCTACGAATATCTCAGTTGGGGCAATGCTCACACAACAAGATGAGTTTGTAAAATAATATGTTAATTACTACATAGTCAATTTGATAGATTATGATACCTAGATACAAAAGTGGAGAATGGATACCTTGAAATCTAACTTTCCACTTAGATGATTTGACATTACATGATTTATCAAACCACCTATGTCATAGTCTATTATGAACCCCTTGTATGTAACAAACTAAGATAGATCTACAACTTATCTAACTTAGTAAGATCCAAGATCAAATAAGGTAATCAACTAACATCCATTTAAATACATGTTTATATTGGGAACATGACCAAATTGGATATGCTAATCATAACCAAGGTATATATTACTACACAACACCAAATGAGAGGGTCCCAAATCCTCTAGTAAAATGACACTATGTAATAACCCTAAATAAGTCTACATATAATAAATATAACTAATCTAGTACTCACCAAGACTTGTGGCACAAATGGGGGTAATAACTACAAACAACATATAATAAACAAAGGAAACTCCACTCAAGTCAATGTAGAGGTATTCTAATCTTGGAAAGATATATCCAAACTATTATTTATAACAACATATACCTATCAAATGAAATAACAAAGTTAGAGATACTTAAATTCAAAGTGAACCCATCAAGTCTCAATCTCTTTCTTGACCAATGGTTATTTGCAAGAAGTTGTTGTGGATTATAATAATCACAAGGATAAATCAAATCTAGGCTACAATAACTCTCTTATGCATCTAAGTCTTCCAAAAGACAAATGCTCTACTTCTCCAAGGCAATACCCTAAGTAATGAACTTATCAAATGATAGAATAAGTAGAATTGTGAACTGTAATGATGTGAAAGTGAATATTCCTCTCTATTGGATTGAAATGAGCCTTGCATTTATAGCAATGGATAATCCTTAGCCCTTTTGAAATTTTAGTCAACAAGATCGACCAACTCGATCTAGTTTGTTATGAAAAGTTAATGTTAGGCCTCGAACTAAGTCAGCTAGGCTGACTTAGTTCTATAACATGTACTTAACTTTCATAACAATATTGACCCAACTGGCTTAATAGGAAAAGAGGGTGTTTGCTTAGTTATGGGCTATTTGAATGGATAATTTCTTAGGGAATCAAGGCATGAAAGTTGTTGAAACATGTAGACATGGATATATAGTTTCTTATACTTTAAGTTATATTATATTTATATACTTTCAAGATGTTTGAGAGTGGTTAAAAACCTCTAGGAGTTATAATTAAAATTATAGGTTTTGGAGGGTCTTATTGAATTTTAGACTTAGCCAGATTTTAGGGTTTTAGGATATCAAACTTAGCCATATTTAAGGGTTTTAGGATTTTAGGGAGACATCATAGAAGGTAAATGGATGGACACTCTAAATAAGTTAGACTAAAATTAGGAATTGTACAAAGCCACAACAATCTTGTGAAGTATCAAAGGTTTACCCACCCCTTTCTTAGTGCACCCTTTAAGGCATGCACTCAGAGGATTGAAACTCGATAGGTTATTGCAAGAGAGAAAATATTAGTAAATGATCAAGTTAAAAAATAATATGTGTATACACCCCTCACCATTTTTTTCCAAAGATTTCTTCTCTAGATACCAATTCAAAAAGTGGATGGTGTTCCCAATGGAATTTGATATTACGATTATCACTCAAAAATTTAGTCAAAAGACAAGTGATCATCAATCAATTTTTTTCCACATCTATACTAGCTCACCAACACCTTTAAGATACTCTTCCAAAAGAGGATGTCCCCTTGATCAAAGACATCAATCAAAATGTTTCCCTTAAAGACTACTTCCACAATCATGGCTAATCTCGAGGCTTAAACCCTAGAAGAATGGAAATTTTTATTCTCTAAGTTTGCACCATATACAAATTCTACCTTAGAATAAATATCTGAGGTTACCACTAATTTACATGAGGATACTTGGACACTCATTTTGATGGAGCCAAGTTCCTTCAAGTATCCAGGGCAAGATGTGTCCTCATCAATCCTTATAGAAAATCATTCCTTTACACTTTTGATTGACTTTTGATGTTACTAATAACATAGATGAATATGAATCTCTCATCTTTGGGATGAAAGCAACCATCATCTGAAAATTTACTACTAACTTCCTTTAGGTAACTCATATCTTATATGTTTCCAAATTATTTGATCTAAGAGGATCTAGGTTACTAGATCAAACTGCATGTCACTGCAGTTGTACGTCCAGTTTTGAACTAACATCAAGAGCTAATTTATTAGGTTCCTTACTATTTTAACTACTTAGGACTTAGAAGATGTAAATCCTAGGTTGTTACAGGGTTGGGTACAAAGGGTAAATATAGATAAATATTGTAAATAGATCTATCAAATTGATTTATCTGAAATATAATGTACAATGAGAAAATCAACTTATCTAAAGTGAAACATGTATCACCAAATGATGGGAAGGATGAAACATGCCTACAAATTAGTTTGGAGCCCTTCCATTTTGGAACTAGACCTGAAACTATTTTCAGACAATAGTGCAGTTAGAGGGATATTAATACACTATGCTAGTGTCCAAAGCACTACATTAGTGTCCTTTTAGGGACAGGGGTACTGATACTTCTAGGGATGCTACAAGGAGGCCTCAAGGTTCTATATATGTGCTTAAGGTATTTTTATCATTCTTTTGTGTCACTATTTTATTGTTTATTCTTTGAAACCATAATGAACACCTATACATAAGAAATAAAAATGGGATCAAATGCAAAAGGAAGGAAAATGTTGGGTTATGGGATGTTACGATCACATGATACGAAACCCATGTTTTCTTGATTATTACTTACATTAACCCCAATGATAGGGGTCTCAGATTACATGTATTTATCCCTTAGGGAACATACATAATCAATGCATATGATCTGCTATAATGACTTTCATTTAGGCCCTTCTTTGATCAAACATGTTGATTTATATGTGATTACTGAGTAATATGCAGAGTGCTGAGATATACTATTGATTGATTTTATGTAATTATGTGCTAAAATAGTAAGTGTCAGATGTAAATGCCTTTTGAGGCTCTTTATATAGAAGGGACTTTAATTTTAATGTGAGACACTTGCTCAATGGCAAATAAGGTGAAAAAGAAAGATAAAATCATAAGAAGAGACTCAAGGAAGGGTAAGGACCTATAATCATTGGACACTAGTGTTGAGGTGGACACTAGCACATTGCGCTAGTGTCCAAGACCACACTAGTGTCCTGAAACCAAAAACATTGAGGACTGATTATTGAAAATAAGCCAGGGGGCCCCTGTGACTGGGATAACATGATATAAGACCACTAAAGGTGCAATTAATAGAAAAAATAAGGCATAAGAAAGATCAAATGACCAAAATGACCACATGAATAAGACTCACATTCACCTTTAATACCTTCCCATGAAAGAACAACAAAAGACATAGTACTTGTGTTTGATTGACCAAATTAGGGTGTGTACATTTTCCCCCTTTTATTCTAGTAATGCAATGAAATGGAAGTGATAGAGTAAAAGAAAAATAAATATGTACCTATACTTACCTATGTGATCAATCCATGTGAAGGACATATGTGTTTTAGTTCTAGACCACTTCTTGGCTAGAGAAATGGATAGGAGATGGAATGATGTATGTGAAGAAGACATCCATAATATGGGTGCCCTTGTACTGAGTTTAAGTAACGAACTAAATTTTGAGGATTAAAACCCTATTTTGCCCCCACCATGGTATGGGAAATGAGTCTAAGAATTAATTTGTAACTTTGGAGAAACAAGCCTTGTTTTCCCCCAATGAATCTAATAATAAATGTGCTTAGAGGTCAAAACTATTGCTTGACCTATGTAATTTAGGTCTAGTAAAAACTATGGATCAACAATTGAAGATGGTCATATGACCCAATCTGATGAAATCTTGGTGGTATCCTAGTGACAATCTAAGTTCTGTTAAGTAGTCTGAACATAGAGAATGGTATCATTTTCTATTCCATCTATATAACTAGGTGAAATCATGTGGGATCAAGGACACATGTCTTGCATCATGCCCTAGAACCTGATATATGAATAATGTAACTATGTATCATATATATACAACTATAGGTGTATATAGGGATGGTGTACCATGCATGTGCCCCCATAGTCATAATCTGAGTCTAGAACTGTGTCAAAAATTGGTGTACAATCCTGAGGTTCTAAAATAATATCTACCATAATTGTAGAACCCTAGAAATATGAGTCAAACTATGTATTTGTATATCTGAGTATCTGTGTAGTTATATATTTGAACCTGAGTGTTTGAGTATATTTGTGTCTAAGCCAATCTATACGTCTGAGTATCTAAGCTAATGAACCAAGAAATCTGAGTAAATTATATCATGAAATCTGAGACAACTATGTATCTATAAATCTAAGTCGTTGAAGCAGTAAATCTAAGTAAATTGTACTAATAAATTTGAGACAACTATGTATATATATATAAGTCATTGAATTTGGAAATCTAATTCAATCTATGCATCTGTATATCTGAGCATGTGTCGATGTGAATAGTGTATATATGCCCCCTTTTGATGAGAGAGCTGATACTATAATAAGGGTTTCGAACCAAAAGTGATATTATTAGGCATGCTAGTGATAGTTATCATTGATAATATGAGATTAAGATCAATTATTTTAGTGATTGTAAGGAATTATTTGTAAGGTGGGACTTGAGATAGACCTATGGTCCATAGTGAGTTTGTTAAAGAAATAGGAATTTTCTAATTTTATGGAGTTAAATTGATTGGGATAGGAGTGTAACTGGCACAGTATAGGGGATATTGTCATTGAGTCTTGTACATAATAAATGGTTCAAAAATTAGAGTTACGGTTCTCGAGATATTGTAATTTGAATATTTTGGCATTAGCTAGAAAATTTTGTGCATAAAAACCTTAGGGAGGTGGAATTTTTATAACAATATTTAAATAAATTGGTTGATTGGTTTCAAAAATTATTTGAACCTTCTGACTTGAGGGAGTTTGTTTCTCTTAGCCTAGAAACATGGTGAGGAGATGAGGAGCAAACGTGACCCTCTACGAGGAGGTGGAGGCACTCATCCAAGCTAAGGAGGAAGTTACCTTGGTAAGGGACCTATCATTTTCTACATTTTTGAAAAAAATATTCACTTTTTTTTATCATTTTAAATGTAATTTAGGTAGTTTAGGGCCCTTTTTAGGAAGGCCATGATAGTGTCCCAAGGACTACACTAGTGTCTTTAGTTGCCATGATATTGTCTAAAGGCTGCACTACTGTTCAATGCTAGTGTCCTAGTTACAATGCTAGTGTTTGATGGAGAAAAAATGTAATATAAGATTTTTATTTGTGTTTAATGATCATTTTGCATGTTTATGTCTTTCAAAGATGCTAATGCTAGATTTTGATGTGTTTTACAGGTGAATGTATACATGAGTGAGATTTGTAGTGGCTGGATGATGGAGTGATTATGTGGATTTCTCATGATAGATGATGAGAGGTCAATGATTGAAAAGGATGGATTGGGTTATGTGGCATAACTTGCATTGATGACTTGGGATTGCCATAGATGACTGCCTTGTGTGAGCGATAGAATGCCAATACTTGTACATTTTGGTTTCCTACTAGGGAGATCATTGTGTGTTAGAGGTACAATACCTGATAGGGGGGGTGAATTAGTGAGCCTATATAATCCAACTTCAATTTCAAACATTTCAAAAAAATCTTAATCAACTACCACAAGCATTCATGAAGCATACACATAATTCATAGCAATGAACAAGAGAGACAATGAAAGATCAAGAATATAACACATGACATATGTGGGAAACCCTCTTGGGGGAGAAAACCCACTAGAACCTAAAATTGGACTATTATCCTATAATAAGAAGATATAATTTAGACCAACTACAACTAATCAAGGATCTGCCATCCCTTGTTCTAGTCAAACTACAATCCCACAAGGAGCTACTACGCCTGTCTAGTTGAGCTGCCATAATAACTAGACCTTTAGCAAGTTTCACCTTGTAAGGAGGATGAAACCCCATATATGTTGAGAAACCACAACACCTATGAACACCTTCACCTTAAATTGATGTCTTCAATACCTAATGATGGGCCTCTAATTATTACTCTTCACCTTCACTCACACTCAATTTGCAAGAGCACTAATCTACCAATATAATTATGACCTACAGGTCATACACACAGTCCTCAATTTTTTCTCTTCAAATCATTCAAAAAGCACACTACCTATCCTCTCTTCTTCACTTCAACACTCACTAATCTCACACACATCTCTCAAGTCTCTCCAGTCTAGAAACCAACACATTTGGTTTCAATATTTATAGAGCATTCATGATCATCACCATCTTGGTCAGCTAATAGGTATGCCTTAACCCTTAAGGAATATATTTCATTGATACATAATTCAATATCAACTACATAGATCATCCATATCACTTATGGGTCACCCTTAAGAGCTACACCTTTCAATTAGGCCCTTGTAGCTCTTATAGGTCTCATGGAGACCTATTCACCCATTTAGCACATCATCATACAAAATAAGAACATAGGACCAATTCCCAATGCATAGGTCCACTCTAAATGACCCCTTTGTCACTATTAAATTCTTAAATTCATCATTTCACTCTTTGTGCAAGCTCAATCAGCTCAAACATTAGCCTTATTCATAAAGACACTATAAATGAACACACAGTCAACTTATTAAGCATTGTTCATACTTAAGATATATTGATCAAACATCCAAAATCCATACATATGATCCTCATGGAGTCTAAAACACTCTCAAATAGATAATTCATCATGAAACATTGAAACAACATCAACACAAGCTAAATTATCCTTCTTGGGTCACTTACAGAGCAAACACAAAAACATAGTCAACTTTGAACCTTCATAATTTTGACTTTACACACTTTAAAACCTTCAAATACATATTTACATATGTGCCTTGTATTTCTTTAAAAATTTAATTTTTACATCATGAGAAAATTATGCTTGTATCAAAATTTATATCCAAAATACAGAGCATTAGTTTTTCATTTGTTAAATTCAAATATTCAAATGCAAACGGTCACAGTTAAACCTCAGTCACTTTGCTCGCATATCATGTCCTCGATACTTATATCAATCACACACCATTGATATTATTGTAAGGATATTGAAATTTACCTTTCATTGATCATCGTTAGATCTTCATCTTGACTAATGGACTTAATACACTCCATCAATCTTCTATATGTAGCTCGGTCTTTATTTGTGTTAAACATTGGACACCTTGAAAAATCTAGCTGAATATGCACCACTGATATCTATCTATATGAACACCCACTCATTTTTATATCTTGGAAGAGGCTTGATATTTATCTCTAATTAATTTTAAAATTTAACCACTTGTCCTTATCTCGCTGCTTTTGGACATCTTGGAATGAACATACTCCATTGATCCTTTTGTAAGGAGCTCAACCTTTACTCAATTTATGCATCAAATACTTTGACCCATTTGACTTACTACACACCGTATATATAGATGTATGAACTCCCATGAATAATTGGATATCCATCTAGACCTGATCTTTAACATTATGCAAAAATGACCAAGTATGGGGACCTTTGCTTATCTCTCTAGAAGGCTAACTTTGGACATTAATAACTTTTGTTGCGCTTAGATGCATGATTTGAAATTTAGACCATATGATATCCTCACATAGGAAAATCTAACCATGTGTCAAAATACTCATGAAAGCTTCACACGTGTAAAATATAACTCCATTAATTTGCTCACTTAGATTTCTTCTACCATAGAGCCAATTATGTTAAGAACTGTTTGGAAGGCCAACTTTGCGCATGCATAGCTTTTGACATGCTTCATTGCATGACCTAAAATTTAGTGAAAATTTAACTAGGCACAAAATTTAACAAAACCATATGATCATTTTATCCTAACACCTTCATGCGTGCTAAATATAACACCATCAAAATTCCTACTTGGCTCTTCTTATCACATTGCAAATTTGGCTAAGTATGGGAAAACACTGTCAAACTGCCTGGGAGCCCAAATTTGCACTTGCATATATTTTATCATGCTTAGTTGCATGAAATGATATTAAGTGCATAATATATAGGTAAAAATTTGATAAAAATCATATGACCAACTCTCCTTGACTCATCCACACGTGGCAATGATGATGTCAACAAACTGCCTTCTCAAATTTTCTGCCACTAGACACAAAACATCTAGATGAAAACAATGATCAACCACATGAAATCCACTTATGCATATAAGTAATCAAAGCATATAAATCCTCTTATAATACCTATTTCACATCCTAAAATCACCATAATCATCCCTTAACATCTCTAACCATGCCAAAACTGAAGATCAACCAAGCCTCCTTCAAGTACATTAGGACAAATACATTGCACACTTTGTCATTATCACTTAGAATAACAAGGCACTTCATCCACTCACTAGGACACCTCCATGACATCATAATGAAATCATTTAAAACTCTCCAATAATATGCACCTTTGTCATTGATGTTAACACCCATCAATATATAGCTTACCTTTATTCTCTCTCTTCAAGCACTCTCACAATAGGAACTTTATCCCCCTTTCACATAATGACAAAGTGGGTACCAAATAATCCTAAGGACATGAAAAGACTAAAAATAAGAGTGGATCATCTTAGAAAGATGATACAAAACCCCCTTTACCTTGAGCCTACCTCTTCTTGCTTTGACAACTTCCTTTAACTACATGCCAATACTCTCTTCAATCAAGCACTACAACCAATGAAGAAAGACCACATAATTATGACTAGGTTTGATCAAGTCATCGTACCAACATTATTAAAATATCATATGTATCAAATATCACCATATCTTCAATATGATTGAATCATCTCACATATGCTTCCCCTCACATTATGTAAAGCTCCTCAAGCCATTCAAGCTATTTGAGTTAGCTCCTCCTAACTCTGTGCATACCACCTTGTACTTCTCAACCATGCACTAAAATATAATGAAATTCTTCAATAAAAATTTGAGACTGACTACCCCTAATATCTTTGAGCCATTTAACCTCTTGAGTATCTTCATATCTCCAAACACCATGAAGAACCACCATACAGGCTTACTAGCCTTCTCTCTCAAGCCACCTCAAGGACCACCAATAGAAATTCATGCCACTAACCAAATATGAAACATGTTCTAAACCAAACTAAGAACACACATCGACACATACATACCTTTCTCTTTTGAAGAAATTGATCGAAAATCACTCTTCTTCACACTAGACCTATCTAATCTCCTTGTAGCCTTACCTAGAACTTGCAAAGCCCATAAATTTTTGTAGACACAAATTCAAGATCGAAAACATCATATCTGGATCAATCTCATATGCCCCCTCAAGCACACCAACTTGCATCACCTATCTCATCCTCTAGAATATACTTCATAAAACTACTAGCTAATTAGGCCTCTAATTTGATAAAAACTTGAATAACATGAAATCCACAAACCTTAAAATCTTTGTGAATCTTGATTTTACAACCCATTTGGCCCATTCAACCTATTAAGAATCCTCATATCTCAACTCTTAAGGCAAACCAATTTTCTAACATAGCTCAAAACCTTAGAATCTTAAAACAAACAGAGTCAACAAACCTCCTTATGGTCAACACCCTCCTCTGAAACTTCTTGCACACTTGGAGACAACCATCACACACTTTTGGACCAATAAGTTGAGCCCCCATACCTTTGGGAACCCATAAATCTTATAATCCAATTTAGGACCTGCATACTCTTAAGCACAAACTGGGAAATCTGAGAGTAAAGAAAAATTATCCAATTGCACACAAAAAATATTCAAAGCTTGAAATCACCTAGAATACATCACAAAGAAGTGAACTAGCCTTTCTAATCATTAAAATCTTTTTGACATGGCATCAATCTCATTAGGCCACTTGGAAACACCCATTCTGACCCTATACTAAAGCTCCTTCATAAACCTCTATAGTAAGCTCATGAACTTGTTTCTACCCTTTAACCAATGAACTTCTAAGATCAACACAATTCTTTATATAGGTTGGAATTATGATCTTGAGAACACAAACTTGCTTCTCCATAAGAAATATGTCTCCTAAGAAGCATAAACATCCTACTTCACAATATCCTAGAACAACATGAAACTAGGAGTTGCCCATAACTCCTCAATTCCTTCTCCTCCTTGGTCATCTGATGTTTATAGTTTTTCTTCTTCTTCTTATTAGGCTTAAGAGAATAAAAATTTTCATCCACTACAACATTCTCTTTCTCCTCTATGATTGGATTGACAATACATGGAGACAACATAGATTCATAACATCTAAAGAATCCACCTTGTAGTTAGGAACCTCATCACTAGGCACTAAAAATTGATGTTATTTGCATGATACATGCTTAGTAATGGTAGGATGTTCACTTGGATCCATACATACCTCAAGACTAGCGTCAACCAGCACCTTGGTCTTTTCTTTGAGTTTGGTCTCTTTATTCACAACATGGGCAAACAATGAGAGCCCTTAACACTCTTCAACTTTTGAAGCATTGTCCACCATAGCAAATAGATTACCTGGACCACCAGACCCATCATGACTCATACTTACCACCTTTAGTTTCCATTAGTTAACTTTCCTTATTCCTTGCACTCTAGGAACCTGATTGAACTCATTTTAACTTGATGACCTTTGCCTTCAGAACCTAGAAATGTGGTTAATCTTCTCACAGTTGTATCAAATAATACTCCTTTATGGAAACACAATTTGTCTTACCATGTTTGGATAGAAACTTGCAATGTGTCCTTCATCATGACAAACAAAAAATCCTCCTATTTTTGAAGAGGACTCACCTTGTATAATCTTATGTGGATAAGGGTTTGCAAAGTGGCCCACATCAAGATAGTTGAAGCACTTAACTTTGTTCATACATTTTGACTGATGACCCTCGTCATAGTTCTATGTAAACTCATTTATAATAGGTCTCTTTCATTCTCTATCTATATGCCTAAATTGATTACATGTATAACAATAACCATTAAAACTTGTATACATCATGGCATTTGGCTATCTAATCTGATTTGTCTTCATTCTACCAACACGTTCATTCCATGTCTGATGATTTGTCTTCAAAGTATGATTATCCTTTTTCACATTAGTCTTAATCTTGTCTTGAGTTACATTCTCTGGTTCTTCTTTGTATCCAAGAACATTTCTATCACTTGCATACTTTTGATCATTCAGAATCTTGTCTAGATCACTTGAGATATTTTCAAATCTCACAAATGACTTCACCTTACTAGATGTCTTCTCTAACTTAGATTTCATTGACTCATTTTCAAATACATACCTTGAACATTCATCTTGTTCAGCTTTTAGGCTTGTAGAAATAATTTCCAATTGACAACTGAGATGTTTGACAATATCTTCATGCTCCTTGGTGTCTTCATTCATTTTTGCTTCATACACACTAAATTTATCCTCATAGTCTTTGAACTGAGACTCATCTTCTTATTAATATTCTTCTCAATCTTCAATTCTTCAAGATAATTTCTCAATGTAGTATCATAGTCCACCTCATTTTCATCATATGTATCACTCCAAGTAGAGTCATTTTGATGGTGAGTAACTTCCTTCCTTAGCCATGAATAGGGATTCATATTAAATAGTACCATCATCTTCATGATCACACTTTGAGTCACTATCTTCAATCTTATATGATGAGTTGTAGTCTTTATTGGTGTAGAGACTCTTCTTGTTCTTGTAAAACTTCTTCTTGTTGTCATATTTTTTGAAACCTTTCTTCCTCTTATCAGCCCTATATGTATTCTTATCTTCATATTGGTCTTGATCATGCTCTTCATCATGATGCTTATGAGTGCACTTTCTAGAAAAATGTCCTATCTCTCCAAAATTGAAGCATTTGAAGGGTCATTTAACCTTATAATTGATTGAACCTTTTTTCAATTTCTTTGTATACAAAGCAATCTGGTTCATCCTCATCAATATCAGAAATGTCATACTCATTGGGTTTATTACATTGAAACTTATTCTTAGTCTTCATCTCTGTCTTGAATGCTAATTCCTTCTTTACTAGTATATCATCATTCTTCCTCATCTCATAAGTCAGTAAGGATGCCATGCAATTCATCCAACTTTAGCTGAGTAAGATCATGACTTTATTCTACAACAGATACTTTAGGATTAAAATTGAAAGAGAGGGACCTTAATACCTTTTGAACTATAATAGCCTCTTCAAGGTTCTCTCTAAGACCTCTGATGATGTTCACAATCACATCAAATCTCTACAAAAAGGATGCCACTGAATCTTCTTCCTTCATCTTGATACTTTCAAATTGCCTTCTGTGAGCCTACAATTTAGCAAGCTTAACTTTTGAATCTCCTTCATAAATGATCTAAATTTTATCCCATATCTCTTTAGCAGATTTATAATGGATTACCTTGGTGAACTTAGTCTCTATAAGACCACAAGTGATGGCATTCATTGCCTTAGACTTATTCTCAAACTGCTTCTTATTTGCAATACTAGATGGAGGAGTAGTAGGAACAACATAACCATACACAACAAATTACCATACATCAAACCATAGGGAAATAATGTATGTCCTAATCCTTGTACTCCAAAAGGCATAATTGAATCTATTGAATATCAGTGCTTTATTAGTAGAGAAACCTCCTTGATGACTACCCATATTTGTACCTTGGATCACCTTCAAGCTGTAAAGCCTTTACCAAAGGATCTGCTCTGATATCAATTGTTATAAGTACAATCACTGAGAGGGGAGGTAAATATGTGAGCCCAAATAATCCAAATTTAATTTCAAACCTTTTAAAAATATCTTAATCAACTACCACATGTGTTCATGAAGCATACACATCATTCAAGCAATGAACAAGAGAGACAATGCAAGATCAAGCACATAACACGTGACATATGTGGGAAACCCTCTTAGGAGAGAAAACCCACTGGAACATACAATTGGACTACTATATTATAATAACAAGATCTAATTTAGACCAGATGCAACTGATTAAGAAACTACCATCCCTTATTTTAGTGAGATTGTAATCCCATAAGGAGCTACTACACCTATCTAGATGCGCTGCCACAACAACTAGATCTTTAGGAATTTTCTACCTTATAAGGAGGCTACAACCCCTAGATGTTGAAAAACCATAAGACACTTATGAAAACCTCTGATTTTGAATTGATGTCTTCAACACCTGATGATGGACCTATGATTATCACTCTTCACCTTCGCTCACACTCAATTTGTAAGAGCACTAATCTGCCAGTAGAGTTATGACCTTCATGTCATACACACAGTCCTCAATCTGTTCTTCTCTTCAACTCATTCAACAAGCACACTACCTATCCTATCTTCTTCCATTCAATGCTCATTGTTCTCACACACACCTCTCAAGTCTATCCAATTTCTCTAGTCTAGAAACCATCACATTTGGTTTCACTATTTATAGAGCATTTATGATCATCACTATCTTGGTCAGCTAATAGGCATGCCTTAAAATTTAAGGCATCTATCTCATCAAGACATATCTCAATATCAACTACATAGGTCAGCCATAAAACTCATGGGTCACCCTTAAGCAACTACACCTTTTAATTAGGCCCTTGTAGCTCTTAGAGGTCTCATGGACATCATCAAGCAAAACAAGAACATAAGACCACTTCCCAATGCATAGGTCCACTCCACATGACCACTTTATCATTATCAAATATTTACATTCATCATTGCACATCTTTTATGCAAGCTCAATGAACTCAAACATTATCTTTGTTCATAAGGACACTATAAACAAACACACAATTAACTTCTTAAGCATTGTTCATACTCAAGATAGATTGATCACACCTCCAAAATCCATAAATATGATCCTCATGGAGTATACAATACTCTCCAATATCTAAGTCATCATGAAATATCAAAACAACATCAACACAAGCTAAATTATCCTTCTCGGTTCACTTACAAAGCAAACACAAAAATATAGTCAAATTTAAACCTTAATAATTTTGACTATGCATAAAAATATGACTTGGAGTCCTCTACAAATTTTATTTTTACATCATGAGTAAATTCTATCTCTATCAAAAGTTATAGCCAAAATACAAAGTAGTAGTTTTTCCTTTGTTAAATTTAGATATTCAAATGCAAATGATCACAGTTAAACCTCAGTCACTTTGCTCGCATATCATGTCCTTACTTCTTAGATCAATCATGCACCATCGACCTTATTTTAAGGAGATCAGCCTTTACCTTTCATCACTCATCATTGGATCCTCATCTTGACTAATTGACTTAATGCACTCTGTCAATCTTCTATACGTAGCTCAGTCTTTATCTATGTTAAGCATTAGACACCTTGAAAACATCTTGATCAATATGAATAGTTGATGTCTATCTATATGAACACCTGATCACCATTAGATATTGGAAGAGGCTTGATCCTTATCTCTACTTGACATTAAACTTCAAACATTTATCCTTATCTCACTGCTTTTGGACATCTTGGAATGAACACACTTTGTTGATCCTTTTATAAGGAACTTGATCTTTACTTAGTTTATACATTAGACACTTTAACCCATTTGACTTACTATGCACTATATATCTAGATGTATGAACTCTTGTAAATCGTTGGATCTCTATCTAGTCCTGATCTTTAACATTGTGAAAAAATGACTATGGGGGCCATTGCTTATCTACTTGAAAGGCAAAATTTGGACGTCAATAACTTTTGTTGTATTTAGATGCATGATCTAAAATTTGGACCATATGATCTTATCACATGGGAGAATCTAACCATGTGTCAAAATACTCTTAAAACCTTTGCATGTGTAAGATATAATTCCATTAATATACTCACTGAAATTTCTTCTACTAGAGAGCCAACTATGTTAAGAACTATTTGGAAGGCCAACTTTGCACATGCATTGATTTTGAGTGATTCATTGCATGACCTAAAATTTAGTGAAAATCAACTAGGAAAAAAATTAAACAAACCCATATAATAATTTTATCCTAACACCTTCATGTGTGTGAAATATAATACCATCAAAATGCCTACTCGACTCTTCTTGCCACATTTATGGGAAAACACTGTTAAACTCCCTTGGAGCCCATCTTTGCACTTAAATATATTTTGTCATTATTAGTCACAACCTAATATTTAGTTTATAATATTTAGGCACAAATTTGATCAAAATCATATAACCAACTCCCCTTAAATCATCCACATGTGGCAATGGTGATGTCAACAAACTGCCTACTCAGATTTTTTGCCACTAGACCCAAAATATTTAGATGAAAATAATGATCAACCAAATGAAATACATTCATGAAAAGAAGCAATAAAAGAATAGAAAACCTCTTATAATACCTCTTTCACATCCTAAAATCACCATACTCATCTCTAAACACTCTAACCATGCCAAAACTGAAGATCAACCAAGACTCCTTCAAGCACACTAGGACAAGCACATTACACACTTTATCATTATCACTTAGATGAACAAGGCACTTTTTCCACTCACCAGGACACCTCCATTACATAATCACAACATCATTAAAAACTCTCCAACATTGTGACTCTAGAGGATGTATATAGGATATTGAGAGTGCCTATTACTGGTCAACGGTACATATTATAGGAGGCTACTAGAGATAAAGATATAGAGTAAGCCTTAAATCACTTTGAATATATACCATTGGGGACCCACTATCGAGGGAGTTGTAGTGATTTTTTGTGTTGATAAGTGTTGTCATTGATGTCAAGGTCAAGGTGGATATCATTGATGTCAAGGACAAGGTAGATGCCATTGATGTCAAGGTGCATTTGGTAAAGATGCATGGTAAAGTGGTATGTGACAAGAGAGAATTTGAAGGCAACTTGATGATTATTTTGAGTTTGATGTCAAGGTTTAGTACAAGGCAAACATGATTGTGTACCAATTCTTGAATATAAGGCTCTTGAGAAGGCTTATGCATTGGATGCTTATTCTAGTGTAATAAGGAGCATGTGTCTTAGTGAAATGATGCACAAAGATATACGAGGATGTTTGAGGACACTTGAACATGTATATGAATAATTCAATCACTCAAGGGAGCTTCAAAGTGTGCTTACAAGGGTAAGACCTATAGACCTAGCATGCAACTAAACTAGTTATAGACCCTAGCTGACCCAATAAGTTACCATGAAGTGTTGTCAAGACCCATAAAGGATGAAAATTAGTGTTAGAGCATTGGTAAGTTTCCTGAGCATGCGATTGAGGTGGAGAGTGCATGAACAATGGATAGAAGGTTAGTTTCAAGGCCTAAAGCGACTTGTAGGAAATAAGCCTAAAGAGCAAAGAGAGAGATGGTGGCCTAATAGGGTATTAGGATCAGTTTCCAACATAAGCATGGACAAATGAGTATTATAAAAGTTATTCCATGTTGTTTTAGGTGTGTTGACCAAGTAAGGTATGGTATGTCCATGAGACAGTGACTTATAAGTTGACTTGTCTAGTGCAAATGAGACAATGAAGGTGTACAGGTGTGAGATTGGTATGTAAGACCAATTTTGTCACTTGACCATGGTATCTTTATAACTAAGAGTTACCTGATGATATCATATGATCATCCACATGCATCAGGTGTATCCAAAAGTGTCTAGACAATATTTGAAAGTCATTTTTACCATGACTAGTTTTGAAAGTGTATGGACAAGTCTGAGTAAACAAGTGGGAGAGATGAGTTAGAGGATCTATAACTTTAGATGAAACATATAATGCATATATATTTTTTGTTTAAAACATTATTTTCCTATCCATGCTTTTAAAAATCTTAGAAGTTAGTCTAAGAGGATTGGAACATATAAGCCAAAATGGCTTGTTTGTTTGAGTAAGGTCTGTGAGAAAGGAGGTCAAGAGATTGGTATGTAAGACCAATAGTGATCCTTTGTGCTTGTGATATTTTTGATGGAAGTTTATCTAAGTATGATTTAATATAATATTAATGTATTGGAGTACCTTAAGATCATTCCTTCATGTGTCAAAATTTTAAGGTTCCATGATTGTGTTTTGAGACCAATTGACAGTTCCAAGTAAGCTTCTTACAGAGAAGGGTTTGAGCACTTTTGCCCTGAGTTTTAGGGTATAATGCACATGGTGATGAACCTAAGTTCATAATTATCATATTAATATCTTTTTTTCCATGGTTTTTTATAAAATATATGCTTGTGCTTCAATTATTTTAGACAGACTTTCTAGGTATACACAGGGCTAATATGAACTATTCTAATGATGTGCTCCAAGTAGTGATATGAGATTAAAAGTCTTATGGAGACTATATGATATTAAAATAGGTATATTTGTATTAAATATAATGTTATTATTTCATCTAAAGTGTTTGAATGTTCTCAAAAAGGATCAAAGGGTAACATGTGCTAATTAGGCTTAATGGGATTAAGTCTCCATGAGACGTAAAGAAGAGATAATGACTATTTGAGAAAGGTCAGATCTAAAGGGAATAAAATAAAATTTGATACATGTATATGGAGTGTTATATGATCCATTACATGTATGACCTAATAGGATAAGAGTGCTTGGTGGATTAAGAAGGATATGAACAAGAAAAGTCTTGTATATATACTAGGCATTTTTAGGCCTAATATTATAATTTTGGTGTGTAGATCTGAAGTGAAGAAAAAGAGGATTGTGTGAGATAAATAGGTGGTGGAATACATAAAATAAATGATATGAATCAGTCATAGACATCTATAGGGTTTTATGAGTACTTTCATGATAGTTTCAAGCCATATAAGGGCTGACTGAGTGAAGAAGGCAAAAAATAGTTTTTGCTTGTGTGAAAGGCAAATCTGAGTGTGATAGAGAAAAATAATACCATCATAAGTTATGAGAGGGAAATAAGGAAAAGGTGGAAAATTTTAGAGTGTTGATTGAGTGGCTTCTTGATTATCAAGGGGTTTGTAGCCTCTTAGAAAGTTGGTGCTTTCTAAAGTCAAGTTGGTTTATGATAAATTTTGGGGTTAGTGCTCCTTGTTGGGTTGGTGCTCAAATAAATTTGATTCATGGTATTATATGAAAAGTTTTCCAAGATGGGTTTTAGTGGGTTTTATTCCCCTTGAGGGTTTCCCACATACATATTGTGTTCATGTGTTTCATGCTCTTATGGATTAATGCTTATGATTGCTAAAATGAACATGCTTGTATAAATGATATATGATTGCTTAAGTAAGATTATTTAAATTATTAAAGACTAATTCACCGCCACTTCCTCAGTAATTTTTATTCTAAAATTTTTATTATTTTTCATTATTATATCCAGTATTCCATGGTTGTGGAAGTTTTTAGCAGTGTTATTAGCCTCATTTGTCACTATGGATGGCAGTGGTGTATTTAGTTCATATAGGATGAATGGTATTTTATAGGATATATAGGATCATGAGAATGTATACTCATGAGGTCAAATCATGATAACCAACTTTTATTGAAATTTGTGCCATTTTACTCAGGAGTTATGTAATGGAGGTATTGGATCTTTAACATTGTTGCAGTGTTAGGCTTATGAGCATCGGGTTTCCATGTGAAGATTGGGCACACCCACAGGTATTCATAGAGAGATGGATTGGTAAAACCCTATGTGATCGAGGAGCATGATGCACTATCGATGAGTATTAGATCATTTTATAGTTGGGGATATTATTTGGAGACCCTACACAACATTTTAAGGATGGCTTGAGGATGGGATCTAATTGAGACAAAATTGAGTGAGTTGTTGGTTGCATGACCATTGGGTCAATGTTTTTGAGATATTTTAGTATGATATTGTGACATGATAGTTTTTTGTTATTTAAGCTATGCCACTTGTACCATGGGTGTGGTTGAGGATTTATCATATTCTAACAAGGCCATGTAATAGACCAAGACCCATAGTGGTTAATTTAGTTCTGATTCTAGTGACATAGTGAGATTTTGTGCAAAATATACCTAATGTGGGGTCAATTGATGCCTTCATAGTATGGTGGAGGCAATATGGGTAGATGTCACTATTTCTAAGATATGGGGCTATCATGGAAGATATATTAGATTTGGATCCCATTACGGTACTTGAGGTTATGTTGTTGTTGTATATCTACATATTCGGTTTAGTTTAGTAAATAACTTATCAAGTAGATATCTAATGCATTGTGTTGGTATGTGTATAGGTGGAGGAGAAAATGAGTATTGGGAGACCATTATTGAGGCTACATTGTGAGAGCTAACATGACACATTTTGGATGATGTCATAGATGATGGGTTAGTGGAAAGGGCTATAGGAGTGCCAGACATCCATGCCCATTTGTTTGATCGAGTGACCATTACCACCATACCATATAGGTGAGCAACTAATAATAGTATAAGGCACTAACCAAGTTATAGAGAAAAACCATGCCCCCACCTGATATTCTAGGTGGGGCAGGTGGAGGGATCATGGATGATTATATCTATTTACAATAAGATCATGTTGAGCTAGTGGCTGAGGTGGTAGTACTATGGGATAGAGAGTAGAGATACAGGTCTTGATCAAGATCTAGAGTGGATGCAAGAGCATATAGCTCTAGTGTGTTTATATCTGAGAGTGAGAGTGAGGAGGGTGGTCCTAATGACCTAACTCTAATTATTGAGTGATTATGTGTTATTATACTAAAACTTGTTTCGAGTTATATATATATATATATATATATATATATAGTGATTATGTGTTATATACTATATATATATGAACTTTTTTGTTACATGGGTATTAT
Organism: Torreya grandis; assembly: GCA_037957365.1. Taxonomy (NCBI): domain Eukaryota; kingdom Viridiplantae; phylum Streptophyta; class Pinopsida; order Cupressales; family Taxaceae; genus Torreya; species Torreya grandis. The sequence goes on from JARHVA010002320.1 coordinate 1,758,340, forward strand.
GTTACTTGGAATTTTGATTTGTGTGTATTACCAATGCATTGAGATATAAATGTGTTTGTTCAGCTAAGGAATGGTAGTTGGTTGTTCATATGTATATCATATTAGGAATGTTAGTTGTTAGTATAGTTGTTATATAAGTATTATAGTTTATTTGATTATTGATCATGGAACTATGGCCTACACCATATGAAACCTAAAGGTAGAGTAACTAAATGACCATACTACTCATGTTGTGTAGATTTACTAAACTATGAAACTGATACTGCTCATGGTGCAATACTGGTAGCTAGATATGAATTTTTTTAAGAAAATAACCTAATTGATTGTCATACTAAATTATGTTATGATGTGCATTATGCCTTGAAAATGTCTTAATTAGTTATAAAATTGATTTTGTGATCTGATCTCTATGATCTCTACCAAATATATTAATCGATGGTCATGTTGACGCTATGATATAATCTCTATGATCTTTGCCAAATATATTGATTGATTGTCGTGATAACATTATGCTTTGCTCTTTATGATCTCTATGAAATTATTAATTTGTTATCATGTTAACATTGTGATTTAATCTCTATGATCTCTGCCAAATATCTTAATTTATTGTTGAACAAAAATTGGTGGTTGAATTGCTTTCCATTTTTTTGCCATACTATTATAAGTAGGTTGAGCTTCATTAACTGGTTGGCATCACTTCTGAATTTGTGGTGCATAAAGTATCACATAAGTAGGTGTCCTATAAAACACATGGATTGTAAGATGAGTAACCAGTGGCTCCTTGAAAGGAACATCTTGGGATAAATAAGTCATAGAGGAGTGTGATATAGGAGACCATGGAGAAGGAGATCTCAATTCCCCCTATGTGAATGTTATAATGCTTATGCCAACACATTGGTCAATACGATCTTTGAATGAATAATAGTTATTATCCTAATGTCCATTGATTGTATGATAATTTTAATATGATTTGTTTCTTATTATTTTATAATGATGTTCTTGATGATCCTAAGTAGGATTAAGGTTGATTATCCCTTTATCTAGTAATGTAAATAATATATCATGAGGCCTATCTCTGTCTAAAAATTGTATGGATCCATTGTTAGTATCCTATGCTTTATTCACTATAGGAGATGCTCTATGAAGTGTATCTTTGCCTTTGTCAAGTATCTTGATTGGTGGTTTTTGTTCTACTTTTATTTAGGCATCTGTGTATTAGGTGTTTGTACCATATTGGATGATAGTGCCTATGAATGACCTAAATCCAAATTTGGATCCTCAAAATATGTCTCTGAATGCAGCTCTACAAATCCCAACACCTGATCTAATTTGATTGACTTTTAACATAAGTGTCAAAATTATTTGGATATATCATATAAAACATTTTCCTTGAGACGGAAAGTGAGACTTCTAGCAAAGATGTATTGTACCTCTAAATTTTTTAGCTGGTAGATCAATTGTTTCGTGCATGATTTGAATCACATAATGTAATCATTTACTATTTCTAACCCACCCTGGTGTAGTGAATACAACCTCTCATATGTGAATAAATGTCCCTTATTATGAATATAATGCATGATAAATACTTTTTCTATCTCATCATATGTTTGTAGTGAACCACTGTGGAGTGAATGATAAGACCAATTTTATGCCTCACCCTCTAGAGTCTATGAAAATAACTGTAAGATAATCAAACTATGAGTGACATGTTTCATGGACTTTATGTAATATTTTAGGTTCACATATGGATCTCCATGTCCATTGAACTTAGGTATTATTGGTATCTAAAATTACTTTAGTAAATTTGTAGTGAATATTTTTCACGAGATAAAATTGCCATGGATGGCATTGAAATCAACCCAAGAGTGGTATGATTTACTTTCCAAGGTGATTTGGTGTAATTTTTATTTTAAATCACCCATGGAATGCATCAAAGATATTATATATTATGAAGGTATATTGACATCATCAAGAGGCTCGTTCAATTCTTGAATATTATTATTAATTTTTGCCATTAGTACATTACATCAGGGACCTCTAGTTTTGCTCATCATAACCTTTGGAGGGGTAATATCTTGAACCTGGTGAGAGGTAAATTATCTATCACCCTTGTGAAGGTTAGGATGAGAAATGAGTTATATTGTATTAAGGTTTTGGGGTGAGGGATATTCATTGGTATCACTTATATTGTTAGTTGGTAAAGTAGCATCAGATGCTAATGGAATAGGAGACACATTTTTATCATGTGAATGTAAAACATGTAAACCATGAGTAATCATATCCATCATTACAACAATAATCATCATCATCATTATAAATGAAACGAGTGTAAGTTCACACAATTTTATATGAAGAATGATAGTTATTTCTTGAATTATCATTTAATAATCAATCAATTTTAACATGAGAAATGGGTGAATTAGAGAGAGGACTAGACTCAATGTCTTCTTCACTAAAGTAATAATAATCATTGTTATTCCAAGTTTCATTAAAATCAAAATGTATATCACTTGTAGAGATAAGAGTAGAAGAACTATCATTTTCATGCTCAATAAGAGAAAGAGTAGAAAATTTTAAATTTTTACTACTATGTAATATACCATCACGTGTAGGGGAATGCAATGTGTATCTTCACTAGCTATGAGTGGAATGCATGTATTGTCATTATTTTCAATAATGGACTTTAAGGTATAAGAATTAGAGATCATTTTTTCATTTGGCATATTATGACATGTAGAATAAGGGTTATAAATACTTGAATTATATATATTTTTCATGGAATCACTATGTTGAGCTTGAAAAATAAAATAAGGGGACAACACAATATCATCTACTTTAGTTTGTAAATCTAGAAAAGGTGCAATATCATGTGTACATGCTTTTCAAATTAAACTGAGAAAGGTAAAAAATGTTCATTTTAATTTTATATGCTAGGAATATCAATTATAATTTTACTTGAACCATGCAAAGGTAAATTGATTTTATTGGTCTTGTATGGATTTAATTTTAATAAGGATGTTGCAAAAGTGGTTGAAAAACTAGGATCACATTCAAATAAAACACTACCTATAAGGGGCTCTTTTGGCCTTATATTGTTAACGTGATTTTTATAAGTAGGGCAAGAGAGAGGAAAAGGAGAAGAAGGTGAATCTAATCTATCCTCATCAATACTTTCATTGTCATGCTCATAGTAATCATATCCATCATTACAACAATAATCATCATCATCATCATCATTATAAATTAAATCATGCTCATTATCATGTGCTAATGTATAATTCTAAAAATTGGTCCATTCATTTGTATAATGTTGAGAAGTGTTGTCATTGAGTCAATTGATGTCAAGGTTGATGTCATTGATATCAAGGTGCATGGTGAGTGGTCATTGAGGTATGTACATGATATGACAAGGTGAGATTGTTGAGCATTATCTTCTCTATTGATTAGTGATCAACATTGATATAAAGTAACATCTTTTGAAGATTCATATTGTATAAGGTGGTGTCAAAGGTGAATAGAGATAGTTGGTAGAGTGTAGTTGAAAGTTACTAGGTGCATTAAAGAGTTATCATGAGTGAGGTCATTCATGAAAGAAAGAGTGTTTTCATGAGTGTTGCCATGAGAAATAAGTGTGTGCTCATAAGAGAAAAAAGTGTTGTTAATAGTGTGAAATGTGACAAGGTGATCAAGTACATATTTAAACTATGTGATGTGACCATATCATTATTGAAAGAGAGAATTTGAAGATAACTAATATCTCAGATCATTGATATAGGTCAAACATGTAAGGTGCAGTGCATAACAATCATAATCATGTCATGAAGAGGCATGTGCATGGTGAGCATGAAGATGTATGTGCATAGGTATGAAATTGTTTGAGGAGCATGTAAGGCATGTGAGAAAGGTGTAGAGGCATCAATGAGATTTTCAAGGTGAGATTATAGGGGTTAGACCTTCAATCCAAGTCTACAACTAGACCAATCTTAGACCCTACCTAGCCTAATGAGGTATCATGATTTTTTGTCAAGGAATGTGAAAGATATATGTAAGTGTTTGAGGATGATAGAGGTTTCTTGAGTATGTGAGTGAGGTGGACAATGCTAGGAAAGAGGTATAAAGGTCAATTTTAAGGCCTAATGTGGTTTGTAGGTCAAGGTCTAAAGAGCAAAGAGAGAGAGAGAGAGTGTGGCCTAATGAAGGTCATGATTAGATTTAAAGGTGTTTGAGCTCATGTAAGCATTGAAAAATGTGATTCAAGTTTTTTTAGACATGTGCATAAAGTTTGAGGTTTTATTTTGAAGGACAAGACATGAAAAGTTGTTTTTAGGTGTCTCGAGTGCAAAAAATGAAGGGTTCTCAACCCAAGAAGGATTTTATTGTGATCATTAGCTTGTAAAAGCTTTACATGGGAACCTAAGTAGTTCATGGTATATGGGTAAGGGTAATATATCAAAATTATAGGCATTAATTTTTGAATTGAGGGGCTATGTTTTATGAATGATTGTTAATATTGTAGACAGGTTTAAACCCTCTTAGAACCCTAATAAGGACCTGATGTTGAAGATGTTGATAAAAAGTGACCAGAATGGATTGGTATGCCTAGCTAAGTGTTTTTATATTGTATTATACTCTCTCAAGTATCTCAAGGTGGTGGTGTTTAGAGAGATGAGAGAGAAAATGTGAAGATATAGAATTATTTTTGAAGAAGTCATTGTAGCTGTCAAAATTTGTATTTGATAAAGTTTAAAAATGATTGAATGGATAAGGTAGATACTTGTATTTTATGTCAATTAAGTTTATTGGATAGGTGTTATCCCTCAAGTGTGCTAAATTATAGGCCAATCACTAACAAGCATAATAGAGCAAATTGTGCAAAGGCAGTAATGAGAAGTTGGTTCTAAGTGTGCTCTCAGGGTAGAATGATGAATAGAAGTGCATGAAGATGTTTTTTGGGACTGGTGTGTCCTAGTAATTCTTGGTATAGATCTTGGAAGATAAGTATAGTGGTGAAAATAATGAATCCAAAATGGCTTGTCTGACTCAGTAAGGTCTGTGTGTAGTGAGGTCAACAAATTGGTTTATAAGAGCAATAGTTTCCACTAACATATGATGTTTATGTTTGAATATGTTTTTAAGGTATATGAGGATAATGTTCATTCTTAAGAGTATTTTAAGGTGGTCATAAAAGTGTTGAATATTAATGTTTCATGACTATGTTTTTGATAGTCTTGGCAGTTCTAAGTAAGCAAGTTACAATGATGAGTTTGAGGCTCTATTCCCTAAGTTGAAGTATATAATGCATATGTTTTTTTTTTTGAATTGAAATTAATACTAATTATTTGGAAATTTTTTAAATTTATTTTAAGAGGTTGAAAAGTTAAATCCAAAATGGCTTGTTTGGTTCAAGCAATATTGTGTGAGATAAGGTCAAGAGATTGGTTTGCAAGACCAATGTTTGATGTTATAAATTATGGTTTTTATGATTTAAGTTGTTATAAATATGTTATAGAAGATATTTAATGTACTTATAATAATTTAAAGTGTTATTTTAGGTTTTGGATGTCAAGTAATTTCATAAGTAGTTTTTGATAGTTTTGGCAGTTTTGAGTGAGCATATTGAAAAGATGAGTTTAAGCCTTTTTGCCATGAGTTGAAATATTTAAATCATATGGTGATGAAATTAAGGTAATATATAATATGTATATGTATTTTTTTGATCCTTTTTTATTTATTTAAGTGAGTTTGAGCTTCAGTATTGAAAGGCAAATTTTTAGTGTATACAGACCTAATAAGACTGAGTACTAATGAGGAGTTTCAAGTATAGTGACTTATTGTAAAATGTATTGTTGAGCCTATAAGACATAAGTCAGGGTATATTTTATTTTTATATGGTATTGTCCTACCATGTGTGGAGTTTTAAAGTGTTCCAAGGAAGACAAAGTGTAATGTGTGTCTAAGATGGCCTAATAAGTCTCCATGAGACCTAAAAGTGAAATGAGGCCTAATTGAGTTTTGTCAGACCTAAAGGGACTAAAATATTATTTTATTCATGTCCAAAATATTTCCAAAGACCTATTATTTTTATTACATAATAGGTTAAAGGGTGTGTGGCTAACTAAGTAGTATATGAACAAAGAAAGGTATATATACAAGGCAATTTAAGGCCTATTGTAGTAAGTAGAGAGTATGCAAATGAAATAGCACATTATTTAGAATAAGGAGGTATTTTAGACCATAATATGAGTGTAAAGGATCTATAATTAAAATTTTATAATGTGTCTACATATGAATATCAAGGTCATATGACCTAATCTATTTTGAAGAGACCTAGTTGAGCGAAGAAGCCTAAAAGGTAGTTTGAGAGAGATATAAGAGTGAGAAGAGATAAAGAAGGTGATCATCATTTATTGTATGAAAAAAAATGTTTAATTAATGTGATCAAAAGTTTCACGTGGATGAGTTGGTGTTGAGTCATCTATGGGTTTGGTGCCTCTTTGCAGGTTGGTGCTTGCTAAAGCCTAGTTGAGTGGATGTTTGACTAGTTGGGGTTGGTGCTCCATGTGGAGTTGGTGCTTCAATAAAGATTGGTTTTTGTCTTATAATATTGTAGTCAATTTTAATATATCATTGGGTTTTATTTCCCTTGAGTTTTTACCACATATGTAATGTATTATATTATTTCATGATCTTGTATGGCTGCATATGCTTTGCTAAATGTTCATGTTTGTATGAATGGTTCATGTATGATTAAGTGAAATTGAATTAATTTTTTAATTACATTGATTCATCCCCACATCTTAGTGATTGTTTTTCAAATAATTGGTATCATAGCCATGGTCCTTTGAAGCAAGCATAACAACTTGAAGGTGATTCTAAGCAGAATAAGATATCTAGTGATCAAGAAGATAACATGTATGATGAAGAAGTATATTATGAAAATGAAGAAGGAGAAGCTAAAGTAGATCTTAAAACTGAGCTCATAAGTACCCTATATGATTTGAAGCACCAAAATAAGAGGAAAAATGAGTTGATATCTATGGTTATGGGTCTTAAGGAACATATATTTACCTTGAAGAGTGATTGAGTCAAAGAAGCTAAAAGGGATGAGAAGATAATCAAAGATCTTAGGAATAAATTAGAAGGTTTCAATATAAATTTTATATCAAAATAAGTTGAGTATGATCAGTTTGAGATAGAGCTATATTCTTTAAAGGTTGAGCATGAGTAGCTAATAGATAAGATGAACAAGTTTGAGAAAGAGTGTGAGAAGCTAGAACAAGCTAAGATCACCAACATGAAAGTCAACATGAATAGACCAATTAGGAAACCCAATGAAATTAGGTATTCCAATTCTTTCAATGGTTGTTTTTCTTGTCATATGTTTAGTCATAGAATAAGAGAGTGTAGAAGACCCTCTAAAAATGAATATGAATGGGATTATGAAAGGAATCATCAGTTAAGAGGTATGAATGAGGTTGTTTGATACATTTGTCATAATGTGGGACACATTGCAAGATTATGTCCTAATAGAGTCAGAAGGCTATCAAGACATAACAAGGTATATGGATATCCTAGAGTGCATGACATGGGTCATTCATTTGTATGGAAACCAAATATATTCAAGGTTAGTCATGATTAGTCTAATAGTCAAAATGTACTATTTTATAAGATAGAGCAAGGATTAGATATGAATAAATGTCAAGAACATGTGTTATCTACATATATTGACTAGACAGTCAAAGAGGAGAAGGATGACAAGGTGGATGAGTCAAATGATTTAATCAAGCCTAAGTGAATTCTAAAGAAAGACTATCAGTCTCATGATTGCAAGATGGATGAAAAGAGTGGATTGGAGATATGGGAATCTTCTGAGTTCATGGTGTTTTAGTGCCCTATGAAAAGGGGTGACTCCATTAAGCTTCATAGAGATACTCATCTATCTGTAGAATCATGATGTTATAATCAAAGAAGGATTTATCTTGAGAGGATTCTAGGTTGTTTGTGTTGCAAGGTATGAATGATGTTATTTGTATATTATATGTATATGACAAGGTGAAAGGTATTTTGGCCAATATGAATATTATCTCTGAAGATAAATTCATGAGGAGCCATGGTATGGAATGCAAAAGTGTATGCATGATTCATTTTCAAATTTCCTTTTACATTGTTGTGGGTAGTTTGAGAGTTCAAGATGCTTTGTAAATATGAGATTTGAAGTTTTTAGGTAGCATGGTGAGAGATATAATGTTGAAATTAGGCTTTTAATGTTAAAAACTAGTCAATTGGTATATGAGAGGTAAGCAAATATTTGTTTGTGATTCTATTAGTTGATTACTAAACTTGATTTATGTCAAGAATTAGTATTGGTATCAAGATGCTTAAAAAAGTTGAGGATGGTATGAAAGTACTAATGACTAAAGTGATGAGAATAATATGTAAGGATAAAGGGGGAGCTAATCAGATGATTCATGAGCTTCAAGAGTAGGTGTGTAGTGCAGAGAAGGTATGCAGAGTCATGAATACAAGTTGGAGATTGTGCCTAGAGCTAAGAGTATGGTGGATATTTATGAAGATTGAATGGAAAAATGAAGTTGGATATCATTCATCTCTATGACATCAATGAGCATAAAGTAAGGTAAGTGGTCTTGTATATCTAATTTCATTTGAAGAATATCTATGTCAGATAAGAAAAAGTGGGATAGCCTAGTGAGTTTGATCTATACCAGTCATATCAAAAACAAGGTGAGTAGTCTTGTGTATTTGAATTCATTTGAAGGAGTTATACATGGATTAAGGGGGAAGATGTTACTATAATGATTCATATTCCATGTGTTGAGATTTTATTACAAGTAGGTGTGATTCTAAATGTTGTAGGTATGATCATGTTTAGAGCTAGTTATGGTAGAATGAATACCAGAGGGAGATGTGTCTTTTTGAGAGAATGATCAGTTTCTGAAAGTGGTTATCATCTAGTGTCTATGAGAGCATCATATCAAGGGAATATTTGTAGCTCTATGTTATGAAATTTCAAGACAATGAGGTAGAATTCATAAGAAGCATGGTTTATTGAGGTCCAAGGATCAAATGGTAGTTTGTGGAAGGCTCTTTGTCATTAATGTCAAAGGGGGAGAAAGACCAAAATTAGGGAGAGGAGAATGATCAGGTTGTAGTGTGTTTTACATCAATGACAAAGGGGGATTTTATTAAGAAGTGTTGTCATTGATGTCATTGATGTCAAGGTGCATCTATCAAAGGTGCATGGTGAGTGGTTATTGAGGTATGTGCATGATATGACAAGGTGAGATTGTTGAGCATTATCTTTTTTATTGATTAGTGATCAAGATTTATATCATAGAGCATCTTGTGAAGATGCATATTGCATAAGGTGGATGTCAAAGGTGAATATATTTAGTTGGCAGACTGAAGTTGGTAGTGACTAGGTGTATGGAAGAGTTATCATGAGTGATGTCATTCATGAAAGAAAGAGTGTTGCCATGAGTGTTTCTATGAGAGAAGTGTATGGTCATAAGTGAAAAGAGTGTTTTTATAAATGTGAGATGTGACAAGGTGATCAAGTACATATTGACAGTATGTGATGTAACTAATTTATTCTTGAAAGAGAGAATTTGAAGACAACTAATGTCTCAGATCATTGGTATAGGTCAAGCATGGAAGGTGCAATGCATAACAAGCGTAGCCATGTCATGAAGAAGTATGTGCATAGTGATCATGAATATGTATGTGAAAATTTATGACATTATTTGAGGATCATGTAAGGCATGTGAGAAAGGTGTAGAGACATCAAGGAGAGTTTTAAGGTGAGCCTACAGGGATAAGGCATTCATTCTAAGTTTGCAAATAGACTAGTCTAGTCCTAAACCCTACCTAGCCTAATGAGGTATCATGATATGTTATCAAGGCATGTGAAGGATGTATGGTATTTTTTTTGTCATGAGAGAGGTTACTTGAGTATGTGAGTGAGGTGGACAGTGCATGGAAAGAGGCATGAAGCTTAGTTTTAAGGACTAATGTGGTTTACAGGTCAAGGTCTAAAGAACAAAGAAAGAAAGTATGGCCTAATGAAGGGTCATGATCATATTTCAATGTTTTTTAGCTAATTTAACCATTGAAAAAGGTGAGTAAATTTTTTTTAGACATGTGCATGATGTTTTAAGTTCTGGTTTGGAGGATAAGGCATGAAAAGTGGGTTTTAGGTGTCTCGAGTGCACAAAATGAAGGGTTCACAACTTGAGAACGACTTTCTTGCACTCATTAGCTCATCAAACCTTTGAATGGGAACCTAAGTAGTTAATTGTATATGGGTAAGGATTCTAGATCAAAATTATAGGTATTAGGTTTTGAATTGAGGGGCTATGCTTTATGAATGATTTTTAACACTACAGACCTGTTTAAACCCTCTTAGAACCCTAATAAGGACTTGATGTTGAAGTTGTTGATCAAAATTTCAAAAAATAGATTGGTATGCCTAGGTAAGTGTTTGGATCTTGTATTGGAATCTACCAAGTACCTCCAAGAGGTGGTGTTTAGAGAGTTGAGAAATAAAATGTGAAGATACAAGTTTGTTTTTGAAGAAGTTGTTGTGGCTGTCAAAAGTTGCATTGGAAAAAGCTTGAAAATGATTGGATGGATAAGGTAGATATTTTTATTTTATTTCCATAAATTTGTTTGGATATGTTCTATCCCTAAAGTGTGTTAAATTGGTGATCCAAGTAGGCTAGTCACTAACAGGCCTAATAAAGCAAATTGTGCAAAACCTAGGTAGTAATAATAAGTTGGTTCTAAGTGTGTTTTTAGGGTATAATGATGAATCAAATTGTATTAATATTTTTTTTGGGACTATTATGTCCCATTAATTCTTGGTATAGAGCTTGGAAGAAAGGTATAATGGTGAAAATGATGAAGCGAAAATGGCTTGTCTAGCTCAGTAAGGTTTGTGTGTAGTGATGTCAACAAACTGGTTTGTAAGACCAATAGTTACCACTAGATCATATCATAGTTATGTTTTAATATGTTCTAAAGGTATCTGAGGATCATTTTCATGCATCGAGAGTCTTTGAAATTGGTCATACAGGTGTTGAAGATCAATGTTTTATGATTATGTTTTTGATAGTCTTGGTAGTTCTGAGTAAGCAAGTTGCAGTGATGAATTTGAGGATATATGCCCTAATTTTAAGTATATAATTCATATGGTGTTGTTTTTTGTGACTTAAAATTTATATTCATGATTTTTAAAATCTTGGAAGTTAGTGTAAGAGGTTGAAATTTTGAAGCCAAAATGGCTTGTTTGGTTCAAACAAGACTATGTGAGATAAGGTTAGGAGCTTATGGTTTTTGTGATTGATTTTGTTCTAAAGGTGTTATAAAATATATTTAATTTATTGAGAATCATTTAAATTGTCCTTTTAGGTATTGGATGTCAAGTAGTTTTGATAGTTATGGCATTTCTAAGTGAGCATACTAAAGAGACGAGTTTAAGCCTTTTTGTCCTGAGTTGAAGTGTTTCAAGCATATGGTGATGACCTTGAGGTCATATAGACTATATATATGTAATTTTTAAATTGTTTTTGAGTGGGTTCAGCAAGTTTGATCTTTATTATTGAAAGGTAAATTTTTGGAATACACAAGCCTAATAGGATTGAGTACTAATGAGGGGTTTCAAGTAGTGATTGGTTGTAAAATATATTGTTAAGCCTTTAAGATATAAATGGGGGTATATTTTATTTTTATATGATATGTTACTACCATGTGTGGAGTTTGAAAGTGTTCCAAGGAAAGAAAAGTGTAATGTGTGTCTAAGAAGGCCTAATAAGTCTCTATGAGACCTAAAAGTGAAATGAGGCCTAATTGAGTTTTGTTAGACCTAAAAGGACTCAAATATCATTTGATTCATGTTATAAATATGTAATAAGACCTATTATTTGTATTAAATAAGAGGTTAAGGGTTTGTAGTTGACTAAGTAGTAAATGAACAAGGAATGGTATATATACAAGGTAGTTTAAGGCCTATTATAGTAAGTAAAGAGTATGTGAATGAAATAACACATTATTGAGAAGAATGAGGTCTTGTAGACCATCAGAGGAGTTTAGAGGATATATAATGAATATTTTACAGTGTGTTTTCATATAAATATCAAGGTCATATGACCTAATCTGTCTTGAAGAGACCTAGTTGAGCGAAGAAGCCCAAAACTCAGTTTGAGAGAGATAGAAGAATGAGAAGAGATAAAGAACATGATCATCATCTATTGTGTGAGAAACAAGGTTTTTTTAAGATGATAAATTTTTTTAGGTGGTTGATTTTGTGTTGAGTCATCTTGGGGGTTGGTGCTTCCTTGCAGGTTAGTTCTTGTTAAAGCCTAGTTGAGTGGGTGCTTGACTAGTTGGGGTTGTTTTCTATGTGGATTTGGTGCTTCACTAAAGATTTATTTTTATATTATAGTAAATTAGTCCATTTTTATATATCATTGGGTTTTATTCCCCTTGATGGTTTCACACATATGTAATGTGTTATCTTGTTTCATGATCTTGTATAGTTGCACATGCTTTGCTAGATGTTCATGTTTGTATGAATGGTTCATGATGAATGTTTTGAAGACACTGATTCAACCCCCCAACCCCTCTCTTAGTGATTGTGGTTCCAACATATAATTATGTGAAATTTATCAATTAGGGGAGGTGAAATAGGTTTCTTGCAAGTCATTTTAAATTTACCAAAAAAAAGTGTAAAAAATGAACAATAAGCAAACAATAGGAAGAAGATAATCCAAAACACACAAAAAAAAACACACACACATCCACACACATATATTTTAAAATATGTGAAGTATTCATTCCAATGTATAATAAAAAATTAGAAATTTACTCGAAACCCTAAGGGATAGCTTTTGAGTGTATGAGGACTTAGTATGCAGATCTAGGGTTTAAAGGGTTTATAAAAAAAAATTAAGATATGTTAAATTAATGAAACCCTAATAAGTGAATTGATATGGATCAATTAGGATGTAAAAAAATTATAAAAAAATAGAATTTAATAAACCCTAATTTAGTACACATAAATGAAAAATACAAACCCTAGGATGGAACTAGGGTTATTAAGCAATATTCAAAGTAAGTCAGGTTCACCAAATATTTTAATTATTTAAGACTTAGTAAATGTAAATAATAAGTTGTTAAAGGGCTAGGTACAAAGAGTAAATACATATAAATATAATAAATAGATCTATTGAATTGATTTATCTTAAATACAAAGTGCAATGAAAAAATCAATTTATCTAGAGTGAAATAGGCATCACTAGATGATGGTAAGGATGAAAAAGTCCTAAAAATCAGTCTAAAGTCCTTCCATTTTAGAATTGGAGCTGAAAATAATTTCAAATAGTAGCACAATTAGAGAGACAAAAATACATTATGATAGTTTTCAAGGCATCATCTAGTATCTTTTTAGAGATAGGGTTCCTAAGACTTTTGGGGATGCTGTAAGGAGGATTCAGGGTTATGTAGGTATGCTTAGGGGATTCTAATCATTATTCCATGTCACTATTTTGTTGTTTCTTCTTTGAGACCTTAATGAACACCTGTACACACAAAATAATGAGATCAAAGGCAAAAAGAAGGAAAAATATGGGTTATGGGATGTTACAATCATATGATACAGAACCCCTACTATCCTGACCATTGCTTAGATTAACCCCAATGAGAGGGGTCTTAGATTGTATGTAGTTCTACCAATGAGAATAATATGCTCAATTGAATTTTTCTTAGGACCTTCTTTGATCAAGCATGTAGATCTAGGTGTGATTTCTAAGTAATATGTAGAGTGATGAGCTATACTGTTGATTAATTTTATGTAATTATGTGCCAAAATAGTAAGTGATACTTCCTTTTATAGAAGGAACTTTATTTTAAATGTGAGACCCTTGTTCTCTAGCTAATAAGGTGAAAACAAAAGATAACATCATAAGAAGAGACTCAAGGAAGGGTAAGGACTTATAAAAATTTGAAAGTGTGACCATTGGACACTAGCACTGAGGTGGACATTAGTGCACTAAGTTAGTGCCCAAGATTGTTCTAGTGTCCTGAGACCAAAATATTGAGTAAAAATTGTGGAAAATAGGCTAGGGTAACCCTATGATTGGGATAACATGACATAGGAGCACTTAACGTGAAGAAAATAGGAAAAACAAGTCATAAGAAAGACCAAAATACCAAAATGATCATGTAAACAAGACTCACATTCATCATTAATACCTTCCCATGAAAGAGAAACAAAAGACATAATACTTATGTTTTCTTTACCAAATTAGGGTGTGTACACTAGCCTACATGTTAATTTTTTCTTTGTAATTCCACTTCTATGTTACCATATAGCTCTTACAATGTTAGTACTATAGCAATAACTCATTGGTAATGATAGTCACTGATGTCACCAAATTTTTTGGTTATGAAGTGGTTGATACCAATAATTGTAATGATTCAATTGACACTCCATCTTCTTGCATTGTATAATAACATATTCAATAGAACCATATAATAAAATATTTAGGAAGTTCTTTAATAACAAATATCTGATCTCTTAAAATGTACATGACTTATCACAATACAAATTTGATATTACAATTCTATATTAGTTGTCATATCATTCTTGCTTTCCTTGTTCTTTAACACATTGTAATTTCATATTCTCTATCATTTAATAATTCACTTCCACATATAACCCTCTTAACCAATTTAAGTAGGTTGTCGACTAGGTCACCATTTGGGCCCAAATTAGTGGTATTAGATCATACACATTTTATATCATTCTTGAATGGTATCATGGTGTTTCTAAGTTTCATCATTATTTATATGCCCACTCATATGAGGTATTATTACAGGAAATTAAGGCTCAAGACTCATTACCCTTCATCATACCTTCCTTCACATCCTCAAATGAGAGGAAAATATTTAATGACATGAAGATGTTCTATAAAATAATAGAGGATGGATTGAAAAGATGAAGGGAAGATTTGGAAGAGCATCATGCATGTGACAATAAATTATTGTTGATAAATTTTTGCTACTTCTCAAACATTCTATTTGTTGTGTAAAGGCAAAAAGTAGTATGTGAAATAATACATAGATACTTTTCATACTCATGTGTCCAAACTTGGGATTTAGGATTTGGTAAAAAATATTATTTTCAGTTACAGGTCAGGCTTGAGACCTCATATCTAGTCAATTCTGTATTAACTATCTCCTCAATTTGGGAAGCCTAAAAATATCCTTGAAAAATTAAATCAAAGGCCAAGGTCAAGACAAAGACAAAATATTTGAAGTCTCATACTAAACAATCATATAAATACTTTAAGTATAATTTCAAATTAGGGAATAAATACAAACACCCTCCACAAAAGAAGCAACAACCCTCAAATTACTAGACTAAGCAGTCCAAGACTAACAAGTAATGTTTATTTCACAACTCCAACAATAATTCTAATGGAGAAAGTTTTCTATGAAAACTTTGTTTTCATAGCTTGAGGCAATGGGTACTATCACCACAAAATTGGAAAAAGGTAAATATATCATGGATTATGATCTTGGTGCCATGTTGGGTACCACAAACATCTCTACTACCCATTTGGAAACATTGGAATCATAAAGCTTATTTCATTCTCAAATGTGGATCAATGCCCAACCAATACATTTCATTATTGAGAACAGAAGTTAGAATAACATAATTTTTACTAAATCAATTTATAAATTAAACTTTCTAGTAATGCCTCACCCATAACCATACTCCATTAGATGGTTCAGTGTGGTATCTAAGAAATGTGCCACTCAACAGTGCTAAGTGGCGTACAAAATCAAACCCTTTCAATAAACAATCTTTTACAATGTTGTTCCATTAGAGGTATGTGATATTCTATTGGGTCAACCATATCATTATCATCGACATGAATTTTATGAAATAAAAATTAGAAATGTTATCATAAATGTTGGTGATATGAGATACCACATACTAAAATTAGTTTCAAAACTATCACTCATTATCACCAAATAATGCAAGAGGCTAGTCACATCTAGTAAAAGGTTTGTGACTTCAATGGTAAGTTATGAATGCAAGAAATTTTTTACAGCACGAACTTCTACCATAGTTCCTCTAACATCAATGCCATAAGAAACTGAGTTGTAACTCAAGTTGAAATAATATAAGGACATATTTTAGCTACAAAAAGAAGTACCTACACACTATGCAATGGATCATATTATTGATATATTCTTTATACTATCCCTTCCTAAAGATCCTTTATATTATAAATCCTTTTTGGAGAATGAATAAATCAAGTGACATATCCATGAACTAGTGGACAAAGGACATATTAGGGACAACATTACCTTGCGATAACTTAATTATGATAACACCAAAGAAAGATGACACATGGATGTTGTGCATTGATTACCAAACACCCATCAGTATTATAGTGAAAAATTACTATCCTATTCCATGGATTAAAGATATTTTAGACTAGATCTATGATGTAAACAATTCACTTAAATTAATATTTAATCTGGATATCATTAGATTCATATTGATCCTATAGACATATGGAAGACAACATTAAAGTACAATTAAGGTTTGTTCAAATGGTTAGTCATGCCCTTTGACTTGACCAATGCAAAAATCACATTAATCTAGATGACAAATGATATTCTGAGGCCATTCACTATATCATTTATCGTAGTCTACCTTTATGACATCCTGATCTTAAACAAAACATGAGATGAATATCATGCTATATATATCAAGTGATTTATACTTTACAAAAATATAAGCTAAATGAAAACATGGAAAAATGTTCACTTACAATGCCAAAAAAATAATATTTGGGATACATTGTAGACACACAAGGAGTGCGTGTGGACCCGTCTAAGATCCAAATCATCTAGGATTTCCCACAACCGAATAATATCACAAGTTTTTTTATCTTTTTGAGACTGACAGATTTGTATAAGATATTTATACTTAGTTTCTCTCATGTTACTTGGACTCTAAACCAAGTTACCTAAGGTAGTGCTAAAAAAATTTCAACTGGAATGGCACACAACATAAAACTTTTAAGGAATCAAAAATTAGACTCTATTCTAGACCAGTACTTGATTTACCATACTCTCAATAAACATTTGAGCTTGAGATAGATGCCTCTAACTTTGAATTCATAGCAATCCTCACTCAACATATTCACTTGATTGCTTAGCACAGTGAAACATTCACTATAAAAGTAAGGAACCATCCAATATATGATTATGAGATTTATGCTATTGTTAAATTATGTAAGAAATGAAAGCATTATATCTCAAGTAAAGAGACTATGATCCACACAAATCACACACCACTTTAGCTCTTACAAACTTAGAATAATTTACAACAAGAATGACATTAAAAGTGGTCTTATTATCTTAAACAGTTCCATCTGAACATTAAACATAAGAAGGGAAGTGACAATCCAGTCACACATTACTTGAGTCAACCACTAGTTCAACCTCTTATTTCTATACTTGATGTACGTGGAAATGAAGTCAACACATGGTCAAAACTATATCCATTTAACATGGATTTTGTAGATATCTATTAGTATTTTATCTACAATAATTCAGTACTAAATTTCTACTTAGAAGATGGAATTATATATCATCTTGGGCACTTATGCATTTCACATGAGTTAGAAAGAAAAAAAACCAATATGTTAGGCTCATTTCATAAAGGTTGTGTAACATTTTGGGATCATAAAGACTCTTGAGGTGTTACAAAAATATTTCTATTGGCCACATATTAGCTTTGATGTCTTAAAGAACATCAAGTCTTATACTACATGTGCAATTATCAAGCCAGTCAACAAGAAGCAATGTCTATACACACCTTTGTCATTTATAATGAGATCATGGGAATCCATTTTCCATGGACTTAATCTTAGGATACCATACTACCAAGCATGGTAGTTATTGCATTTATGTAGTAGTTAATAGATTTTCAAAGATGGAAATTATTATACCTTTTAATAAAGTAACAAAAACACTAGAAACAACTCAATTTTAATTTTAATATGTCTGGATCCACTTTAGAATCCCATAAACTATATTATTTGATAGGGACACAAGGTTTTTGAGTCATATATGGATTTTTTTTGGGTCTATGATAGATACAAAAACTAAACAAGTCCATCTCCTTTCATTCTCAGATTGATGGAGAGACAAAAGTATTGCATGGGATGATAGTGCATCTTTTGAGAGTGTACAATTATAAGAAGCACCAAACTTGTGATGAAAGCCTTACTTTCATTCAAAAAAAATACAATATATCTCTACACAACTCTACTACACACAAGACTTTTTAGGTTTGTTTGGGTTTCCAGTATTTATCACCCATAGACATAGTTTATCTTATTCTGCCATCAAAAATAATGATCCTTAAGCTTAATAAGAACTAAAAAAGTTGTTTAGCTCGTTGAGTACAGTCAACATATTTAAAAATAGGTGTAAACCATTCTATAATATGCAAATGAAAATTACAAACATCACCATAAAAATTATCGTACACCACACACCTTTTAGGTTGGTGATTGATTTTGGATACACCTTAAAAAGAAACACCAATAAGACCTTATAACAAGCTCATTTCACTTTTGTATGGGCCCTAAACCATTACCAGACAAGTAGGGGATAATGATTTTGAGCTTAATCTTATGACTTATCTTAGGTTACACTCAGTCTTCAACACATAACTCTTATGCCATCACTTTTCACCCCTATTAGGTAATTCAGATATTATGGATATTCTTCAAAAGATAGAGATCAACCCAAATTATAGTGTTCTAACAATATTGGATCAAGTCATTGATGCTCAGGTTAAATGGACACATTAATAAGAGATCACTCTCTTCTAGATCATCAAATTAGGTCAAGTACTTTTTAAGAGAAAATGGTTTTCAAAACTACAAGTTGCCAACTTATTTCCACATCTTCTTACAAAATTGCATGCAATGGGGACCATTACTCTTCAAGGAGGGGTAATTGATCTAAGAGGATCTGGGTCACTAGATAAAATCTCATGTTATCGTAATTATACATTTTATGAATATAGAATGTAGAGCAATATTAATAAAATAAAGATGGAAATAAAATGCATAAAACACAATATAAGAGACACAAATTTAATGTGGTTCACCTAATTTGGGCTACATCCACATAGAAATAGCTAGTTCTTATTTTATTCAGTCCAACAAATGAAGGGATAAACCCACAATACATCATTATAATATCCTTTTCACTCACATAGAGTGCACCATCATGATTACAATGCCCTCATATCAAAGAGGGTTACATATTAGGTAAAAAATGCACCAACATAAGTTATGCCGTTAGATCTATGACCTATTAGTGAACGATCTAGATTTACTATGAAATTAAAATATTTTACAATGTATTTTTCACAAAATTTTACAATGCGACCATAGTGGGGGGGGGGGGGGGGAAGCCCCCCTACAAACATCATTGGGAAATGGGAATTATAATAAGATTAGTGTCTACCATCCAATAATACATCTAGCCTTGCACTAACATCAATAGTTGCATTAGTAGGTTCTTTGCCTACATGTAAATTTTCTTCTTACATTTCCACTTTTGTGTTACCACACAAGTCCTACACTACTAATATTATAGTCAACAACTTATCAATAATAGTAGTTAGTGGCATCACTATAATTTTTAGTTATGAAGTAGTTGATACCAACTATTGTAATGATTCCATCAATGTTTCATATTATTGCATTATCTAATAATGTATACTTCCATTATTTTTACATAAGCATCATATTCAAAAAAACCATAGAATAATAGAGTTAGCAATTTATTTGATAACGAACATCTAATCTCTTAGATTATACAAGACTTAACATAATACAAATTTGCTATTATAGTTCTATATCGATTTTCATATCATTCTTTCTTTCCTTGTTATTTATGTTTATCAAACAAATTATCACCATAGATAAGGTCTATTTCAGTCTCCTTCAATTTGATGTAACATGAAAACATCTGTCAAATTATGGGTCACCTATGGGAGATATGAGTCTCTAAATTGAAGGGCTAGCTCCCTTGCATCACACCTAACACTAACCACTAATATACTTACTTTGAAGGAAAAGGGATAAAAGAAGACTAACACTAATCTAACAAAGGTGATGCACCAAGATGTATCCCATAAACCTACCTGAAATTGCACTATGAAATACAATTCAAAAAACTGATCTTAACACCCAAGGTTATCCTAACAAAAGTGTTTCAAAATGAAGGTTGAATACTGTGTTTCTCAAGATGATTATTAGGTCTTATCATAGACACTAATAGCCTTTTTTAAACTTAAAAACACACAAAAAAACCATTTAAACTTCATATGACCTACTAGAATTCAGATTACTTACACCAAGCATGAAAGAGTGAGATGAACACAAGTGAAGATGACCTTCACTTGCTATTCACTATGAACTACTTCACACACTTAAACAATAATTTGAGAACTCAAAATTAGTTTTACATATTTTATTCAAAGGCAAAATTAATAGTCATTTTATCAGGGGTTATCCATACCAAATGTGGATATATTACAAGGCCAAAAGTGGTTGATTATATAGAGAATGGGGAAGAGAGAGAGAGGGGCATGGAAGGAGAAGATTTCCACATGTCCACACGGAAGTTACAAAAAAATAAGTTTTATGACATAGTATAAATAGACTTACAAAGCCATGTGTATCTCCTCTGAAGATGCTCTATCCTCCAAGTGGCGTTGGAGTTAGAACTTAGCTTGACACCTTGATCATCTTCTTGAAAACTACCCTTCCTTGCATAAAAAGAGTGAAAAATGGACTTATCAATCATCAATTCACCATGAATTCATTAATAACCTTTCATTTCACATCTTACCTATGCTTAGAAACTTGTCTGATCTAACATTTAATCATTCATATGCGTAAGTGTCTTGAAACTCCTCATTTCCCATGCCTAACATTGTCCAAGTGGCTCGAAACTTGAGATCATCTTCTCCAAGTCACTCTATATCCATGGATGGAACTTAAATATATTATTATACCTAAAATAATCCATTTTGGTTCTTGGAACAACTCTCAAGACTCTAGTTTTCTCCTTAAGCTCTCATTAGGCCTATTTTCCTTGTAGCCTTAAAAACATGTAAACCTCCTTGTGTAGAGAAGTGTATAGATGGTACTGAAAAACTAAGGGAATATTTGAGGAATTAGTATGTATTTACAGCTCCATGCCAAGTTTCATGTCCTGAAAGTGAGTGGAAGTGAATTTTTTATACTTTTCTCTCTCCTTAATTAGGCCTCCTTGCCTAAAACCCTATTTTTATATCACCAACCTCCATGTCAAATTTGAGGCCCTGAGACCTTGTGGAAGTGTGAGAGCCATGAAATAGCCTTGAAACCTAGTCTCATTTTAGGTATATTTAGGACTACCTTATAAAACAAGCTTTGTTTGATCACTTATAATATTTCCTATGCATAATTTTTGGCTTGAAAGGATAAAATACATCTCAGGTGGCCTCCTCCAATGGTTGGAAAGTTGTCCTTTTCTCAAAACCCCTATAAAACACTAAAAATCATGAAAAATAGTGAATTTATTATAGTTAATACAATTTCAAGTACAAATAAGTTACTCATGGAGAATACACTTGGATTCCTCAACAATATCCATGAGGTTAGAGAGTCAAACTAGGTTATTCAATGCATTTTAGAATCTCATTTATCTTGATTGGTCACTACTAGGGTTTTAAGAGGGTTTAGAGAGGCTTAGGTTCTAAAGGATTGTTCATAAAGAACAAATCCTATTTCTCTCTCCTAATATCACAATATTATAATTAGGGGACCCCTCCACCACCTATAAATACTTCTGGGTCCCATGTAAAACCTCATGAAAGTTCTGAGTGAAATATGTTGTCTCTCAGGTTGTAAGCAAACCATTAGAGAGGGGTTTGAGCTCTTAGCCTTTGTTCATGTAATTCAGAGACTGAATACAACTAATGGTTCCATAGGTATTAATTATGGGGACCTTGATACCTCATCTAAAATCCATTTATCTCCATGCATTAGGTTTAGGGTACAATAGGTGAGAGAAAATGGGTCTTGGAATGCAATCATCCATTGAAAGAGCTCGAGATGGTCTTGAGAGCCTAAATGGAACTTTTAATAATTTTCCCCTATTTTTTATGATTCTTGGAGGTTTTAATTATGTATATAAACTTCCCAAAACCTTAAAACCATCACCTTTCCCATAACAAGCCACTTTGTTCATGATTGCACTTTGTGGTCTGTGTATGGTATTAAGTTTCTTAGGCCTGAATAAAGATTGTCCTTTTGTCCTTATTGTTGGGTATGAGGGTTAATTTATAATTATTTAATTAATATAAAACCTTTCTAAAATGGTTTAACCTCCTTTTATACCCCATAAAGACACTTACCTCTCTCTAGACAAGCAAAAACTTCTCATGAACTTGGTAGGCCTATAGATTGTCTTGTTGATTATAAATATAGGGTTTTGGAATGGGTCTTATGTACAATCATTTCTCCTTTAAATTTATTTGTGTTTGATTTGAATTCAACTAACCTTAAACACTATCTATCACTTCATCCCATCCCTCATATCACTAATTGTAGATAACATATCTTCTTATATCTTTCACATAGCTTGTGATGCCTAGATTAGCCTATAGGTGTCAGTTTAGTGTTTGAATGCATTCAACTGATTATAGATAACATATCTTCTTATATCTTTCACATAGCTTGTGATGCCTAGATTATCCTATAGGTGTCAGTTTAGTGTTTGAATGCATTCAAGGTTTTTTAGGACTTTAATTATAAAAAATAAAAATATTCAATAAATTATTTCATGTTCTTGATAGTTTAGGACCTTCCTGATTTCTCAAATCCCTATACTTTACCAACATCACTGCTCAAGACAACCTTCTCAAAAGGTGGCTATAGGTGGTCATTGGAGGAGTCTACATACATCTTGTATTTCAAGACTTCCATTATAGACTAATGATAAAAATATAACCTTTTTTCACTACTTTGAGAATATATCACCTTTCTTTGGTACTCTCAAGTCATTATGACTTCACAACTTATAGTACCCTTCTCACTTCTCTCTAAGTTTAACTATAGGTGCCAATTCTTGATGTCTTGACTGTGTCTTAGGATTATATAACTTTGTTTCTAGTCATTGGACATAAAAATAAACCTAATTAGGGTTACCAAATCTTCACTAACGTTATGCAACTTTTTCAAGGCACTACATCTTCACTATATGCACCTTTTAGCTCACACCTTTGGCATGGCTGTAGGTAATTAATGGAGGAGTTTGAATGCATGAGCCTTAAAATTGACTCTCCCAACTCTCTCTTAAATTCAAATGGTATAGAATATTCATTGGTATATGAAACTTCATGTCTGCATTGAGTTATGATTTAACCTTGACTTTGTTCTTGTTTTGATGTCAATTATCTCTAGTCCAATAGAGAACCTATAAGACTGTCACTTGTAGGTCTCTTTTTGCTTGCATAGGCTACTAAGAGAGTCAATTATTGAATATTAATGTGT
Organism: Torreya grandis; assembly: GCA_037957365.1. NCBI lineage: Eukaryota > Viridiplantae > Streptophyta > Pinopsida > Cupressales > Taxaceae > Torreya > Torreya grandis. The sequence continues at coordinate 1,782,006 of JARHVA010002320.1, forward strand.
GAGGATGTATCAATTATTTCCCTATCTCTTATAACCCTCTCCATAATAATATTCCTTTTTAATAAGCATATGTCATCCTCCAATTATCCATTTAGTCTGTACAGGCCTATGTGTCATTCAACTAAAGGTTTTATATGGAAGTCTATGCATAGAGGTTAGGTCTCTTCATCATGTTTTTGGTGATAGAATTGGAGTATATAAATGTCATATAAGTTCTTAGGAGTATAAATACCCTTTTTTATGGCCTAAAAACCTTAAAATGGAACCTTAGACCCAATTAATGCTCACACATAGTCAGCAGGTGAATAAAACTTGTCTAAAGCCCTCATTGGATGGGTGCATTAAGCCTAATGCTCCTTTATTGATTTTAAAACATATTTAATAGTATTATTATCAAGTTTCATCATTAATATTCATTACCAATTGGGAAAATATCTCATTCATACTTGTAGTAGACCATTTATGCACATACCATGATTTTCAAAGAGTAAGACATGATGCCTCTTGAAGGACTATTTGCAAAAAGATACTTAATAAGAGATAAAAAATTAATTATTGGATAATTAGGTAATTCTATATGAACAATGGATTACTAGAAACTTATGAAAGTGACATTTATTCAAAGCCACCCAAACACTTGAAACAAAGATGAGCGAAACACCTTATACTTGAGACACTTTTCCTCTTATTAAATACACTTCATGGAGTTGAATTGGATGATAATACCACCATTAAAAATATATCTTTGACCTCTTAAAACATCCTTCAAAACCATTCTTATCCATCAAATTCTGAAGTGGAGAAATAAGAGCAAAATTAGACCCTACTTGGATGGACAAGGCATAATGACCTGCTATCACTCTTAGCTATTATTCATAAAAGAGGGGCCATAAATATATAAAATAATTCCACTAATTTAAATCTTATTAGGACCCATAACAATGTACAAAGTTTTAGCTCCCAACTCTCTCTCTCTCTCTCTTGGTCGTACCATGCATCTGATTTTTGACTTTTTGAGTTTGTGAAGGTAGTGATGGAGGAGAGAGAGTGTCTGAAGCCTCTGTATGACCTAAAAAATTATATAAATCATATAAATGATCTTATAAATACCAAGAGACACTTTAAAACTATTTTAAATTCAAACATGATCTTCCAATGTTGTAAAAGTGCCTAAAAGTGCTTGTAGAGTAGTATTTTGTTCATTTTAGGTGTTGAACCTTTAATTTTGTTAGTCTCTAACCACATATAAACATTTTTTGACATTAGATGCATTAGGTAACTTATTTAAATTTTTACCTTTGAAGGTGATATGTTCAATTCCTCACAAATAGGCCAAAAGGTGACCAAATGTATTTGAGCACATAAAAACATAATAAAAGGTTAAAATATGATAATGTGACCTTAAATATATAGAATTTTATAATAAATCTAGACCATGTCAAACCTTTTAACACACATGACAACACCAAGACCTCATAAATGACCCCTAGGACTAGACAAGTACACATGAGATCAAACTTTGGACAAGGCTAGACAATGATTAATGTGACCATATGGAGACCATTTAGGACCCTTTAAGACCATTACAAGACCACATATAAGTATTGACCACCTTATGAAAGTTTTAACGTAGAGGGGTTGACCAATTTTGACTTAGGGTCAAACTTTGGCCAACATTTACAATATTACATTTTCATATTCTTTGTCATTTAATAATTCACTTCTGCGTATAACCCTCTTAACCATTTAATTAGGTTTTGGGCCCTAGATAATTAGTGGTGATTATCAATGTAAAAGTGAAAACCTTATAACATAACATCAACTTGATAATAATCTTGCTAAAGAGTTTACGTCTTTAACCACTGAGGCAATTCCATGAGAGCAAAATGTTATAGCCAACTCTATTGATTCTTTAGCTTCTCCCTTTCATCCTCATCAAGTACTGCATAGTTCCTAGTTCCTCATCCACATGAATAAATATCCATTCACCACATCTAACCCATTACTACTTGAAAAATATTGTGGTATAAAGACATCATCCACTTTATCAAAGATCACATTTATTTTCTCAAGGTTGATTCTCATGAATAGATTAGACTCTAAAAATAAGCATTTATATTCGTCCTTAGACATAATATCCTTTGCTATCATAATGCCAAAGGTATCCTACTCTATTATGTTAATCAATAATATTTTATTTTTCTTCTTGAGCAAATGTTGACCAAATTTGAATTTTTAGTCAAATTGGGGCACCTATAGTAAAAACTTGATTTTATAGGTCTATAAAGGGTCTAATATGAGTATCATGGGATGCATTATAGTTTAATTGATTTCAATTAATGTTATATTGGCCTTGGTCAATTAGTTTTTATATCTATATATCATTTTATGTCATTTTAGGGGTTAAAAAGGTGCATTTAATGCTTTATATGGGTTTCTTGGGAAATGTGAAGGTGTCAAAACATGATGTCATGCCCTATATTTTCATATAAGTCTTAAGTAATTGACAAAATTGAAATATGATAGGTTATGTAGAAGAAAAGTTAGTTTTCTTAAAAAAAGAAGAAAATGGCACTTGTACGACCTTTTTGGTAAGTGCGCCACTTGGAAAATATCTTGGGAGGCCTCTTCATCTTCCCCAAACTAATATCCATGCTTTTTTCGATTTGTAAGTGTCAATTTCTGCCAAAAACCATTCTGCTCCATTTTAGCTTTCCTAGATATGCAGAAATGACTTTTAGGTTTTTACTTGGTACATCTAGTAAGAAGGGTTTCAAATAAAAAAAAATTCACAATTTTTTTAAAACTCAGATAAATTCATTTACATATAAGGATCTTGAATAATGATTAACTGTGCTTTATGAATCATCGATTTGAAGTTGACTTTTCAAATCTGCTTGCTAATCTGTGTACCCCATGGGTTTCTCCTTGGTTTGAGTAGTTCTATATAATCTAGCTACTAATTTTACTTATAGATGATTTTTAATATGTACCCTCATGTATCCCATTCTTTGTTTCATGTTTAAATGTGTTTGGATTATTCAATTAACTCAAAGTTGCAAGAAGATATAATTTTCTGAGTTATAGCCAGTTTTCACCATTTTTAGGAGTTTCAAGCTGGTTCATGGATCTAGGAAGTTATGTCAAGCTCATTATTATGTCTCAAATATGTTTCTTGACTTCCACTTCACATCTCATCCTCTTTATCCAAGCAATGTTTCATGGTTTGTAGTCATACATACACATACTCATAGTCTGCTAAGCTCACAACCATTTCCTTGCTTAATTTCACTTGTATCCATGTTGTAACACATGTGAAACCTATTTAACATGTCCATGGAGACATTAGGAGGTTTTAAATGTTGATATATCTCTTTTGAATATGAACAAGTGACTAGGTTTCCATATGGTGCAAGAAAAGGAGATAGTTATAGTCATGGGCAATTTTTATAAACAAAGAACCATTAGTGTGTATCCACAAGAGCCTCATGAGGAGAATTCATGGTGGAATGAAGTTTAGATGAGAATTTAAATCCTTTGAGAATTATCATAACATTTTAAATCCTTATTGAATGTTTGGAGTATTCTAAAAAATCACAAACCTTGTTTACTGCTTGTTACTCCACATATAATATCTGCACACTAGTATACACCTATAGGTGAGAAAAATAAGGGATAAGAAACCCTTAATGGATACATTTAGAGAATGATATAGAATTATTTGAGTTATTATTGTATATTTATATCATATCAAACCTCCTTAAATTTTCAAATGGACAAATAATAGTGAAGGAACCTTTAAAAAAACCATGACTGTAGGTTCAGGGATCAAATCCCTAAAATTGCAAAACAGAGCTCCCTAGGGTTTTGTTCATGTTTTGTGAGAGGTTTCCAAGTGTAATTAATGCATACAAATGTGTCAACTTTGTATTATATATAAATTACAAGGACTTTTCAAAGTTTTAAGGTTAGAGGATCAATAAAGAGTGGTAGTTAAGAAGTTCAAACATGCCCCTGGAACCACTATTTTTAGACAGTTGAATTTATAGGATGGTGATAAAAAAGTTACCTTACACTTCATATTGATAGTTCTATACTATGCCATCAAGGTGGAATATTTTTAAGTGGTTCAAGTGACACTTATAATAAAAATAATCATTATAAGGAGATGATAATTTTTTTTTTGCTTCCTACCTATACCTACAGGTCCTTTTTTCACCATAAATGTAGCCTATAAGCTGCCTGTAGGGTGACCATAAATGGTAAGTTTGACAACTTTGGTAATGGACTTATCTCCAAGAATAAGATGTAGGTGTAGATATAACAAGGTTTGAGGAAATTTAAAAAGGACTCTTAACATTATCCCAAGGCTTATTTCAAGACAACTAATACTTACAAGGTTTCACCTTTCTCAACACAGTTGACTATGTTGACTGTAGGTGGATAATCAGCTGAGGAATGTGTTTGAAGGGGGTTTAAGACAAATATAAACATGAATACAGGGCCAAAAATTCACCAATTAACTAAGGGGTTTTAATAGGTATAGTTCAACATTCCAAAGCAAACCTTAAGCCATGAATACCTACAGGCAGGGGATAAAAGGTAGAACACAACCAGATGTTGGTTGAGCCAGGAAGTAAATGGAAAGGGAGTATGTTTGGTGTTTGAAAAGCATGGATATGGAAGGGATAAACATGAATATTGATACTAAGTGAATAAAGCAGGGTTTTTATACCCTAATATTAAGTCCATACAAGCATACAATACCTATAGGTGTGAGGTTTGAAGCAAACATAGTCAACATCATTCTAGACTCCTGCCATTTATGACGTTCATAAGGAATAAAGGGGTGGTTTAGGGTAATGATTGGTTATGGAAGATACAAATAATGCTCATAAACACAATTAGGGACCCATATACCATGTAAATAGGGGTACAAAATTGCCAAGTTAGACCACATATAATCCATATACCTTTTCTACACACAGTCTTTGAGCATAAAGTTTAGTCTTAGAGTTTGAAGCATTTGAACGTCAAATGGATAGACCAGGGGTTGAAACGTTTTTGAGGCTACCTTTAAAACTTGAGAAATCCCAAACAACTATTTTTTTTGTTATACAAATAGGGGAAGTACCCCCTTTTTTTGTCTTAGATAGGAGGTACTTCCCCTTATGGAAACCCTATAGAGTTGGAGAGTAGGAATGAAAAGGAGTGACCAAAACTAAGGATAACATTGAAAGAGGGTTTGTGAAGCTATAAAATACCTAGGAAAATGTAAATAATACATAATAGAGAGATGAGGTCAAATAGGGAAGCCTAAAGCATTAAAGTTACAGTCAAACCTATTGAACATGGTGAGACCTAAAGCCCAAATGAGAGGACATCTTCATTTATAGCGTTATATGGACATTATAACCTATTGGATAATGTTTTTGGGATGTAATTATCTGTGTTAATCTATTTTAATGCAAAAAAAAATCAAAAAGGGTCATTTTCTCAAAGGTTGTAGTAAGGCTATTTGACATGGTTAGACCTAGTCTTCAAATGATAGGTCATTTTCATGTTTTCCCTTAACCAGGATTCCTAATGGATTAGAGTGTTTTTGGGGTAAAATATGAGGTTATAAAGTCATTGGAGTGTAGAGAAGACATCAAGGAAGCCATTTTTGGCTCAAAATATAACCCAGACCTATAAAATAAGGAAAACAAACTCGAGAGGACAATTTTAGATGCTCACATCTCCCTTAAGGTTATGCATGGGAATACAAGGATCTTAAGGAAGTTAATGGGGTATTTTAACATCAATTTAGTGAATTTTTTTTGTAGATTATATGTGTTCAATATTTATGAACCAAGCTTAAGGGCTTAAACTGCTCAAAATCCCTTGTAAACCCTAGTTGAAACCCGATTGGGAAGATGGAGTTGGATAGATAAAATAATTAGCCTTTTTAACTAGGATTGTGATTTTAAATTGTAGATGAATTCCCCAATCTACTCCTCATACTTTTTTTTGGTATGAACCTATATGGATGGGGTAAAAAATAGGCTTCTCTTCACCATTTTTTGTGTTTTGTAGGCTACAAGGGGATTCAAGACATGAAATAAATTTTGGGAGGAAGATTAAGACCTTAAATAACCAATTATTGATATTTTCTTCCATGAAACAACTCTTAAGTTTCCAAACCAAGAGCTTCAACTTAGCCAGTCAAAACTAGCCTACTAGACAAACTAGTGAGAAGTGTGAAAACTCTAAGGGAAAATGATTTTAAGGTGTCCTTGATTATTAAAAATACATGGATGGCCTTGAAACTTGTAATTAACTCCCTCCCATGGATTTTCATGGAAAATTGAATCCAAATTTGAGGCCAAGTGTGTAGGGTGCATGAAAGATGAGTTTTCTAGACAACAGATGATGAGGTTTCAATTTTAGAGGTTTCTAGAAGACCAAGCATATAAATAATGCATGGAGAGGCATGTATGAGAGTATCCCATTAAATTTCAACCATTTTACCTACTAATAATGACTTATGGGATGTTCAAACATGACTAAATCATGAAGGCAATTTTTTGAGCAAGGATAGGAGTTTCTTGCCACTTTTCATGAATTTCATGCCTTGAAATGACACTTGTGCTTCATAACCTTGAATTGTTCATCCCATATCCTTCCCAAATGTGCAATTAATTACTTATCTCAGTTGAAAAGTGTCCTTGTGACCCTTGGACTTCTCTTCTCTCTCTCAAGTTTTATAATAACTAGCCATTTTGGCCATTCTATAATATGCTCCACTTGAGTACCATAATCAAATGTATACCTTTTGATCAACAAGACTAATAATGTTTACCTCCTTCATGACTGTTCTTAGTGTGTTTATTTGTAATGTTTGATTTTGCATAAGTGAAGACTATGGATTCCTTAGCATGTTGTTTCATTAATTCATCCTATTTACAGTTAGAAAACTTCTTCTTGTAGAGCATGTGAAGTGTTCAAGGAGATGTCAAAGATTGAGTGAGTTAGTATTTTTATTGGTCCCTTCATAATAGTCTTGTCTATTCCTCATAGCTTTTCACATTCATCCATAACCTCATAATGTAGCATTGATGTGAGAAGATGAAGATTGGAGAAGTGTATGTTCAGCTTATCCTTTGATTTCAAGTGTAATATGCATATGGTTGGATGTCACCATGTTATTTAGTGTATCACCTCCCTTAGATTATTTTATTGCATTTATCCTTCTCCCTTTTCACCCCCCAAATTTAGTAGTAGTTGCACTCCAAAGTGGTACATCAAGGGAGCTATCCCTATCTAGAGATTCACCTCATTCCCTAGGCTACCCACAAGCCTAGAGGTGATTCCATTGTGCCACTTGGATGAAGAGAGATTTTAATCTCCTAAAAGGGTGTAAATACAAGTGACAATAGTTTTTGGCATGCCTTATGGGACTCTTGTTCCAAGAGTTGGAGGATTTTTGGTGTTATCCTTTAACATATCAACCTTTGGAGGCATGTATCTAAGTATCAATGGTGACTCTAAAATTGTGTCAGCTAGTCAAGTAGCCCAATTTATCCTTTAAATATGGTTGGTAAAATTTCTCTTTGTATTACTTATTTCAATGTAGTTTTATGGATGACTTTGGTTTTTTGTTTTGTTCTCTATAAGTTGATGAAACCTTCCAAGATTGTGTCATACCCCATCAGTATGAACAAGTTATTAATGATCCTTGTTGTGACTATAATTAGCCTTGTCATGAAGTGTATCAATCCTATAATCAGCCTTACTATGAACCATATTTTATCCCTCAATAGTCCTATGAGCCATGGCAGTCCAATAGTCCTTCATTTTCTTCTCCATATGGACACCATGTTGTTGGACAACCCTATGAGAATAACTATCAAAGGACCTATCAAGAGACACCTATCTATCAGTTTCAAGAGCATTCCTATGAGTCTTGTCATATGAAACCAAATGTTTTCATGGATTTTACACAAAATTACCATTAACAATATTTAGTTCATGTTCATGTAGATGCTACTCCTCCTAATAAGCCCAAGAATTCACTTCCATATGATCTCACTAGTGCTTTCCTCTTTTACAAACCCATTCATAAGCCTTCTCCTTCATCATGTATTCCATCTCCAACTCCTTCACCTTCCACTACATCTCATACTCCAGCTCCTTCACCTCAAATCCATGAGCCTATCCATCAACCTTTCCTTCTCAAAGAGGAACCTATCTTAAGAGAAGCAAGTCAAGAAAAACAAATTTAATTCATGGCTAAGAAAGAGGCTCTTATGAGTGATTATGAGGAAGAAATAACCATAGGGACTTACCTTGGTAAACAAAAGGAAAATTGACTAGCTAATGTCTCTATATTTGAAGGGATGGGTGTCCATGAAGAATCCCCTACACTTCACCCTTAAGCTGATTTTGAGTTGTATGTGCCACCTCCACTAACTAGATCATCTTGTCCTCACCTTGTCACTCTTTGCCTTGATGGACCTATGGTATGGGAACCTATAGAGGATCATCTAGTTGATAAATAAAGATAACTCTTTTTTAAATAAAACCTACCTCTTTGGCAATCTCATTGGGCTAGGTCTCATGATTTAAAGATGCCTAGTATGGGCATTACCATGAAGGAGAAAGAGATGGAGGATCTTTCAGACCTTGAAGAAGACTCTACAACTGATCAAAAGGTTGTAGATGATCATCTCAAGAATGAAGTGAAATGTACTATCATGAATTAAACTCAAGTCATCCCTCAAGAAGTGGCAGTACTAGGAGAGTTTCATGAGACTAAGATAGAGGGAATAGTTCTTGAGGATGGCATCCATGAAGAAGAAGATTTATGGCAGAAGTTCAATGCCATTTGCAAGGAATTTGATGGGTTATGTGAAGCTTATATTTCTCCAAAATATTTCACACCTGATGGCAAGATTATTGATGAGTCTAACCTTGATATTGAGTGTTTAACCAAACATAAAGAAGAAGCTCTTTCTATTGGTCAAGAACCTGTTATCATGAAGTCACTTAGTGATCCTAGTATACAAGAAGTTGTTGACAATGATGATTGACAATTGTAAATGGAGCTCTTTCATGATATAGAAGAGGTTTATCAGGTTAAGGTTCAAGTGCATGACAAGGTGAATAAGGAATATTCCATGGAGGAAAATGATCAAGATTGGATAGAATTTGTAGAGATCCTTGATGAGCTAGAAGAACTTACAGCTGAGAGGAAGCCCAATCTTATTGAAAGTACTATGAGAGATAATAAGGTATGCCTTGTTGAATCATCGTTTGAAGTTGAAATTGAGGATCCACATAACAAGGTTGAATATGTTTGGATGCAAGAGGAATACTTTTACATTACAGACCTATTTGATGTTGGCCCACTTGAGAGCATGGTAATTGAGGTGATAAGGAATAGGTCTAATCCCCAAAACATCCAATCCAAGGAGAAACATTCTTTGTACCATGTTCCATCTCATGAAGAAGGTGATGCTTCAAACTTTCCATTTGATCTAGGGGGGAGGTATGTTCATTATTAGTTCTATATAATAGGTTGTTTTTTATTTCTCCTAAGTGCTTTAAACACATGTGTGGGTTTACTCTCTTTATTGTGTGTGTCTTTGCTTTGTGTGTTGAGGTAGTCATTAGTTATCTTGTCTTGGTCAAGCTAAAAATCAATGGTTAAAGGTTTTATTTTTTGTCTCAATATTTAGATGACTCCTAATCCTAATGGACTAATAAGGCTACTGGTCTAGTTAGTATAGCGGGCATACTACCCCTATGAGTCACCAATTTGTTGACCAAATTTGACTTTTTAGTCAAATTGGGGCACCTATATTAAAAAAAATGATTTTTTAGGTATATAAGGGGTGTAATATGAGTGTCATGAGGTGTATTATAGTTTAATTGACGTCAATTAATGTTATATTGGCCTTGGTCAATTAGTTTTTATGTCCATTTATCATTTTAGGTCATTTTAGGGGTCAAAAAGGTGCATTTAATGATTTGTAAAGGTTTATTGGAAAATGTGAAGGTGTCAAAATGTGATGGAATTCCCCATGTGTCCCTATAAGTCTTAATTAACTGACAAAACTAAAAGATGGTGGTTATGCAGAAGAAAAGTTAGTTTTTGTAAAGAAAAAGAAGAAAATAACACTTGTACAACCTCTTTTGGAAGTGTGCCACTTGGAAGAGATATTGGGATACCTATTAATATTCATCACACTCATCTCAATTATTTAATTGATCTAAAAGTGTCATTTTTAACCTAAAACCATTTATTTCATTTTGGCTTTCCTAGACATGTAAAAATGACTTTTAGGTTTTTGCTTGGTACGTCTAGTTGGAAGGGTTTTAAGTCAATATTTTGGGAGTTTATATTAAATTTAGAGAAATTAATTTAATTATAAGTAGCTTTAATAATGATCAATTGTGTTTTATGAATCATCTGTTTGAAGTTGACTATTCAAATCTACCTACTAAACTATGTACCCCATGAGTTTGTCCTTGGTTTGAGTATTTTCATATAATATAGCTACTAATGTTGCTTAAAAATTATTTTTAATATGTCCCCTCATGTCTCCAATTATTTTTTTCATATTTAAAGGTGTTTGGATGAGTCAAGTAGCTCAAAGTTGTAAGAAGATACAATTTTCTAAGTTATAGGTAATTTTCTCCATTTTTAGGAGTTTTAAGCTGGTTCATGGCTCTAAGAAGTTGTGTCAAGCTCATTATTATGTATCAAATATGTTTCTTTACTTCCAATTCACATATAATCCTATTTATCCAATCAATGTTTCATGGTTTTTAGTCATACGTACACATACTCATAGTCTTCTAAGCTCACAACCATTTCCTTGCTTAATTTCACTTGTATCAATGTTGTAGCATGTGTGAAACATCTTTTAATTGTCCATAGAGACATTAGGAGGTTTTAAATGTTGATATATATATTTAAAATATGAATAAGTGACTAGGTTTCCAAATGGTGCAAGAAAAGGAGATAGTTGCAGTCATGGGCAACTTTTATACATAGGTAGCCATTAGTGTGTATCCATAGGAGCCTCATGAGGAGAATTCATGGTGGAATGAATTTTTTATGAGTGTTTTAGTCCTTTGAGTGTTAAAGTAACATTTTAAATCCTTAGTTAAGATTTGGAGTATTCTACAAAATCACAAACCTTGTTTACTGCTTGTTACTCCACATATACTGTCTGCACACTGGTATACACCTACAAGTGAGCAAAATAGGGGATAAGAAACCCTCAATGGAGAATTTTGGAGAATGATAAAGAAATTTTTGAGTTAATATTGTATATTTATATAATATAAAACCTCCTTAAAGTGTAAAATGGATAAATACAGTGAAGGAGCCTTTAAACAAATCATGACTGCATGCTTAGGGATCAAATCCCTAAAATTGCAAAATAGAGCTCCCTAGGGTTTTGTTGAGGTTTTGTAAGAGGTTTCTAAATGTCATTAATACATCCAAAAGTGTCCAATTTTTTTTATATAGAAATTAGGACTTTTCAAAGTTGGAAGGTCAAAGGATCAATAAAGAGTGGTAGTTAAGAGGTTTAAAGATGCCCCTAGAACCACTATTTGCAAATAATTGAATCTATAGGACGTTGATCAAAAAGTGACCTTGCACTTCATATTGATAGTTATAGACTATAAAATCAAGGTAGAATAGTTATAAGTGGTTCAAGTGATACTTATAAGAAAAAAAATGATCAGAAGGATATGATAAACATTGTTTTTCTTCCCACCGATACCTACAGGTCCTCTTTTCACCATAAATGTAGCCTACAGACTGGCTATAGGGTGACCATAAAGGGTAAGTTTGAAAACTTTAGTAATGGAATTATTTCCATGAATAAGAGGTAGGTGAAGATAGAACAAGTTTTGAGGAACTTCAAGAATGGCTCTTAATATTATCCCAGGGATTATTTCAAGACAATTAACACCTACAAGGTTTCACCTTTCTCAACACAGTTGATTGTGTTGACTATAGGTGGGTAGTTAGCTGTAGAATGTGTTTGAAGGGGGTTTAAGAAAAATCTAAGAATGAATATAGGGAAAAAAATTTACCAATGAATTGAGGGGTTTTAATAGGTATATTTAAATTTTCTAAATCTAATCTTAAGCCATGAATACCTACAGGTAGGGGCTAAAGGGCAAAACACAGCCAGGTGTTGGCTGAGCCAAGCAGTAAGTGGAAATGGAGTATGTTTGGTGTTTGAAAAACATGGATATGGAGGGGATAAACATGAATAGTTATCCTAAGGGAGGAAAGGATGGTTTTTATACCTTGATATCAAGTTCATACAAGCAGACAATACCTATAGGTGTGAGGTTCGAAGCAAACACAATCAACATTATTTTAGACTCCTGCCATTTGTGAGGTCCATAAGGAAGAAAGGGATGGTTTAGGGTAATGATTGGTTATGGAAAATCAAAATAATTCTCATAAACACAATTATGTACCTGTATATAATTCAAATACATTCAAGAAATCTCCAAGTTAGACAACATACAGTCCATATACCTTTTCTACACACAGTCTTTTAACATAAAGTTTAGTCTTGGATTTTGAAGCATTTGAAGGTCAAATGTATATAATAGGGGTTGAATTTTTTTTCAGATCACCTTTAACACTTAAGTAAGCCCACAAAAGTTTTTTTTTAATACAAATATGGGAAGTACCCCTTATTTTATCTCAGATAGGGGTACTTCCCCTCATGCAAACCCTACAGATTTGGAGAGTAGGAATGAAAAGGAGTGACCAAAAGCTAAGAAAATCCTTGAGAGAGGGTTTGTGAAGCTATAAAATGCCTATGAAAATGTAAATAATACCTCACAAAGAGAGGAGGTCAAATAAGGAGGCCTAAAGCATTAAAGTTACAGTCAGACCTATTAAACATGGTGAGACCTAAAGCCCAAATGAGAGGACATCTTCATCTATAGCCTTGGTTGGACATTATAACATGTTGGATCATTTTTTTTTGATGTAATTAGATGTGTTAAATATATGTGAATGCAAATAAATCATCAAAAAGGGTCATTTGAGTAAAGGTTGTAGGTAAGCCTACTTGACATGGTTAGATCTAGTCTTGAAATGATAGGTCATTTTCATGTTTCTCCCTAACCAGGCTTCCTAATGGATTGGAGAGTGTTTGTGGGGTCAAATAAGAGGTGATAAAGCCATTGGAGTGCATAGAAGACATTAGGGAACCAATTTTTGGCTCAAAATATAACTTAGACCTACAAAATGAGGAAAACAAGCTCGAGAGGATAATTTTTGATGGTCACATCTCCATTAAGGTTATGCATGGGAATCTAAGGATATCAAGGATGTTAATAGGGTCTTTAAACATCACTTTAGTAAAATTTGTTTATAGATTGGAGCTCAAATATTTATGAACCAAGATTAATGGCTTAAAATACTCAAAAACCTTACAAACCTTGGTTTAAACCCAATTGGGAAGATGTAGTTGGATAGCTAATGTAATGAGCTAGTTTGACTAGGATGGTGATTGGACAATGCAAAGGACTTCTCGAAGCTGATATTTATACTTTTTTTTTGTATGAACCTATTATATCATAGAATTTCAACCTTGTGAGAGGGTTTTTTAGGCTCTCTCACTCCCAACTATAATATTGGAGCCAGCTCAGGGTATGGGTATCCAGTAGTGAGGTTGAACCTCCAAAGAAGGCCAACTTCCTTTTGGTAGATCATATGAACTAATGTTTCTACTTGGAAAAGAGGTAGAGAGGGGGTACAGGGTAAATAAGAGATATAAATGGGTGATACACCAAATTTATTGACAATTACACAAGAATGAAATGAACACTAATTCAACATAAGATAATTCTTGCTCACACAACCTCACAAACTAGTTAATTTGCATAAGTGTTTCATAAACTAGGCTAACCAAAAAATACATGAAGCAAAGAGGAATTTAAAAATTCACACTAAGCATCCATTAGTGGTGGAAAGAGCTCAAGTTTAGACCTGCAACTAACTTGAAAACACCTAAAAATAGGCAAGAAAGAAGGACAATGGACATAGAAGAACACTTCTTTACAAGGCCATCATGCATAAACTTACTAAGCATAATTTAGAGGAAAGATATAGGTAAAAATTGATCTTTATTTTTTTTAAAGGTCTTTATTACAAATTTTTACAGTGTTTCTCCTTGTCAAATGAGAATATCTTACAAAAATGGGAGAGAAATGGGAGATATAGGAGAAAAGGGGAAGAGAAAGAGAAGAAGCAAGCAAACAAAATTTAATAAATGAGATCCAACCACCCTCCATAGATTCTCACCAACATTTGGATTAATTATAACTAATCCTTCTTCAAAAAATTAACCTCCATTAGCTCCAATAGTCTTCAAACCCTCTCATTGGTTTAGAAACACACTAGAAGATAGAAACTTTTTGAGGATGATGATGTCATGATCCACTAAGAAGGAAAAGTCTTCAAATACTTTGAAAATGTATTGAATTCTCCACTTACACTCTCAAACCTCCAAATATGTCTCCCATAGACTTCTATGCCCCTCTCCACTTGCTCTTCTAGAAGATGTTAGGCAACGGGTTAACTAACTTGGCATTTTGTGCTTAACTGACCATGGAGGTTATCTTTCATGTTTAATTTTTAAGGTTATTTTATATTTCAAAATTGAATTTAATCCTATAAACTAAAATAAATTCCATGATACCTGAAATTCCCATAGACCCCATTGATGGAGGTCACAAGCTTGAGCCACCCTCAACCAGTTGCCCTGAAAACTGCTCCCAAGGCCATTTGGCACCCTAAAGACCACTTCTAGACCTTTATAACACTTCAAAACATCCATGGAATGTGTATGATGATGAAGATGAATATTTTTAAAACTTTCAATACCTGTAATAATGGTAGAAATCACCATTAAAACTGTAACAATGCACAAATATGTCAAAAACTAGATTTTTGACCCTTTTGCTTAATAGGACACTATGGAAACCCTTTTGAAAAGGTATAAATGCCATGGAATGATATTTTATGTCCTATTAGACCCATTTCATGGTTTTAAACCATTTTTTTCTTTGAAGACCTATAAAAATATGCAATTTTAAGCCATTTTAGGCTTCTTAGGCACCCAAATGTGTCATATTCTTCTACAAGATAGGTTTTTAAAGAGATTTATGGAGTCATATACACATTATAGGTGGGTTAAAAGAAATTATATGCCATTTATGGACCTATGAGTTCAAAAACACAAAATTGGTCAAAAAGCTCCATTGCAAGCTTAAGCTAGCTCACTTTCAAGATGATTTTTCATACAATGAAGATACCCATTCCATAATTTATTGATATGGATATATGGTATATATACCCATTCAAAACCCTTAAAAATATTGGGCTCGCATGCATAAGGTGTGAAAAGATACACATGTAAAGATGATTGCTTGCAGGGTTTGGAAGCATTCTGGATATGCTTACATTCTTAAAAATTGTTCATAAAAATTAGGAAATTAAACAAAATCAATAAAAAATAATTTAAATTACATATGGTTGCTCAAAACATACTAGAATCACTTGTCCCAACTCTTCATGGTATGAAAGAAATGAGCATCTAAAGGAGGGCTAAAACTAGGTGTCTTAGGCTTAAAAAGCTTAAAATCATCCAAATGAACAATTTGAAATTTATCACTGATATTAATTTATTTAAATTGTTTTTATGACATCTTAAACACCTCATAAAACCTCTCTAAATTATCAAAACTCAACTTTTCCTTTTTTGCCTTTGAGACTGCCTGCAGGGATTTGAGCCTGCCTTCAAAGTTTGTATGAATTTTAGAGTGTGAACACTATTTAAATGTGTTTAATAGGATTAAAAAAAATATTAAAATTCTTATAAAACATTTCCATAATCTTGGAAACCTCAAACACACCTTAAAACTCCAAAAAGTGTGCCTGCATAAATAGTGACCATTATGAGACATAGGGGGAACTGTGACAAAACAACGAGAAATTTCACTAATCACATGACCATATATAAGTAATTTATGGATATAATAGGTAATTATGACCAATATTACCAATTTTAAAGTCATTTTTATGTGTAATTTGTCTTGTAGACTATTTTTACCAAAAAATACTTTGAGCTACCTATATGTTTCCTTCATGCCAAAACTTGTCTTTATTCAAACCTTTGCATGAAAACCCTAAATGTGATCAATACCATAGGAAAATATATATTTAAAACATAATATTATATCATTTTAATACCTCTCTAATTCCTAAACTAGTTCTTCGCATCCATAACTGATAAAACTTCATTTGGTCTCCAATGACTGCCTTTTTGAGTGCCTGTGGACTATGTAAAAACAATGGGTAATTTCACTCTTTATAGGACCTTTATGATGGAATGAGATGAATATTTATGTCATTGAGACCATACGTACCAAATTTTGTGCTTTGACTCAGCCTGTAGATGCCCCTAAATGACTAATTCCTCCAAGGCGTGCTCTAATGTTGACTATGATTTGACATAGGGTTGATTGTACTAAAACATCAAATAATTAACATAGTAAAAAAATTTATAAATTATTTTTAATAGGTATAATAGTCATAATGATCTTCTCCACCAAATTTTGTGATTGACTCCTACATACTTTGCCCTGTAGACCCATTTTGGTAAAAGCTAATGACATGTGCATGTATGATCAAGTTTCACAAATAAGTCTTCCTCCTTTTTGACTTGGTTTGATGCCTTATAATGATTAATTTTACTATAATATGTCATATATACCTTCTCTTTTAGGATTCCACCCTTCATTGGTTTGTGTTCAACCTCCCATGTCACCTTGTACCTTCTTAAAAGACCCCTCATGACTGTGTTTTTTAATTGATGGTGATGATTTCATGGGAAAAATAAGCCTTAAAGATCAAATTAATACTCAAATATCTCAATATTTATCTTAAAATTCTTGGAAACATCTTTCACCCTTCCTCTAACATGCTTATATCTTGTAGCAAGGCAATTAGGCTTCAAACAGATAACTTCTATACAGAGGTCTATAGGTGCAAGTATTTGAGGTGTATGATTGTGTATTAAGAATTTAAACCTTAATTTGATCTTTAATAAATTCCTTTACATCTATTATAATCTATACGTTGATCTCAGTTGATCCCATTTCACATACAAGGCTCATCTTGGGTTTCTAAGGCTTGTAGCCCTTATTTTGGACATTTCTCGTTGGTTTGACCATTATACAAATTATTTTGAAAATATGAGATAATTTATAGCTACTATCCATCTAATTACAGGTTTTTGACAATTTTCATGACCTGATTTCACTGCTAGATGACACCTCCTTTGGAAACCACCCCTCATTTAGGCCTAATTAGCCTTATTCCAAACCCCCAGCCACCAAATTAGTACTAAACGACCTCCAATCAACCCAAAAATTATTGAATCATTTATATCACCTTGAAATACATCATATTAATTTTTTTTTCAAATTTAGAGGGTAAAACTCTTGAAAATAACAAAACCCTAGTTTAGGCTTCTCTCATGCTCTTTCTAAGACCCTGTTTTGGATTGGGGGGGGGGGTTAAAATGAGCTATAGGCCTCACCTAGATATATTTTTGGATTCATTGGATAGGTATTAATGGGGAATACTTGAGAGAGTTCTAAAAAATCATAAAAACATCACCAAGTTCTCAAATTTTTAAAAAAAAAAAAAAAGTGCCAACTTGCTGCCTTATTTTTGCTTTAACGATGGTTCTTGAGTTCTAGGGGTGAACTAAGAAAACTGAGAGAAGTTTTTGTGAATATTCTATGCACCCAAATATACTCCAAGTTTAAAGTCCTAAATACTAATAAAATTGCTGCTATCACCCCCTTCTCTTTTGGCATTCTAGGCCTCTCTTAGCTCTCTAGGCCTAGAAAACTAAAAAATGGATTTTTTGTCCTTTGCATGTATGAAAACTCTTGGTACAAGTTTGATTCACCTTGGGGAAGCTTCCATGATGTACCATGCCAAATTTTAGACCTTTCATTTCTATCTTGGGGTGTGAAGTTCTTTTGAGGCTCAAATCCTGTAGAAGTCACTAAATGATCATAGTGAACAAAAGTGAAACTTGGAGGCCCTCAAACAATACTCTCCTCTATTCACACACCCATTATTTTTTGCATGGCTCTTCCCCTATGACAGGGATATAATATGAGTGCATTTTTATTAGTGAAAAACCTTTGCAACATTGATCCATGGCATCAACAAAAGTTCTTAGGACCTTTATTTTTGTGTTTTAGGGAAATTATCCCTCACATAGTCATTCAACCTTGAAGATGGTTTCTTCCAACTTGCTTGGCACTTTTGGAATCAAAAATGATTCCCATGGTATATTATAGGTGAAAACATCACATCCTTTTTATTTTTAACCCACTACAGGAAAGGAAAACTTCTATAGTTGATAAACTTGCCTGCAACTCCATTGGAGCTCCGACTAACAATTTGATTGTTTGGCCTATAAAGGCTTAAATGAGATACTAAGTATTTTTGAGAAATATAACTTGTGTAAGTTGATGTATCATAATGATAATGAGGTAAATTATCCCTCTAACACAGGTTCTACTCTAAAACTGATCAAATGACCATTTCATAAGGATAGCAAAGAAAACCTATTTAATGCCATAAGTACCTTCTTGGAATGAAATAACTGATGAAAAAAATTGAAATAGGTCCCATTTGACCCTAAAATGACTGACTCTAAAAACATTCTTTCTCATTTAATTCTAAAGTGAAGAAATAAGGGAAAACCTGGGCCTTGTTTGGATGAGCAGGCCATCTAGACACCCTTGAACTGTTAGCAATTGTTCATAAATATGGAGAGATGAATCAAACAAAAAATACCATAAAGTGGAAGAAAATTAGGGTCCCTATCACTACCCAAAATATTATATCCCAACTCTCTCTCTCTCTCTCCTGGTTGTACCAAGTGAAAATTGAGGCTCTCCTAGAGCTATCCCAAACTACCCAAAATGGTTTTTCCCTAGCATGAAGAACTAGAAGTATGATTATCAAATATAACACTTAAGAAAGATTTTTTAGGATATAAATGACCTTTTATTTCCTATATAAACCTTATGAAATACCTAGAACTCCATTAATGGCAGAAAACTTACTTCATGCCTAGTTTGCAAATAATAGTTTTTCCTTACCTCTGTTGGTTCCTATGTTGGAATATGATTTTAAGGGACTATGAGGAGATATTATGGACACCATGGATGATTAAATATTATAGATCATTCCCTTCATTAAAAAAATCCTTTAAAACTTTATTTTTCCAAAGCTCCAAAAGACTCCAAACTGCATCCTTTTGCTCTCAAAGTCCTTCCCTCCACTCCAAAATGATCTCAAATGACCTTGAACATGTATAAATGAGTAAAATTCTCCATATGGAGGTGGGAAGAAGTCAAAACCAATTTGATTTCCTCAAAAAGTCACTTTTTCACTTGAAATTTCTATTTTGAGGACACTTAAGTCATCTAATGCACTTTTGAGGTTCTTTTGGGCATAATAGATTTTTTAGGCCTCATTTTTGGCTCATTAGAATCTTTGAGACTTTTTTCAAACCTCATTCATGCCCCTGGATGCTCAAAAACCATGGAAATTTGTTAGATCTTTCACTTATAGTTGTAGACCTGTTTCTAGGCCTTTTCCTCAAAATCACCAAAATCACCTTAAAAATTTCTTAAAGTGTTTCAAAATCTTGAAAGTGACATGTGGTAGGGTCATGAGGTTCATCTCCTTATTCCACCATTGGATCACTCACTCAACCAAAACTCTACTCAACTTCTCACACCACACCAAGACCTCCCAAAATACTACACTATATCATCAAAGACCACAAAGGGACTAGTCATAGGGGTAGAAGGTTACTAGAAGGTCAAATAGAGTTGAATAATCTATCTAGGAAAAAGTTTTTTATGTAAGCCAACTTTGGCCAATAGGACCTATACAGATGGGGTGAAAAATAATCTTCTCTTCACCACTATTTGTGATTTGTAGGCTACAAGAGGAATCAAGACATGAACTCAAGTTTGGGAGAAATATTAAGACCTTCACTAACCCCCTATGTCCATTTGATTCAAGGAAAGAACTCCTAAGTGTACAAACAAAGTGCTTAAACTCAGCCAATCAAAACTAGCCTATTGGACAAGCTAGTGAGCAGTGTGAAAACTCTAAGGGAAAATGATTTTAAAGTGTCCTTGATGCCTCCAAATCCATGGAGAGCCTTGAAACTTTTCATTCACTCCCTCTCATGGATTTTCATGGAAAACTAAATCCAAATTTGAGGCCAAGTGTGCAGGGTGCAAGAAATATGAGTTTTCCATAACAACAAATGATGAGGTTTCACTTTCAGAGGTTTTCATAGGACTAGGCATAAAACCAATGCATGGAGAGGCATGTTTGAGAGCCTCCCATTCCATTATAATCATTTGACCTACTCCTAATCAGTTATGGGATGTTAAAATAGGCCCAAATCATGAAGGAATTTTTATGAGCAAGGACGATGAGTTTCTTGCCACTTTTTATGAAGTTCATGCCTTGAATTGACACTTTTGCTTCTTGACCATGCATGGTTCATCTCATATCCTTTTCATATGCAAAATTAACTACCTTTATCATCTTGAAAAGTGTCCTTATGACCCTTGGAATTTTCTTCTCTCTCTCTCTCTCAAGTTTTATAAGAACTATCCATTTTGGCCATTATATGGGATTCTCTGCCTAAGTATGGCAAAGCCTTACTCAAATATATACCTTTTGATCAACAATAATATTGATTTTTACCTCCTCCATGACTTTTCTTAGTGTATTTATTTATAATGTTTGATTTTGCATAAGTGAAGACTATGGATTTTTTAGCATGTTGTTTCATTCTTTCATCCTATTTGTAGTTGGAAAGCTCCTTCTTGCAGGGCATGTGAAGTGTTTAAAGATATTTCAAAGTTTGAGTGAGTTATTATTTTCATTATTACTCTCATATGCCTCTTTTCTAGTCCTCCTAGATTTTCACATTCATCCATAACCTCACAATGTAGCATTGATGTGAGAAGATGAAGATCAGTGAAGTGTATGTTCATTATGTCCTTTGATTTCAAGTGTAATATGCATATGGTTGGATGTCATCATGTTATTTGGTGTATCACCTCCCTAATATTAGTTTGATTTTAGTTATCTTTTTCTCTTTTCACCTTCCAAATTTAGTAGTAGTTACAATCCAAAGTGGTACATCAAGGGAGCTAGCCCTATCTAAAGATTCACCTCATTCCCTAGGTTACCCACAAGCCTAGAGGTGATTCTATTATGCCACTTGGATGAAGAGATCTTTGAATCTCTTCAAAGGGTGAAAATCCAAGTGACAATAGTTTTTGGCATGCTTGATGGGACTCTTGTTCTAAGAGTTAGAGTATTTTTGGTATTGTACTTCAACACATCAACCTTTGGAGGCATTTATCAAAGCATCAATGGTGACTCTAAAGTTGTGTCAGCTGATCAAGTAACCTAGATTATCCTTTGAAAAATGTTGTTAACATTTCTCTTTATGTTCTTTCTTTCAATGAAGTTTTATGGCTGACTTTGGTTTTGAGTTTTGTTCTCTACAAGTTGGCAAAACCTTCCAATCTTGTGCCATTCCCCATCAGTATGAACAAGTTATTAATGAGCCTTGGTGTGACTACAATCAGCCTTATCATGAAGTGTATCAATCCTATAATTAGCCTTTCTATGAACCATATTTTATCCCTCAATAGTCCTATGGGCCATGACAATCCTATAGTCCTTCATTTTCTTCTCCTTATGGACACCATGTTTTTGGATAACCCAATGAGAATAACTATCAAGGGACCTATCAAGAGACACCTATCTTTTAGCTTCAAGATCATTCTTATGAGTCTTGTCATATGAAACCAAATGTTTTCATGGATTTTACACAAAATTACCATTAGCAATATGTAGCTCCTTCTCATGTGGATGCTACTCCTCCTCATCAACCCAAGAATTCACTTCCATATGAGCTCACTAATGCTTTCCTTTTTTCCAAACCCATTCATAAGCATTTTCCTTCATCCCATATTCCATCTCCAACTCCTTCACCTTCCACTACATCTCATACTCTAGCTCCTTCATCTCAAATCCATGAGCCTATCCATCAACCTTTCATTCTCAAAGAGGAACCTATCTTGAGAGAAGCAAGTAAATAAGAACAAATTCAATTTGTGAGCTAAGAATTTGACTCAAGATAGGTGTTAGTATCTTGTTAGTGATAAAATGAAAAATAAATTGACAAAAACACACTAACTAGCATGCATCTGTATGCCTAGTTACTAGGGAGAGCTTAGTGAGGGAAAATAAATTAAAAACACAATTAAAAATGGAAAGAAATGAGAAATATGAACATATAAAACCAATTTCTTACCAAATCCTTGATTGTTCCAAAAAGCTCCTTCTTTGACTTGCTCAGATTGTGCTTCAAGAGATCTTCTTCAATAGAGTGTGGCTACCTTCATCTCCTCTTGGCACCTTTGGCTTTGGCTTGGCTCAATATTTGGACATTATAACACTAATTGAAATGGATTTTGGAATTATATGTTAATTATAACTTTTCATTATCCAAGCTTCAAATTCATGCAGTAAGGCCTCCTATTTATAGATTTTTACAAATGGGTAGAATCAACCTGAACCATCCATCTCAGGATTGAGATGTGTGGCTAAATTTTAATATAATTTTGAAATTAAAATTCATAAATAGGCTCATAAATATTTTGGATAGAGGATCAATTAAGAGCATGAAGGGTATTGATAAGGCATGCGAGGTATGAATCATGATATTTGTGGTATTTATAGCCTCGAGATGTCTTTCAAAGAAATGATGTCACCTGATGATGTAGATATTTAATATTCATTTAGAAAATAAGTATTCAATAATTTTATATGGAATTATTAATTAGGCTCTAATTTGGTTTAATTAACCCTTAAGCATGATTAAGCACTGTGTGCACAAATTACTCAAATTGATCAGAATGCCCTGTTATTGGTCCAAAATTTGATTGGATTGGAATTATAATGTGATGTCAGATGCATTGGATCCATTATCTCATTTAGAATGTTGTCAACACAAAATCATAAAGGTGTGCATCTTGTGCAAGAGATTTGATTGAAAAGAGCAATCCAGAGCACCTACGTGTAAAATTGGCATTTTGACTCAAAATAATTTGATCAAAGTTAGCTAGCCCATAAATTACATTGTACCATTTAGTTATATCCTAGAAAAAAGTGGTACTTGAATATATCAATTTCAAATCATTTAATGTGTTTTAATGTTTTTAAGCCAAATTTTGCATTTTGGGTGGAAATTGGTCTAAATCTTGGTTAGAGGTCATCGGTGGCCATATTTAGGTGTCTATAGTTTGCCCCTATTTGGAAAGGAATTTCAAGATATAAGCATAATAACATATTCTCAAATAATGAAAATGTCCTGTATACATACAACTTCAATGATGATGAACTAACTGCATGATGTCCCTCGAGGGAACAATTGGCACAAGTAGGTCGGCAAATGGTTCCTCAAAAAGAAAGAATAATAATGAGGGGACCAAAGAAAGGTAATATGATGGGAAAAGAACACAATGATATTGAAAAAGTAGGAAAAATCATTGAGAATACAAGTGGGATGTTGTACATTGTTTGCCCAAAGGCAGTATACCCTGATAGTGGCAATGTGGTATGATAACACAATGATTTGCCCAAAGGTGGTTATAATCATTAAGAAGATGGAGTTTCCATAGTTAGGATAGTAAAATAAGATAATAACATGCCCCTGTATGGGTATAAAAATTAAAGTGGTGACAACATAATGATTTGCACAAAGATGATTATAGTCATCGAGAAATGTAGGTGGGATGGTGTGTAATGATTTACCCATAGGCAGTTATAATAATTGGACCCCAATTATGGAAAACATTATTTATCAAATGATTGATGATGGTAAATTGACATAGAGGAAAAATGATGAATTAGAACAACCTGCTAGTAGGGAGATGCTCATCTAAACTAACAAAGGTTAAAATTCTTTCATGGCTAATTACTCTATTTGGGATATGACTGGGATTGAAACAAGATGTGGTGTCGAGGAGATGTCAATGCCATGATTGATGAATAGAATTTTTGAAGCTAAGGTTTATTAGATCATGTGTCAGTAGGCATTATAGTACAACATTATGAGGACTTGGCTGAAATATGCATAAGGACTAACTCTCATAATCCAATACTCAATAGAAAATAATGCATCAATGATAGAAACCATGATGACAATGTAAACATATGAATATGGATGGATTAAAGTGTAAATGTGGGAAAGGAATCACCTAATGAACAAACATAAACTGAATCAAGGCAACAATGTTGAAAGCAAACAAACAAGTAGACAAACAAATAAAATAAGTAGAAACAAACAACGCAATAAAAACCATATGAACATTGTCCCTAGAAAATAGATAAAAAATTTAAAAAATAAATAAAATGAGGGAATATAAGAAAAATAAGGGGGTAGCTGAGCTATCTCTAGATGCACTAGGCAAGTAGATGCTACCTACATAGTTCTATGGCTGTAATATCCAATAAAAACTTTAGGCCAAATGTAGTTCTCCCAGGGAATGGAAAAAAAATGATAACTAATGAAAATAAATAGAATAGATTTGATATAAGTATAGGAATGGTCTTATAAAATGGAAAGTGCATGGAAAAAAAAGGCCAAAAAGGATGGGGAAACTGAAACAAGTGATTTGCTTGCAACTTAGTAAGGGTTCCTAGAATCCTTAAGGCAAATAAGTGGTCAGTGTTTTTATTATTTTCTAATGATTTTATAAATGTTTTTGGAATTTTTTGAAGTATCTCAACTTGATCAAGAATGATGAGACACTAAATGGTTCAAGCTCACAAAATGGCAATAGCATTTAAACTTAGGTTGCTCATAAAATGGTGAGAGTGTTCAAACTTAGGTTGCTCATAAAATGGTGAGAGTGTTCAAACTTAGGTTTCTCAAAAAATGGTGAGAGCATGGTGGAAAGGGTGATTGAGCTGACCTCAACAAGTATCAAACATTGCCTATATAGTCCTAGAGTAGGGCCTCAAGTTATTGTAGTTCTGCCTTATAGCAGAGGAATTTAACTAGTGTAGCAGTTAATTCAAATAAAATAGGCACAATTGGTATAAAGGCATAATACGACATAGGAAATGGCAAGTTGGTATATCAAGGCTCCATAAACAAATATTGACCCTAGTTTACCCATAGGCAGTTATAACAAAGACACAATGGCCTAGATCAATGGTACTAATCTACCCATATGTGGTTATAATTAGTAACAATACTAGTGATAAGAAAAGAACAACAAACAAAGGATGCAACTACTAAAACTTCTATCATATTGATTCAAAATATGATCTCTATCTAAAGTACCTAAAAACAACTAATGAAATTGATTGGATTCCTTGGTGCTAAAAAGGTGTAATTAATGGGAAAACCAAGGTCAAACAAGCTAGGTAGATAGGACTTAGAACATTCCTAGTGGATAAAATGCAATGGTAAAGCAGATGTAATGGGATAAGAGGAATGATAAGCATGATACTTGTACATAGAAGAAAAGTGATAAAATGACACAATTGAAATGTTCCTTGTAGACAATACACCCTAGCACTTAAGCATAGTACCACTTAAGGTGAATAATATTCATCAGCTCAAGAAGTTCCTCTCCATCTAGTGCGGTGAGTCTATATGCTCCTGATCCATAATTTGCAGTAATGATGAAAGGCCCTATCTAGTTTGGTTTGAATTTACCTTTATGATTCTTCTCAGTCGTGGTATTCTTTTGGTTTTCTTTACTAACAAGATCACCAAGTTCAAATGTTTTATACTTGACGCATCGATTGTAGTGGCATTTCAATTAGTTTTGATATGCCTAAAGATTTTTGAGTGCAGTTGTGCATTTTTCATCAAGTAGGTCTAGTTCTTGTAGGTGAGCGACTTGATAGTCATGATCATCTAGGTCATGCTTGAAAGATATGTGTAGTGAAGGTAACTCAACCTCAGTGGGAAGAATTACTTTAGTATCATAAAAAAGTGAATATGGAGTGGCTTCTATAGGGGTATGATGATTGGTACGATATGCCCAAAGGGCATAAAATATTTGTAATTGCCAATCATGACTGACATCATTGACAATCTTTTTGAGAATACTAATAATGGTTTTATTCAATGTTTTAGCTTGGTCATTACCTTAAGGTAATATTCTGTAGAAAAATGTTGTGTGATATTATTTTTGGTACATAGCTTGTCGACATCCTTGTTCTTGAATGACCCTCCATTATCAGATATAATGTCAGAGGGGATACCGTAGTAGCAAATGAGATGGTTGAAGATGAACTTGGAAATTTGCTTTCCAGTCATGTAAGTGAGGGGTATAACTTCAACCCACTTAGTGAAATATTCAGTGGTGGTAAGGATATGTTTATGGCTATCAGATGAATTAGGGTTGATCTTCCCAATGAGGTCGAGTCCCCATGTAGAAAATGGCCATGGTGTCAACATCAATTTCAGAGTTTGGACTGGGGCATGAATCAGATTAGCATACCTTTGACATTTGTCACACTTTTTTACCTATGCAGCTGCATCTACATCCATTGTGGGCCAATAATAATCAGTAAATAAGATATTTTTGGATAGAATGGCCCTGATAGAGTGGGCTCCACATATCCCTTCATGAACTTCTTGTAATGTTAGTATAGATTCTATTGAATTTAAATAATGAAGAAAAGTTCCATCAAAACTATGGTGGTAAAGGGTTGATCCAAGTAGAGTATAATGACTGAAGTGATGGATAAAGGCTTTGGTTTTTTTTCAAGATAGGTTAGGTGTATAAATTGGTCATGAAGATAGTTATAAAGGTCTAAATACTAGATAGAATTAGGACCAACAATATCACAAAGCATTACCACAGTTGAAGGTTTATGAGCTGGTGTGACCAAATTCTCAATGAGGAACTGATACTCTCTAGCCTTGTCTATTTTTTGAATTAGAGGGCCAATAGTAGCCATGACATCTACAGTTATATTACTAGCCCTTGGTATATGCACAAACTGAATGTTAGAAATTTATTGCTTGAGAGTATCAACCATAGCCTTATATGGAACCAACTTGTCATCTTTGGTTTGAAAATGGTCTATGACCTAATTGATGATTAACTAAGAATCACCATAAACCTTTAGATGAGATATATTCCATTATACTGCTTGGTAAATCCCTATAATAGGTGCTTCATATTTATCCATGTTATTAGTATAAGGAAAGCTGATCCTGAATGACTTAGGGATTAGATCCCCTTATGGTGTAATAAATAAAAGGCCTACCCTTGATCCTTGTATGATAAATGAACCATCAAAATATAGCTTCTAGCGCTTCTCCTCAAGAGGTGTGTCAATGATGGTCATTATAAATTCATAAAAAAATTGAAATATGAGGGGATTTGTGTCTATTAGGGGTACTTCAATAAGTTGATTTGCAAGGACCTGTCCCTTGATTGCCTTCTGATTGACATATTCTATGTCAAACTCACTAAGAAGCATGATCTATTTGGTCATTCTTCCTTGTAAATTTGTTTTAGATAATAGATACTTGAGTGGATCTAATTTTGAAATGACCATGGTATTATTGTTCAACATGTAATGGTGTAGTTTTTGAGCTATGAAGACCATGGCTAGATAAGCTTTTTCAATAGGTGCATAGTTGTGTTCATATGTGACCAAAGTACGACTTAAGTATTATACTGCATGCTCTTTTCCATTGTTATCATGTTGATCCAAAAGTGCCCCTAGGGCATTGTTGACCAATTTTGCCCACAGGCAAAATTTTGGTCAACTTCTCACCTGCTGTTTAAGGCCAATTCATTTCGGGTTCAACAGGTTTAATGAATTTAGTTCATAGCCGGGTTCAATTGGTTCAAAGGCTCAGTGCCCTTCTGAAGGGTTGACACTTCAAAAGAGAGGACGTCAAAATTAATGAAGCAAAGTGGCCGTTTGTCTTCAAAAGCAAAAGAAGCACAGACCATGGAAAAGAGCCAGAATTGTAGCGATCTGCCAGGAAGTTAGCAAAAGGGGCCAAGTAAGCAATTGAGACAAAACAAGGAAAAAGTCAAGCGACAGGAATGGTTTGAGTAGGTCGATGACGCATTAACAGTGTTTTTCTTCTTCCCAATGAAGATGCGACATGCCCACTTGCAAGCAAAGAGTGCCAAAATGAGTCTCCTTGTCTTTTTCCATATAAGTTGCAGACTTGGTCATTTTTGTAGGGATCTTTTCACGGTTTTAGCCAGGCGCAACCTTACTAAAATTTCTGCCTGGATTGAATAAAATGTAGTTTTTACCTCGATTTGGATAGATTGTGCAGAGTATGCCTTAAATGTTGGTCTGTGTCCAGTCATTGTCTCTTGATGCTCTCACATGTTTAACACCAGCAAACCTGTGATCTACAAAGCACCACTGTCTACTGATGCTAAGAGTAGAGTTCTATTTTGGAGGTATAGAATAGGAGAGGTCACTTACAGTGTGTATTTCCCAGCACCTTGGTGAGTCCCTGTTTCCTGTGTTTTCCATAAGAACCTCCCTGTCATTTCCAGCGACCTGGTCTTTTCTGCCAAATCTGAGTGTATGTATGTTTTGTTTGATCCTGAGTGTGGAGGCGGGAAGGTCATTTCATTTTTGGTGTATCACCTCTTTAGAGTAGGCTATTTGTTTTCCTGTATTTTCTTCTCCCTTCTCATTCCCCCCAATTTATATAGCTGTATATAGCTATATATACCCATGTTTTTTTTGCCCTGCTGGAACAAACAAGATACATCAAAGGGAGCTAGCCCTTATCTAGAGACTCTCCTCTCCTTCTTCGCCATCCCACAAGCGAGAGAGGAGTTTCCATGTTGTGGGGAGAGGGCAGGAACCTGTTTTCCTGCCACTGGGTGCAATCTCCAGCATCAACAGTTCTAGCACGCCCGGTGGGACCCAAGTTTGCAACGAAGTAAAGTTTCAGGATTGATGCTGGTCCTGTTATCGTAAATCAAGTTTCTTCAGCATCTGGTGACTCAGAGTTATATCCGCTGGTTAAGCAGCCTGGTACCTCAAGAAGCACATTTTTATGGTATGTGTAATTTCCATCATTTTAAGTCATGGGCTCTATTTTCTTTGGCCAGCATGGCTATAATCCTTACCAACCTTATGGCAATCCTTATCACGCCCAATATGGCAAGTCTCAACCCTGCTATGAGCAATATCAGCCTTGCGCTAAATATTCTCAGTATGTCGCTTCTTCCACTCAGCCCAATCTCTTTGCTAATCAACCCGTTTCCGCTTTCAAGCAAGCATTGCTGGGATACAACAAATATGTAATTGATATTAACACCAGAAAGGGGTACAGCCAAGAAATTCCTGATCATATCATCCATCAAGTGAGGAATGCACTTGATCAGGTTAAGAAAGAATGGGCTCCTATTGAAAGAGCGAATTGGCACATGCTTTCAAATGAGATGCTGGATGTGAGCGGTTTAATTGCATCTGTGGAGGAGAAGCTGAGTGTGCATGAGAGGCAACCTTACTAAGTCTATCAACCTACATACTCACTGCCCAAGGCATCATATCAGTCATATACAGCCCCTGCTCTTGAGCCAAGTCGACCTTGTCAAAGTCAGTTCCTCAATCGTGTTGAGGAAAATTCTAAAACATCGAACCTTATGTTTAAGGCTAATCTTGATAGATAGATCGAATTGGAAAATCTTCAGATGCAGTAGTCCATTCTGGCAGCAAGGGAAGTGGAATCAAAATCTTCACTGCCCTCTCACATTATGGCCTCATCAGCCCCAAAGGAAATGCCCAGCCCAAATTGCTTGAGCTGGAACAAAGTGGTTGAGTCATGGGACAGCAAAGAGAAGAAAGACGTCATCCAAAATGAAGAAATGTAAAGTGAGGATGCTCTATCTAAGCAGATTGAGGAACTAGAGAAGAAGATGATGCTGTTGAAGGAGAAAGAGGTGGAGCTTTCAAATGCTGCAGACCAGCCAACGCCAAAAGGTATTCCTTTCACTAATCCACAAGCTAATTTCAATATTGATGAAGCATTGGTGAAGTGGAGGGATGAAAATCAAGAAGTTTTGGCCCAAGGTCTTCCCCCTCCTACTTTAGAAAAAGCTCCCCTTGTGTGCCAAATCCTTTCTATGAGATGGCACTTGCTCATTCTGGCTCATCCAATGCACCAATCAGTTCTGCCCTCAATCCCATGCACCTGGCTTTCCAGCACGCCTCTCTTCAGGAAGATTTCCCTATGCATGAGCAGACCCTCCCAATTATTTCCCAGCCTCCTCAAGTCTTTCGACATGATCTCCAAATTCCAAGCTGGAAAGAGGAGCATCATGAGTCAGCCCAGGAACTTGAAAATGATAAAATTGTTGCCTGCTCACAAAAGCAGGAGTCCAATCCTAGGATCATGAGCTGGGCACAAATAGTTGAATCTGGGAACAACAAGGAGGAAGAGGAGGATGATTTTAGTCTAATTCTTGAAGAAGAAGAGGCTGCTCCCGCCCCTGATAATGATTATGAATTTTGGGAAAGGCTTTTCCAAGAAGATTTGGATAGGCGAATTACAAAATTGGAGTCCAAAGAGAAAATCCTCAGCGAATGTGTGATGGATGGTTCAGACCAAATAGCACATTATTATGTCTGAACACACCCCACCTACACATTTCGAAGAAAGCTATCAGGCCTTGCCTGATATGGATTATGCTCAGTTTGTGACTGATGTGGGAGACTTCATGATCACAAATGAGGACAAAATCAAACAAAGTGATATGGAAGAGCATGGATAGAGTTTTGTTCATGATTTGAATGATTTGTTTGAATTCTTCAGAGTAGGCTATATTATTCTCCAAACAGGGTGTGAGCTGATTAAAAATGATGAGGACAGCGTTGGGTTTCCAACAAGCATGCGAAGAGGCTATAGTTTTTCAGATTTGCCCCTTCAGGAGGTTGGTGAGTCTGAATATTTCTTATTTGAAGTCATCAAGGAAGATGGCCATACCATGGAACCTGAGCATGAGGTAGAGGAGAATGAGCCAGTCCATGATGCATACCAGGAAGCTTCTGGTGATGAGCTGGTATCATTTGACTTCTTGATGGGGTGTACCAATCTGAAGGATCAGCATTCAGCAAGCTTCCAAGAACAATCAAAATACATATATGTCCGAGGCATGTTTGATTTCAATCCACTTGATTTCCAGCCAACTCAGGTGATAGGCAAGAAGATCAAGTCACCAACTCTCTTCTTCATTCAGCTACTTCCCTGGTGCCATAAGTCTTCTTACCAGGAAGGGGACTTAAGAAGTTTTCCATTTGATCCAGGAGGGAATAAAAAATGCCTGGTTAACTATATATAGTAGGTTTCTTTCAGTTTTCTTTCCTTGTTTCCCCTAAGTGCTGTTGCACAAGTAGTTTTCTTAGTCTTGCATGTGTTTTCATTTCATGGAGGTGAATCTGCGTGATTGATTCTGGAATTTATCGGAGCTGTTGCTATTTTGAAGTTACAATCTGACTCCATGCCCAATGGACTGCAAGGCAACTAGATTCTAAGCATAGCAGGCATGCTTCCCCTATGAGTCACCAATTTGTTGACCAATTTTGCCCACAGGCAAAATTTTGGTCAACTTCTCACCTGCTATTTAAGGCCAATTCATTTCAGGTTCAGCAAGTTCAATGAATTTAGTTCATAGCCGGGTTCAATTGGTTCAAAGGCTCAGTGCCCTTCTGAAGGGCTGACACTTCAAAGGAGAGGATGTCAAAATTAATGAAGCAAAGTGGCCGTTTGTCTTCAAAAGCAAAAGAAGCACAGACCATAGAAAAGAGCCAGAATTGTAGCGACCTGCCAGGAAGTTAGCAAAAGGGGCCAAGTAAGCAATTGAGACAAAATAAGGAAAAATTCAAGCGATAGGAATGGTTCTAGTAGGTAGATGATGCATTAATAGTGTTTTTATTCTTCCCAATGAAGATGCGACATGCCCACTTGCAAGCAAAGAGCACCAAAATGAGTCTCCTTGTCTTTTTCCATATAAGATGTGGACTTGGTCATTTTTGTAGGGATCTTTTCACGGTTTTAGCCAGGTGCAGCCCTGCTAAAATTTCTGCCTGGATTGAATAAAATGTAGTTTTTACCTCTATTTGGATAGATTGTGTAGAGTATGCCTTGAATGTTGGTCTGTGTCCAGTCATTGTCTCTTGATGCTCTCACAGGTTCAACACCAGCAAACCTGTGATCTACAAAGCGCCACTGTCTACTGCTGCCAAAAGTAGAGTTCTATTTTGGAGGTATAGAACAGGAGAGGTCACTTACAGTGTGTATTTCTTAGCACCTTGGTGAGTCCCTATTTCATGTGTTTTCCATAAGAACCTCGTTGTCATTTCCAGCGACCTGGTCTTTTTTGCCAAATCTGAGTGTATGTATGTTTTGTTTGATCCTGAGTGTGGAGGCAGGAAGGTCATTTCAATTTTGGTGTATCACCTGAGTAGGCTATTTATTTTCCTGTATTTTCTTCTCCCTTTTCATTCCCCCCAGTTTATATAGCTATATATAGCTGTATATACCCATGTTTTTTTTGCCCTGCTGGAACAAACAAGATACATCAAAGGGAGCTAACCCTTATCTAGAGACTCTCCTCTCCTGCTTCACCATCCCATAGGCAAGAGAGGAGTTTCCATGTTGTGGGGAGAGGGTAGGAACCTATTTTCCTGCCACTGGGTGCAATCTCCGGCGTCAACAGGTATTATTGGTAGCTTATAGATACAACAAGAACAACTTTCTTGGTATAGGAGGTAAAAAAATAGGTGGATTAGCGAGATAGTACTTAAGTTGTTGAAAAGCTATTTGGCAGTGATCATCTCATTGAAATACAACTCCCTTCTTTAGAATATGTGTAAATAGATGACACTTTTCTGATAATTGAGAGATGAAGCATTAGATTGACTGGATATTGCCTTACAAACTATAGAGTTGCTTCAAATTGGCTAGAGGCAGCATCTTAGATATAGCATGAACTTTGGTCAAATCAACTTCAATGCCTTTATAAGACACGATGAAGCCAAGTAATTTTCCTAAGGTTACACCAAACACACATTTCTTTGGATTGAGTCTAACTTTGTACTCCTTTAATCTTTCAAATATCCTACATAGCATTGTTGGATGGTTGAACCTGGTCTTTGATTTTCCTAATATGTTGTCAACATAGTCTTAAATAATATCATGCATCATATCATAGAATACTATGGTAATGGACATTTGATATGTAGCTCTAAAATTCTTAAGACCAAATGACATTAGCTGATAAAAAAATGTTCCCCATGGAGTGGTGAATGTTATTTTATGTTGGTCTTCTGGTGCTATTCTAATCTGGTTGTATCTTGAAAATCCATTCATGAGTGAAAGCATTTCATAACTTGCTATGGATTTGATGATCATGTCAATATTAGGTAATGTAAAGTCATCCTTAGGGAAAGATTTTTCAATGTCTCAAAAAGTAGTATAGATTCTGATTCTTTTAGGATTTTTTCTAACAGGTACAAGATTAGATATCCATTCTGACTAGTCAATGGATCATATACATCTTGCTTATAATAATTTTTTCAACTCTTTCTTTACCAAGACAATAATGTAAGGATGCATCTTACATAGCTTTTATTTAACTAGTTTGGCATCAGGATTGACCACAAGGTGGTGTAGAACCAAGGCATGGCCGAAACTTGGCATGTTAGAATAAGCCCATACAAAGATATCTACAATTTCTCCTAGTAGATCTGTAAAGACTTCACATTCCTCTTCAATAAGGGACATGCCTAATTTTATCCATTTTAGGTTTGATGGAGTCTTGATGTGTACCTCTATTATATCTTCGACTAGAAGGGTTGAACCATCTTCTAGGATAGTAGGCAAAGACTTGAACTATTGGACTATATCAGGGTCCTCTACTAGGATTTGATCTTTAGCTTCTCCTAGGCATGATGAATCTGAATCCCCTAATGAGAGATCTAGCCATGTGATAAAAATAGATAAAAATTCCTAAAGAATTCAATCAAACACTTATTGTTACTCAAAACTGAACTCGGATCCATAGGCAAGTTCATCATTGGTGGCTTCTTGGTCTAAATTTAAAGAAGAATGAACACCCCCATCTAATGGCATCTAAAACAAGTTTTCACCACTAGACTGGCCTTTATCTTTACCTATTCCCTAGTTAAAAAGTGCCTCAAAGATTTTTTCACTTTGGGACATCAATGCTTTATTTATTTGCTTTTGGCTAAGGGTGTTCACCTACTCTCCAAAATAGGCTTCAAGATCTAATGTGATTGAGAATCCTGATTTATGATCTCCCAATAGAGCATTGTCTCTAAGGCCTAGAAAATCATAGAATGCCTCATCATTATAAAACTCATCAAATAGTAAATTGGATTCTTGTTGGTCCTAATCTATCAGTTAGGGATAGTATAATGGCAATAGGTTACTATGAATGACCGGCATAAGGGTATAAATGGAATGAGAGGTAAATAAGTTGGTTTCAGCTAGGTCATCAAAGATGAGGCTATGATGGGACTCTACTTCACTATCAACATCATCATCACTAGTTTTTAGTGATGTAACTTGAATAAGATATGTGGGGTCACCCCTAGGTGGTTCAAATCCAAGTCCATAAGATATTTTATACTTGGTCATAGAAATTGGCTCCAACATTCCTTGTTGGTTTGGTTTGAGGCCTCATACTTCATAGTCTTGACTCTCCATGATCCTAATGAGAATAGGATATTTTTCACTTTTATAATAATTAGCTTAGTTTTCATTGTACAACCACGATTCATCCCCTTTAAGAGGGTTTGGTTCTAAGCTAGATGTTGGTATAAACATGATAGGTCCCTTATCTTTGTTCTTTTGTTGCCAATGATTGTGTGGGGTAACTTTAGGTCATCCAAAGGTCTTTATATTCTGAGGAAGATTGGAAATATGGAAAGTATCATGGGTCACATATTCCCTTAGGCCATTATCTAAAATGGTAAAATGGTTGGAAGTTTGAGGAGGCATCATGTGGGAAAGGGAACCCAAGGTATTAAGATCTATGCAATTATCTTATGGAGGATCAATAAGTATGGCCTTTCCTTTATCCTACTTGGAACTTAGATTCATGTCGTATTGGTAATTATATCTTTAAAACTTAGCGTTGAGGTGCTTGTAGTGCTCATATGGGTGCAAATCTCTTGGAATATTTACTTCCATCCCTGAGTGAGAGAACTTGATACATTGGTGTAGCATTGATGGGACTACATGAATCTCATGTAACCAAAGCCTTCCTAGAAACATATTAAATGATAAATCTAGATCAAGGACATAATAGAGTGTATCATGGTTCAAAATCCCAATGATAACTAGTAAGTTAATGGTGCCTTGTGATTCTCTCTCTTGATTATCATAGGCTTTGATAGTTATTATTTCTAGTTAGAGATCTACCATTATGTACCCAAGAAGCTTGCTAAGCTTTAAAGACACTATGTTGAGGCTAATCGAATGTCTATAAAGACACGTTTCACTTTATGCTACTTTATATAAAATTCTATGTACAATGGATTATTATGGAGCGGGCTAAGGGAAGACATATCACTTTGGTTGAATGTGACTTATTGTGTTAGAGCTAGGTGTCCAACCAAAGCTTGAAATTTATCAGGGGATATGTCACTGGAAATAGTGGATTGGGTTAAAAACTCATTCAAAATATTCTTATGGATTGTTGTTGTTCACAACTAATCTAAAATAAAGATCTACACTGGTGTCTTTTGTAATTGTTCCATAACATCAAACTTCTTGTCTTGGTTAATGGTAAATGGTTTATTTTGAGGCATAATAGTTGGTTGGATAATAGGCAAAGTGGTAAATGGTTGTGGGCTTAGGATAGTAGCTTTTGACATCTAAGTTGTGATCATAGAATTAGGCTTAGATGTTGGACTATGATTGCTAAAGAATGTTGGGAATGGTGTGGGACCAACTATGATAAGTCTCGATTATCAATGCACTTATATATGGTCATATGGCAAGGGTGAGTTATCGGTATAAGGTCCAAAAGTGGGAGTCCTGATTTCTTATTTCACCTGTGTGTCATCTTAGGTCAAAGAATGATTATCCATGTAATTTGGTTGAGTAGTATTGTTTAGCAATGGTCTAGATTGATTAGTGCTCGGTCTAGGATTAATGGAGATGGTATTAATGCTACCCCCTACAATATGACCTACAACCCTGTTGTAGTCATGTGTAATTGCATGGTATATTTGTTGGTTATTACCATTTTAACCTTAGTTTTGTCCATTTTTTTTATGTTGTGGGTTCTACTATTGATTCTACTAGTTCAGCCTTTGATTTTGATACTATTGATTTTGTTGTTGCACCGACTGGTGTTGTTATTGTTGTGGTAGTTGATTGGTATGTTTCTATTGAGTGTTATGTTAGGGAAATGGGTTTTGATAAATCTCAAGAGTTTGATTGGATGTGGAAGCACCATTATCCAATTTTATCTCCCCATTCTCTAACATATTCTTAATCAAATGCTTTATTTGCACACATATTTGTAAATTATGTCCATTGACCTAATGATAGTCATAGAATTCATTTTCATGGTACCAATCAAGATAAGAAATGCCTTGTAGATAATGTTTTGGTATAGGCTAACTAATCAGATTAAAAATGATATGTTTGAAAAATATAGACTCAATAGGTTCTCCCAGGTCACTAAAAACATGATGAGTAGGTGCAATTTTTCTTGAAGGAGGGGTTTGCAATGGTAAAGGTTGCTGCATTTATTGTATAGGTATTGGTTATTGTGTTTAAATTATTGGTTATAGAGGTTTTTGGGTAAGAGTAAGCTAAAAAGGTGGTGCAAACAATGTTTGTATTGTTTGGACATGATGTGACTCAAATACTCTATTTCCCATAACATTCCTATTATAGTTAAATTATTTTGGTCTATCTTGGTTATTGGCTTGTGTTGGTTGTGATGCTTGTGCTTGGATTGGATATTGGTTTTGGCCACTTTCCTGATTAGTGCCTTGATTCTGATTAGTTGAAGTAAGCTTGATGATCCCTTTATCAATAAAGGCTTTCTCAACCAACAAGCCTTTGTTGATGATCTCTTTGAAAGTATGCACACATTATAGTTACAAATGATAAGCTATCTCACTATGCAAATTTTTAGTTAACATAATGGATAATTATTTATCTGGTAAATTGTGGGTGAATCAACTTTCAAGGGCTCTCCATCTCTGTAGATAACTTGCAAAACTCTCACTAGATTTTTGTTTTGCTTGTGTCAAATCAACCTATGAAATTTCATGTTCGAGATTATAAGAAAAGTATTGGACAAACTTATCAAAAAGATAATCAAAATTTGTTACTAAATTCTTGGGATAGTTTGAAAACCACTCCAAGGCTTATCCATCCAAGCTCCTTGGAAATAACAACAAAAGGTATATATTGCTATATACCACTGGTTGACATGTGACAAATAACTCAATTAAATGGCCCTTAGGGTCACATTTCTCTTTGTATTTGTTGAATTTTGGTGGTTCATTTCCTGGAGGAAATGGTATCTATAAGTACTCCATTTTGAATGGATAAGAACATATGCCATCCAACTTAAAAATTTTAGTTTGTTTCCCAGCTTGAATGGTAATAATTGCATCCTTTATCTATTGTAATTATTGGCTTAGGAAACTAGAGGGAACATTGGTTTGAGGGAGAACATTGGTTTGGGTAGATGGTTGGGAGGTCATAAGTGGGATACTTTGACCAGGGGATGATGGAGGTATCTATTAGGTTATGTTGGTTTGATTGGGAAATAGACCAAGAATATTCATGCATAGATTAGGATGTACTTGAAATTGCATATTTGGTTGTCCAATATTTTGGTTTGGGTTGGCTATGAAGGTTGGACTTG
Organism: Torreya grandis; assembly: GCA_037957365.1. Classification (NCBI taxonomy): domain Eukaryota; kingdom Viridiplantae; phylum Streptophyta; class Pinopsida; order Cupressales; family Taxaceae; genus Torreya; species Torreya grandis. The sequence continues at coordinate 1,820,118 of JARHVA010002320.1, forward strand.
GAGGATTTTGTGGTTGGGATGGAGGAATATAACTATATTGTGCTCGCTATGGTTGAAAAGGGACATGATGCCAACTAATCGAACCTTGTTGTTGAGTGAGAACTTGTGAACCAAGACCTTGTCTTTGAAATTGTGACACATTTTGAACCAATTATTTCTTAGTAGGTATTTTAGAAACATGGGAGCCTCCTTATTGCACAAATCCTTTGGTTTTGGATTGGTATACTAGTCCGTGACTAAAGAGGTATGTTTGTCACTACTTGATGAGGTAGAACATTAGTTACCCCCTATTAAGGTATATTTAGCCTCTATTACATTCTAGATTGTGCCTATTATTGTGGAATACTACTCATCACTTGTTGAGGAGGAGTAATATTTATCACATTCTATTATTGAGGCATGACATTGGTTGTTGGTTGCATGCTTGATGAAGCAATTAGTTGAGGATGGGAAGTAGGTGGTGAAGGTTGGGGTGTAGAAGCTCCTATATTTTGGTATGATGATACACTCATGGTATTAACTACAGGCACATGTTATTGACTAGTTGTTTGTGCGTTAGTACCCCTTTGATTTGGATTGGATATTAGTTGCACATTGTCCACTATATTTTGCTCATTATTTTATATAGAAGCAGAAGACACTTCTTAAATAATTGGCATATGTAGTAATTTGTCTACCAAAGTGTTTTACATGAATGATTTTGAACTCTGATTGTCTTGACCAGTTATCTCTACCAAAACTCCTATTGAAGGAACTAAGTCAATAAGAGGTTTACTCACCATGGTCATCTGATTGAAATTGCATGCTAGATTCAGGTAGGTTTGGTATGCCGTCTACATTTGGTTAAAGTGGTCTTCCATGAGGATTTTTCCTTTTTTAGGCATATTAAGGTCCTAATATGTTGTTTGGACTAGAGCCAAAGGATTGTTAGAAGAAGCCTATTGATCATAAATTATGTTGTGGGGCATTCTTACTAGGCTTGGGATGTCTGCTAGAAACTTGGCCCCTACCTCTATGATTTGAACCAAAATCTCATCTTTGTTCTCCAATAAATAATGCTCAAATAAAAATGGATCATATGTGGAAGGTGTATTAGTAGAGCATGATTGTTGAGGAACTGGTTCATCAGTTCTAGGTATCATAGCTAGGTATTGTGCAGTTTGTTTTTGGTCTTGTTCTGAATAAGGTGGTGTATTAACCAAATAATTAGCCAATGGATCTTGGATTTTTCCCCTTAATTGAGTATTCTAAGAGGGATAAGGATCCATCTCATAATCAATATTATCTATGTAGGGGTCTTGCACCATTTCTTCATGTGAAACCACATTACTAATCCCCAAATTGTACATGAGTCCACTATGAGTGTAGGAGTGCATTTTGGGATCCATAGTCAATACTTTGTGATAGAAAGGGAAGAGAGTTCTAAAAACTCTAAAAGAATAATGTCTAAAAGGATGATGTTCAAACTTGGTATAGATTCATCAAAATAATCAAAAAGGTTTATGCAAAGATTTGTGATAACACAAGCTAATGTTAAGTGTCTAACATTACATGTCTTACCCAAAAAGATTAAGTAAATGAATCATAAATCAAAATTTCAAACGCTAAGGTTGAAGAGTTTCAAATCAGTCTAATCTAGGAAATAAATAGTTTCCAGGTCTTTTGGCATCAAAATCTAGGCTCAAACAAGGCATGCGCTAGGACTCTTGGCCAAATGATGTCAAAAGATAGACTTTTAAATAGGTAAAAGTTTTAATCCAATGGATTTGAAACATTTCTAACAAACACTAGGAATTTGATTCTTGGACATGGAATCGATCAAATATGTATAAGATGTGAAACAAAAGGCACTTTAGAGATAGTTTATTTTCTCACAAATAATGGTATAAAACTTGGGTCTTTTGAAAAATAGGCTAGACAAAAGTGAATAGGATAATTATGCTAGACAAAGGTTCACAAAGGTACACTTGAATCAATTTTAAAATGTAAAAACAAATTTGAAATCTATGCAAAAGGGCCTATGAAACAATATCTGAAATGTTTTGGGCAACGTAATAATGCTAGACTACTACAAATATATGACAAAATCCTTGTGTCAAAAACTCTCTAAGACAAAGATAGTTTTACACAAATTTGACAGCATAAAACTACTTTATCAACTCAAAATGTTGTAGTACATAGACTCAAAGTGAAAGTGTTTAGCACAAAATGACTCAAGTCTATCAAGTAGTGATAATGATCATGAGTCATAAACAGACTTCAACCTAAATTGGAAATTGAACCTAAGTTCCCTCAAGTTTAGTGCAAATGGAGAATCCACTTGACACATCAACCCTATGAAGTTATGAAGGTGCAATTTTGAATTTAGATTATAAATGAAGGACTTAAACAAACTTTGGCAAAGGTCTAGACTCAATTGGGTAGCATAATTGTGCCAAAGTGGATGATATGACTCCAAGTTTTGATTAAATTTGAACAAGATAAATTGATGATTCGCACAGGTAACATAATGCCTCTTTATTCAAAGGAAAATGAGGACTATGTGTTTTGGTTTTGTATCATTTGTTCACACCAAGTTTTGACTCCAAACAAAACTTTAATCTAGGACAAAACCAATTAATTAATAGATTTTAGATCCTAAACTAATGAAGGTGCTTGGTATTATTAGAATCCATCAATATATGCCATTTGAGAGGATTTTAAGTGTTCATCCAAAAGTAAATGCACATTATATAGTAAGGTTTTTACACCCCCTTCTCTCAAAAGATAATACTATGACATAGACCTTGAGGTGCACCTTGCACCAACAATACTCTTGTAGCAAGTGGGGATTTATCTAAGATCTACAAGTTTTTGAACATCTTTAGGGGAATCAATTACACAATGACTTTCATGTCAAACAACATAAAAGAAAAGCATAGAAATTAGGTTGTCTGTGGCACTTGGCTTGTTGCAAAAAGGTCTAGTCCTTTTTGCAATCACTACATCCTACTGTTCGCTCATTGTAGTGTGATGTCCAAAGTGCAAATGCGTCCCATGTGCAACTCCAATATGGAGCAAAATGAAGTTAGTGTTAGGAGATGAAACCCTGGGTTAAATCTTATAACTTGTAGGAGGTAATGAAGTTCCCCTCACAAGCCAAGTTTCAATGAAAGGAAAGACAAAAAAAAAGACTTTAGGGTCATTTTCAAGGTCACCCAAACTTATGACAAGTTTTTGGGGAGTGATTTAGATGACATTTTTTCTAAGCCTTGGACTAGGCTTTTTGAAATAAGGATGGAACTTTTGATTCCAAGGGTTCCCTAAAGGGGACAAGTTGAAGAGCATACACGTGGCATCCTTCTCTTTGCCAATCAAAAACTAAACAACCATTGAAGACAAAAATTAGACAAGTGAGTTAAATTTTAAGCACTAATTTGAAAAATTAGGTGGTGTTATTTTGAACCCTTGGTCTTAATTTATAACTTTGAAAGCTAACTACAAAATTTATGCAATAACACCCCAAATAATTTCCTTTAAGCACTAAAATGAAAAGTTTGATTCTTTTTAAAACACCCCAAAATCAGTTTAAAAAGATCTATTTAAGCATGGTTTGATGATTTTTCAAGTAAATCCTACAAGAAAAATGTTGAAGATGAAACCACCACTTGGGTCAACAATTATGTTATTCAAGTTAGTTTAACAAAGAAAAATAATCTCATTACTCAGTTCTACAATACTATAACTCAGGGTAACAATACCATGACTCAGGATAACAATACCATGAGTTGGGTTGACAATACCGCTATTCAGGTTGACAATCCCACCACTCTTGGTTTTAATAGATTTGATAAAATATTATACAACTTCAAGTGAAACCAAGTGCATATTTAGAAAATTTGGAAGAAAACACATGGTTTAAAAAAAAAAATCATCAAAAATAGAGTCTAGATGACTCCAAATGAAGCTTTAGAAAATGGTCTATATCACTACAATACCATGATTCACAGTGGCAATCTCCCCACTCTGTCAATAATGAGAGTAGTGGGATTGCAATACCACTGCTTGAGAGTAGTGGGATTGCAATATCACTACTTTCAAGTAGCAAGATATTCAATATCACTACTGGACATGCAAATAAACATAAACATTAAACCAAAAAATGTAGTTAGAACACAATACCACAATTTGCAATGACAATCCTGTGACTATGTTAGAACAAACCTACGAATTTCAAAAAAATGTGTTATACTTAACTTTTTCACTCTTTTGGGCCTCCCACTCCAGGATTCTACATGGAAAAGGTTAGTGAGTTACTTGAAAGAGTTTTGTGATCAATTTCATGAAGCTATTCGTGTCCCATTAGGTGTGCCAATATGTGAACTAGGAATTTGACTCAAGAAAGGTGTTAGTATCTTGTTTGTGACAAAATGAAAAATAAATTGACAAAAACATACTAACTAGCATACATCTCTAGGCTTAGTTACTAGGGAGAGCTTAGTGAGGGAAAACCATTTGAAAACACAATTAAAAATGGAAATAAATGAGAAATATGAACACAAAACATTAATTTCTTACCAGAACCTTGATTTCTCTAAAAGGCTCCTTCTTTGGCTTGCTTAAATTGTGCTTCAAGAGATCTTCTTCAATGGAGTGTGGATACCTTCATCTCCTCTTGGCACCTTTGGCTTTGGCTTGGATTGGATCAATATTTTGACATTATAACACTAATTTCAATGGCTTTTGGAATTATTTGTGCATTATAACTTTGCATTATCCAAGCTTCAAATTCATGTGGAAAGGCCTCCTATATATAGATTTTTGTAAATAGGTAGAATCAACCTGAACTGTCCATCTCAGGATTGAGATGTGTGGCTAAGGATTAATCTAATTTTACAATTAAAATTTATAAATAGGCTCATCAATATTTGGGATAGAGGAGCAATAAAGAGGTATGGAGGGCATTGATGAGGCATGGGAGGCATGAATCCTGATATTTGTGGCATTTATGGCCTAGGGATGTCTTCCCAAAAAATGATGTCACCTAATGATGTAAATATTTAATATTCAATTATAAAAATAATTATTCAACAAGTTTCTATGGAATTATTAATTAGGCTCTAATTTGGTTTAATTATCCCTTAAGCATGCTTAAGTACTTTGTGCACAAATTACTCAAATTGATCAGAATGCCCTGTTATTGGTCCAAAATTTGACGGGATTAGAATTAGAATGTGATGTTAGATGCATTGGATCTATTATCTCATTTAGGATCTTGTCAACACAAAATATCAAAGGCATGAATATTGTGTAAGAGATTTGATATAAAATAGTAATCCAGAGCACTTAGGTGCAAAATTGGCATTTTGACTCAAAATGATTTGATCGAAGTTAGCTGGCCTATAAATTACATTGTCCCATTTAGTGATAACTTAGCAAAAATCAGCACTTGAATATATCAATTTCAAATCATTTAATGTGTTTTAGTGTTTTTAAGTCAAATTGTGCATTTTGGGTAGAAATTGGTCAAAAGCCTAGTTGGAGGTCATCAGTGGCCATATTTAGGTGTCTACACAATTCAAGGCTGACCAAGAGGTTCTTATGAGTGATTATGAGGAAAACATTGCCATAGGGACTTACCTTGGTGAACAAAAGGGTAATCCACTAGTTAATGTCTCGATATTTGAAGGGATGGGTGTCCATGAATAATCCCCTACACTTCAACCTCAAGTTGATTTTGAGTTCTATGTGCCACCTCCACTAACTAGTTCATCTTATCTTCACCTTATCACTCTTTGCCTTGATGGACTTGTGGTATGGGAACCTAAGCAGGATCAGCTAGTTGATAAAGAAAGATAACTCTTGCTTGAAGAAAACCTATCTCTTTGGTAACCTCATTAGGCTAAGTCTCATAATTTCAAGATGCCTAGTTTGGGCATTACCATGAAGGAGAAAGAGATGGAGGATCTTTCAGCCATTGAAGAAGACTCTCCAACTGATCAAAAGGTTGTAGATGATCATCTCAAACATGAAGTGAAATGTACTATCAAGAATGAAACTCAAATCATCCCTCAAGAAGTGGTAGTCCTAGGAGAGTTTCATGAGATTAGATAGAGGAAATAGTTCTTGAGGATGGCATCCATGAAGAAGAAGATTTATGGCAGAAGTTCACTACCATTTGTAAGGAATTTGATGGGTTATGTGAAACTTCTCTTTCTCTAAAAGATTGCACACTTGATGACAAGCTTGTTGATGAGTCTAGCCTTGATATTTAGTGTTCAACCAAACATAAAGAGGAAGCTTTTTCTGTTGGTCAAGAACCTACTATCATGAAGTCACTTGGTGATGCTAGTATATAAGAAGTTGTTGACAAGGATGATTGGCAACTACAAATGGATCTCTTTCATGATCTATAAGAGATTTTACAAGTTAACGGTCAAGTGTGTGACAAGGTGAATAAGGAATATTCCATGGAGGATAATGATCAAGATTGGATAGAATTTTCAAAGCTCCTTGATGAGCTAGAAGAACTTAAAGCTGAGAGGAAGCCCAATCTTGTTGAAAGCACTATGGGAACCAATAAGGTATGCCTTGTTGAATCATCATTTGAAGTGGAAATCGAGGATCCACATAACAAGGTTGAATATGTTTGGATGCAAGATGAATACTTTTACATTTTATACCTATTTGAAATTGGTCCACTTGAGAGCATGGTAATTGAAGTGCCAAGGAATAGGTCTAATCCATAAAACATCCAATCTAAGGATAAACATGTTTTACACCATGTTCCATCTCATGAATAAGGTGATGCTTCAAAATTTTCCTTTGATTTAGGGGGAGGTATGTTCATTGTTATTTGTATATAATAGGTTGTTTTCTATTTCTCCTAAGTGCTTTAAGCACATGTGCATGCTTGATCTCTTTGTTGTGTGTTTTTGCTCTGTGTGTTGAGGTAGTCATTAGTTGTCTTGTTTTGCTCAAGCTCAAAGTCATTGGCCAAATTTTTTCTTGTTTATATCAAGATTTAGATGACTCTTAAGCTCAATTGATTGATAAGGCTACTGGTCTAGTTAGTATACTAGGCATACTACCCCTATGAGACACCAATATGTTGACCAAATTTGACTTTTTAGTCAAATTGGGGCACTTATAGTAAAAAATTGATTTTATAAGTCTATAGGGGGTGTAATATGGGTTTTATGGGGTGTATTATAGTTTAATTTATGTCAATTAATATTATATTGGCCTTGGTCAATTAGTTTATATGTCCATTTATCATTTTAGGGGTCAAAAAGGTGCATTTAATGCTTTGTATGGATTTATTATGAAATTTTAAGGTTTAAAAACATGATTTCATGCCCCATGTGTCCATATAAGTCTTAATTAATTGAAAAAATTGAAAGATGGTAGGCTATGCAGAAGAAAAGTTAGTTTTCTTAAAGAAAAGGAAGAAAATAGCACTTGTACGGCCTCCTTGGGAAGTGTACCACTTGGAAAATATCTTGGGACGCCTATCCATATTCCAAAAAATAATATCCATGATTTATTTTATTTTTAAGTGTCATTTTCTACCCAAAACTATTTTACTCCATTTTGGCTTTCCTAGACATGCAAAAATAACTTTCAGGTTTTTGCATGATACGTCTAGTAGGAAGGGTTTAAGGTCAAATAATTTTGGGAGGTTGTTTTAAACTCAAAGATATTAATTTAAATATAATTATATTGAATAATTATCAACTATGATTTATGAATCATTAGTTTGAAGTTGAGTACTCAAATCTACTTGCTAATCTATGCACGCCATGGGTTTCTCCTTGGTTTGAGTAGTTCCTTACAATATAGATACTAATTTTACTTTAAAATAATGTTTAATATGTCACCTAATATCTCACATGATTTTTTTCATGTTTAAAGGTGTTTGGATGAGTCAATTATCTCAAAGTTGTAGGAAGATACAATATTCTGAGTTATAGGTAGTTTTCACCATTTTCAAGAGTTTCAAGCTAGTTCATGGCTCTAGGAAGTTGTTCCAAGCTCATTATTATGTCTAAAATATGTTTCTTGACTTCCCCTTCACATCTCATCCTCTTTATCCAAGAAATGTTTCATGGTTTGTAGTCATATATACACATACTCATAGTCTGTTAAGCTCAGCCATTTCCTTTATTTCACTCGTATCCATGTTGTATCACATGTGAGACCTATTTAACATGTCCATAGATATATTAGGAGGTTTGAAATGTTTATATATATCTTTTAAATATGAACAAGTGACTAGGTTTCCATATGGTGTAAAAAAAGGAGATAGTTGCAGTCATGGGCAACTTTTATACACAAACAACCATTAGTGTGTATCCAGAGGAGCCTCATGAGGATAATTCATGGTGGAATGAAGTTTTGATGAGTGTTTCAGTCCTTTGAGTGTTAAAATAACATTTTAAATCCTTAGTGAAGGTTTGGAGTATTTTACAAAATCACAAACCTTGTTTACTGCTTGTTACTCCACATATACTATCTGCACACTAGTATACACCTACAAGTGAGCAAAATAAGGGATAAGAAACCCTCACTGGAGAAATTTTGAGCATGAAAGAGACTTATTTGAGTTCTTATTGTATATTTATATCATATAAAACCTAATTAAAGTGTCAAATGGATAAATAATAGTGAAGAAGCCTTTAAAAAAACCATGACTACATGTTCAAGGATCAAATCCCTAAAATTGCAAAATAGAGCTTCCTAGGGTTTTGTTGATGTTTTTTGAGAGGTTTCAAAATGTCCTTCATACATACAAATGTGTCCATTTTGTATTATATAGAAATGAAAATAAATTTACAAAGTTGGAAGGTTAGAGGATCAATAAAGAGTTTTAGTTAAGAGGTTCAAAGATGCCCATGGCACCACTGTTTTCAGATAGTTGAATCTACAAGACGTTGACCAAAAAGTGACCTTGCACTTCATATTGATAGTTATAGAATATTACATCAAGGTTAAATAGTTATAGGTGGTTCAAGTCACATTTATAATCAAAATAATCATTAGAAGGAGATGATAAAATTTGTTTTACTTCCCACCTAGACCTACAGGTCCTCTTTTCATAATAAATGTAACCTACAGGGTGGCTGTAGGGTCACCTTAAAGGGTAAGTTTGACAATTTTGGTGATGGACTTATTTACAAGAATAATAGGTAGGTTCAGATAGAACAGAGTTTTAGTAACTTCAAGAAGGGATCTTAATTAACTCAAGGCTTATTTCAAGACAATTAACACCTACAAGGTTTCACATTTCTCAACACAGTTGACTGTAGGTGGACAATCAACTGAGGAATGTGTTTGAAGGGGGTTTAATCCAGATTTAATCATGAATATAGGGAAAAAAATTTACCAATTACCTAAGGTTTTGTAATAGGTCTATTTCAATGTTCCAAAGCTAACCTTAATCCATGAATACCTACAAGCAGGGGCTAAAGGACAAAACATAGCTAGGTGTTCGCTGAGCTAGGCAGTAAGTGGAAAGGAAGTATGTTTGGTGTTTGAAAAGAATGGATATGTAGGGGATAAAAATTAATAGTGATCCTAAGGGAATCAAGTAGGTTTGTGTACATGGCTCTCAAGTCCATACAAGTAGACAATACTTACAGGTGTGAGGTTTGAAGAAAACACAGTCAACATTATTCTAGACACCTACCATTTGTGAGGACCATAAGGAAGAAAGGGATGGTTTAGGTTAATTATTGGTTATGTAAAATACCAATCATTCTCATAAACATAATGAGGGACCCCTATACCATGTAAATATGGGTAGAAAATATCCAAGTCAGACAACATATAATCCATGTACCTTTTCTACACACTGTCTTTGGGCATAAAGTTCAGTCTTAGGTTTTGAAGCATTTAAAGGTAAAATAGACAGAAAAAGGATTGAAATTTTTTTGAGATCACCTTTAACACTTGAGGAAGCCCACACAAGTGTTTTTTTTTTTTTTTTTTAAAGACAGATAGGGGAAGTACCCCCTATTTTGTCTCAAATAGGGGGTACAACCCTACGAAGTTGGAGATTAGGAATGAAAAGGAGTGACCAAAAGCTAAGGAGAACCTTGAAAGAGGGTTTTTGAATCTATAAAATACTTAGGATAATGTAAATAATAATTCATAGAGAGAGTAGGTCAAACAGGGAGGCCTAAAGCATTAAAGTTATAATTAGACCTATTGAACATGGTGAGACCTAAAGCCCAAATGAGAGGAAATATTCATCTATAGCCTTGATTGGACATTATAACATATTAGATAATGTTTTTGGTATGTATTTATATGTTTTAAAGATATGTGAATGAAAATAAAGCATCAAAAAGGGTCATTTGAGCAAAGGTTGTAGGTAAGCCTACTTGACATGGTTAGACCTAGTCTTCAAATGATAGGTCATTTTCATGTTTCCCCTTAACCAAGTTTCATAATGGATTTGAGAGTGTTTGTGGGTTATAATAGGAAGTGATAAATCCATTATATTGTATAGAAGACATTAGGGAAGCCATTTTTGGCTCAAAATATAACTCAAACCTATAAAATGAGGTAAACAAGCTCTAGAGGACAATTTTGGATGCTCACATCTCCCTTGAGGTTATGCATGGGAATCCAAGGAGCTCAAGGATGTTAATAGGGTATTTTAAAATCACTTTAGTGAATTTTTTTTGTAGAATGGATGTCTAATCTAAGCTTAAGGGCTTGAACTTCTCAAAAACCCTTGTAAACCCTAGTTGAAACCTGATTGGGAAGATGTAATTGGATAGCTAATATAATGAGATATTTTTAATAGGATGGTGATTTTAAATTTTAGAGGACTTACCCAAGTTATTACTCATACTTTTTTTTTGTACAGACCTATACAAATGGGGTGAAAAACAAGATTCTCTTCATAATTTTTTGTGTTTTTCAAGCTTCAAAAGAAGTCAAGACATGAAATTAAGTTTTGGAGAAATATTAAGACCTTTAATAACCTCCCATATCCATTTTATTCTATTAAAAAACTCCTAAGTGGCCAAACCAAGTGATTCAACTTAGCCAGTCAAAACTGGCTTATTAGACAAGCTAGTGAGAAGTGTGAAAACTCTAAGTGAAAATGATTTTAAAGTGTCCCTAATAATTAAAATGATATGTAGGGACTTTAAAAGTGTAATTAAATACCTCCCATATATTTTCATAGAAAAATGAATCCAAATTTGAGGCTAAGTGTGCAAGGTGCAAGAAATATGAGTTTTTTGGATAGAAGATGATGAGGTTTCACTTTCAGAGGTTTCCAAAGGACCAAGCATGCAACCAATGCATGGAGAGGAATGTATGAGATCCTCCAATTAAATTATAATCATTGGACCTACTACTAATAAGTTATGGGATGTTTAAATATGCCCAAATCATGAACTTAGTTTTATGAGTAAGGATGAGGAGTTTATTGCCACTTTTCATGAAGTTCATGCCTTGAATTGACACTTGTGATTCCTAACCTTGCATGATTTGTCTCATATCCTTCTCAAATTCACAATTAAATAATTCTCTCATCTTTACAAGTGTCCTTATGACCCTTGGACTCTCTCTCTCTCTCTCTCTCTCTCTCTCTCTCTCTCTCAAGTTTGATAAGAACTAGCCATTTTGGCCATTGTATGAGATTCTCCACCTAAGTATGGTGAAGCCTTGCTCAAATTTATATGTTTTTATCAATAATAATACTAATTTTTACCTCCTCCATGACTATTTTTAGTGTGTTTATTTAGAATGTTTGATTTTGCATGAGTGAAGACTATGGATTCCTTATCATGTTGTTTCATTCTTTCATCTTATTTGCAATTTAAAATCTTCTTATTGTATGTTATTTTAAGTGTTCAAGGAGATGTCAAATATTTAGTGAGTTATTATTTTCATCAGTTCCCTCATAGGCCTCTTGTCTAGTCCTCCTAGATTTGCACATTCATCCATAACCTCACAATGTAGTATTAATATAAGAAAATGAAGATTGGAGAAGTATATGTTCAATTTGTCCTTTGATTTCAAGTGTAATATGAATATGGTTGGATGTAATAATTTTATTTGGTGTATCACCTCCATTATATTAGTTTTCTTTCAGTTATCTTTCTTCCTTTTCACCTCTCAAATTTAGTAATAGTTGCAATCCAAAGTGGTACATCAAGGGAGCTAGCCCTATCTAGATATTCACCTCATTCCCCAAGTTGCCCACGAGCTTAGAGGTGATTCCATTGTGCCACTTGGATGAGGAGAGATTTGAATCTCCTCAAAGGGTGAAAATCCATGTGACAAAAATAAGCACATGAGGGTAAATATGGTTGTCATTATAACAGACATGCTATAACCCAAAAATGCCTGCGTATGGGATACTATTAGCCTACCCTTAAAAAGGATGTCATCCCTTTTGTGAAAGAAATGTAATCATTTCCAACTCCATGATGATGTTATTCATTCTCCTTTGGCTTAGTTTCAGACCCTTGAATTTACCTGACCATTATTTATGTGGTGATTATATCTCATTGGTAAGTTAACTCGATCATGATACAACCATTTCTTCATTATTACCTCCACTAATTACCTTACCAAGTGTGTATAAGTTATGCCCTTGTTAATTTTACTGGTGTCACTATTTTCAAATTTATTCTTAACTAGATCATATGTTATTTTGGTATTCCTCACAATATCACATCTAACAATGGTGAGGATTTCAAAAATAAAGACATGAAAAAACTTTGTGAAAAGTTCAACATTACCCACAATTTTTTCACATGTCACCCTCAGAGCAATGGCCAATTTTAATCCACTAAAAAAATCCTTAATAATATATTTTAAAAAATGTTAGGGAATCTCATTCATTACTGTCAACTTAAGTTATATATTACACTTTGGGCTTATCATACTAGTATTTGTACTGACATTGGAGAAACTCCATTATCTCTAATTTACAACTCTAAAGTCATATTACCACTAGAAGTGTAGTTACCCTCTTTGTAAATTTCTCTTCACAACATCATTCCCAATGAAGAGCTTCATGAATCTCACCTTCACACTTTAGATCTACTTGATGAATGGCATATGAGTTCTTTATTGAATACCCATCAATATAAAAGTTGCACTGCTAAACAACTTAATAAGAAAGTCAAAGTTCATACTTTTGATGTCAGAGACATAGTATTGAAATGAGATTACACTCACAAAAAAGAGGGAAAGTACACCCAAAAGTGGTGGGGTCCTTACCTAGTCAAAGACATCCTTGGACCTAACACTTAAAAATTGAAAATAAACAGACATATCTTCATGGAACTGACCAATGCTTATTTATTGAATAAGTATTTTGCATGACCTATGTTTTTAGTTTCATTTTATTTTTTCTTTTTCATTTCCTATACATATTACTTGCATTCTTATAGTTAGTTTATATTTTGTTGAGCTAACATTTAGTGTAGGTTCTACTTTGAACCTCTTATATTGTAAATTAGCTTTGTTATTTCTACACACCTATAGGTGTCTTTCATGTTAATTATACACATTTATTGTTATGTTTACACCTCTTGGTTTTTCAATTTTTGAGTTGTATGGAAAGACCTGGGAAATCAACCCAGCCCTCCTCACAATCTCCCATCCTCTTTATCTTTCTTCCTACCATTGATTTATTTGTGTTTATCTCATATCTTTTCTCATTTTGTTTTTTCTATCTTTTCTTACTTATGCATCTTAATTTTTTAGTTTGTGAGTTTCATGATAAGACCTCAAGAATCAACCAAGCCCTCCTCACATACATAGATTTTTTTTGTTTCCAACCTTAGTTAGGTGTCTTATTATAAAGATAAGACAATGGTAGAAAGTAGTGTTTTTCTTCACTTAAAGCCATCATATTATCATGTGGTAAAACTATAATAGTCTATATACATTTCATCGTTCACTTTTTACCTTTTCTTATGATGATTTTTCATACCTACCTATCATTATATTATCTTCCTTTACACACTTATTTATAATTAGTGCAACCCAACCATTCTATGACCACTTCCACAACTTCTCATTTTTCATTTTATTTTGAGCTCACCAAGGTTGGTTTTAGGATTTCACTCTTTTCTAAGGTGAAAGTTTAGGAGGTTTTAGACACCATGGTATTTATGTTCTCTCTTATGAGTAGGTGTAAGCTCTCTTATGATAGTCATATTTAGCACCTATTGTTGGGTTTTCCAAATTTATATGGAGGAAAACAATAACAAAAGTTAAAATATTTAGAAGCCATATCATAATAAAAGCCTATGTTAAAAGACAAATCAAATCTTAAAAGTTAGATCACACCAAAAGCCCTGATATTTTTGACACATCTTCTATTCTAGTTGTAGCTCAAAATCCAAAGTTGGTCTCATGGTAGAATTGAGGTCCATTGGGGTGTGGTAGGGTAGTATAATTAGATATGAGGTATCATTACATTTTTATCTATCTTATTACATTCCAGTGTCATCAAATTTTTTGCACAAGTTTTCACTTTTTAGTAGACTAAAACTTATGTAATTGGTCACAAGAGCAAGGAACATATTATGGGAAGGAAATATCATTTTATTTCTCATGCATGCTAGCCTTCATGGGATCATGTTTATACTTCACTAGTTAGTCTAAGCTTATGTTTGCTAGGTAGGGTTATCTAGGGCCATTAATGTTGAAAACTCTTCATCTTTCCAACTTGATTTGAGTTTCTTATTTTTGTAAAGATAATGCTTTTGTCTTGATGATGCCCTATTTTTCCTCCCTCCATTTCTCTCCTATTAGGCAGGTTTATTTCTAACTCTCTCCTATCTTTTTTATTTCATATTATCCATCTCTTTCAAACATGGTATTATTATGGTAGTGTTAACTTTTCCATATTTAGAATATAAATTGTATCTTTGAGTTGTTTCAAGATGCTATCTTTATCACTACCTTGTCTTTATAGGATTTCTCTTAGTGATGTTTAGGACTTTGAGTTTTTTATTCACTTTTTTGCAAGCCATTTGGTCCCATTTTTTATTTCATGCTTTCATGTTTCACCTTCTTGTAAGTAATTTGGTCTCATTTCCACCTTTTTCACATCTATGTTCAAGTTTGGTTTGATACTTCTCTTACATAGATATTTTTTCTATCATGCAACAATTATGTGTCCTTCGTCTAATTTGGATTATTACTTATCTTACTTTGGATGCATTTTTGAGTTTTTCAATTTTAAATAGCCTTGATATTTTGGATTATGTATTTTTTTCATTTTATGTGTTTCTTTGGATATTTTGGTTTTAATATAGCCTTATCAATCTTAATTTGACAAATTTTCCAAGTTATTTAATCATTTTTTAGAGTTTTTCATTTCACATCCATTTGTTGACCATCCTATGTATGCACACATTGATTTTATTTATTTTTAGCCTTATATCCTTAGGGTTTATCAAATGTAGTTATTGTGCCCTCCTTGATCGAGACTATGGTACTTGCATGAAGTCTTTCAACACAAAGGTAAGTCAAGGTATGTATATGTTGTTTTCAATCATTTATTTATTAGTAGTTATTTCAAAATTTATTTGAAGTTATGATTTTGTGTTTTCTATGTTTCTCTCCCAAATCACCATCCCACATTATGACACGTGATGATATTTAGGTGGAGTATATGTGTACATTTGATATTTTCACTTTTATCACTTTACTGACACTTTCTTTTGTAGAATCTTATCAATGCATCAATTTATTTGAGTACACATGTTGAAGGGTGCACTGGGAATAGGGTGGGATCAGATCGTGGTACTTTATGAGAGACGTTTCCATAAAATTCTATCATACCTTCACTATTATTAGTCTAACCTCCTCTAAGTATCTTTATGTCTTACCTCTCCATATACTTTCTACCCAAATTTGTTAGCTTTCCTATTTCCTACCATATCTGATTTGTTGATATAGTTTATTTCATACTTGTCTTCCTTATACCGTATTGACCAAACTGATATAAATCCAAGTTTGTCTTCTATTATTTATATTATGTCAGCCTGGCTGATTCTATTTTATGTCAGTTGACATCTTCCAAAAGTAAAACTCTAATTGATACTATCAACTTAGAGTTCATGGTTAGTTTTAGTTATTAGATCCATATATATAAGGGTCATATTTCATTCTCAAGTATTTATCACATTCATACACTCTGGTTGTGATTGCATTTTTTCTCTTAAGTAGTATTTAGAGGGGTTAAAAATTTAAAAACTTATTTAGAGTTCTTGTCTTGTAGTGTATTTTAAGCTCAATAGGGTAAGTCAAATGAGTTCCTAACTAAGGATATACAAGTATTCATCTTACCATTTAAAGTATTCAACCTAAAACATCTTTTACAAATTGCCATTTGAGCTAAAGGGGGAGATTGTGTGAAAATTATCCAGAATTAAATGTCTAAGACCGGTGACTATAGAGTGAACACATAATTGTTAAATCCAAAAATTAGAAGAAAGTAGAACTACAATAGATGTATTCAAAATGAGGTGGAGATGTAATGTATTACAATGACTCAAAGCTTATAGCTCACTAAGCTCACAACTCTATCACTCACAACTTACATAACTCCTAGCTAAGTAACATAATAACACAAGGATTACAATCACACTACATAAATGACATAAAGGCCATGTAGATTCACAAGCCTCATTGAATGCTCAAGCTAAAAATGGATTACAATAAACAATAATCCACTCCACATGCCTTGGATGAGAGGTCCATAAATAGGTTAGTTGAGTGTAGGATGACTCAAACATATAAGGCGAGTGGATGGATCCTCCACTTTAGGTGGAGAGAGCACTGAGGGAACATAGTGGGTTAGATGACCCCATCCACCCTCTAAGTGAACCCATACACTCACATGTGCATTATGACATCAATATGATGTCATTATTCATGTAATAAACCTAAATACACATAAACAAGATGAAGTAAATATGTGTAGTAAAAACTTACACCAACAGCCCCCTTAAGCATAGTTTAGGTGGTTAGTAAAATTGGGTCCCGATAACTAGGCCTAATCAAGTACCCAAGTATAATACAACTCTCAAAAAGTGGATTAAAAGGAGAAAACTTAGTGGGAAAAAACTCCCCCCTAAAAGAGATAAAAGAGGAAGAGGAGACTAAAAGATCACCCAAAATATGATGCTCAAGCAATCATCACTTTAAATATATAGCGATGATCCCCAATATCCTACAAAATATGAAGGATGATTACCTCCACAAAGAAGAGAGAGAAGGTAAGTGTAGAATATCCCATGGCAAATGCTGTAGTAGGTCCTTTCAAAAGAAAGAAGTCCTAAGCAATCAAACTACTAAATTTCCACTCAAGTGGAATGCAAGTAAGAATTAGGATGTCTATCTCTATAAAATTCTCAAATGTCTCCCTACTAATGCTCAAATGTGCCAAAGTTTAATCAGGTATCACAAGCATAACTATAGAAGATAAAAATTAAGAAGCATAAAATGAAGGGGAGAGAACATCTAGAGAAGAAGATAGATATAGAATATTCATTGAAAGAATGTCCATGGGAAGAGGATAATAAGGCTCAACAACCATTAAAATTAAATAAGATATTATAAATAAAACACACAACTCTACAATATAAATGTCCATAGGAACATATGAGTTGTTGATAATTTCCATGTGTGTACTCTCAATGAAATCAGTGAAGTCCTCTAAAATTCTAGTCTATGATGGCTCTAGAAGAGCAACATCTTAAGTAGGGACAAAAGTAGAATCTGTAATAGGAAAACTGAGGTTGGTCAAAATCTCATCCTATAGTGAGGGTTCAATAAGAGGAAGAACACTATCCACCATGGATATGTCATCACAAGAAACAAAATGAGGTGTGAGTAAAACTATCTCTGAAGAGATGATAAGAAGTAGAGGAGGAGTGATGTAAGTCTCTGTAGGATCTTCAAAAAGAGACTATAAAATGTTCTAAATAGTGCTAGGATACATGGTAAGCTACACATGGTGATGTAGATCCCATGAAATATGCAACATCAAGGTACCACGAACCTTGTCACAAGAGTTAAACCACTTAATGTATCGATCGTGATCATTTGAGGTAGGAATCTATCCATATAAAAATGGAGTATGATTATTTTTCCTAAGCAAGTGTCTCATATTTACATGCCAAGAAACATAATTGGTATTTATAATAAGAAACACTAGTGTAGACTCAACCTTACTCATCAATAGTTATCTATCGAGTGGATTCAACATGTTTGAGAGAAGACACCAAGGAAGTCCAAGATTACACAATACAAACTACAATGAACCCCTAAAACACACTCACGAATGGGATGTTGGGCATAATTGAGAATGTGTCCAAATGAGTGATTAGTGATGGAGTGAATGGTAATGCTCACTCAAAATAGGGATGTCAAACATAGCCAAAAATACATTCACGTATGAGTAATATGTGCATGAAATACAATGTAGAAGGTAATAGGGCCCATAGCATAGGTAACCCCACCTAAATATGACACTTTATAAATTTAATGGG
The DNA here is from genome assembly GCA_037957365.1 of Torreya grandis. NCBI lineage: Eukaryota > Viridiplantae > Streptophyta > Pinopsida > Cupressales > Taxaceae > Torreya > Torreya grandis. Next base: position 1,838,642 of record JARHVA010002320.1, read on the forward strand.
TTTTTTAATTAAAATATAACCAATGTGTGGGAAATGAAAAAACATTAACTTTTAAAAAATACGGTGCTCAATTTCAAGCTATCGATAAAAAATTATGTCATAATAGATTTCCCATAAATGAGCCATATTTAATGAAACTGCACTAGAAGCTTTAAAAATTCATCTAAACAAGGGGTAAAAGTAGCCTTCCATCTACTCATTAGAATCAACACAGAATGAGGAATGCAATGGTTTTGTTTGTGAGGATAAATTGGCCTCCTACCAACCTAGGCCTCACTTTTCATCTTTGATAGGAGAAACTACAAGGCTATAAACCAGTTAATTACAATATATAATGTTTTTATATAAAATACAAGTAAAAAATATCTATTTTTTTAATATTAAAAATAACCAAAAAAAGGTGCCACCACCATTTATTTTGTCCCCCACACCTCTCTTTCCATTTATAAAATCAACCCCACCTAAATAATTTTGTCTTCCACCACATCAAAACTACCATGCCATTATAGGAAAGACCCCATTTTAAATAAATGAACTCCTCTTTTGAATGTTTGTAGCAGGTCAGTGGCTAGCAAGTGGAGAAATAGGAATGGGGACCAAGGTGTTGACCAACAACAGGCAGGCTATGGTGATAGGAGGCGAAGGAGGTCATTGAGGGTAGAGGAACAAGCCAAAAAAGGTTGTGGAGAAAGTTGTTCACCACCTGGAGGAGGTCAAGGTTTTTTAACTGCCTTATGGCCATTGAAGATACCTAGGAGGATGTTAGGCATAGGTAGATAGACAATGAACATAAGGATGCTAAGTAGATGTAGATGGAAGATAAACAAAAGGATTATTGATGGGTTGTTTAGCAGCTACACATTGGTAAGAAATATAATGTGGAGGCTACTAAGGGATCATAGGCCAACTTATAAGGAGAAAAATGAGATCCTAGCATAATACTAGCTTCAAGAGTGGTCTAGGAATCTAAATCTAACAATTGAAGAGCTCAATCCAATGGGGCAAGCTATATGACTATGATAACTGTCTGATATGGATACTAATCACTCCACCCTTGGTCTCAGCATATCCTTTCAACCTACCTCTCACTTATTCCAGACAAAGAGTAGTTAAATGGCAAAAAACATATCAAGAAATAACATGTAGGCTATGGAGTAGAGAGGACTATAAGATGACAAGCTTAGTTGCTTAAAACTAGTTGACCATAGATCTGAGCTTCTTAATTGCTCAAAGTTAATGTAAGTGCCAATGGGAGTCCTTTTGACCTTCTAAATCAACAAAAATTAGACCTGAATAACACCAATCCTATACAAAAAAATACCTCTACAATTTTTTGGTCGCTTTGGACGATTAAGATTTTTGAGATTTTTATTCAAAAAAACCCAAAATTTAGTAAACCCTCAAGGATTGATATAGGCTTTCCAAACAAATAGAAAATGCCATACAAGCTCCTTAGCTATCAAAAAGAAAGTAAATACTAATTTGTAAGCCAAAAAAGGTTGTGGAGAAAGTTGTTCACCACCTGGAGGAGGTCGAGGGTTTTTAACTGCCTTGTGGCCATTGAAGATACCTAGGAGGATGTCAGGAATAGGTAGATAGACAATGAACATAAGGATGCTAAGTAGATGTAGATGAAAGATAAGCAAAAGGATTATTGATGGGTTCTTTAGCAGCTACACATTGGTAAGAAATATAATGTGGAGGCTACTAAGGGATCATAGGCCAACTTATAAGGAGAACGATGAGATCCTAGCATAATACTAGCTTCAAGAGTGGTCTGGGAATCCAAATCTAACAATTGAAGAGCTCAATCTAATGGGGCAAGCTATATGACTATGATAACTGTCTGATATGGATACTAATCACTCCACCCTTGGTCTCAGCATATCCTTTCAACCTACCTCTCACTTATTCCAGACAAAGATTAGTTAAATGGCAAAAAACATATCAAGAAATAATAGGTAGGCTATGGAGTAGAGAGGACTATAAGATGACAAGATTAGTTGCTTAAAACCAGTTGACCATAGATCTGATCTTCTTGATTGCTAAAAGTTAATGTAAGTGCCAATGGGAGTCCTTTTGACCTTTTAAATCAACAAAAATTAGACCTGAATAACACCAATCCTATACAAAAAAATACCTCTACAATTTTTTGGTCACTTTGGACGATCAAGATTTTTGAGATTTTTATTCAAAAAAACCCAAAATTTAGTAAACCCTCAAGGATTGATATAGGCTTTCCAAACAAATAGAAAATTCCATACAAGCTCCTTAGCTATCAAAAAGAAAGTAAATACTAATTTGTAAGCCAAAAAAGGTTGTGGAGAAAGTTATTCACCACCTGGAGGAGGTCGAGGGTTTTTAACTGCCTTGTGGCCATTGAAGATACCTAGGAGGATGTCAGGAATAGGTAGATAAACAATGAACATAAGGATGCTAAGTAGATGTAGATGAAAGATAAGCAAAAGGATTATTGATGGGTTCTTTAGCAGCTACACATTGGTAAGAAATATAATGTGGAGGCTACTAAGGGATCATAGGCCAACTTATAAGGAGAACGATGAGATCCTAGCATAATACTAGCTTCAAGAGTGGTCTGGGAATCCAAATCTAACAATCGAAGAGCTCAATCCAATGGGGCAAGCTATATGACTATGATAACTGTCTGATATGGATACTAATCACTCCACCCTTGGTCTCAGCATATCTTTTCAACCTACCTCTCACTTATTCTAGACAAAGAGTAGTTAAATGGCAAAAAACATATCAAGAAATAACAGGTAGGCTATGGAATAGAGAGGACTATAAGATGACAAGCTTAGTTGCTTAAAACTAGTTGACCATAGATCTGAGCTTTTTGATTGCTCAAAGTTAATGTGAGTGCCAATGGGAGTCCTTTTGACCTTCTAAATCAACAAAAATTAGACTTGAATAACACCAATCCTATACAAAAAAATACCTCTACAATTTTTTGGTCGCTTTGGACGATCAAGATTTTTGAGATTTTTATTCAAAAAAACCCAAAATTTAGTAAACCCTCAAGGATTGATATAGGCTTTCCAAACAAATAGAAAATGCCATACAAGCTCCTTAGCTATCAAAAAGAAAGTAAATACTAATTTGTAAGCCAAAAAAGGTTTTGGAGAAAGTTGTTCACCACCTAGAGGAGGTCGAGGGTTTTTAACTGCCTTGTGGCCATTGAAGATACCTAGGAGGATGTCAAGAATAGGTAGATAGACAATGAACATAAGGATTATTGATGGGTTCTTTAGCAGCTACACATTGGTAAGAAATATAATGTGGAGGCTACTAAGGGATCATAGGCCAACTTATAAGGAGAACGATGAGATCCTAGCATAATACTAGCTTCAAGAGTGGTCTAGGAATCCAAATCTAACAATTGAAGAGCTCAATCCAATGGGGCAAGCTATATGACTATGATAACTGTCTGATATGTATACTAATCACTCCACCCTTGGTCTCAACATATCCTTTCAACCTACCTCTCACTTATTCCAGACAAAGATTAGTTAAATGGCAAAAAACATATCAAGAAATAACAGGTAGGCTATGGAGTAGAGAGGACTATAAGATGACAAGCTTAGTTGCTTAAAACCAGTTGACCATAGATCTGATCTTCTTGATTGCTAAAAGTTAATGTAAGTGCCAATGGGAGTCCTTTTGACCTTCTAAATCAACAAAAATTAGACCTGAATAACACCAATCCTATACAAAAAAATACCTCTATAATTTTTTGGTCACTTTGGACGATCAAGATTTTTGAGATTTTTATTCAAAAAAACCCAAAATTTAGTAAACCCTCAAGGATTGATATAGGCTTTCCAAATAAATAGAAAATGCCATTCAAGCTCCTTAGCTATCAAAAAGAAAGTAAATACTAATTTGTAAGCCAAAAAAGGTTGTGGAGAAAGTTGTTCACCACCTGGAGGAGGTCGAGGGTTTTTAACTGCCTTGTGGCCATTGAAGATACCTAGGAGGATGTCAGGAATAGGTAGATAAACAATGAACATAAGGATGCTAAGTAGATGTAGATGAAAGATAAGCAAAAGGATTATTGATGGGTTCTTTAACAGCTACACATTGGTAAGAAATATAATGTGGAGGCTACTAAGGGATCATAGGCCAACTTATAAGGAGAACGATGAGATCCTAGCATAATACTAGCTTCAAGAGTGGTCTAGGAATCCAAATCTAACAATTGAAGAGCTCAATCCAATGGGGCAAGCTATATGACTATGATAACTGTCTGATATAGATACTAATCACTCCACCCTTGGTCTCAGCATATCCTTTCAACCTACCTCTCACTTATTCCAGACAAAGAGTAGTTAAATGTTAAAAAACATATCAAGAAATAACAGGTAGGCTATGGAGTAGAGAGGACTATAAGATGACAAGCTTAGTTGCTTAAAACTAGTTGACCATAGATTTGAGCTTCTTGATTGCTAAAAGTTAATGTAAGTGCCAATGGGAGTCCTTTTGACCTTCTAAATCAACAAAAATTAGACCTATATAACACCAATCCTATACAAAAAAATACCTCTACAATTTTTTGGTCGCTTTGGACGATCAAGATTTTTGAGATTTTTATTCAAAAAAACCCAAAATTTAGTAAACCCTCAAGGATTGATATAGGCTTTCCAAACAAATAGAAAATGCCATACAAGCTCCTTAGCTATCAAAAAGAAAGTAAATACTAATTTTTAAGCCAAAAAAGGTTGTGGAGAAAGTTGTTCACCACCTGGAGGAGGTCGAGGGTTTTTAACTGCCTTGTGGCCATTGAAGATACCTAGGAGGATGTCAGGAATAGGTAGATAGATAATGAACATAAGGATGCTAAGTAGATGTAGATGAAAGATAAGCAAAAGTATTATTGATGGGTTCTTTAGCAACTACACATTGGTAAGAAATATAATGTGGAGGCTACTAATGGATCATAGGCCAACTTATAAGGAGAACGATGAGATCCTAGCATAATACTAGCTTCAAGAGTGGTCTAGGAATCCAAATCTAACAATTGAAGAGCTCAATCCAATGGGGCAAGCTATATGACTATGATAACTGTCTGATATGGATACTAATCACTCCACCCTTGGTCTCAGCATATCCTTTCAACCTACCTCTCACTTATTCCAGACAAAGAGTAGTTAAATGGCAAAAAACATATCAAGAAATAACATGTAGGCTATGGAGTAGAGAGGACTATAAGATGACAAACTTAGTTGCTTAAAACTAGTTGACCATAGATCTGAGATTCTTGATTGCTCAAAGTTAATGTAAGTGCCAATGGGAGTCCTTTTGACCTTCTAAATCAACAAAAATTAGACTTGAATAACACCAATCCTATACAAAAAAATACCTCTACAATTTTTTGGTCGCTTTGGACGATCAAGATTTTTGAGATTTTTATTCAAAAAAACCCAAAATTTAGTAAACCCTCAAGGATTGATATAGGCTTTCCAAACAAATAGAAAATGCCATACAAGCTCCTTAGCTATCAAAAAGAAAGTAAATACTAATTTGTAAGCCAAAAAAGGTTGTGGAGAAAGTTGTTCACCACCTGGAGGAGGTCGAGGGTTTTTAACTGCCTTGTGGCCATTGAAGATACCTAGGAGGATGTCAGGAATAGGTAGATAAACAATAAACATAAGGATGCTAAGTAGATGTAGATGAAAGATAAGCAAAAGGATTATTGATGGGTTCTTTAGCGGCTACACATTGGTAAGAAATATAATGTGGAGGCTACTAAGGGATCATAGGCCAACTTATAAGGAGAACGATGAGATCCTAGCATAATACAAGCTTCAAGAGTGGTCTAGGAATCCAAATCTAACAATTGAAGAGCTCAATCCAATGGGGCAAGCTATATGACTATGATAACTGTCTGATATGGATACTAATCACTCCACCCTTGGTCTCAGCATATCCTTTCAACCTACCTCTCACTTATTCCAGACAAAGAGTAGTTAAATGGCAAAAAACATATCAAGAAATAACAGGTAGGCTATGGAATAGAGAGGACTATAAGATGACAAGCTTAGTTACTTAAAACTAGTTGACCATATATCTGAGCTTCTTGATTGCTCAAAGTTAATGTAAGTGCCAATGGGAGTCCTTTTGACCTTCTAAATCAACAAAAATTAGACCTGAATAACACCAATCCTATACAAAAAAAATACCTCTACAATTTTTTGGTTGCTTTGGACGATCAAGATTTTTGAGATTTTTATTCAAAAAAACCCAAAATTTAGTAAACCCTCAAGGATTGATATAGGCTTTCCAAACAAATAGAAAATGCCATACAAGCTCCTTAGCTATCAAAAAGAAAGTAAATACTAATTTGTAAGCCAAAAAAGGTTGTGGAGAAAGTTGTTCACCACCTGGAGGAGGTCGAGGGTTTTTAACTGCCTTGTGGCCATTGAAGATACCTAGGAGGATGTCAGGAATAGGTAGATAGACAATGAACATAAGGATGCTAAGTAGATGTAGATGAAAGATAAGCAAAAGTATTATTGATGGGTTCTTTAGCAGCTACACATTGGTAAGAAATATAATGTGGAGGCTACTAAGGGATCATAGGCCAACTTATAAGGAGAACGATGAGATCCTAACATAATACTAGCTTCAAGAGTGGTCTAGGAATCCAAATCTAACAATTGAAGAGCTCAATCCAATGGGGCAAGCTATATGACTATGATAACTATCTGATATGGATACTAATCACTCCACCCTTGGTCTCAGCATATCCTTTCAACCTACCTCTCACTTATTCCAGACAAAGAGTAGTTAAATGGCAAAAAACATATCAAGAAATAACAGGTAGGCTATGGAGTAGAGAGGACTATAAGATGACAAACTTAGTTGCTTAAAACTAGTTGACCATAGATCTGAGCTTCTTGATTGCTCAAAGTTAAAGTAAGTGCCAATAGGAGTCCTTTTGACCTTCTAAATCAACAAAATTAGACTTGAATAACACCAATCCTATACAAAAAAATACCTCTACAGTTTTTTGGTTGCTTTGGACGATCAAGATTTTTGATATTTTTATTCAAAAAAACCCAAAATTTAGTAAACCCTCAAGGATTGATATAGGCTTTCCAAACAAATAGAAAATGCCATACAAGCTCCTTAGCTATCAAAAAGAAAGTAAATACTAATTTGTAAGCCAAACAATAGAGAATAAAAAATAAAAAACTCTTCAAGATTCTTTAACTAATAACAGAAATAATGTTATTTGACACCAAATACTCGAAGCTCTGATACCATGTGAGAATCGACTAAAATTAAACATCTAAAACTAGTGAATTTATAGTAAACACACACATCTGTTGAAGTAAGAAATCAAGATAAAGCACAAATACAATAAATTGTATTCAATAATGGAGATAGATTGCTTATATAAAAGCTCAAAGTTCACAACTCTCAAATTTTTCACAACTCACAACTAAGTAGCTCAAACAATCCACAATACATAAAAGAGCAATAGCTCACTAGCTCACTGAATGTTCAATCCAAAAATGGATTATAATGAGTAATGCTCCACACCAAATGCCTTGGAGGAGAGGTCCATAAATACACTAGTTGAGTACAGGATGATTCAGCTAGACAAGATGAGTGGATGGGCTCCTCCACTATAGGTGGAGAGAGCACTGAGGGAACATAGTAAGTTGGATGACCCCATCCATCCACTAAGTGACCCCATGCACTCACATGTGCATTATGATATTATAATGATGTCATTATTCACCTAATAGATCTAAATCCACATAATCAAGATGAATTAAACACGTGTAATAAAAACCTACACTAATAGATGTTAGGACCCAGAAGCACCATTGATTACCAAGCAACTAAACATGCGGAATTAAACCAGAAGCAATAAGTAACTAGAATCAAAAACAACACAGAATATGAGAGACAATACCCAATTGTATTAATACTCTTCCAGAAGGAAATACAACAAAGAAGATTGCCACAGTTCTTCTTCCTTACATCTCTAGAGCTCACACACATTTAGAGCATAAACAGTAAATCTCTTCAAGAGCTCACTCTCTCTCTTATGGTCCCAACACTCAACTCAAACACAGAGTTGGTGTTCACCTCTAACCAGTCAGTATCCACTACTGCCAGTACACTGAGTATATACACATACTCAATCGAGTACACAACGCACTCCAAGTAGATCTCCCATGAACTTGCAACAATCTGCAACTCAAATGATCTTACTTTGGAAGGATCTACCTTGCCTTCTTTGCTCTCTAACTGAGTACACACCGTACTCCAAGTATATCTCTCCTGATCTTGCTACCTATTGTGTTGCTGTCCTCCCTGATCTTGCACACCTGCAAATCAATCTAGTTCTGCACACCTGTAAACCTGGATCCCACACCCACATACACCTACAGATCAACTTGATCTTACTTACCTGGAAGGAACTACCTTGCCTTCCTCTATTTGCTCTTTGATGTGTTGCTATCACCTTTGATCCTGCTATCACCTGCAGATCTCCTTTGACCTCACAAACACACACACCATGTAGATCTCTAAACGTGGCCTTGCACACTTGCTGACCAAGATCCTACATACATGAAGAACCCTTCTGATTCTCCAAACCAGCACCCACACTTGGCACTGTTGTGGAACTAGGAGGAACACCCTTGCTCTCTTCACACACAGAAGAAACTAACCTTGCTCAACTCAACTAGCACAAATTACAATACAACCCATGAGTCTATTATATAGATCTCATGCAAACCATAATTAGACACCTAATTACAATAATTAGATCTGCAGCTTCAAGTCTATAATTTTTCTTCTTCATGCAAACAACTAGTTCATTAACAAACTATCCGTGGAACTCGTAGTTCAAAACCGCACAGGCGACCGATGTCGGTCCCTGTCTGCCTGGGGGTGACCAACGTCGGCCGATCCATGACCATCGTTGGCAGCATCCTGTCTCCACCTGACCGACGTCGGTTGGCCTGACCGATGTCAATGACTGTGACACTCAACACCCTCCTCCAATGTCTACATCAGTGAAACTTTTAGGTCCACAACCTAACAATCTCCCACTTGGAGATAAATAGTTGCACTGTACCTCTACTTGTACACTGTCTAATCTATTTCTTGGCTTGTATCCCTCTTCAAGCTCAACTTTGAAGACCAACCACCACAAATCTTATGGTGCACCTCCTGTCATCCAAGTAACCTCCTACATCCGCATCTACAAACCCATGTAGAAAAGAACTTAACCCTGCATAGCATGTTAACCTGCTGCTGGTCCCTCTCAGATACCTGCGAATCCATTGAACTGCCCTCCAGTGCTTCTTTCCCAGATCGGCTCCAAATTTTTTGACAGCACCCACTGCTTGGGCAAACTCAGGTCCAATACACATGTACTTAACCTCATCATGTGAATCAGGACACTATTCATAGAACTGTCCAACCCATCGGCATGCTATCTGGTTTCACACAATCATCTGGAGACAAAATCAACCTGTGATCTTCCATGTCTCTAGAACACACTCATGCTAAAGAATTTTGCTGCTCCAAATTCCTCATGACATGCCACTGAACTAACCTTACCCTTAGCTCAGAAAAATCTTGTATGTCTGAACCTATAGCTAGCATACCATCCACATACAGTAACAGGATAATGTTGCAACCATCATCCACCTGGTAAGATAAACACAATGGTTACACTAACATTGACTAAAGCCCTGCTTTGTCATCCACCTGTCAAAACTTGTACCATTGTCCTGCAGCTTCCTCAAGACCATATGACCTGGCCTTCCATCTCACGTATCCATTCTCTCTATTCTTTAACTAAGGCATCCATTTGTCTTTCAGTGCTTTCTTTCAGCTGGCAACCCTACCAAATCTCTCATTTGGTTCTGCATCTTGTTCATGCCATGCTCCCATTATTTCCTGGATCCTTCCTGCTCTGTAGTGAGCAACGAGTATAAAGAAGAGGAACAATAAATTTGAGGCTTACTTACCACTTTCAGTCCTCCATATGGACATTTGAGACTCCTTGACAGCTTATTGTCTGCCCAAAATCCATTACAGTGACCGACCTCGGTCACCACACAATCTACATCTGACTGACGTCAGTTCCATGCGACTATCCTTTCTGTTAACGCCGATTTTCTGACTAACGTCGGTCTTACCTAGTCACCGATGTCAGTTCCCTGACCGATGCTGACAGCCACCCTACCCGACACCACCAGCTCTGGTCTGCATATGACCGACATCGACACCTGTTTGTTTGATGTCGGTTCCCCTTGATCGATGTCGGTAACTGTGTTCACCTGTGAGTGATGACTTTTTACCCATGAGCTCTCCATGGATCAAAACCCTGTCCAAACCGCCTTGCTCAGAGATGTCCAGCCTTCTCCACTGATCTCTGTCCGTCATCTCCTCCAAAAACACCAAGGCTTTCTAGTTCTTAAGTCTATCAAACACATCTGACTTCCTCTTAAGAACATGCATCTCCTTCTTGCTCATGTGACCAAGCCTACAAAGCCACATCTTCATAACAGAAGAAGAATCGGTAATATAAGTAGATATATAAAAGATACCTACTTTGTTACCACTAGCTAATTCAAGTGCATCCACTGTGAGAGTTCTTGTGCATCTCTCATCACCCAAATTTTCTGAAATAATTAGCCGCATCTTCAAAACTGAGACCTGCATGACATTCTTCAACACCCATGTGTTGGCTGCCTGTAATTTCAGCAACACTTCCCCTTTGCCAATACTTTGACAAGGCACACCAGCTCCTCTATATGGGGCTGCATGGAAAGAGGCAACAGAATCTATAAACCAAGATTTAATTTTATCCAAGAAACATCTCAGAGCATCTTGTGTAATAACACCTGCAACATCTGCTTCTTCAGTTCCTTCATGCTGATCTGCTACCAACCAACAATCTTTCTTTACCTGTTCTTTCTTTTCATAACACCATAATTGACCATTTATGCTATTCAATTTCTCCATTCTTAGTGTACTTTCTTCTGCCATTGCTCTACTCCCACTCAATCAAAAACCCCTGAGAGTGACCTGTAATCAGACACAAAACCTGCTCCCTGCAACCTTAGCTCTGATACCAACTGTTAGGACCCGGCACCATTGATTACCAAGCAACTAAACATGCAAAATTAAACTAGAAGCAATAAGTAACTAGAATCAGAAACAACACAGAATATGAGAGATAATACCCAATTGTATTAATACTCTTCCAAAAGGAAATACAACAAAGAAGATTGCCACAGTTCTTCTTCCTTACATCTCTAGAGCTCACACATATTTAGAGCATAAATAGTAAATCTCTTCAAGAGCTCACTCTCTCTCTTATGGTCCCAACACTCAACTCAAACACAGAGTTGGTGTTCACTTTCAACCAGTCAGTATCCACTACTGCTAGTACACCGAGTATATACACATACTCAATCGAGTACACAACACACTCCAAGTAGATCTCCCATGAACTTGCAACAATCTGCAACTCAAATGATCTTACTTTGGAAGGATCTACCTTGCCTTCCTCTTTGCTCTCTAACTGAGTACACACCGTACTCCAAGTATATCTCTCTTGATCTTACTACCTATTGTGTTGCTATCCTCCCTGATCTTGCACACCTGCAAATCAATCTGGTTCTGCACACCTATAAACCTGGATCCCACACCCACATACACCTACAGATCAACTTGATCTTACTTACCTGGAAGGAACTATCTTGCCTTTCTCTATTTGCTCTTTGATGTGTTGATATCACCTTTGATCCTGCTATCACCTGCAGATCTCCTTTGACCTCACAAACACACACACCATGTAGATCTCTAAATGTGGCCTTGCACACCTGCTGACCAAGATCCTACATACATGAAGAACCCTTCTGATTCTACAAACTAGCACGCACACTTGGCACTGCTATGAAACTAAGAGGAATGTTAGGTTGTTGAGCTAAAAGCTTCATTGATGCAGACATTGGAGGAGGTTGCTGAAGTGTCACAGACACCGGCATCGGTCAGGCCAATCGACATCGGTCAGTATTAGATAGGAAGAGCAACCAACGTCGGTCAGGGATCAGCCAGCATCAGTCACCTTCAGGCAGACATGGACTGATGTCAGTCACCTGTGCGGTTTTGGAACTACTCATTGTACAGACAGTTAGTTAACGAACCAAGTATTTGCATGTTAAGATCCAATTTTAGACTTGAAGCTATGGATCTAATTATTATAATTGGATGTCTAATTATTGTTTACATGAGATATATTTAAGAGACTCATAGGCTATATTGTAAAAGTGTGCTAGTTTGAGTTGAGCAAAGTTAGCTCCTTCTGTGTGTGAAGTGAGCAAGGGTGTTCCTCTTAGTTCCATAGCAGTGCCAAGTGTGGGTGTTGGTTTTGGAGAATCAGAAGGGTTCTTCAGGTGTGTAAGATTTTGGTCGGTAGGTGTGCAAGGCCACATTTGGAGATCTACATGGTAAGTAAGATCATTGATCTGTAGGTGTATGTGGGTGCGGGATCTAGGTTTGCAAGTGTGCAGAACCAGATTGATTTGCAAGTGTGCAAGATTAGGGAGGACAACAACACAATAGGTAGTAAGATCAGGAGAGATCTACTTAGAGTACAGTGTGTACTCAGTTATTGAGCATAGAGGAAGGCAAGGTAGACCCTTCCAAAGTAAGATCATTTGAGTTGCAGGTTGTTGCAAGTTTATGGGAGATCTATTTGAAGTACGTGGAGTACTTGTGTATTGGTAGTAGTGGATACTGACTGGTTGGAGGTGAACACCAACTCTGTGTTTGAGTTGTGTGTTGGGACCGTAAGAGAGAGAGCTTTGAGGAAAGAATTACTATACACTTGAGGTGTGCGAAGCCTCTGAGAGGTGTGAAGAAGAAGTGGCATCTTCTTTATTGTATTCTTTTTTGGATGAGTATTAATACAATTGGGTATTGTCTCTCATATTCTATGTTGTTTATGATTTCTAGTTACTTGTTACTTCTAGTTAATTCTGCATATTTAAGTTGCTTGTGCATGGTAATCAATTGTGCTTCCATATTTCTCAACAAGTGGTATCAGAGCTAAGATTGCAGGGAGCAGGTTTTGTATTTGATTATAGGTCACTCTCAGGGGTTTCTGATTGAGTGGGAGTATAGCAATGACAGAAGAAAGTAAGCTAGGAATAGAGAAATTAAATAGCACAAATGGTCAATTACAATGTCATGGAAAGAAAGAGTAGGGAAATAAAAATTGTTGGTTGGTAGTAGATCAGCATGAAGAAGCAGATGTTGCAGGTGTTGTTGCACAGGATGCTCTGGATAAAGTTGAATCTTGGTTAATAAATTCTATTGCCTCTTTCCATGCAGCCCCAAGTAGAGGGGTTGGTGAGCCTTGTCAGATTATTGGCAAAGGGGAAGTGCGACTGAAATTGCAGGCGGCCAACACATGGGTGTTGAAGGAGGTCATGCAGGTCCCAGTCTTGGAGATGTGGCTAATTTCTTTAAGAAAGTTGGGTGATGAGAGATGCACAGTAACTCTCACAATAGATTCTTAGAATGTTACAAAGGATGCACTTAAATTATCATGTGATAAGAAAGCAGGTACTCTTTATCTACTTGCTTGTATTATTGATTCTTTTTTTGTTGCGAAGACGTGGCTTTGTAGGCTTGGTCACATGAGCAAGAAAGAGATGCATGTTCTTAAGCAGAAGACAGATGTGTTTGACAAACTTAAGAACTGGAAAGCCTTGGTGTTCTTGGAGGAGATGATGGACAGAGTTTAGTGGATGGGGCTGGATACTTTTGATTAGGGCAGTTTGGACATGGGATTGATTCAAAGTAAGCTCGTGAGTAAAAAGTCATCAGTCACAGGTGAACACAGGTACTAGCGTTGATCAGGAGGAACCAGCGTCGAATAGACAGGTACCAATGTCGGTCATGTGAAGACAAGAGGAGTTGGTGGTGTCAGGCAGGTGGAGACTAATGTTGATAAAATAACTGGCATCGGTGACCTAGACAGTCACACGAAACTGATGTCGATCAGATGCAGACTGTGTGGTGACCAAAGTCAGTCACTAGAATAGATTTTGGGTAGACACCAAGCTATCAAGGAGTCTCAAATGCCCATATAGAGGACTAAAAGGGTAAGTAAGCCTCAAATTCATTGTTCCTCTTCTTTATACTCATTGCACACTGTAGAGCAGGAAGGATCTAGGAAACAGTGGGAGCATGGCATGAATAAGATGCAGAACCAAATGAGAGATTTGGTAGGGTTGCCAGCCGGTATGAAAAGCACTGAGAGACAAATGGATTTCTTGGTTAAAGAATAGAGAGAATGGATACGTGACATGGAAGGCTAGGTCATATGGTCTTGAGTAAGCTGTAGGATAGTGGTACAAGTTTTGACAGGTGGATGACAAAGCAGGGCTTTAGTCAAGGTCAGTGTAACCATTGTGTTTGTCTTACTAGGTGGATGATGGTTGGGACATTATCCTGTTGCTATATGTGGAGGATGAGCTTGGTGCAGGTTCAGACATACAGGGTTTTGTTGAGCTAAGGATAAGGTTAGTTCAGTGGTTTGCCATGAAGGATTTGGGAGCAGCAAAATTCTTTGACATGAGTAATCCTAGAGACAGGGAGATCACATGTTGATGTTGTCACAGGATGATTGTGTGAAGGTAGTGTAAGATGTAGAACAAGGTAACACACCTATGGATGGACAGTTCACAGAACAGGGTCCCCAATCACATAATGAGGTTGAATACGTGTTCTCCCTGAGTTTGCCCAAGCAGTGGGTGCTGTCAGAAAGTTTGTAGTCAATCTGGGAAAGAAGCACTAGAGGGCAGTTCAGTGGATTCTCAAGTATCTGAGAAGGACCAGCAACAGGTTGACATGCTATGCAAGGTCAAGTTCTTTTCTACATGGGTTTGTAGATGTGGATGTGGCAGGTTACTTGGATGATAGGGTTTGTACCACAAGATGTGTGGTGGTTGGTCTTCAAGGTTGAGATTGAAGAGGATACAAGCCAAAAAACAAATTAGATGGTGTATAGGTACAGGTACAGTGTAGCTATTTATCTCCAAGTGGGAGATTGTTAGGTTGTGGAGCTAAAAGCTTCACTGATGCAGACATGGAGGAGGTTGCTGAGAGGTTACTGAGTTGTAGAGCAACTGACATCGGTAGGCCTGATCAGTCGACATCAGTCATATACAGTGAGAAGAGCAATCGACGTCAGTCATGGATTGACCGGCATCGGTCACCTCAAGGAGATAATTGGCCTGTGTGGTTTTGGAACTGTCAGTTGCACGAATAGTTAGTTAAAAAACCAGTTGTTTGCATGTAAAAGGCCAATTATAGACTTGAAGCTACGGATCTAATTATTATAATTAGATGTCTAATAATTGTTTGCATGAGATCTATATAATAAACCCATGGGCTATATTGTAATTTGTGCTAGAGAGTAAGAGAGCAAAAATTAGCTCCTTCAAAGTGAAGAGAGTAAGGTGTGTTCCTCCTAGTGCCACAGTGCCAAGTGTGGGTGCTGGTTTGGAAAATCAAAAGGATTCTTCATGTATGTAGGATCTTGGTTGGCAGGTGTGCAAGGCCACATTTGGAGATCTGCATGATAAGTAAGATCATTGATTTGCAGGTGTATGTGTGTGCAAAATCTAGGTTTGCAGGTATGCAAAACCAGATTGATTTGTAGGTGTGAAAGATCAGGGAGGTCAGCAACACAATAAGGAGAAATATCAAGGGAGATCTACTTGGAGTACAGTGTGTACTCAGTTGGAGAGCAATAGAGGAAGGCAAGGTAGATCCTTCCAAAGTAAGATCATTTGAGTTGCAGGTTATTGCAAGTTCATGGGAGATCTACTTGGAGTGTGTTGTGTACTCGATTGAGTATGTGTGTATACTCGGTGTACTGATAGTAGTGGATACTGATTGGTTGGAGGTGAACACCAACTCTATGTTTGAGTTGAGTGATGGGACTGTAAGAGAGAGAGAGTGAGCTCTTGAAGAGATTTACTGTTTATGCCCTAGAGGTGTGGGAGCCCTAGAGGTGTGTAAGGAAGAAGACTATGGCATCTTCTTTATTGTATTTCCTTCTGGAAGAGTATTAATACAATTGGGTATTGTCTCTCATATTCTGTGTTATTTCTGAATTCTAGTTACTTGTTACTTCTAGTTAAATTTTGCATATTTAAGTTGCTTGTACATGGTAATCAATTGTGCTTCCGTATTTCCCAACAAGGAACACCCTTGCTCTCTTCACACATAGAAGGAGCTAACCTTGCTCAACTCAACTAGCACAAATTACAATACAGCCCATGAGTCTATTATATAGATCTCATGCAAACAATAATTAGACACCTAATTACAATAATTAGATATGTAGCTTCAAGTTTATAATTGGCCTTCTTCATGCAAACAACCGGTTCGTTAACAAACTATCCATGGAACTTGCAGTTCAGAACCGCACAGGCGACCGACGTCGGTCCTTGTCTGCCTGGGGGTGACCGACGTCGGCTGATCCATGACCATCGTCGGCAGCTTCCTGTCTCCACCTGATCGATGTCGATTGCCCTGATCGACGTCGGTGACTGTGACACTCAGCACCCTCCTCCAATGTCTGCATCAGTGAAGCTTTTAGCTCGACAACCTAACAATAGATTGAAGTGTTCATACATCCACCCAATGGTAAGTATGTTTATTCCTAAATTTTTTTTCCATTTTTTACTCAGTAGAATAAACATTACTTGATTTATTACTTTGTCTATGTATGTGTATCTTTGCTTATGCTCTTACTTATAAAGAATAAAATGGTATTGTTAGAATTACTTTTTATTTAGCATAATTTATTTTATCCTAAATATTTTTTATATATAGAATTTTTATTTATATGAATATAAAAATCATATAAATATTAATTCCATGAGGTTTCACTCACATCTTTATTCTCTTTTAAGATTTGAGAGTTAATTGCATAAGTAACCCCTTCTCCTACTTGGCACATAAGTCCTTTTATTTTATAAGGGATTAGGCCACAAGTGACACAAACAAAAAATACTTGTAAGGGAATCATTGAATTCCTTGTAACTTATATTCTTTTCTTCAGCTCTATAAAAGAGCATTTCTCTCCTCATTTCCTCACTAGAAGCTCATAGCTATCTATTCTTCTTAATTTGCTCTTGCTTTTAAAATATACTTGGAGAGATTTTGGTGACAAGCCTTTTTATAAGATTACATAGATTTTTCTCTGATACATTTGATTTTCCACTTTAAAATTCTTGTCTCAGTTATGATTTGTAATATGAGAGGTAAATTTACTTTATGATTTTATTATTTTTTTAATTTTATTTGTCATTGATGAATGTTATTGGGATAATCCCTTTATAGTATTATAGCTAAGTTCATCTTATTGACATTTTTTTGAAGTGTGTAGTTTTAAGAGATATTTTGGATTTTTTTTTGGAAGGGCTCCACCCTTTTTCTCCATTCAAATATGTTTCTCTCTAATTTTTTTCTTTAAATTTTTTACTCTTTAATCGGTTATTGCAGGTTGTTTCTACGAAACTTTTTCAACTCTTTACTTGGTTTTGAGGCCTTCTAAGCAGGGGTTTATCTCTTATATTTTTTTAATACAAGTAAAAAACTTTTTTCAAAGCTCTCTGTTCTAATTTTTTAATCAAAATTTTTTCACTAATCTTATTTATACATTTTTGTAGTAATTAAATCTATCTTAGATTTATTTTGTTTACATTCAATGTATATTTATTTTTTAATCCAAGAGCACAATATATTTATTTATGCTCTCTTTGAGATATCTGAATATCTCATTTTTTTTTTTCATTTTTAAGTGATTTTAAAAATCTATAAAGACATATAAATACACACACAAGCTCTTTCTTAAATTTTGAGTTTTTTTTTCTATTCAAAGATATAAATCTCTCTAAGTTTTTTCTAACACCTATTTTTTTTGGCTTCCTTATTACTGTTCTAATGCTTCTTTTCTGCTCTTTTGTGGATGGTACAACACTTTTTCTGCTCTGTTGAGTTGTAGTTTGCAAAAAGTTTTTTTTATCTTGCCAGCAATGTCACTTATCTAAGTGGAGCAATACATAACGACTTCTTTCTTGTCTCTTTTCATTTTCTTTATCATTATTTTTAATTTGTCTTCCCTATTATTTATGCGAAATAAAAGTTATTTTTTTAAAGCAAATATTTATTTCTTTTATTTCCAAAGAAAGCATTCTTTATATTAAAAATAATAAAGTGTTACTTATTTAATCTCATTAACAAAGAAAAAACTCTTTTCATTTTTTAAAAAAATCCTTAATTTTTTTAGGAATTTTTGAGTCTTTAATCTTTTTTATTTAAATAAAATAAAATAAACAATACCACTCATAATACCTTTCCAATAATTAAAAAAAGAGAATTCATCATTTTTATTATTGTTATTTATAAGTTTTTAATTCTAAATGTAATTTTTGTATGTTAAATGAAATTTCTTATTTAAATTCGTTCAAATTTATTAATTTGATGTTTTAATTTAATTCATCCCCCAAAAAAGAGATCTCATTATTGTATAATTAATATAATTTTTTTATCAATATATTCAATAATTTTAATTATTGACTTTTTTATGTGTGCTTACAATTAAAGTTAAAAAATAATATATTTTTTTTGCTTAAAACAAAAGATTCTAAAACTATTATTATCTTTTCCATTACAATTGTAAGATTATTATAGCGATCTTATAGTGAGTTTTTTGTGCAATTCTTAATTTTTTCTTGGCTCCCGTTTATTTCTAGATTTTTTTTTTTACTTCAATTAAGTCTTATTTTTTGGCCTTCTTGTCCCTCCTTCACACCTCTTTCATTTTAAGTGAATTTTATTTCTTATTCAATTTTCATGTATTGGATGAGCTTTGGTGACATGACTCAATTGTTACTCAAATTTAAGCCCACATCTATCTATTATCATTTATGAAAATCATATATGCAATACATATCTTTTTATCTCGTCAGTAGATGGTAGCTCCTTAGAAAACCTGCGATAATAGGTAGGGGCCGAATTGCTATGGCTTCAATATTACTTTCAACTTCAAACTTTACAAAAGAGATTATAATACTTATGCAAGGTTTTTGATTTATAGGATCCTGATTAGGCAAGCAAAGAGCATACACCTTACATGACTCGACTACCTATGACTTTCAATAACTTTTGATAATCTTCTCTAATGCCTAACACACTCAAACCCTTTATTTATAGAAAGAGAGAGGTCCTACCCATAATCTTTGCCTGGGCGATGCCTGTCTCATCATTGTTTTTTTCTTTACAAAATTAGATTCCTCCTTATCATCAAAGGCTAAATGATGCATTTGAACTGATAGAAGATTCCTCAGTAGATGGCTATGGGTTTAACACTAATTTCACTTTAGTCACTAAGTCATCAATTATGATTGGATGGAAATAACATCTGTACTAAAAAGTTTGATGAATAGTCCATTGGGGACCATTGTCTAGTACTGAATGGATCACTTGTACAAAAAAGTAGGATTCCTATACTAAGTGTCTTCTGATGATTGTCTTAACAATTATTTATTCATCTAAAGCATCTTCTGGATTGATTGTAGTGGGTCCTATATCTCTAATAAAAGCATATGCCCAATTATTATCTTAAGATATTTGATGAGCCATTTTAATAGCCCAATTATTATTCAAACGTCTGACTAGATCACACAGATGGATTAATTGGAGATTATTGTTTAATCGATGGATAAATTTTTTTCCATGATTATGGTCTATAGAAATGTCTGCAACTCCTGTACTCTGAAGTATCATGGATGTAGCTCTATATCTTCTGAGATAGGCCTCATTTAAGTCATGATGTAGAATTTCTCCTTAGAGCATGATATTGACTTCAAAAACTATCTTATTTAGTATTCGAGTTAGATTAAATCCTAGATCGGGTTGATGCATCATGGATACAGGATGTTGTCTACTTAGCCAATCTATAACCACATTCTTCTTTCCTTGGATATGCTCTGTAGTATAATTGAATCAATTAAAGTAATATTTCCATCTAATATAGTTACCTCGACCATCTTTCCTGTTGTGATCCCTTTCTTTGAAGGTCAAAAACTTTGTACAATCTATTCTGATGATGAAATGAGTCAAATGCACAATCTTCAAAGCAAATTTTTCTAGACACTTTTTGACAACGTAGATTTCCTTATCTGAATAAATCCACTTCAAAACATCTTCACTAAACACACCACTATCAAACTCACAAACATATTCTTGGTCCTTATCAATACAAATTAAAATACCACCCCATGCATGATAAGAAGCATTTGTATATACAATGAATTTATCAAAATTTGGAATATACAAATTAGGCAAGTTTTGTACCTTGGACTTGATTTTTTGAATAGCGTGAGAATGTTTAGAATCTCATCTAAAAGGATTCTTTTTATTCAATAGCTCTTTTAGAATGAATCTATCTTCTCCTACATCCTGGTAAAAACTATTAAGATAGTTGAGCATTCCTAAAAATGATTGAAGCTTAGGCTTATCCATGATGTCAGAAAATTCAGCAATCTTCTCTTTGATGTGTGGTTGAACTTGTAATTTTGAATTCTGGACTACCATTCCCAGGAAATTACATTCTATTTTACAGAGCTATATTTTCATTTCTAAAAGGAAAATTCCAATGTTATAGGTTATATCATAAATTTTTTGAAGATGTTGTAAATGATCTTCAAGAGTCATGCTAAAAATAAGAATATCATCTATATACACACAAAAAAATATGATGTTCCTTTGAATATGTCATCCATATGGGCTTGATAATAAGCAGGAGTATTTATCAATCCAAAGGGCATGACTGTCCATTGGAAATGGCCCAAAAGACAACTGAAAGTAGTTTTATCACAATTAGATTCTTTTATTCTTATTTGATAAAATCTTGATTTTTAGTCGAATTGAGATAAATATTTACACTTTGCTACTTTTTCAAGCAAATAGGATTAATCTAGTATAGGATATGGATATGGCTAGGTTATGACATTTAATGGCTGATAATTTATAACCATTCTTTTCTTTCCTCTCTTCTGCTTATAATGTTTATTTACTATGAAAGCATAACAACAATAAAGAGAAGTGGATTTTACAATAAAGCTATTTTCTTGAAGTTTTTCAATTTACTTTTCCATATCCTAGTAGTCATGGGTCGGAATAGGGATTTTCTTCCCTATTTTCATTCTTTTTCGTTCTTGGATCTTGATCTCCATAATTGGCATATACTTTTCCCAAATGTTTTAGGGATTATCAGAATAGATATTTTCTTTAATTTTTAGTCCTATGGCTTCTATATTTTGAAGGACTTCAATATTAGGAGTCTAACACATTGAGCTAGGAAATTGTTTTATGGCATACACCAATCTACGAATCCTTATTCTCTCATTATTTATAGTGAAGAGAACACTTTTAGGAGTATATCCATA
The DNA here is from genome assembly GCA_037957365.1 of Torreya grandis. Classification (NCBI taxonomy): domain Eukaryota; kingdom Viridiplantae; phylum Streptophyta; class Pinopsida; order Cupressales; family Taxaceae; genus Torreya; species Torreya grandis. Next base: position 1,860,178 of record JARHVA010002320.1, read on the forward strand.
GGGTGAGTATCTATCAATAAATGCACCTCCTGATAGGATATTTATAAGCATTTTCTCATAGAAAAATAAATCACAAGTAAATATTTTGTCCTAAATTCTAAATGGCTACTAGTGTTTTTAGAGGTTACAAGTAAAACTATTCTCTTGAACATCTAGACTTTTATAAGACTGTGACTCTGTTAATCTTTGCCAAGATTTTATCAAAAGAGGTTTGGCAAAAGAAAGAGATGCACCAATATCAACTTGAGCATCAACTAATCTTCCATTCAACTCTATGGTGATAAACTGAGCAAATCTTCCATTGAGTAGTTGAGTTAAATAAACCGGTTATAGATCTTCTAATGCAGGTATAATAATACATACTAGTTTATGCTTGGAGGGATTAGAAATGTGAATAGGAGTAGGTTCTTCTTCATCTTCTTCTTTTGGTTTTTTGTTTTGAACAAATGTCCTACTACATTCTCCCTCATTCAGATAGGTGTAGAATTCATCAAGAAATTTTTCTTCTTCATTATATTGATCATAATCTAAAAATGGATCAAATTTATTAAAATCTGTACAAAATGCATCATCAAATCTTGGATCAGGCTGTCTATGTACATAGAGTGTCTGTTCTTGCTCAATCATGGAATTTTAGTATTTTTGGGTGATTCCCCATAAATATTTAGATGCAGCTATTCTAGGAGGGTCAAAATTTATAGCAACATAAATGACTCTCATTGAATTACACTAGGAAGTGATTTCATTGAAGGGATTTAGGATATCATCAATGTTAAGATACCATAGTTGTAATGGAATTTGACTTCTTTGCATCATGCTTGTAGCAAGGGATTTTGGCCTTTTATAAGGGTGAAAGATACTACCAAAATTAATAGAGGAATTTCCATAGGCTAGTAGAGTAGGGAAATCTTCTTCTTGGAATTCTTCAATTTTAACTTTGTCCTTATTTTCTTTGACAACTAGCTAATCTAGACTAGATTATAAAGAAGACAATTTTGAATCAATATCATTCAACTAATTATTGAAGACTATGAGATTCTGGTGGATTGTAGTGACCTTATCAAAATTAGGGCACACATAATTTAAGGTTTGGTCTACATAGGTCTGAATCTCATTACAAGTTTTCCTAATATGTTGGGCATGGTCTTCAATAATAGGAAGTCTAGATAAAGAATTTCTTATGTACAAGACATCTTTACACAAATCATCAAAATTTTCTAAAAAATGAGAATTAAATCTGGAAACATAATTTCTATGTTTAAATTCATTAGATGACTTAGGATTAGTTTCGGTTGGTTGGAAAGTAGCTAAAAAATAATTGATAGTTCCTTCTAACTACTTATATACTCCTTGATGAGGGGGCCATCTTCCTCCTTTATACAGATTAATTTTATCCTCTATGTAAAATTTAAGATTCTTTTATCTGGGAAGACTCATAAAAGTGTGGGTTAGATCATTGGGATCTGGACCTTGGTTGACAGGTTTATCTTCAAATAAAATCTCTCCTTTTCGAATAGATCTTCAAGAAGATGAAGATGCTTCACTTTTCCTAAGAGAAGAGGATCCAGTTTCAAAATAATTAAATGATAGGGACCTTGAAAGGATATTAACAAATTGACCATCTGTATTATGAATCTTTGATTATCCCTTCATTTTAGGAGCAACAACTTTTAACCAGTCTAGTTTCTAAGATGGAGATATATCTATGGAAGCTATGTGACCTTTTGGGAGTTGGACATTTCCACTAATCCTTCTAGCATATGGTAATATTTTTGGATGATTAGTATTGGTCATACTATACAAGACTATGATATTTACAGAGGCATACTTAAATTTCCAAACATATCAAGACAATAAGCTAAAGAAAAGATTATCCAACAATCTAGAGAACCATGTTTTACTTCATGGAAACCTTTGTCATGGACTACAATAGACCAATTTGTAACATGTTCATAACAAATGACACCATTATTTAATTTATAAATACTATACATTTGATAGGCATGAACAAAACTAGTTTGTCAATGATCACACAAAGACAAATACATGATTGGTTTTCTGTTACTTGGTATGAGAGGGGTAACATAGACACAGATTAAACCAAAATAGAAAATTTTTACATCTTTATGGGATATGATATAATCTATCTCTTCAGATGGTAATAATGGAAGAAGAATTGTCTGGAAAGATTTTATTGGTTTATATGTAAGAGAAAGCACGATAAAGTTAATACGAAGATGGATAAAAGACATGAAAGTAGTATTATAAACAACCTTAGACTTCAGAAACTCATAATTTGTATATACATTTTTAGCCTTTACTACTGGAGGTTTATATAGCTGAAAAGAGCCTTCTAATTGATTTTTGGTGACTTCTATCTCAAGATTTTCAAGGATCTGATCTGGAACCATAGATCGAAGATCATACAATCCTTCCAAAGTGGCTTCATTCAAGATTTCATAACCATCATCGATAGACTGAGCCTTTTCAAATTCCATTTTTGACTTAAGAAAGTTCTAAAAGTGGGGACTATTTGATAAGGGTAAGATTTGTAGAGATAAAAGGCCCTAAACACAAATGATGGGAACGAGCAAAAACTTGATGCAATATATTTCTAAAGATAGATCACAAAGAAAGAATCAATCTTAAAACCTTACTTTAGGAATAAGAATTGACTTACAATATAATCTAGTGGACAACTGAATAATTATGGATGGCTTTGATACCAATCTTTTTATCTTGTCAGTAGATGGTAGCTCCTTAGAAAACTCATGACAGTAGGCAGGGGCCGATGGCTATGGATTCAATATTAATTTAAACTTCAAACTTTACAAAAGAGATTACAATACTTATGCAAGGTTTTTGATTTGTAGGATCTTGATTAGGCAAGCAAAGAGCATACACCTTATTGGTGCACGCAGTAGATGACAAAACCCCAAATCTGATGAAAAGACTACCACCACTAAATTTCAAGAGAAATGGTAAGTCAAAAATGATGAAATCTTAGAATTGATTGACATGACCATGACCCATGAATTTTATGTGCATATTAATAGTTGTATTCTTGCATTCACTGCATGGTCTAAGCTTAAATCTATTTATAACATTGTGAATGAATCTTACAAAATTCAACATCAACTGTTTGATTTAAAGTATAATGACTTCAAAACTATGAATGATTTCTTGATTAAAGTTCACTCTTTACATTCTTAACTCATTAGTTTATATGTTAAACTTTCATATTTGAATTTAATTCATATTATTATGAAAAAATATTTGTCTTGACTTTTTTAGTAGTTTATTGCTAATATTCATTTGCAACTAATTTTTTTTACATTATCTATTGAGTTGACATTTGAGTTATTTTATACTTTTTTGCACCAAGAAGAACAAAATTTAATTCAACATAGTGTTAATATTAATGAATATGCTTTTATTTCTAAACATCAACACAAGAATGACAAAGAACATGTTAAGTCTTATAATACACATGACAAAAAAGATAAAAAAATCTAACTCCAAATCTAAGAAAAAATTAGAGAGTAATTATTATGACAAGAATGACAAAGAACATGTTAAGTCCTAAACATCAATACAAGAATGACAAAGAACATGCTTTTATTTCTAAACATCAACACAAGAATGACAGAGAACATGTTAAGTCCTATAATATGCACGATAAAAAAGATCAAAAATCTAACTCCAAATCTAAGAAAAAATTAGAGTGTAATTATTATGACAAAAATATCTATGATGAAAATAATTTTTTTAAGAAGACACATAATATTAAAAATCAAAATTTTAAAATCAAATACAATTCTAGTTTTAGTAACACTAAGACTCAATCTAAACAAATGTCTAATGCTAAAGTTGCTTTTACTTGTGTTTTGTGTGTTTCTCATATTGAATAGATTATTTATTCTGGTGCTACTCAATATATGATATTTAATACAAATTTATTTACTTATTTGAAACTATATCTTTCTAACAATCATTTAAATTTTGTAAAGCATGCTTCTTTCAATGGTGAATCTATAGAAAACATTAAAATCCTTAATGATGAATTGCATGATGTCTTGTTTATTCCCGATTTATAATTAAATTTGACTTCCATTCTTCAATTATAAAAATAGGACTATAAATTAGAATTATTTAATGACACTTGTTTTGTTAAATATGTCAAGCAATATTTTTAAGTAGTTGTTACTGCTTTTTTATACAATGATAATTTGTTTAAATTTATTCAATTATCATCTTCCTACTTTACTTATACTTTGATTGCTTCTATTGATACTAACATGTGGCATGAAAGACTATTATTAATTACCAAAGTATTGTACTTATGAATAAACTTAATATGGTGCAAAGTTTGCCTAAAATTCTTCTTGCTAATTCTATTTTTAATGGTTTTATAGCTGGTAAAATTCATAGAGAATATTTTCTTAAGAATCAATCTTGGCATGCTAATGAAAACCTTCATTTAGTTCACAGTGATCTCTTAGGCCTTATGCAAACACCTTCTATTAATGGTGCAAATTATGCTTTAACTTTTGTTGATGTTTGCATCAGGCAAGTTTGGATTTATTTCTTGAAAACTAAAGATCAAATTTTAAACACTTTTATTGAGTTTCATGCCTTTGTTTAAAAATAATCTCATTGTTATTTATGCATATCGTGAATTGACAATGAAAATAAATATATTAATAATGATTTAATTTCATGATATAAGTAACATGTTATTAAACATGAGACAGCTATTTCTTACACACCTGAACAAAATGATATTACTGAACGTAAAAATGGAACTATCACTGAAATGGTTAGGTGTAGTTGCATGTTAAAAATATGCATTATAAATTTTGGGCTAAAGCTATGTATTACATTATCTATCTAATCAATGGGACTTCCAATAAAATTATTTTAAATATTACTCCTGAAAAAACTTGGAGTGGTAGAAAACCTAATTTAAAGCATTTACATATTTTTGGTTGTGATGCATTTGTTCATATTCCAATAGAAAAATGTAAAAAAATAGATTATAAAGTAGATATTTTTATATTTGTTGGTTATGATGAATCATCTAAAACTTATAGGGTGTATGATTCTCAAACTAATAAAATCAAGACTAAAAGAGATGTTAGAATAATTGAAAATTATGCACTTGATTGTGCTTCTAATTCGAATTCTCTTGATATATTTTTTTATTCTTTTCTTTTTGAATCAAGTGATGATCATCATGATGTGATGCATAATGATGTTTTTCTTAAAGTTCTTTCTTCTTCTTATAGTTTTGCTCCACTTCAAGCTATGCCTAAGTGGGCTAAGACTACTATAGAAGCTTCAAGAATCGATGTAGACCTTAATGATACACTTGTAGAATCATGCAACAATTTTGTAATTATTCTTTGATATCTAAAATTATGAACAATAATGATACTATAACTCTAAAATAAGATCAAGGTCACCCTCATTGAAAAAATCAATGCATGATGAATACAATTCTTTGATTTCTAATAAAATTTGGGGACTTAGTACGTCTCCTTAAAGGACATAATTTGGTAATTTGTAAATAGTTATTTAAAACTATGTTCAATTCTGATAATCAAGTTGAAAAATGTAAAATTAGTTTAGTTGCTAGAGGTTTTTCTCAAATTGATTGAAGGAATTGACAATAATAATAAAAAATTACCTGTTGTTAAGATGCCCATAATAAAAATTATTTTAGTTTTAGCTGCTTACATGCATTGGCCTATTTATCAAATAGATGTTAAGAGTGATTTCTTAAATAGTGACTTGCATGAATAAATTTATACTTCATGCTCTCAACCCCATGATTTTATTATTAAATGCAATGAACATCTTATTTGCAAGTTAGACAAAGCTATTTATGGTTTGAAATAATATCCTAGAGAATGATACTCTAAAATCTATCATTTTTTATAGCTCAATACTTTACTCGTAATTGCAATTATCCCAATCTTTTTTTCAAAAACACTCCAAATGACACAATTATCATTATTTTGTATGTTGATGTCTTAAACATAATTGGTAGTAATAGTTTAATAGTTTTTTTCATTAAAAATATTTTAAAGAATACCTTTGAAATGATTGATTTGAGTCTCTTACATTACTTTTTAGATATTAAATTTTGGCAAGAAAAAGATAGCTTTTCTATTTCTCAATCTAAATATACATATGACTTGTTATCTAGGTTTGATATGTTAGATTGAAAACCTATAACTACCTCTAATGAACTTGGTGTCAAATTACTTAATGACATGGAAACTGAAATCATTTATCTAACTCTCTATAGATAATTAGTTGGTAGTTTAAATTATCTTGCTCATACTCATCTTGATATTTTTTTCTATTGTATTGGTTTCTCATTTTATGTCTAAACTTCAAGCTACTCATTTTAAATTTGCTAAAAGATTTTTTCATTATATTGAAGGTATTGTAAATTTTGGCATCAAGTATACCTCAAAAACTAATTTTTTTGACAGGATATTTAGATTCTGATTGCATTGATGATCCTAATGATTTTAGATCCACAAGTGATTGTTATTTTTATTTAGGTTCAAAGCATAATTTTATGGAGTAGTAAAAAGTAGACTACTATATCCTTATATTTTATAGAAGTTGAGTATAAAGCTTACAATCATGCTTCCAAGAAATTTATTTGGATTAAAAGATTTCTTATAGATTTGAACCACCCTCAATCTTCAACTACTCCAATTTTTTATGATAATCAAAGTTCCATTGATTCGAGCAACAATTTAGGGGATAATTTAGATAATGGTTCTACCCCAAGTAATGATGAAACTTCTGGGAGCCATAACTTTTGCACCATAGTTTTGATTGTCTGCCCATTTGAACTGTTGGAAAGATAAAAATGAGAATAATGTGGTGAGATGGAATAAGCTTCACTCAATGGGTTTTGATCCTATAAAAATCAATGAAAGTGCCCCAAATTTCAATTTTAGTAATGTAGTCTAAAAATAGTAAGTTTTTAAAAATAGTAATTTCTCAAATTTTATATTGTTGTAAATTATGGAAGTCAAACCACTTTATCTCCCTTGAGATTGGTGACCTTCTACATCCTCCTCCTACCTTCAAAATGTGTACAAATGAATATGTAATTTGAAAGGGAAATCAGACATCTCTTCCCAGAGATAAGCATATGGTTGTATTACAATATTGAGTAATAAAACATCTCTTCTCAAAGAAATCATTGTTCTTATATTATTTTTGTGTTCTTGAAATATCTATCAATCAAAACTTTTGAGTTTTGGATCAGCCACTGCTTTAGAAAAAAATATGGTTTTTCATGTAAGGTTAAAACACATTGAAATTCAACATCACTTCCGTGTGAACTTTTTAAAAACAATCAAAATTTTCTCTTTTTGTCATACTCAAGAACAAATAACTAATATTTTTACTAAATCATTATGTAAAAAAAACTTTGCACTCTTTTTTAATATGTTAGGATTGAAAGATGTTCTCATCAAGGGGGAGAACATGTAATATTTTCCCCTTATTATTTGTTTATAAACCCTTAAATAAAATTTAAGGAGGAGTGTTAGGATTATCCTTTATTTAAAATAATTTATTTTATCTTAAGTTCCCTTTTTATGTGTGTAAAATTTTTATTTATGTGAATTATAAAATTTACATAAATTTGGATTCTATTAGGTATCACTCATCTCTTTGTTCCCCTTTATGATTTGGGAGTTATTTGCATAAGCATCTCCTTTTCCCACTTGACACAGACCTCTTTTCACTTTTTAAGAGACTAGGCCACAAGTGGCACACACAAAGGAGGCTTATAAGGTAATCATTGGATTCCTTGTAACTCTTATTCTTATCTTTTAGCTCTATAAAAGAGCCTTCCTCTACTCATTTCCTAACTAGAAACTCATAGCTCTCTCTCTTATTCTTAATTTGCTCTTGCTTCTAAATTATATTTATGGATATTTTGGTGACCAACATTTTATAAGATCACTTAGGTTTTTCTCTGATATGTTCAGTTTTCTACTTTAAAATTCTTGTGTCATTTGTGGTTTTCACCTTGAGAGGTAACTTTGATTTGTGATTTTATTATTTCCTCACTTTCATTTATCACTGATGAATGTTATTAGGATAATCTCTTCAGGTATAGATATAATTTTATTTAGGCTTGTCATCTGTCGCCTTATCTTACATAAATTTACGATTGCTTGACGATTGCAATATTATCTTTATTACAACCACTTACAATAATTTAATTGTACATTTAAAATCATTTAATTTACTTATAATTTTAAGAACATTTACTGTACTTGGACCTTTACAATCACTTTTATAATCACTTACTTATTATTGAGCCCTAGTGAGAACTATACCTAATGTCATAAGCTTAGGCTTTGGAACCCTTTCCTCTAGACATTTAAGTGTAGATTTCCCTCTATTAGGTTTATGGCTATTCTAGGTCCTTACCCGATCATTAAAGTTTATCAAAGATCTATTATTATGAATTTATTTGAGTCTTAGTCTATTGAGAGCAATAATTTAGTTATAGGTCATCCTAACCCATGCATAAAAAAAGCATCTAACACTCACTTAAAAAATAATTAAACATCGAAGAATATATCTACACATCCTTTAGGCACTACCCTCAAGCATACACATATTAAAAATACCTCAAAGAAACAATCATCAAGCCAAGTTTTAATACTATTTCAAGGTCAAAATTATAGGCTAAGTATCAAAATACATATTGGTTGCATACATTCTATCATATCACAATTGAACAATGAGCATGCACAAAGTTAGGTGGGATAACTATGTGTAATTTGAGCTCTTTATAAAGTATCATATTTAAGGCAATGATCATTCAATCAATGAGCTTTGGTTGGAGCTATTTAATCCATATTTTATAAATTCTTTTATAGGTGAAATAAGTTTTAAAAGTAGAGCTCGAGTTTGAAGGTGAAGGGGAACATATATGAATCTATGTACAAGATCAATCCTATGGAATCACACTTGAACCATCTTAACAAGTACACACAATGCCTTGTAGTGAAACTGATTGACAAAAATATAGAGGACATTTCATATATAAAGAAATTGAAGTCTCTATAAGTGTCTAAACATTAAAAGATTTCTTTAGGTAGGATCTGAAAATAATTCTCTTGATTTGAGAAACTATATATCTATTTTAGGGTATTTTTGATGATTGTACCTTGTGACAAACTAGAAAAAAATTGAAACAAGCTAAGTAATCTATCCTTTTGTTCATTTATATAGATAGAAATTGGATCAATCTTACTCTACTTTTAGATTCAGATTTTCATAATTTATAGATTTTATATATATGAATATTCAATAGTTTTAACTTGTTTTGACCACCAAATCTAAAATAAGATAAAACAATCTAATGAATCTAATTATTATTTCAAACATGACAAACCCTAGGTCTCTCTTAGGGTTTCATCAACCATCCCATGGTTTTATTATTTCTACATTAGAATTTCATATCTAATTTTAGAGTTCCTATTATAAGGCAATAATCTATTCATCCTTGGATCTAGCCCTTTTGATGCATTTCATGACCATATTATATAAAAGGCTAGTTCTCTTGTCCTTGTGAGATGCAATGCTAGGTTAAATTTTAGATTAATCCCTTTTCAAAGTATTAGAACATAGGAAATGATCATTCACTCAATAAAGGGTGGTTGGAGTTGTCCAACCCATATTTTATAACCCCTATTATAGGTGAAACAAATGTCAAAAATGGAGCTAGAGTTTGAAGGTGAAGTGGAACATATATAAATCTGTGTACAAGACCAATCCCATGAAATTACATAGGAACCATCTTGACAAGTAGACACAATATCTTTTAGAAAAATTGGCTAACAAAAATATAGAGGACATTTTCTATAGGAAGAAATTGAAGTCATTATAAGTGTCTAAACATTACCATATTTGTCTAGGTAGGTTTTGACAATAATTCTCTTGATTTGAAAAAACACACATCTATTTTAGGGCATTTTTGGTAATTGTAACTTGTCATAGACTATAAAAATTTGAAAAATCTAAGTACTCTATCCTTTTGTTCATTTTTATAAATAGAAATTGGAATAAATCAATCTTACTCTACCTTTTACATTCAAATTTGTATAATTTAAACATTTTTATAAATATGAATATTCAATAGTTTTAGCTTGTTTAAACCACTAAATCTAAAATAAGACAAAACATTTTGGTGGACCTACTTATTCTTTCAAGTGTCAAAAACCCTAGGTCTCTTTTAGGATTTCATCTACCATCTTAGGGTTTTTTATTTCTACATTATAGTTTCATATCTAATTTTTGAGTTCCTCTTCAGAAGGTAGTAATATATTTATCATTAGATCTATCCGCTTTGATGCTTTTTAATGATCATATTGTATGTAAGGTTAGTTATCTTGTACCTATGAGATGTAATGATAGGTTAAGTGGTGTTAAAATTGAGCATAATTATATCCCTTTGACCCAACCACGTGTGTGTATAATTTGAAATGTCTAAAAATAGATGAAATGTGAATTCCTTATTATTATATGGGTCAAATGTTAATAATAAACACATAGAAGTAGTGAACATACTGTCAATAATGATATTCCCAAACTTTAAACTACTTATCAATTTAATAATAAATATAATGTATGCATCTAAATTCGCTCTCCTACATTAACATTGCTAATAATACTATTAGTCAACACTAATTATGTTCATCGCATTTTATTCTAATTTATCTCGCTATTTTATCCCCTTCCTAGTTATTTATCTAATATCCCCATTCTATTATTTCTTCATCCACTAACCTTCATTTTTCCCACTTTATCATTAATTTACCTAATCACTTCTTAATCCCATCCTAATCTATCTTATTCATTATTTGAGAATTTTAAATTTCTATGATACATCTACCCACCTACACTAGCCTACTCCTAGGCTTTTATACAAGCCTACTCCTAGGCTTTCCTACAAGCCTACTCCCCTAGTCATGACATAATCACCTTATAATCCCACCTAATACTCACCTAACCTCCCTCTAATCATCATTAACCATAAGAAGGATTATAGAACCCTCCAAATCTAAAACCTTCTCTTTTCTCACCCCTTCTGTCTAGAAGCCTCTAAATTTAGAGGCTTATAAGGAACTTTAAATTTCTTAAATAAACCTCAACCCTTGATCTCCTCTAACCAAATTAAAATCTCTACCATTGATCTCTCCCTCCAAAATCTATTTAAACAACTCACTTCCTTCATGGAAGGTAAACTAGAAAATTCATAGAGTCTTCATGTCAAAACAATCTTCGCATCCTTCATCAATAATCCATAATTATGTCATCATTATGTCAAATTTATGAGCCAAGGTAAGCCATCTCATCATCTTATCTTTTTATTCTATTTGATCTTGGTTTATAGCATTTAGCTTTAGGATTTAAATGTAGGATTGAATAGTTTATTCATCTAATCGCATTTAGATTCTAATGGTTCTAGACTATAACTAAGTAGTTTGATATTTTGGTTTAAATTTACATAAATAAATCCATAGTATGCCAAAAAAATCCTTCTACAAAGTGGTGACCATAGTGGGAGAGATGTTTTAAGTATATATGCTTGATTTGTAGTTCAAACTAGGGAAGAATTTGTGGCTCCAAAAATTTTGATGAATTTACATTTAAAAAAATGTGTTATATTTTTATAAACTGATCCTTATTTAGAATTTTATTAAAAAAAATTGGGTTCTGAGAATCTAACTCTCACCTTTTTGAAACATTTTATGGTTTGCTATTTCATTAAATATTGAGAAAGTTATGACTATTTGAATATTATCATTTTGCACATGATTTTATTTTATTTAAAAAATAATAACTTTAAAAAAAAAAAAAAAAAAGTGGTTTTTATTTTTTTAAACAGTCTTGATTTCCTTATATATATAATAAATAAAATAAAAACACTACTTTATCTATAGAGTCATGCTCATCTATCAGGGTATTAACAACTACAATGTCTGACAAATCCTCTTTACATTAATACCCATGTCTATGTCCATGTAACCTATTCTGAATATTGCCACTCAAGAGAACCCTATACTTGGCACATTTTTGGTCTCGGACCTGTACTCTGATCATCATGTTTCATGTCCTTTTGTGACATTTTATTAAAATAGCCCGTGCAAAGCTACACTCCCTTAAGGTTCTCCATCAAGAAGTTTAGGAGCATTGTATGTACTTCCGCATTATGAATTCATAATAGTTTATTTACATCACATCCCCTTAGAGATAGTTATTTCTTACTTCTGACCTTTGTACCTATTACCTTTGGACCTCACCTTTGACTTGGTAGTCACTATCACTGCCTAAGGATGAACCCTTGATATTTTAAACCCTTTCCATTATATTATGATCAGTGTCCATATCCTATTTTATAGGTTAATTTTTTGATGCAAGAGTAAAAAGGTAGATAGATCCAACTTTGGGTGACACAAAGTCAATGTCATGTGGGTTCAAAACTCTTACACTATAGCTATAATTACAACCCATGAAAACCATGATTCATTAAAACCTGGTGGCCTATTGTTCATAGGTCCATTTGATGCCCCATCAGGGTTTTGTGACAAGCCTCACTATAGCTTGATTGAATCAAAACTTCTCAAATATGCATACTAATGCTTCTAAACTTCCAGACCGATGGAACATCACATTTCTTAGGATCTTCATTTAAATAGTTTATTTTGTGGATGATTTTTCATAGAATACATTTTGATGTTAAATTGTCATTATGTAGCATGATTGAGTTTATATATTTTTTAATTAAGAGGGTTATAGGTGGTATGCAATAAATTTTGTCTTTATAGGTGTCAAAGGTTTAAATAACATCCATATGAAATATTTTGTCTTAGTGAGTATGAGAGCATGTGTTTGGTTAAAAAAAATAAATTTCAAAAAGGGAATCACTTTTTTGCAATATCATTTTTAATCCCCCATCCATTATAAATCATCATTAATTTAAATAAGTCTTTATTAATATTTATATGTGTGATTAAAGTCTTTTTTTCAAATTTTGGTATGTATAATAATAGACTTTTTTCAATGAAGCCATTTTAAACTATTAGCTTGTTGACAATTTTGATCATCATTTTCAAAATTTATCCCTCAAAGTTGATGATTGAAATTGATAAATAATAGAAACTATTAACGGTGTGATTGACAGGGTGTTTTGTCGAAGGTCTCATCAATCCAAGGAAAAATATTTAAAAACTACTAATCATTTGTTTTGTAGATTACTCAATTTTAGAATTAGATAAAATATTTTTTTAATCACTTATCTAAATTTGTTGAATTAACATGTACCTACAGGTCTCATCAAAATTACCAAAACTACTAACATTCACTTTGTAGGTTACCCCTCAAGATTATCAATCAAACTACTAATCATGTGCTTGTAGGTCACCTGTCAATGACTCCTTTTTGGCACTTTAAACAATGTTTTTAAATCATTTTAATAATCTTGTATTTCATCTTGTGTATATCTCTTTTGCCTTGTATATTCTTGCATCTTGTAAATATCTCACAATTAATCTTAATTAATTAATATTTTTATCTGCTTATTTATATCCCGAGGGCTATGGTGGTGTATGATCTCCTCTTTACATCATTTTAGTGATTTATGGAGGATCAAAAACCACATATAAACCCTCTTTAATTTTTCTTTCTAGGGGTCGGTGATGTGGATTTTACCACCATGCACTAGACCAAACTCTATATTTTGACAGAGTCTAAATATCAAGAGAAATATCATTAGGCACCTAAATGATATTCCCCATAAAGGGTTTTATGGAGTGATGGGAATTTAATCTCTAAGATATAAGGTAGTTAGACAACATCCTATATGGATTTGGGCCCCATTATACCTTTGTATATATAGGGGATTCACCTAGAATCCTTTGACCATGTAATAGGTGCCTCATTGTCAGTGTCAATATCAACTCTTAAGTAGCCATCATGTGCAAATGAGGTCAAGAGGGTTCATTTAATTCTATAATGGGTCACCAACTTATAGCCTCATCTATGAATCCATTTGATGGTATGAGCATCGAGTTACACACCCATCAATTTACTAATCAAAGCTTTAGTGGTTTACTTGATTGGGTATGTGTCATGTTAAACTCGTATTGTTTATGAGTCGAGTCAGCCTTCACCCAAACCTATATACCTATCTAGGTATTTTCATAATCCATCATCTTATATAAACTTGCCTCATCATTTTGTCATCATCCTATTGTACATACCATCTTGTATATCCTTGCATTGGCCTATCTCCCATCTTATTGTCATCCCATCCTATTCTAGTCATCCCTACTCGTCATTAATCATACTCCATTACTCACATATCCTAATCACCTCTAGTCCTCCACATCTTATTCTAATACCACCTTGTATATCCTTTCCTTTTATAAATATCATTTTGTACGCATCTCATCATCCTCTTATCTTGTCCTCATCCCCTTCATCATTGATCATATCCACTCATACCTCATCACTCAAATATATTAATCATCATCTTGTATATCCTTGTCTTACCCTCTTGTACATATAATTGTTCTCTTGTACATCCTTTTATCCCCTCTTATAATTATAATAAATCATCATTAGTCACACCCCCATCACCAATATCTCATCTTGTACATATTGTCCATTTGTCTTATTCTCATCCTAGTCTAACCATATCCACCCATCCTTGATCATCCCCCATCACCTACATATTCTAATAATGTCTTGCACATCCTTATTATCATCTTGATGAACATATTATCATTATATTATCCTATCCCATCCCCCATCTTATCTTCATCCTATCCTAGGCACATCTTATCACCACCTTGTTTTCCCCTCCTCCTAGTCCAATGATTATCTACTCATCATTGAATACATCCCCATCACCTATATATTATCTTGTACATAATTAGACTTACCCCCTCACACATCTTAAACACATTTGGTTTTATCATTCACATCTTATCCTAAGCCCACATCTTGTCCTAATCAACCTTTTATCGTGACCTTGCCTTAACCTTGTTACCTCATCACCCATCTAGTCTAACCCCATCTTATCTTATCCTAGTTGGATATTTAGGTCATGCTCAAGTCCTAATCCACCCCCATGTTTATCCCTAATCACCTTTAACATCACCTATCTATATTTTCCCTTATCTTGTTATCCTTCATCACATAATCTTATCCCATCCTATCCTTGGAAAATCAATCTAAGGTCTTGAGCTAGTCCTATCATCCACATCATCCCAATCCATTATCGCTCATCACTCAATCAGATATCATACCTAGTCAATATATTGTTAGCATCTTATCACTTTGTCAGTTTCAATCTAGCAAACCCATCATCAACAATCTAGTCTCTATCATCCTTGCCTATTCATAACTAACACCCATCATATCTTCATCTTGCTAGTTTGAATCTAAGAACCCATCAAATCCTCAATCCTTTTTCTAGATTGAAAACTAATCATCATTGATAGGACATTAGCACCTATTGAACTATCCATCTGAAATCTAACTTTAGTCTTATATGATCTTAATCACATTTAGTCCACATCATCATCATCATCATCATCATCACCTATCATAATAGCTCGATCATTAGACCTACTTTGTCCAAAGAATCATACTTAATCCTTAGCCTCCCTCATATCATCCATCTCTTATCATCCTTCCCCCATGGAATTAGACCCCACTTTTATAGACTAATACATATCTTCCAACAAGGATCCTCCTGTAGTTTATTTTGATGGGTGTCCCACTTCTCGAACGTGTTGATCCCCTTCAACTCATTGGACCTCCCATCCAAGCCCCTTCATGTGAATCTCAAACCAATCCTCCATCCTCTAGTAATAAACCATAAACTTCCCCTTCCCATACTAGCAAAGAGAATCCATCTACCTAGTCCTATCAATGATCATCTGATCTAAAACCCAATGCTTCCACATCTAAGTCACATAATGAAATGGGTCCATATACCCCTCTTCTTATGTCCTTGGAATCCCTTTTCAAATAACTCATTATTGACAACATGATGATCTACCCACATACCCAACATCTTGATCCCACCAAGCCTAAGTCCTCTTGGCATAAAGCAAACTACTATCTCTATCATCAAACTTGGGGGCATACCATTAATCAATGTCATCCTTTCCAAGTCTTTGTCTAAGATCTCATCAATCATGGTGACATAATAATAGAAGATAAACCAGATGCATCTCTATACTTGGGTGCACAAGAAGAGGAATTCCAAGATTTCAATCCCAATAAATCCCTTCCCTCTCTAAGTTAGGGTCAAGACACTGCATCCATCTTCTATGATCCCTCCATCAAAGACGAGCCTAGTCCCCCCATCTCCCATGAAAATTTTTAGGGCCCTCTCTTAGTCGAATCCATCATCCCTCTCCCATATTATCCTCACCCATCACACCAAAAACCCCATGTTGAGAATTCAATCATGTAAAATCACTCTTTTACTAGCAGCATTGCATCCTATACATCATATCCAACATAAGTCTTATCATCATCAGGATCATGTCTGATACCATGATCTAAATCAGAGTCTTCATCATAAACATCATCCCTCATCGCTATTGATACTTCTTGTCTTCTTGAAAATACCTATAATCTAGGTACCTCCAATCCATCACCAGGCATACCTTTAGATTTTAATTAGGATGATGAAGTCATAATGGAGTTATTGTAATCTCTATCTATAGAAGATTGTCAAAGTGAATTTGATCCTACTTTGGATGTGTTTACTACAACTAGTCTTAGTGATCATTTTGCTTATCTGGAGGAGATTTTATTTGATGTCAAAAATGGGTCTCCTAATAACCCCTATGAAGACTATGTTACTCTAGCACCCCTCATTGACCTCATCATGCCTTCACCACCACCTTAATCCATAATGGACCCTTTTCTCCTTGTTAATGATCACTTAATCACCTCCCTCCATAAGGATGAACATAAACATATATCATTGGAGCTTTCTTCAAGTAATATAATATATAACACAAGTACAGAGGTCTAAGACCACATTCCAAAAGTCATAAATCATAATCAAGTCATTGTTCATCCTATCAGTCAAAGTCAATAATATTCTATTCATCAACCTAATCCAAATATGTCTTCCCCTAGTGAAGCCCAATATCAGGCACTAGAGGAATTTCAAAGTCAAAATCATCATTTATCAAGTCAAAAATCAATCTCCCCTAGTGAAGCCAAAAATCAAGCACCAGGGGGAAGTCAAAATCCAAATAATGTTAAAAGCATGACCAATCATCCATCAAGTGATCAGATCAAAATTAATCACATAGTCAAAGTGTCTTGGATCTCTTGTAATCTTTTATCAATTGGCACCAATCAAATAAAGCATGCCCCACATCTCTAATGATGTATGTGAATATTAGTCCTAATCCTTAATCATCCCATCCTATCAAGATCTTATCATTCATTTTAGTCCTAATCCTCCCTCACCCATCATACGATCATATCCTAATGTTATCATCCATCAAAATCAAACTCTAATTGAATCCATACCTCACATCACCTCCTTGGGTTGTATTGTCTCTCCTAGGGGCAATGAAGACACCTAGTTTATATATCTAGAGGGGTCGCCATCAAGCATAAACTAAGGTCACACAGACCCTAATACATCTAATAACATGATCACAACATCACACATCCCCAAAATAGGTGTTGGTTAGAGATCACCACAATACCTACATTCCTACATCTCTCCCATATCCAATAAATCAAGATTCCATTCCAAAAAAATAAATGAAAAGTGAAATAAAAATCATTCATCCAATGGTGAAAACCAATCTTCTAGTGCCTTGGGCAAGTACCATGATGAAAACTAGTTTCTGACATCATGGTAAAATAATTAATTATCTGAATTATATCTCAACACTTGGGGGAAAAATTTATCTATCTATTATTAATCAATCCATACTTGTATCATCCCTCATCATCTTTGTCTATATAACCCATACACATCATCCTATCTTATCCCCTGGTATATTGTTCCCTCCCATCATCTTCCATCATATCTCATTCTTTCCCATCTTGGCCTTCGTAAGGAATGGAAGGTGTCTTTAGAAGTAAAATCATTTTGGCATATACTCTAATAAACACTCAAGTAACTAAATATTTGGTTCCTTCACGATGTGGTCATTGGTAATCCCTAGTCCCTTCTTCCTTCATCCTCATCCCCTTTTTTGCATCACGCTCATCCTTTTTATCATCCCATCCATCATTCCATCCATCCTCATTATGATTTCTAGGCTTGGTATTCATTTTGCTAGTAACCCCCATTTATATAGTATACATACATATTCCAAAAATCCCTAAAAATTTAAATATGCCAAAAAAGCCTAAAAATTATAAAATTTGAAAAATCCAAAAATATTCTATTGTGTCTTGTCTTATGTCACATCCATCTCCATCACATCACCCTAAACCACATCCAATACCCATCCCATAAATCTTGTTATCCTTATCACCATCCCAAATAACTATCTAATATACATCTCCTATTATGTCTTGGAACCCATTCCTAGTGGTCACTCATCCATATCTTCATCATCATCATCCCTTTTTTAAAGGTATTATCGACATACACAACCTTGTTAAATAATTTAGTTTGGCACCCTTCACTTCTTTATCATTGCCTCTTCATATATATCACCCATCCAATCCCTATTGTATAGTATGAAAGGTAAATGATCACATAACCTCTCTATCAATGCCTCTCAATACCTAGTACCCATCTAATCACTATTTTGCTAGTATGGAAGGTATTTAATCCCATCATCTCCTACCCTTTTGCTAGATTGGACTCTTGTTAGGTTTTGTCTTTTCGATAATCCTTGGTCATATTAATATCCACATCCTATCCTAATCCTAATCATGATCACCCTATCCAAATCCAATTCCATCCTAAGTCCACAATCACATCATGATCATCTAACCCATAACCTAGTCACTCATCCCATTATTAGACAAGACATTGGGACACTACATGTAAATACTTGTATATTAGTTGTTTGTTCTATTCATCTTATTTGCATGTCTTTTATCATGTATATATCTTGTTTGTCTTATGTTTTATTGGAATAGTGTCTTTTTGTCTATTGGGCAATGAAAATGGATGTTCTAAGGACACTAAAAGTGCCCTCAAGGATGAAAAGTTCATTACTTGCCCATGCATTTGATCACAACATCCTCTTGGTCATGTCTATATCATGGGTCATACTTCCAAGTGTCATATTTAATGGATTGCATAGACTATGATGAGATTTATGACATTTGTGATGGCTTGATCATCTACATCTTCATCACTCATCTAATCATCCCATTCCTATCGCTAATATAATTCTCACAATCCATTCAACTAATATCCAATATTTTATCCTCATCTCATCATCTAGATCATATCCTCTAATCACTAACATCATCATCTAATCATTAATAATAGTTATCATCTTCATCATCTAATCACTAATCATTATAATTTATCCTCTAGTCATAGCTACATCAACCTGAGGTCTTTTCAGACTATCTAGGCAACACTTGGCCACTTTTTAGTGCCTAAGAATAGTTCAACCATTATCTCCTCTATCACATGTCCTTCTAGGGGCATCATCATCATTAATCATATTATGGATCATTTACGTAATGAAATATTATTCTATTTTGGTTAATTGATCATATTTTTTCTTCTTTATCATCACATACATCATATTGATCAATTTATCTTTAAGCTACACCCATTAGTAGTCTCATCAAATCAATCTTATCTTAGCCTACAACTCTCCCTTGCATGCATCCTTTCTTGGGATACATCTAAAATATTATGGCCTTTTAATCATATCATCATAATTTTATGATTAATTCCCCCTTGGGATGTTTTAAAAACCATGAAACCCATCATCTTTACTCATAATGCATGTGTCTTTGCCAAGGGCATCATCAATTTGTAACTCACTGCTTAGGTCGATCATCTTCTTTATCTTCTATCTCACACTTGGCATCCCATCCCCTCATCTATCCATTACATCCCACCCCTCATTTATTCTTTTGAGTGGCCATCCACCTCATTCTTCCCCACATGTCCCCTTGAGGGGGCATCATATCCCCTAACATCATCTACTAACATTCATCTATGACATGGTTTTTCTTTGAAATACCTTTACTCCTTCCACTTCACTTCACTTGTAATTCCCTTTCAAAGAGGGGGAAAATGTATGCATCTAAATTTGTTCTCTTACATTACCATCGCTAATAATACTATTAGTCGAAACTATTTTTGCTCATCCCATTTTATTCTAATTTATCCTGTTATTTTATCCCCTTTATAGTTATTTATCTAATATCCACCTTCTATTATTTTTTCATTCACTAACCTTAGTCTATCCCACTTCATCATTAATTTCCCAAATCACTTATTAATCCCATCCTAATCTATCTTATTTATTATTTATGAATTTTAAACTCGCATGACCCACCTACCCACCTACACTAGCCTACTCTTAGGCTTTCCTACAAGCCTACTCCCCTAGTCATGACCTAATCACCTTATAATCCCACCTAACACTCACCTAACCTCCATCTAATCATCATTAACCCTAATAATTATTCTATAACCCTCAAAATCTAGAACCTTCTCTTTTCTCACCCCTCCTCTCTAGAAGCCTCTAAATTTGTATGCTTCCAAGGAATTTTAAATTCCTTAAATAAAACTCAACCCTTGATCTCCTCCAACTAATTTTAAATATCCACCATTGATCTCTTCCTCCAAAATCTATTTAAAAAACTCACTTCCTCCATGGAAGGCCAACTAGAAAATTCATAGAGTCTTGATGTCAAAACAATCCTTGCATACTTCATCAACAATCCATAATCATGCCATCACTATGTCAAATTTCTGAACTAAGGTAAGCAATCTCATCATCTTATAGTTTTATTCCATTTGATCTTGGTTTAGATTATTTAGCTTTAGGATTTAAATGTATGATTGAATAGTTTATTCATCTAATCACATTTAGGTTCTAATGGTTCTAGATTATAACTAAGTAGTTTGATATTTGGGTTTGAATTTACATAGCTAAATTCATATTATGCAAAAAAATCCTTCTACACATAATAATAAGTATCATGATAGAATATATTATGATAAATTAAATGGTGTAAATCCTGAATAAGTTTCAACCCTTTATAATTATAGGGAATGAATTCATATGTAACCTAACAATTTGGATAAGGTTTTGAATATAATCCTAGAAGATAAAAATGTATAGAATGTTAAGGTTATCACATCTAAGGAACAACAACATGATTCACTCAATAATATTAATTTACCTTTTAGAGGTATACATTCCATAATAGATGTTTAGACCACCACTACTATTGATACTATACATATGTCTACACCTATAGTTACAAAAGGGATGTTACCCATGGTGTGGGGGAAACATAAGGCTTTCCTCATATTTATATAGATATCCCTAAAAAACATACTAGTGTGACTCATATGATTGTTACTTATATGGTACCATCTATTGTTGTATAGTTTTTATGCTTAAAACTTAGAATTTTTGAAAACTATCATTGATATTTAAGCTAAAGTTCCTCAATTGGAATAGAATTCAACCAGAGTGGGCCATTCCAATGACTCTTAAGCATTGTTACTTAACCCATTGGATTCCAAGATTTCAAATTATACCTTACCTTCAAAAATTATGACAACTAATATTATATTATATTATAGTAAAGATGATCCAAAACAACACCTTCGAGCCTTTCACACAACATATTTGGACTATGTATCTAATGAAAAGTTATTGACTAAGTTGTTTTCATAGAGTATTAAATTATACACCATTAATGGTTCTATTAAATCCATTCCAATCGATCTATGCCTTCAATCCTTTGGTTGATCAATTATCAACACTCCTTTTAATTAACATCAGTGAGAAGATGTCTTATGCTCAGATTGTAAGTTTTTTTATGTAAGGACCCAATGAACGCATCAGTGATTATGTGATTCATTACAAGACCATGATATCTAATATGAAAAATTGTATAATTTATGAGTCACAAGAAATATTCAAGTAAAGCATTCTTACTGCACTACATGAGTCCATTATGTTCAAATGATTTCAATCTTTTGATGACTTATGCCATATAGTCAATGATTGTGAAGTTAAACTCCTTGCTATGAATAAATTAAACTATGGGTCCAATCCTCCAACTACTTATGATAAAAATATTAAGAGAAATCCAACTTTAAAATCTAAATTCAATGATAATAATAATGAGGTAAAATTCATAGTTAATACAATGTCACAACCTAATAGACGACTTGTCATGTCAGCTCCTAAAATAAGGTAGTTTGCATAACTATCTGAATCTCCTCAAAAGATTCTAAAAAAATTTACTTAAGTGTAATATCATATCAATCACTCCAAAAAATTAGGTTTATATGAATAGGGTACCCATCTAAGATATTAGACATTGATGCATATTGTGATCATCATAGATATGTATGACATTCAACTAATAGATGCATCACTTTATGGCAAGACACAATATTTGGTGAATAATAACATTATTGAGGTCAATGATATTAATACCTATATGAATGATTCAAGGAGACAACCTGATGGAAATGCCAAGTTGAGAATATTTTCTAATCCCTTTCCAAAGCATATGCCACAAGAGGCCAACACTAAGCATGAGGTGCATATGCCTTATAATCCATAACCTTATTCTATTCTTATAATTATAAGACTAAAGAGAGGCATCTTATGACTGGTATTAGTGTTATAATTGTGAATATACATGTACATATACCTATCATCACTTTTGATGAACATGAGATTGTCGATGATGATTATATGAATGCACCATTATTTGTGAGTGCCTACAATGACTCACAACCTATACAAATAATCATAGATAATGGGTACAATGAAAATGTTTGTCTACCTACTAGTCTTGGATACACATATGAGGACTTCATTAATAAAAGAAAAGTGAAAGGATTTGATGGAAAGATACAAAACCCTCTTGGAAACATTGTGCTACCAATTATGGTAGTACCTACAATAATTAATCCTTTATTATTGGTTCTACCCAAGAATAAAATTCATTGATACAAGGGCATTCAACATGTTTTAAAATGACCATGGATACATAAAATTCATGCATTATCATATTTGGCAGACTAATATTTGAATTATATCTATAATAACAGAGTGGTTATAGTTTTAGGTATACCATATGAGTATCATGTTCAGCCAAAGACCATTCTTTGGAAAGATACACCACAACCCATTATATGACCCATATAGATTCATTCTACACACAATTTAGAGAAAGATATTTGATTATCCTAAAATAATAATGTTTCAACATCCATTACATAAGAGGCCTATCTAATTTTATAAGGTATTACCTACTCCATTATGTCATAATTTATTTTTACATGTTGCTTTATGTTTTCCACACTAAACACAAACACATTCTCATACTACACAATGGATGCCACTAAATACTATGGCTACTAGAGTTACATAAGATATGCATAATCATATGGTTTATGATGACTATGATGGATATGTCACAACACAAGATTGCTTCTTAGATTTTAATATAGATACACATGTTACTACTTTCCCACAATGGCTAAAATTTAGCATGATCAATATGATATCTACATGTGAGTGTCCCATTGATAGGATCACTAGTTAACAAGAATATACTTCAAATTAAAATATATAAAATAATTAAAAAAAATTTAAAGCATAAATACTATGACATATGCATGACATGTGTTTTTATTCTATATAATTCAATTATGATCATCATATACATGGTAGATTACATATCAAAATTTTCTATGCACATGCATTCATGGTGGGATGCAATAAAAACATGTATATAACATGGAAATTCAAATGCATGACATTCCTACATATAAAGTTTACCTTTCCTATGTTAGAGGCATGCCTTCATTAGGGCTGTATTGGTATATGTATATATATTAGATGTTTCTATGACCATTCCATTGATCATATTGAACTACTTATATTGTTTAAACATGAATTCATTTTAAGTATACTATCTAGAGTAATATATTATATGGATATTATAATTTACTATGTGTGATGATGACATATATTGATTACGTGGCCTAACCTTGATTGTTTTTAACATGTTTAATGCTATCACATATTACAAGGGGTGATCCTTGATTATGTATTAAATTGTGGTAATCTTAATCTGCATGAAATTGATTTTCATATGTATTGATTCTTACTCTACATGATATTGACTATTCATTATGTGACTCTTTCTGTATATGACTCTTACTGTGTGACATTGATTTTTCTATGTGAGATTCCTAATCTACATGATATTGAGTGCTCACTATATCACTCTTTATCTATGTGACTCTTATTATGTATGACATTGAGTTATATCATGTGTGTTTCTATTACTAAGTATATGTGTCATGGTTATTGTTGGTTGAATATTTTGTCACCAGCTAACTGAAGGGAAAAATAGGTGTTTCAACCATAGCATAAGGAGATTTATCAGCCAAAATGTGTGGGTTTACCACATCAAAATGGAACAAATCTCTCCTCTCATCAAGGGGAGGTTCCCTATAACTATGAGGTACTAATATATTGTAAATATACTATAAATATGCTAAAAATAACACTCAGGGTAGAATAACACCATCCATCTCTCTTTTTTTAGAGATGATGTTCACAGACATAGGAGAATTCTGGTGAAAACACTGAAGGCACTTCTCTTCTTTCAGAAGTGGTCTACAACAAACAACAAGAATTATTTCAGGTAGTCATAAGTAAATGTAACAGGGCACAATAACCAACAGAATGAGGTGTAGCACAACGTCTCCACCTCAACTGTCAAAGAGTGAAATATGAAGGAAAATGGGGGCACAAAGTCATCCCAAGATCCTTTACACAGAAACAAACTCAAAAACACACACACTAAAGACAATTGTGGAAGCTCAAAGTCTTCCCACAGTTGGCTTCAGGACACCTTCTACGTTACTTCCACTAGTTTTGACTTATTTAATTAAATGGATAAGAATGCATTCAACAAATAGACATAAGAACAATTTCCTCAACAGCACAAGCTATTCTAGCACAAAGTCTAAAAAGTTACTTGCTTTCTCATTCAAATAATGAAATATGATTAACAATCTGAGCTCAAAGTCTTAGTAATGCCTTTCAATTTGGACAGAGTTTTGCTTCTGATAACAAAAAGATCTCCCTTTTCATAAAATAAGAGATTACAATATATTGCAGCCAAAAAAGACTTGGCACTTTGTTTCATGGAATGGCCCATGCTACATTCAATACCTTGAATGCATTTTTAGTTTTGTCAAAGGGCCATGCTAGAATAGGGCATCAGCCTTAACTGTGGCATGTCAATTCATCTCAAATGTCTCCTCCAAAGTATAGGCCGCCTAGTCCTCTTCCTGATATTTGTGTAGTTTTCCACTTCACCTTTATTCAATGGAGAAACATAGGCCATGTCCTTGAGTGCTCACGCTCTCTAATGTCCACCTAGTGGACTATTTCACCAACTAGAAATAACTCCTGCACATATATTTCTAGTCTTTCCCTCTTGTTCCCTCTTCTTTTAATGCATTTATCTCTTCCTCGCAATCTGAGCTCTCAGGCTATCTCTTCCCTTTCTACTGGCTCTTTTGACTCCTTCTTCAGCTAGTTGTTGAGTTTGTTTTAAGGTTCCGTGCCATATTTGAAAATAAATGGGAATTTTATTACCTTGAATTTGACATCTGCAGGGACTTCACTGGTCGCTTGGTTGCTTGAACCATGTTAAACCTTTGAACCTTGACAGTGCATCAGTTTAATGATTCAATGGTTCAGGTAGTCCTATTGGCTCCTTAATTCAATCGCTTCCTTGGTTCAATCGCTTTTTTGGTTCAATCACTTCCTTGGTTCAATCACGTTCTTTTCTCTTTTGTTGAACCATCTCTTTGAACTTGTCTTTGGAATCTTTCACTTCCTTCCTTTGATCGAAGCTTCCTTGAATCTTTGAACCTTTGAACCTTTGAACTTTGAACCATTTTGGTTCCAAGTTCAATAGTTCATTCTCTTTCTCTAAATCCTTTGGTCCTTCAAAGTTTCTCAAATTTTATTTAACTCATTGAACCTTGAACCTTTGAACCATTTTGGTTCAAGGTTCAATGGTTCAATCTTTCTTCTTGAAGTCTTCTTTTGTTTAAGTCTTTTGATTTTATTGAACTCATTAAACCTTTGAACTCATTGAACCATTTTGGTTCAAGGTTCAACCTTTCAACTTTTACTCTTCAAACCCTTCTTTTTTTTAAGTCCTTTGAAGCCGTTGAACTTTGAACTTGCTAAAGTGCTTAACTCTTTTAAGTCTGTCGATGTTGTTAAACCTTTGAACTCGTTGAACCTTTGAACCTTTGGAGGTGGGGTTCAATGGTTCAATGGTTCAATATTTTGTTTGAATCCTACCGATAAGTCTTTTGAGTTGAACCTCGATGTTAAATTAACCTTGAAATGCCTAAGTATTGGGAACTTGTTTCTTTGTGAGAGCTCACCTATTGAAGTTGTTGAACCTGTTAAACATGCGAGTCCCTTAGCTGAAAAAGCTTGAATAATTGAAGAATTGGAGGGATCAGAACATTTTTTGAGAAGGGAAGAGAGAATTTTGGCATGCAGGACCAAAATAGTTGATATGTTGTCCCCAAAAATGAGTGACAGATTTTGGGAACAACAGCTGGCTCCAGTTGGAAAACTTCCATCGATTGTAAAAATAATCAAAGGGAGTAAAATATAGAATCTCTAGTGCCTTTAAGTATGTCATTGGGCTATGGAATCATGCTACCCAAAAAGAAAGGTGCCAAAAAAGAAATGAAAATAAACAACACAAAATAAAACTAAAGACTATACAAATATAGATATGTACAACTGATGTCACCTGATACTTTAAGAATTGAAGTGATTCAGATGCTACCCAGTATGAGGCAGTGAAAAGGGTGTGCCATCTTGATACTTCAATAGAAAATTGTTTTCACCATTGAGTTGATGGATAGTAAATGGGCCTCTCCATAAGGAATCAAATTTTCCATGAATTCCCTTTGGTTCTCTTCTCTTGTCCCATAACAGAACTTGATCACCAATTTGAAAATCATGGGTTTTTGCTTTCTAGTCGAAGAGATTCTTCACCAGACTTTGATGCATAGTGATTCAATTTACCACCATAATTTTCTACTCATCCAGCTAATCAAGCACATGATCCTTTTGTCGATGGAGCTTTCATATGTCTGATCTTTGACCGCCTTTGCCAATTTCAATGCTAGTAATTCCAAGGTGATTAGTATCTCTGCATTGGGACCATATAGAATTTGGAAAGGTAACATACCTATCACCCTCTTGGGTGTAATTCTATCTTCCCATAAAGCATCAAACAATGCTTTATGCTAGGTTCTTTGATTGTCATCAACCAGCTTCCTGATGATGGTCACTAGGTTTTTGTTGCTCGATTTTGCTTGGCCATTCCCTTGTGAAAAATAATCAGAGGAGTGGGAGAGTGTAATCCCATAATAAAAATAGAATTGAGTGATCTCATGAGAAGAGAAATAGGATACATTATCTGATCACAATCTTGGTTGGGACCCCAAACTTGGAAATGATGTTCTCTTTGAATAAATTGCATACTACTTCTGAAGTAGCATGCTTGGCTGGAATAGCTTCCACCCATTTGGTGAAGTAATATGTGTCTGTGAGGACATAATCATGTCTAACACTTGAAGACAGGTTTACAGCACCAATGAAATTGATTCTCCATTGTTGAAATAGCTCTTGTATCACCACTGGCTTAAGAGGCAGAGCAACTAACTTGGGTCTTCCAACAAATTATTGGCACAGTTCACATCTTCGTACCTATTTATATGCATATTGAAATAGAGTAGGCCAATAATACCTAGCTCACATAATCTTATGGGCAGTTACAGGTGTAGAAAAATGTCCTCCATAAGCCAGATTATGGAAGGACTCCAAAAGTTGGTTTTGCTACTCTTTATCCATGCAGCGAAGGAACACTCCATCGAGGTTCCTCTTATATAGATCATTGTCCCATATGACAAAATTGGTAGATTTTAACTTAACAGTCCTCTTTTCTTTACGAGATAGGTGAGTAGGGCACTCACCATAGGTAAGAAAATGAGCAATATTTGAATACCACTCATTCGTGGTGGAGACAAAGAGGAATGTTAGCGTGTCTTCAATTTCTACTTCTTCATGCCCTATTTCTTCTGGTCTGTTATCAACAATCAATTGGCAGAGACCCCTTCCCCACACAAGCTTTGTTAGTTTGATAACGAGATCAAACTCCTAGATTTTAGCAATCCAATTGCCCCTTTTGGTTCCAAACTCTTGCTGAGTTAATATGGACTTGACTATGGTATCAAGAACTAGGGCAATAATATGTTAATTTAGGATGTAAAAATAGAAGTGCTTTACTGCCTTTACCACTGCATAAGCATGCTTCTCTAGATTTGAATATTTTAGTTCATGAGCTTTGAAAGGATAGCTCATGAAGGATATGGGAGAATCCACACCTTCTTTGTTTTAGTGAACCAGAATTGCTGAAAGTGTGTGCTCAGAAGCATAACTATACATTGTGAAATATTTGGTATAATTTGGACAAACTAGAATTGGGGCATGGGTGATAACTATCTTGATATCTCAAAATGCCAATTTGCCTTCTTCAGTCTAGCTAAAAGTGGCATTTCCCTTCATCATGTTCATAATGTGGTGAGTCTTCTCGATGAACTCAGGAATGAACCTTCGTAAAAAATTCACCTTTCTGAAGAAAGAGTGAACTACAGCTTTACTTATGGGTAGAGTAAGCTCCTAGATGGATTTGACTCTTTCTAAATCAATCTTTATGCCTTCTCAAAATACGATGTGTTCGAGAAGTTTCTCTTCTGTTACCCAAGAACAAACTTCTTAGGATTTAGAGAAATGCCATTCTAGCGACATCGTTCTAGCACTTGTTGCAAATGGCGCACATGATCAGGATGATGCTTGGAAAAGATTGTTAAATCATCAAGGTACACCATAATAAACTTACCCATTTCATCTTTGAAATCAAGGTCCATTTTTCTCTAAAAAGTGGTGCCAGCATTTATCAAGCTAAATGGCATCCTTTGATATGTAAAGGTGCCCCAAGGTGTGGTGAAGGCAGTCTTATGTTGGTCTACTATGCCAACTTCAACTTGATTTTACCCTGAGAAGATGTCTAGCATTGATAACATCTCTAAACTAGTCATCGTCTAAAGGACTTGATCCATGATGGGCAGAGGGTAATTATCTTTTAGGGAGGATTGATTCAAATTCCTAAAATCCACACAGAGGCAAATTTTGTCATTATTTTTTCTCACAGAAACTATGTTTACAATCAATGTGGAATGATGGATAGGGAAAATTATTCTAGCATTCAGCATTTTCTGTATTTTATAAATAATAGTACTTGATATCTTTGGATTATACTACCAGGATTTATGCTTGTAAGGTACCGAATCACTCTTGAGAGGAATTTCATGGAAAATTTATTCAAGCCTGAGCGACTTCAGATTATCATAGGAGTACACTAGAACATCCATGTAATGGCAAAGTAGGTCAGTAAATTTGAGTTTCTCCTCTAGAGTGCAGCACTTCTCAATGTTCACCATCTTGGGATTTTCCTTGGTACCTAAATTTATCTGATCAAACTCCTAGGAAGATCTTGAATCCATTTTTTGTTGTTTGATAAACCTGTCATGCTTGTCAAATAGTTTCTCAAGGGAAACCAATCCTTTGGGAATTTTATTCCCTTTTAGCGGTAGGAATTCTTCACCTGTGTTTGAACTTGTTTTAGGGGCTGATTCAAGTTTCTGAGGCTCACTACCTTTGAAGTGAAGCTGTTCAAAGCTATCTTTTTGTTCTAAAAAGGTGATGATTTGGTTGTCACCATTGAACACTTGCCAATGATTGGCCTTGTTAGGCACAATTGGTCGAAAGACCAATTTGATAGTGTACCTATTTTCCTTAAAATCTGGGTGAAGAACCAAAAGAGTTATAAAAATAGCTAATGCATCAGCTCGGTCATTGAATTCTCTTGGTACTACAGAGATACTGAAAGCATCAAAGCTTTCAATTTGATCCCAAACTAGATTTTTTTAATGGTGCAATCTCTCATTTTTTGTTTGGTACAGCTTCCTGACCTGGCAAACCACTAGCTCAGCATCTCTTTTAGCATAAAAGAGTTTGACGCCCCTGTATTGAGCGGCCTTTAATTTGAGCAGCAGTGATTCATATTCAGCAGTATTATTGGTGTTGCTAAACTGTAATTTATAATAATAGGGGAAAATATCTCCTTAAAGAGATATCAACACAATCCTGGCTCCTAAGCTAGTAGTAGAATAGCTACCATCAAATTCAAGAATCCACACATTATCATAAACTAATTTTTTCTTATATTTTCCTTCTTTTGGAGGGGAGGATTCTTCTGCACTTGCACTACATTCAACCATTCTTATTGTTCTGTCTGAACCAATTTTTAGATTGTCAATTTTAAAAGTTTCATCAGCTAGGACAAGAACATCCTCTATAGTCAGGAATTAATTACTCATGCTTGAAGACTCAAACAAAATTTGAGCTTCAAGCGCTGATGTTTGAGTGACAACATATTTTGCTTCCTTCTCAGGGAGAAATCTCTACATGACGCCTTTGACTGGGATCCTCACCTCAGATAGGTCCATGCTCAATTCTCCTCCAACATCCTTGTAGAAATTTCATCTAAGGAGGATGTCTTATGAGGCTAGAGACATCAGCCACCAAGACTGTCATCTTGATTCTCTTATCTAGAAATGCCACAAATGCAAATTGGGCATCCTTGATTTATCCCAGTCAGTGGCACTTACTTGTTCTCCATAGAGAAACATCTCCCAAATGTCTTGGTCAGTGTGACACCAAGGGATTCAACTACTTTGGCATAGGTATGATGTTGTTAGATGCACCTAAGTCTATGATGCAATTGTTCAGCTAGTGATTGTTTATCAACAGGAAGACATAAAATGGTTTTGTCTTCCCAAGAGCAGCAAGAAGAGTAATGACAAGGTTATTACAAGTGGATGTTGGAGTCACCATTGGAAAAATTGGTCCTACAGAGATGGTTTTATCCTTTACACATTAAACCAACTTATCCAATTGCTCAGAGTTGGATTGCAAGAATTGAAATTCAGACATTTAAATTTTGGTTTTCTTGACATGGTCGATTATATCAAATGTCTGAAACAAATTAGGGATAGGAGAAGACAATTCATCCTTCTGGTTTTTAGGATGGGGTTACTGAACTATGAAATTAAAGTTGAAGGTGAAGGCATACTTGAGGTACTTACTTTTATATTGCTCACTCGGTCCTTTGGCTAGAAAGGTAGAGAATTTCCTCGTTTGGCAATTAAAATTGCTGGGTGAGCTCACTCTATTTTTTTCTTATTAGCTTACTGGCTGACTGGTTCTGGGACTAAGTGAATATGACGTATGATCCATCAAACACTTTGCCTTTACTTTTGGGTTCATCCTGGTAATTCAGGAAACTAATGTTGGAGTCACCAGCTAATTCTTCTTCTCCCTCTGTGAAGAGATTGGCATCATCTTCTGGGTTCAACTCAGGCTGGAAAGAGAAATCAGATTCTGTTTCAAGATATCCAATTGCTAAATTGGTTGGAGGTGCTTCAATGCCTAGTTTCTCCTATGGAGGATGAAGATGATTTGGCTGCCCTTGATTCCTGGTAGCATTGCCTTGATATGATTTATTGGGAAATGTACTCCTTGGTATATCTTGGTATGAAGGAGCAGAAGACATCTCTTGCACCATTTGCTTTCTAAGAGCTGGCAACTCATTTTCTAGCTTTTGTACCATTGGATCAGTGGTGCCTACAAATAGATATTCAGAGGATGAAGAAGATTTACCTTTGTTAGGATCTCTCCTCATCTTTCCTACCAAGATAAGGTCATCTTCAACCTTAGTGGCCAAATCTTGAGCATTAACAAGGTTTGTGGCCAGCCCATCTTAGCAGAAAACTCACTTCATGCAGTTGAGAATTGATGAAAAAAAAATTAAGGTTCTCAATGGTTGGCTAAGCAATGGTAGGAATCATGTTCCTCAGCTTGTCAAATTTGGAAATGAAGTCCCTCATAGGTTCATGAGGCTCTTTCTTCATTTGTGTGAGTTGGGCCAGTAGGGCATGCACATCTTCTGCAGGCTTGAACCTAGCTTCAAATTTGGCTTTAAGGGTGTTCCAGTCAGTCACTAACTGAGCTTGCAGATGGTAGAACTAGTTTTTAGTAGTACCTTTTAATGTCTCCATAAATAGCCTAACTACTACATCCTCATACTCCATGCCTATTATTGTCCTCCAAAAATATCACTCATTTTTGGGACACCATATGAACGATTTTGGGCCCTGCAAGACCAAAATAGTCTCTTCCCTTTTCAAAATTTATTCTGAGCATTCAAATTCCTCATTTTCAAGCTTCTTAGAAATATACAGACTCTACAGGCTTGAATCTACGGACTCTATAGGAAGAAAATCTATGAACTCTACAAGCCAAGTTCTACGGGCTTCATAGGTTGATTTCTATGGACTCTACAGGAAAGTAGCAAGCTCTCAACACTTAGGCGATTTCAAAAATGGTTCAACGACAAGGTTCAACCAAAAGAGTTCATTGACAAGCTTCTAAGCAAGGATTAAACCATTAAACCATTGAACCTTAAACCATTTTGGTTCAATGAGTTCAATGGGTTTAAAGGTTCAACATCCAACATCATCAAGATTTAACCACATTTGTCAAGGTTCAAAGTTCAACTGCTTCAAGGTTCAACAACTTCAAAACACTTATCAAAGAGAAGAAGGCTTGAACCATTGAACCACTTTGGTTCAAAGGTTTAATGAGTTCAATGGTTCAACGGCCATGTGGTTCAACGTGTTTGGTTCAAGGGATCAAAAAGACTAAGCCAAATAAAAATAATGAACCAATTGAATTGTTGAACCTTGAACCAAAAGGTTCAACGAGTTCATAGGTTCAAAGGTTCAACTAGTGCAATGAAGATCAAAGAGCTTAGAAAGAATTAGTGATAAACAAAAGATGAACCAATGAACCGATTGAACCTTGAACTAAAAGAGTTCAAAGTTCAATGGTTCATAGGTTCAAAGGTTCAAAGGCGGCCTTAGTCAAGGAAAAAAGTAGCAAACAGGTGGTTCAACGGATGGTTCAACCAAAGAACGGAGAAGTGATTGAACCAAAAAGTGAAGGAATAAAAGAGACTAAATGAACCAATATACCCATGAACTTTCATAGGTTCACGGGTTCAAGGTTCAACATGGTTCAAGTAGCTGATGACCATTGACAGTCTCGTGGACGTCAAATTTAAAGGGAATATCCATGGAAATTCAAATAAAGCATGGAATCTAAAAGAAGAATCAAGTGACTGACTAAAAAGAGAGCTCAAAGACTCAAATTGCTATAGGGGAGAGAGGAGCGAGACCAAAGGACCAGAAATATTTTCAAAAAAGTTATTTCTAGTAAGTGGAACAATGGATCAAGTAGACTTAGACTTTTGAGCACACCAAATCAAGGATGCAAGCCTATTTTTCTTCCATAAAGTAATGACAAATTGGACAACTGTGTAGATATCAAAAAAAGGACTAGACAGTCCATACTAAGAGGAGACATATTAGAAGAATGGACATGCCATAGTTATGGCAATACATTGTTCCCAACATGGTCCCTCCAGACAAAATTGGAGGTGCATTGAAGATGTTGACTGTAGCATGGGCTATCCCATGGAAAAGAATGCCAAGCCTTGCGTAGTTGCTATAAGATTGTAATTTCTCTCATTAGTAAAGGAGACTTTTCATTTTTATGGGAGTGAAACTCTGCCCAGTTGAAAGAATACTAAGACTTTGAGCTCAGATTGTAACTTCATTTCATTTTATCTAAATGAGAAAGCAAGTTGTTTGCAGACTTTGTGTTGTTTTGGCTTGTATCATTTTAGGAGATTATTCTTATGTCTATCTTTTGAATGTGTTCTTATTTATTTAATTTGACAAGTAGAATTAGTGAAAGTAATAAAGGAGGTGTCCTGAAGCCAACTACGGGAAGACTTTGTGCTTTCACAATTGTTTTCAACATATATTTTTCTTTTCTTTCTATGTTGAGGATTCTAGGATGACTTTGTGCCCCCATTATCCTTTGTGTTATACTCTTTGGGCAGTTGAGGTGGAAATTTTGTCTTCTATTTCATCCTACTGGTTATTGTGCCCTTTTGTCACTAGTTACTTTTACTACCTGAAAGAAAATCATGTTGTTCCCTGCAAAAACACTTATGAAAGAAGAGAAGTGCCTTGAGTGTTTTCACTAGAATTTTTCTCCTTTGTATGTTAACATCATCTCTGAGAGAAGAGAGATGGATGATGTATTTTGCCCCTGAGTGTTATTTTCTTCTTAATTATATATAGTATATAGCTCATGCCTTATATTTATAGGGAACCTCCCCTTGATGAGAGGAGAGATTGGTCCACCTCTGATGTAGTAAACCTACACACTAGGCCGACTAGTCTCTTATGTTGTGGTGATAGGAACTATTTTGCTCACCAATTAACTGGTCGACAAAATATTCACCCAATAGTTTTTGGTGACTCTGCTGGGGATGAACATGCAGTCTAAAGCCTCAAGTTTCAAATTGAAGCAGTTACTTCCCTTATCCATTATATAGACTCTGGCAACTCTATTTTGTGTCTTACCCATTATCATTATAGCCTTACCATATTCCTCCATCTCCATTATTTTATCTAGTCTACAAAACCAGAGCTGCTAAAAAAGAGTGTGTAGTTTGAAGCCTCAAGCCTCAAGCTAAAGCAGGGCCAGTTCTTTTCAATTTTTGTTCTACAATCTGGCCACTCCACCAAGATTTATTATCCCTATTTTTTATAATTAAATCATGGCATTTCGAGGCCCCTGGGGTAACTCTTTTGGCCCACTCAACTTGAATCTACCTCTACATGAACTTCCACACAGCTCAAGAAAGAACTTCCCCAAATTCTTTGGAGATGGGAGAGTTCACTCTGATGAACACATTGCAGCCTTCAGCATAGCCTGTGGTGTGATAGGGGTGGAATTTGAAGACGTGGCAGTCAAAGAATTTTGTGGAGACCCTACAAGGTGCTGTTATAGAGTGGTTTTACCATCTATAGGCTAGATCAGTGACTGATTGTGACATACTCAAAGCCAAGTTTGAAGCAAAGTTCAAGCCTGCAGAAGATGCACATGCCTTGCTAGCCCAACTCACATAAATGAAAAAGGAGCCCCATGAACCTATGAGGGACTTCATTGCTAGGTTTGACAAGCTGAGGCATAGGATTCCCATGATCACCTAGCTAACACCTCAAAATCTCAAGTGTTTCTTCATCAACTCACAACTGCTTGAAGTGAGTTTCTTGCTAAGGTAGGCTAGACACATAGACCTTGTGGCTGCTCAAGACTTGGCTACTGAGCTAGAAGATGACCTTATCTTGGCAAGAAAGATAAAGAGAGATCTTAATAGAGGTAAATCCTCTTCATCTTCTGAGTATCCATCTACAGGCACCATTGATAAAATAGTGCAAAAGCTGGAAAATAAACTACTAACATTGAAAAAGTAAGTGGCCCAAGGTATGTCTACTCTTCCTTATCGATATATGCCAAGGAGGACATTTTAGATTTAGGCATACCAAGGCAATGCTGCCAGGAACCAAGGGCAGCCAAATTATCTTCCTCCCCCACAGAGGAGCCTTGCCTTTGAAGCACTTCCAACCACTCAGTAATTGGATATCTAGAAACTAAACATGCTTTCTCTTTCCAACCTAAGTTTGAGAAAAAAAATGACACTGATATCTTCATAGAGGATCAAGAAGAATCAG
This sequence comes from Torreya grandis, assembly GCA_037957365.1. Classification (NCBI taxonomy): domain Eukaryota; kingdom Viridiplantae; phylum Streptophyta; class Pinopsida; order Cupressales; family Taxaceae; genus Torreya; species Torreya grandis. The sequence continues at coordinate 1,896,305 of JARHVA010002320.1, forward strand.
TTGGTGACTCCCACATTGGTTTCTTAAATTACCAGGATGAACCCAAAAGTCAAGATGAAGTAGTCGAAGGATCATATGCAGTATTCACCCGATCCAAGAATCAGTCAACCCAGCAAGTCAAAAAAGAAAAGACAGAGGAGTGACCCCAACCAGCAATTTTAGTTGCTAAGTAGAGAACCCCTCTTCCTTTCTAGTCAAAGGACCTAGTGATTGCCAAAAAGGTAAGTACATCAAAAAAATTTGTACTTTCTACTTCAAATTCATAGACTAGTCCTTCCTTTCTCAAAAACCAAAAGGATGAACTCCCATCCCCTCTTCCAAGTCCATTTTAGTCATCTAACATACTTGATCATGTCAAGAAATTCAAAATTTAAATGACTGAATTTGAATTCCTGCAAGCCAATCTTGAGCAATTAAACATTGGTGGAGAACTAAGTGTGGACTTGTTTGAGGCAAAAATTATGGTCACCAAAATGTCAGCCCCTGTAGCTCAAATTTTGTTTGAGCCTTCAAGCAGGGGTAATTACTTATTGACCATAGAGGATGCTCATGTCTAAGCTGATGAAAGTTTTGTAGCTGGTAATCTAGGATTTGATCCAAATAAGGCATTAAAAGAACTGGTAGGGTGCAGTATAAATAAAAAAGGATCTTCCATCTCTGATAAAGAGAAATCTAATAGAAGATCAATTTTTGATGATGTTTGGATCTAAGAATTTGATGGCAATAATTCCTCTAACGGTGCTGGAGTCAAGATGGTGTTGATATCTCCTCAAGGAGATATTATTCCTCCTTCACACAAGTTGCAATTCAACAACACCAACAACACTATTGAGTATGAATCTCTGTCACCTAGATTGGAGGCTGCTCAGGATGAAGATGCCAAACTCCTTCACACCAAAGGAGATGTTGAGTCGATGGTTTGTCAAGGGTTTGAGGGGGACAATAAAAACTTGTGCTGGACTGAACCATCAGAACAACGAGTTATGGTAGTGGACCATATTGTTGCACTCCAAAGTTAGCAAGAGGAACTCTTTGCCAAGAAAGCAAAGATTTATGATTTTTAGATTGAAGACCACCTCTTGCCATAAGGAAAGAAGGGAGAGCCAAAAGGATTATACAAAAAATGTGATTTATGGTGGAGAGTTCCATTCGCCCATCAACGATTCTAGGGACAAAATGGTTTCCTACTGGTTTATCAGGATGGAATGCCATTTTTATTGTCTCACAATGGGAAGCATCTAAATCACTTCAATTCTTGAAGTGTCAAATAAGTTCACCTATATATTTGTATAGTCTTTGGTTCTATTTTGTGTTTTTCATTTTCATTTTCATTTTTTGGAGCCTTTCTTTTTGGGTAGCATGTCTCTGTAGTTTAATGGCACACTTCAAGGCACTGGAGATTCTGGTTTCTACTCCCCTTAGCTGTTCCAAGTTCTCATCTAAAGGAAGTTCCCCAACTGGAGCCAGCTATTGTCCCCCAAAAATATCACTCATTTTTGGGACAACATATGAACTATTTTGGGCCCTGTAAGACCAAAATTGTCTCTTCCCTTTTTGAAATTTTTTCTCAGCATTCAAATTCCTCATTTTTTAAGCTTCTCAAAAATCTACAGACTCTACAAGCTTGAATCTATGGAATCTACAGGCTTGAATCTACGGACTCTATAGGAAGAAAATCTACAGACTTTGCAGGCCAAGTTCTACGGGCTTCACAGGTTGATTTTTATGGACTCTGCAAGAAAGAAGCAAGCTCTCAACACTTAGGCAATTTCAAAGTTGGTTCAACGACAAGGTTCAACCAAAAGAGTTCATCGGCAAGCTTCTAAGCAAGGATTGAACCATTGAATCGTTGAACCTTAAACCATTTTGGTTTAAAAGTAAGGTTCAACGTCCAACGTCATCATCAAGAGTTAAGCACATTTGTCAAGGTTCAAAGTTTAACCGCTTCAAGGTTCAACAACTTCAAAACACTTATCAAAGAGAAGAAGGCTTGAACCATTGAACCGTTGAACCATTGAACCAATTTGGTTCAAAGGTTCAATGGGTTCAATGGTTCAATAGGTTCAATGGCCATGTGATTCAATGTGTTTGGTTCAAGGGATCAAAAAGACTTAGCCAAATAAAAAGAATGAACTGATTTAACCGTTGAACCTTGAACCAAAAGGTTCAACGAGTTCACAGGTTCAAAGGTTCAACAAGTGTGATGAAGATTAAAGAGCTTAGAAAGAACAAGTGATAGACAAAGGATGAACCAATGAAATTATTGAACCTTGAACTAAAAGAGTTCAAAGTTTAATGGTTCATAAGTTTAAAGGTTCAAAGGTAGCCTCAGTCAAGGAAAAAACTAGCAAACATGTGGTTCAACGGATGGTTCAACCAAGGAATGGGGAAGCAACTAAACCAAAAAGTGATGGAACAAAAGAGACTGAATGAACTAATGTACCAATGAACTTTCATAGGTTCACGAGTTCAAGGTTTAACATGGTTCAAGCAGCTGGCGACCATTGACGGTCTCGTGGACATCAAATTTAAAGGGAATATCCATGGAAATTCAAATAAAGCACAGAATTTAAAGGAAGAATCAAGAGACTGACTGAAAAGAGAGCCTAAAGACTCAAATTGCTATAGGGGAGAGAGGAGCGAGACCAAAGGACCAAAAAAAAATTCAAAAGAGTTATTTCCAGTAGGTGGAACAGTGGATCAAGTAGACTTAGACTTCTGAGCACACCAAATCAAGGACGCAAGCCTATTTTTCTTCCATAAATTAGTGGTGAATTGGATAGCTGTGTAGATATTAGAAAAAGTGACCAGACACATATTAGAAGAATAGACACGCCATAGTTATGGCAATACACTATTCCCAACATGGTCCCTCCAGACAAAATTGGAGGTACATTGAAGATGTTGACTACAGCATGAGCCGTCCCATGGGAAAGAATTCCAAGCCTTGCGTAGTTGCTATAAGATTGTAATTTTTCTCATTATTAATGGAGACTTTTCATTTTTATGAGAATGAAACTTTGCCTAGTTGAAAGAAGAATATTGAGACTTTGAGCTTAGATTGTAGTTTCATTTCATTTTATCTGAATGAGAAAGCAAGTTGTTTGCAGACTTTCTGTTGTTTTGGCTCGTATCATTTTATGAAATTATTCTTATGTCTATCTTCTAAATGTGTTCTTTTTTATTTAATTTGACAAGCAGAATTAGTGAAGGTAATAAGGGAGGTGTCCTGAAGACAACTTTGGGAAGACTTTGTGCTTTCACAATTATTGTCAACGTGTGTTTTTCTTTTCTTTCTGTGTTGAGGATTTTGGGACGACTTTGTGCCCCCATTATCCTTTGTGTTATACTCTTTGGGTAGTTGAGGTGGAAACTTTGTGTTCTATTTCATCCTACTAGTTATTGGGCCCTTTTGTCACTAGTTACTTTTACTACTTGAAATAAAATCTTGTTGTTCCTTGCAAGAACACTTCTGAAAGAAGAGAAGTGCATTTAGTTTTTCCACTAGGATTTTTCTCTTTTGTGTGTTAACATCATCTCTGAAATAAGAGAGATGGATGATGTATTCTGCCCCTGAGTGTTATTTTTTGCTTATTTATATATAGTATATAGCTCCTACCTTATATTTATAGGGAACTTCCCCTTGATGAGAGGACAGATTGGTCCACCTCTGATGTAGTAAACCTGCACACTAGGCTGACTAGTCTCCTATGCTATGGTGATAGGAACTATTTTTCTCACCAGTTAGCTGGTTGACAAAATATTCACCCAAAACCTATCACACCATAGTCTATGTTGAAGGATGCAATATGTTCATCAAGATGAACTCTCCCATCACCAAAGAATTTGGGGAAATTCTTCCTTAAACTGTGTGGTAGCTCATGAAGAGGTGGAGTTAAATTAAGTGGGCCAAAAGAGTTACCCCAAAGGCCCTGAACTACCATGATTTGACTACTAAAAGGAGGGATAACAAATGTCTGAGGGGTATGTATTGACAAAGCTCTGCTAATAGTGGAAATGGATGCTTTACCTGGTAATGGAGACTTGACTTTAGTAGGAGGAAAAATCCTAGTTTAATGAAGGTGAGATGGTGAAGGGAAAGGATCAAAATCACTTTGCTGTGCCAACTCGAATACAGGGTCAACAATACCTTTAGATCTCTAGCTTCTTGTATATTGTGGATTTGCCAGTGTATAACTAAAATGGATAAGGATATGGACTGCTTCAATTTGAAGCTTGAGGCTTCAAACTACACAAAATGTTCCCCAGTGGAGTCACCAAAAACTATTGGTTAAATATTTTGTCACCAGCTAACTGATGGGCAAAATAGCTGTTTCAACCATAACATAAGGAGATTTATCGGCCAAAATGTGTGGGTTTACCACATCAAAATGGAACAAATCTCTCCTCTCATCAAGGGGAGGTTCTCTATAACTATGAGGTACTAATATATTGTAAATATACTATAAATAGGCTGAAAATAACACTCAGGGTAGAATAACACCATCCATCTCTCTTTTTTCAGAGATGATGTTCACAGACAGGAAAATTTTGGTAAAAACACTGAAGGCACTTCTCTTCTTTCAGAAGTGGTCTACAACAAACAACAAGGATTATTTCAGGTAGTCATAAGTAAATGTAACAGGGCATAATAACCAACAGAATAAGGTGTAGCACAATGTCTCCACCTCAACTGTCAAAGAGTGAAATACGAAGGAAAATGGGGGCACAAAGTCATCCCAAGATCCTTTACATAGAAACAAACTGAAAACACACACACACTAAAGACAATTATGGTAGCTCAAAGTCTTCCCACAGTTGGCTTCAGGACACCTTCTACGTTACTTCCACTAGTTCTACTTATTTAATTAAATGGATAAGAATGCATCTAGCAAATAGACATAAGAACAATTTCCTCAACATCACAAGCTATTCTAGCACAAAGTCTAAAAAGTTACTTGCTTTCTCATTCAAATAATGAAATATGATTAACAATCTGAGCTCAAAGTCTCAGTAATGCCTTTCAATTTGGACAGAGTTTTGCTTATGATAACAAAAAGATCTCCCTTTTCATAAAATAAGAGATTAAAATATATTGCAGCCAAAAAAGACTTGGCACTTTGTTTCATAGAATGGCCCATGCTGCATTCAATGCTTTGAATGCATTTTTAGTTCTGTCAAGGGGCCATGCTAGAACAAGGCATCGGCCTTAACTATGGCATGTCAATTCATCTCAAATGTCTCCTCCAAAGTATAGGCCACCTGGTCCTCTTCTTGATATTTGTGCAACTGTCTACTTCACCTTTACTCGATGGAGAAAATTAGGCTGCATCCTTGAGTGCTAGTGCTCTCTGATGTCCACCTGGTGGACTATTTCACCAACTAGAAATAACTCCTACATAGATATTTCTGGTCTTTCCCACTTGTTTTCTCTTCTCTTAACACATTTTATCTCTTCCTCATGATCTGAGCTCTCAGGCTATCTCTTCCCTTTCTGTTGGCTCTTTCAGCTTGTTCTTTAGCTAGTCATTGAGTTTGTTTTAAGGTTCTGTGCCATATTTGAAAATAAATGAGAATTTTATTACCTTGAATTTGATGTATATAGGGACATCATTGGTCACTTGGTCGCTTGAACCATGTTGAACCTTTGAACCTCTGAACCTTGATAGTGCATCGATTTAATGATTCAATGATTCGAGTGGTCCTATCAACTCCTTGGTTCAATCACTTCCTTGGTTCAATCACTTCCTTAGTTCAATCACTTTATTTCCTCTTCAATTGAACCATCTCTTCGAACTTGTCTCTGAAATCTTCCTCTTCCTTACTTCACTCAAAGCTTCTTTGAACCTTTGAACCTTTGAACTTTGAACCATTTTGGTTCAAAGTTCAACGGTTCATTCTCTTTCTCTGAATCCTTTGGTCCTTTGAAGTTTCTCAAAGTTTATTTAACTCGTTGAACCTTGAACATTTGAACCATTTTGGTTCAAGGTTCAACGGGTCAATCTTTCTTCTTCGAAGTCTTCTTTCATTTAAGTCTTTTGATTTTATTGAACTCGTTGAACCTTTGAACTCGTTGAACCATTTTGGTTCAAGGTTCAATGGTTCAACTGTTCAACCTTTACTCTTCGAATCCTTCTTTTCTTTAAGTCCTTTGAAGCCGTTGAACTTTGAACTTGTCGAAGCGTTTAACTCTTTT